>OZ020268.1:125574128-126790586 GCA_963971225.1 Melieria omissa | reverse complement strand
TGCACACACCACACATACATATTTACTTTTTATTTACTAGACTCGTACTCGTAGACAAGCTCAGCGGATGTGCTTTTGTTGGTGGGTTTACAATGCGGGCGTCGTCTAGGCGGCGCGTTCGAGCACCATCGTGCAACGCTGTTAGTAATGGCTGCGTGCTCCGCATTACTTTTGGGTTTAATAGTTTTCAATATTTGTGCGCCCTCCGCACTTTCCGGCTGCTAATTAGAAGTGATGACACAACGAAACGCACAACTGGGTATTGAAGAATATGAGCGGGGAGTGGTCTGAGGATGTGGTTGTGACTGTATTTGATTTGCGGTGTGAGCGGTTTTTGTTGGTGTTGACGAACCAGCGATTGAGAAATGACACAAAACAATATCGAGAAATGCCCCAATAATTGCCACTTTCAGTCTCCATCACGTTGGTGTCAGTTGCAAAAACCGACATCCACAAACGCCGTCAACACATTTCAGAAGCAGCCATCGCTTGCAATGCACTTTGAGTGCACACTTGTTAAATTCTTAATGCAGCTGCAACACGCGGCCGGTCATTTACTTCAACCACACCGCAGTGCGGCCTGTGCAAGCAAATCACACAGGCAAACAAACAAACAAACAAACAGGCAAACGAACCAGCAGCCGCCGCTGTGACACTTTCAATGCCCGCACGCAGCGCTGAATTCAAGGAGAGAGCTCGTCCTTTTTCGCCGCTCAATGGCGCAGTTTTTTACATTTATTTATTTTTTATGGACGGCTGCTTTGTGGCGCTTTGATGCCAGTTCCTTGACACTTGCCAGCGTACAATTGCGGTCCGATGCACCGCACCAAGCGCCTAACTGACCCACTGACTGACCGAGTCAACGTGCGACGCAACTGTTTGCCACTTGCAGCACTTTAAATTTAAAAGCCGCACTGAATTTGCAGTGCAACGTGCAGCCACGGCTTACTCAGGCTTCGCAAATGGCTGCTTTATGCCTTTTGCCCTGCTGCATTGCACTTTTGGCCTGACTTGGTTTTTGTTTTATTTGCCCTTTTTGTTTGGTTGGATTTTTGGTGTTTAAGTTTGCAATTTTTTGGCACCTTCCATCCGAACGATGTGTGATTTTTGGTTTGTGTTGAATATGCAGCAATCGGCAACTGTATGATTTTTGCATTTTCGCTCTGCTTTGCCTAATCCATGGTCTCTGCTGCGGTCCCAGTCAGTGCTGCAGCAATGCTCACCTTGCTTCGGCTGCCGCTTCAATGCCGTCGTTGCTGCTCACTCGCCGTCCTTATGAAAATTTGTGTGAATCCATCTGTTTGTGTGTGCGTGCGTGTTTGTGTGAGTGCGGTTTTGTGGCCAAATCGACTTTTCATTGATTTACGACCATTTCCGTGCGTGCGTCTGTGTGTGTTTGTGCACCAAAGCATAAAGTGTGGGCATTAAAATTGGTAACAGAAAGCCAGTCAGACTGGCAAAAGCCACTCGAACCCATGTTACAGTAACAATTTCGAACAAAATATTGCGCAAACTGACGCTTGACATGCACGTAGCGCATTTGCTTTTACTTTCCCAATCACCTTCGCCATCATCATCGAACTTATAAATTGCTTGATTTCTTTGCATTTGCACTTTGCGATTTTGTGTTCCCTGCATTTCTGCTTTATTTTTCTTGCAACTATTCTGCACTTTTTATTTATTTCTATTTTTATTAGAAATTTTTCTCATCATAATTTGTTTTTCATTTCATTTCATACTTTTTTCAAAACTCTCTTGTCTTTTCCTTTTTATTTCGTAACGCTTCGATTTCCATCATTCTTTTTCGCATTTAAACATTTCAAGTTTCCTTGCTTAAGTAAAGTTTTTGTTGCTGTGTTCAAATTACTCTCTGCGAGTGTCGTTTATTGAGTTGAGTTCTGTCTTAACTTCGTTTCGTTCTCACTCAGCGCGAACACTTCGCTGCCACTTGCACTCACTCTCGGCTGCAGTTGAATTGCGCCTTTCGCCGCTCGTCTGCAGCGGCGCTTTGTGTGACGCCGTCGCTGACGTTTGTTGTGTTGTGGCACTCGTTCGGTGTGCGTGATTCATTTTCAGTGCTTTGCGAGGCCAATGCAAGTGTTCAATACTGATACAATTTAAGGTGATTAAATATAAATAAAATGTGATTCTGAATAAATGTTGGTCACATCACACGGCTGTCGAAGCATGTGCAAATAAATCGAAATAGACGCTGGCCATGGCAAGCAATTTTGCTAATTTTGTTACTCATACGTGACGAGTGCTCAAACTGGTTTAATTCAACTAATTGCAACGAATTCAAGTTCTTTTCTATTTAACTAAAACTAAAAAGCTGTGCAGAGTCGCTACGTCACGAGTGCCTGTACGAGTTCCATGGAATCGCATGCTTCAAGTGCTGGCAGTGCTTACAATGCTAATTGCCCAATGTGTCACGTGTGTTAAATTCGGTAAAAACTAGACTCCGTTGTTGTTGCCTTGCTTCTAGTAAATGTTGCTCATACGCCATGTGTGTCCATTCCACGCACTTGGTTCCATAGAAATATACATGAAACCCTAAAACTATGCTCTGCTAGCAGTCATAGCAGTGTTTTTCGTAATTGTTACTCGTGCGCCAGTAAATGCAGCACAGTTTTGTGTAGTTGTGTGAGCCGAAAGTTAGTTCATTTAGTTGGTGCATGGGCAGCAATATGCTTAGCAATTGTTGCTATCGTATTGAATGCTACTCATACGCTACGTGCGCATTTGACTTTAATTTGTGTTTGTTGTTTGCTGTGTTCGGGTAAAGTACGAAAAGTTGTGCTGACATGTAAGCGGCAGACGAGAGATAAGAAATGTTTTCGATTGTTATATCCAAATGCACAAACTGCAAGTTGCTGAGCGTGTTTTCTAATAAACGCTGCTCATACGTCACGTAGACTGAAACCGAAATGCTTTGAGCGCCAGAAAGTGGGCAAAGTAAGTAAAGAAACAAATTTCAATCAAGATTATTCTTTCTTTGAAAAGTAGTACGGAACGAGAGGGTAATTGGAATTTCATATATTATTTATAAATTTTATATAATTCTGCTACTCATTGCTGTAAGTATGCGGTTTTTTTTCGTTTTGTTAAATGTCACTCATACGCCATATCAACTAGTATAGAATTTTTGGCAATTATGCTATATGGAAGCACGTACGCTTAGTTTAGCATTACGCAATACTGCCAAAGTACAGTTATTGTGTATTGTGAAGACCTGCTAAAAAGTTACTCATACGCAACGTGTGCCATTTAAATGTGTGCAGCTTAAAGCACATTTCTGTACTGACGTCGCAACAAAAAAAAAAACATAAATTAATTTTAATTAAATGAAACGCATTTGTCGCAAATGCCCAGCGCCCTGGGCACTCGCACGCCCCAAGGTGCTACTTATAGTTCAACGTTAATGCCGCGGGGCATTGTTTTTGTTGCTGCTTAGCGCACTCCAACTGTATTCGAGTGCTTTAAGTGCGCCGCCATTTAGATTACTCATACGCGCCGTGTGCCACTTTGGGCACAAGGCCGATATAATTTTTCTTTCAGCCGTTGTGCGGCCGTTGTTTGCAGCGCGCTTTGTGCGCACAGTTGTTCCATTTTCTTTGCTATTGACTTTTCGCTAAACTCGTTTGGTGCGCTTTCGCCGCTTTTCCGCTCTGCATTTGCACAATTGCCGCAGCGCGCACTCGCTGGCACTGAGTGCTTTGCGTTTCCAACTCGCTACCTGCCCGCTTTCCTTGCGTGGCGTGCGCGTTTAATTGCGCGTCAGTTGGGGTCGCAAATTCGCGTGTGGCAATTGCGCGCCAACGACTAACGAGATGCATTCATTAAAATTAATTTTCATTAATTCGCCTGTGAATGAAGTTTTTCTTCGGTTTTCCGTTGCGCTGCAATGGCGCTTTTTGTGCGCAGATAATCCACTTGGCGGTAAACGGCGCTAATTGTGTCCATTTCCTTTGCTCTTCAACTATTAAGCCAGCAATTTAAATGGCATTATTCAAATGAATGGCCGAGACGGGCCAGAAGACAAAGCAAAGCAAAGCTGAGATTCACGTTGAAAATTAAATTTTAAGCCAAAAACGGCAAAGCGAATCTTAAAATAGCATTGAATGCATTGGCTGCCGTGAAGGCAAATCCTGACGCCGTCAAGTGTGTGTGTGTGTGCAAGGAATAAAGCGCGAGCAAGCGTTGGAGGAGCTGAAATGTTAATGCGCTTTTTTGCGACGTGCAGCGGTGTTGAATGCGCACACTTAGACGCGGCCGTGTGTGCGTGGCGCTAAAAGTGCTGGCGGAAGGGTTGACACGCCGACGCGCCATTGAACAGCAAAGGCGCGACAGAGTGCACGGCGCAAGTGCACTTACATCGTTTACCCACTTGTTTTTCACCGATTGTCGCTGTCGTTGCCGTTGTGGTTGCAGTTGTAAGTATAAACATCATTCAGCAGACAATCAACTTGCAAATTGATGGCACTCGATGCACCCTCGCGATACGCTGCCGCAAAAAAATCAAAGACACAACATGTCGACGACGGCGTTACGTGTGTGCCACTTAATTTGGTCGTAGAGGTTGTTGCCGGCTTCTGTTGGCTCCTGTCAGTTGACGAAAATGTAAATATTGCAGTAGGCGTTGGCGAACTGTGGTTAACTTTTAAAGCGACGTTGACAGCTTTGCAGTGGGATTAGTTCATTTCGGGGACTAGCCGTCTAGCTTTGGTGCTTTTAGCTTTTGTCTGGCTCTGATTTGTGTGGATGATTGTGTATTCCAACAAGCCGAGAGAAGCCAAGTTAGAAAAAAATTTAAATAGGTTGTTTTCAAATTATTTGCATAGAACGTTTTTCTAAATTTTTCAATGTCCTCCATAGGATATTACATATGTATTTCAAACATTGTGTTGAAGAGTAAGAAGAGGAGACATTTTATAAAGAAATGCGCATTCGAAATTGGTGCAACATTAAGAAAAAGAAAATTGAGGTGAAATTTGAAATTGATTTAAATTCTCCGACGAATCAATTTGAACAACGTATATTTTTTTAGATAGAAAATGCCTTTATTTTTTATATTCTTAGGAGCAGAGTAATTCTCTGGACTAAGATTTTTATGGGAAAAGTTTCATCCATTTAGGATTGAATATGTTTTTAGAAGTTTCAAGACTTGGGTAAGGTTGCGCTATCCTTGAAGCAGTTTTACTGTTAACACACAACCAACGAGACTAATATATCATAAAAATAATGTTTTCGGGTCCTGTCTGGCAAACACCTTTGAGAACAGTTGTGGTTGAATAGAAATTCATATAAAGTTTGCTTCAGTTGTCTTGACCCATTCTAAGAATTATTTGGTTTTTTTTTTTCGATCAACAAACAGAACAAATACACATATGCTTTGTTATCATTGTAAATTTTTTTTAATTTCGCCAATAATTCAATGATTGCTAACAAAAGATTATTCAATAACTACGCTTTCCTGCGCAAATCACAACCCAAATAAAAACCTACTCCGTGTGAGTTATAAAAATATCACTTCTTAGTTGGGTGTCCGTGACAGTCCACAATTTTCAATAAAAACTATTCGCTTATTATTTCCATTCCCGTCAAGCTATCACAATCTACGACAGCAAGGACATGAAAGAGCAGTGAAATTTCTGTGTACTGTTTTTTCTTCCAACTCCTTTTCTCCCTTGAAAATCAAGCAGGCAATGATAATGTTTTTTTTTCCTTTTCGTTCTTTACTGCCTTTCCTCTGTTCAAAATATTTTCCTTTTTCCCTCAAAGTGTACCAATTAAAATTTAAATATTTATGCTGCGATTCTCTTTTGCTCTGCGGTAGCGGCGACCTTGCTGCGCCAAATCTCTTCGCTGCATCCAAACCAACCAGCTGGCGTTGCGGTAATCAGCGAGAACAGAAACGCCCAAAAACAAACATTTAAACGAAACGCAAACGGCATTTGCCTGCATTGCTTGGCGCGCTGACGTCTTTTGCAGCGTTCACGTGCCACATTTATCACACGGCCGACGCCTTCTCGCCTCCCGTCGTCCAGCACAGTTTGACTTTCGACGAAAAATGTCCTTGACATGTTGCACATTTAATGCTATTGCATGTCGCCTTCACTACGTGCATACCTACATACATACATACTTGTACATACATACATACTCGCGCGACGCTCGTTGCCAAGCCGCGCCCCGCCCCTTCGTCGAATATGATGGCGCTGCGCTTTCGCTTAAGGGTTTATATGCCGTTTTGCTTTATATGTTTTTGTTGTTGTTTTTGTTTTTTGCCAATTATTACACCGAACTGGAAATTTTGTCTGCCATCCGCCCGCCATCGTCGCTGCAGTCGTTGTTGTTGCTGTTGTCATTGCCAGCTGAATTGCATCGGGAAAGTTTTTAATTTTCGCCCCGTTTTGCGTGCAATTTCATTGCGTTCCTTCTTTCACATGATTTTTGCTTTTTATACAATCGTTGTTGCTGTTGTATTGTTGTGCGCGTTTTGCTTTTATTTGTTTTCTAACAGCGTTAAAATATTGCTGCATAGAACGAAAAAGAGGAAAAGAAGGTGGCAATTGAATTGGTGGCTTGGGATAAAATTTGATCAGCAGTCGTTTCAATCCGCCATATGATGAGCGGGGAGGAGCAGGAGCGGAGGCTTACTATGGTTGCTTTTTGTTGTTATTGTTTTTTTTTGTGACATTCTTCGCAAACGGATGCCAACCTCGTTGACGGACGTTAGTGCTTTGGGGTGCGGCACGGAAAAAATAATAATAAAAAAAATTAATAATAACGGCGAAGCAGGAGCTCGTCAATGTGAAGAGGCGCTCGAATATTGCGGCAAACGCAGGAGGGATTCATTTACACTTCTGTCGGCGCCCACATCCACATCAGACATGTGCAGTCGCCCGTATTGTGGCCACAAACTTTCTCTAGCACCGCAAAAACTTTACTTATAGTTTTTTCGGCAATTGTGTTTTTTTCAAACACTTTTTCACTTTTTATATTTTCGTTTTTCCTTTTTCTTCTCTTATATTTTTTTGTAATATTTTTTCGTTAGTAATTTTTATTCACTTTGATTAGATTTTACTTGTGCTGCTGCATCTGTTGCATTGTTGCACGTGCACAAACTCGAAAAGTTCCGCCTTTGCGTATGGGGCGAAGCGCCCCACTCGCTGATTTGTGGTGCATTGTGGCTGTCGTTGCCTCTGCGGCGACTTTGCCGAGTTTATTGACGCCTCCGTCGAGTGATAAACTTCAATCGCACAATTTTTCACTACTTGCCAACAATTTCCGTTTCCTGCCCACTTTGAACGGCCACTTCCACTTCCTCTCCTCTCTTTTTGCCTTTTAGCAAAAAAGTTTATGCATTTTTTTTAAGCAGTTTTGTTGAAAACTATCAGCGCGGGCGTTCCCAGTGTCGCTTGAGCGCTTTTCAACACAAGAAGCTAAATTTAATTTATATATTTTTTTCTCACTTCAGCGCTTTGTCGGTGTTTTATTCGCTTTCGGGTTTATTTCTTAGTTGATTGCTGCCAAACTACAAATTTTAAAGAAAAATAGATTAAAATCGCACATGGCGGAGGTCAGCGCGGTAGCTCACAGCGGTTCAGCGGTTGTTTACTCAACTGGTCGCTTGTGTTGGCAGTAAACTTGAGCTGTGTGCATTTTTTTCATTCTCTGACTTACTGCATAGAAAGCGGCTCGTGAACAGGAGCGGAACATCAACAATGTTTGGTGAGTCTTGTGTGACAATGTGTCACAACTGACTGTTGTTTAACTTTAAATTGGCTAAGTTTGCCAGAATGCAAAAGAGAAAGAATGGGAAATAATTTCACAAAGTCTCGACACAGTCCAATCTTGGATTGTATTAACATGGAAGCTTCATAAGCTGAGGACCGTCTTGATCATTCTAGAATGAGACCCAGCCTCAGTGACCCATTTCACAGTGCTTATCCATCAACCAATAATTAACCAACCTTTTTTGGTTTCATAGTCCCTGATTAACAAACTGTAAACAAGACAATGCTAAATGGCAAAAATTAAAAATTTCGCAAAAATTTAAATTAAAAATCTTTTTTCAATCTGGTTTGTTTTGACTTCAAGAAGAAGAACAATGCTGCCAATAATATGCAAGCAGTGTTGCCAATGTTAAGCAGTGCTGCCATACATAACTTCATAATCAGCTGTTCAGATAACCGGCCATTGTGAAAGCCAAAACTATTGAAATCAATAATTATCCATCGAGTCTCCGCTAAAATTAATCGTTGGTCAACCAACCACTGTGAAATCGAGGATTTTCCATACTGTCGGCCGTCGCAATGGGGATTTTTGTTGGTGTTATGCTGATTGGTCGACAAGTTGCGCGCGTGTCTTACGTATATCTTTGCACGTTGGTCTTATTAACAGTTTTTTTTGGAACTTCAGAAATTGAATAATAAACAATTTGTCATAAATAATATTGCTATTTGTTTTTATTGAATTGTAATAAGTGTCACTTTTTCAGAAAGTTTTTACCATTTGTCACAATTAATAACAAAACTGTACAAATACTTTCTGTGAGAATTTTTTACTATTATGTCTAGGAACTTGTGACAGTGTTTGGGACAGTCACACATTTTTTCAAACTCTTACTGTTTGTCAAACTAAGAAAATTTAAAAGTACAAACATTCCTAAAAATATGATTTTGTGCAACAGTTCGCTGCAATTTTGGCATAGAATTTGTAAAAATTTTGTTGTGCTTGCATGTTTTGGGACAACTTGTCACAATTTGTTTTACTAGAATGTTAAAGATTTCTGTGACAAAACACATTGTCACATTTAGCGAAATGAAATAGTCGTAAACTCTAAAAAATCTTACTTAGTTAGTGCCCCGCTCCGGTTGAACCAAATGTGCGGACGGCGCTGCGCCTAGTTGCGTTTGCCACCAACTTGTTCGAGTGCACACAAAGCTTGCAACTTTATTTTGCCCCTTAATCGTATTTATTTTGCCGTTTTTTTAATAACAAAAAATGTGCACGGAAGAAATAAAAGTCTGGTCGCAAGTGTTGCAAGCCGATCGGATGAGTGAGTGAGTGAGGAAAGAAGGAAGGAAGGAAGAAAGGGCGGCAGCGGAGCTGGTGTGCACAGCGTTTTCTTCTTTCTCGCTACTTTTTCCACTACAACTTTTTGGCCGCTTGTAACTCTGGTTTTTTGCGTGCTGCTGTTGTTGTGTTTGCTACAACTTGCACTTTTTGTGCTACTTAATTTTTTTATATAGCAATATTTACAATTTCTATTACGATTTGCACTTTGCTGCGTTTGGCAGCAGATTTTGCTGCCATGCTCAGTTGTTGTTGTTGTTGTTGCGGTTATTGTTACTGTTGATGCCTTTGCGCAGTTAATGCAAAGAGGCGCTTAAAATAACTTGAGCATTGTTGTTGTTGTTGCTCGAGTAGCTACTTGTGTTGCAATTTTAAACTGTTGCGAAAAGTTGCGCAACACTATTTCGCGGCAAATGTTGCTGATGCTGTTGCGAGGCAGCAGCGAAAGTAAAAAGTGTAGGCGCTGCTTGTGAAAGTGTATGTGCAGCGTCGCCGAAAGCGCTGTGCCAGTTTTCCGCTTTTCGATCGGATTTAAAAATGCAAAAAGCGTTTTCACCGAGCGACGAAAATCGCGCATTCATAATGAGCAAGTGCTTTCAAGGCGAGCAGCTGCGAGATATCCGCCAAATTGGGCGTCGGCGGCAGTGCAATTTGCTGCGCTGCCACTGACACGCAGCCGGCTGCCGTGGCAGGAAGCACCGGCTCACGCACAAGCGGCCACCGTGACGTATGAGTGATTTTCAATTTAATTCTGCTCGAGTGTAAGAATTAAAAAATATTGAACCACAACAGCGGCCACATGTCACAGCATATTTGTGTTATTATTTGTTGTTGTTGTTGTTGTTGTTGTTGCTGCTTGTTGTGTTACATCAACTGCGAGCAGGAAATGCGACACTGCCATTTACGCACGTCCGCACATACACAGCGCACCTGAATGCGCTCACGATGACGTTGTTGGTGCAGCTGGCATGCTGGCAGCCGCACTGCCAGCAGATGACATTGAGGTGTAATTGTTTCTGCTCGATTTTATTCTGTTTGCTTGCTGTCATTGGACTCGCTTTTGTTGTTCCTGCTGCTGCCACTATCGCTTTTTGTCGACAGCGCTACGAGTGTTTTGCTGCGAGACGCGCACTCACACATATGCGCTCGTGTGCGTGCACTGCTGCGCAATGTATGGATTTGCGTTGCATATTTTACGGCGCTCGCACTCAGCTACGTGTTTTGAATATTAAGTTCTGCATTTCGTTTGACCGCCTCACCACTTGGATTCTGCGTTGCAGTTTGCTGCTCGAATTGCAGGCCCCAACTGGCTGCTGGCATTTAAAGCGGACCGAGAACTTTCGGCCAAGTGCTAAGCGTGAAAATAAAAACGCCTTTTCGGAAAAACTTTTTGCGCAAAATTTAATTTCGCAAGGAGCTTGCGGAGCGAAATGGTTGAATAGGACTAAGCGCGATCTGATTAGGGGCCACTGCAGGTCGTCCATCTCAGTGAAATTATTCAGACCTCATCTGGATATTTTCCTTTTGGCTCCCTCTCCCCTCTTAGTTGACTACCCCCTGGGTAGTTTAGACTGAACTGCTTTCAACAATTTGTTTTAGTAAACATTTCTGCCTTCAGCGAATTTCAAACAAATGTTTTGTATGCAAATACAATATCCGAGAACTTTATTACAAGTTATTAAGATTAATAAAGAATGCTTGGCAAATGTTGATTTGTGGTTTATTGACTTAGCTTTGGCCTGTTTTATCTATTTTTATATCTAAAAAATAATTTAAAATTCCCAGGTCAGATTTTGTGTAAAGTAACGACTCTGACGTTTCTCGGTGCATGTGCAGCGTCGAAACGTCAGAACGCCCAGCAAGTAGCCAACTTGCCAGAGCGATTGTTTTTCTGGGAAATTCATCGAGTTGAAACTGCACCTTCGAATTGGAAGATAAAATTTACTGCCTGACGCTTGTCCACCGCCTGCTGTCGTTCCCCTGCTGTCACCGCTCGGTGCCGGCTCATTCTGCGCCTCGACCCGACCTTCGCCCCTGTCGGCGACTGCTTATCTGTCGACGCAGTGCGCTGCGCATTGAAGGCACAACTGGCAGCGTCCGAACTTGCTTTGTCAGTCAGCTGGGACAGGCAGCTCCACACTGCAGTTTGGAATTTTTGATAAGCAACGCAAATCAGGTGGCCCCAACTGGCTGACAACACACGTCTGCGACCTAGACGCGGTGCTGGTCGTGTGGCACTCTGTGAAAATACTTAAGTTCCTACTTTTCCACACGCAATTTTCGTTCGATTTGCTTTAACAAAGGCGCCGTTGTTGCTCTTCGTGTGTGTATGTTTTAAAACAATGAAATGACGTCATACACGCCGCACTCACACAGACGAACCTCAACCTCGCCGCCATATCCAAGCGATACAATAACCGAACCAGTAGTGGAGCAGCAACGCAGCTGGCAGCTGGAGTAGCGGCCATTGGATTCGGTCGAGCGGGCGGGCGGCATTAACCTTGCACTGCATTTGCTGAGTGACGCACTCGCCGCGCCATGTTGCGCATGCAATGTGACTCGCTCAGAACTCACTCACTCGGGCGCGCGCTCACGCACTCAACTCACTCACTCGAAACTATTTGAGCGCCTTTCATAGTTGTGAGTGTATGTGTGTGTGTGTGTGGCAAGTGTCGCTTTTCGGCCATTCGGGCGCACATGCTGTTTATACTTGGTGTCCTCGTTGTTGTTTTTGTTGTTGTTTGTATTGCTTTGTTGTTTCGCCCTCCTTTGTTATCCTTGCGTTTGCATTTGGCTTGTTTGTGCGCCTGCGAGCGGACGAACGTCGGCGTGCGGCGTTCGGCGTGTCGCATCGCTTAGCATTGTTTATTGTGTTGTTGTGTTTATTGTTATTGTTGCTTTCATTAATATTTCTGCGCGCGCGTTGTTGTTGCTACGGTTGTTGCTGTTGTTGCATTATAGTGTAAATTAATTAAAAATGTATGGCAAAATAATTACGGCTGACCTTGTTTCGTGCGCTCACACACACACGCACACAGACACATGCGTGCTTTCCCAGCGGCATTTTCATTTCCATTTTCGTTTCCATTTCCATTTTGTTGGTAAAGCGTTTTATTCGTTTGGGCCCTTTGTCTGGCCGACTGATCCGCTGGCTGCTTGGTTAGCGCCTTTTCGCATTTTGCATTTTGGTTTCGTTGCGTTTCGTCGCTCGCACAGCTTGTGTCCTCTTGCGCTTCGGCATAATTTGAGACATTTCCGCTTCAGTCCGCGTGCGTGCGTGCGTGTGTGAGTGTGTGCGTCGTGCGCCGCAGTGTTTTTCGTCGCAGCAATTTGTGTGTTTTTGTGGAATTGAAAGTGGAATTTGTGCTGCTGCGACAAACAGTAAAATTCGTGAATTAATTTATTCGTCTTCATGTTAATTTCGGCGCTTTTCGAGGTGTGACTGTATGACAACGGTGCGTATGAGTTATTTCTGGCACCATTGATTACTCATACGTCGAGTGGGGCAATAATGCCAGTTTTCTTTTAGAGTACAGAAGCTTTCGAAAATCAAAAAAACAAAAGTGGAAATTACTGAAGAACTTCTTAAAACTAAAGCAGAGTGTATGGAAAACTAGTTTCTTTAACAAAAGTTAAAAAAATTGCAGTGTGATATGGAATTCATGACTTGCTGAAAGCGTTTAAACCAAAAACGGTAACTAAACATAAACATCAATAAACAATTAAAATGGTTGTTATTAAGAAATATTTGTGTTAAGTTCGTTGTGTGCCAAACACAATTTTACTACATTGTGTAAATTTAGTATTTTTTTACTTTATACGAAAACATTTATTTTGCAACATTTTCTGAACTAATGAATAGTTTGTGGCAATTTAATTTCATAAAATTCATACCAAACCTTCATATTACAAGAACACAAAAAATAAATTTATGAACTAGAAAATTTCAATTAAAAAACGTAAATAACTATCCATAAAATATTTCAAATTATAAAATAATTCAGTTAATTGTGGAAGTAGAAAAGAGTAAAACTCAATTGATTTAATTACAAATAGTAAATATAAAAATTATTATTTTATAATTGTTATTATATGAATTTTTTTATTAATATTTTTTATAATTAATTTGACCATGAACATCTTTTAATTGTAATTTAACTAGTATTTCTAATTAATGAATTAAATTAACCTTCAAGTTTCGTTTTCTCATGTAATTCAAATTTGTATACATTTTTGGATTCTAAAATGTTGATTAAATTAAATATTTGAGCAAATAATACAAATGCAAATTGATTTGGTTTTGGTTTTTCTTTGAATGTTATAGCAAAATACTTGATTCAAACAATTTTTTCATTTGAACATTCCATTTCGAGTAAAGTGTACTTTTTCATCTATGCATTCGACCATACAACGACGCGTCGGAGTGCAACAAAAAATGTTAATATTTAAAATTTAATAGTCTGGGTAATTGGAGGATGGCTGCTGTCACGGCATGCTTCATGGTCACACTAAACCAGTCTGCCTGCCGCTTCTCCACTGTTGTGGCAGCATATAACTTTTCAAATTTCATTTCTATGTACATAGTTCTCGCGCAAATTGGTTTCATCTGTCGGCAATGTGCACAGCACTGTGTGTGTGTGTGTGTGTCGTTGTTGTAATGCACTTTCAAGTGCCGGGCGTTATTGGCGGTATTTCATAGGCTTATCGACTCTTCCTCGCGGGGATTATGCGACATACATACATACATATATTTGGTGGAAGCTGGATGCGAGTGCGAGCGTTTTTTCTACCACGTAATGTGATCGGGTTTTGAAAGTGCACTGAGCGCTTAAAATAAATCAGTTTTCGTAACACGACGAGTGCAGTGAAACAAAAATCAATTGGTTGTTTCTAAAAATACGCTAAAACGGAATCAATTGTGCTAAAAATAGCAAAAACTACAAGTGAACACAGACCGAGTAAACACGGAGGAAGTTTCGAAAATTTAATAATTACTTTTAAAACAGAAATGACAACCGTTGAGTTATTTTAGCTTCCAAATTGTGGGAATTTTTTAATTGCTGGAGTTGATTTTGAGTTGCAGAAGCAATGTGTGGTTGTAAGAGAACTATGAATTACTTTCATTTTTGACTACAGTCATTGCATTGGTTTGGCTCAAGACTTAACAAAAATTAATTCTGAAGTCCTTTTTGAAGTCAGACTTATAAGTCATTTGGAGAAGTCACCTAATGACTTCATTTTTCAGTGCAGCCACTAAAATGTTTGCAACCTGACTACAGACCAACTTTAAAGGACTATGAACTTGGCTCGTAATAAGAGACTATTCAAATGATTTAACCCTTTCGGGACTACTGGGATAATACGTCCCAGCATGTTTTTAATGACCCTAAAAAAAATTATTAAAATCTTACAACTCACGCAAAATATTTTTTGATTACGGTGTTCCCGCATAAAAGGATGATTTCAGAGTTTGTGAGCATCCAATATAATTTTGTAACTCCACCTTTCATAGCATGAGAATATTTCTACTGAGAGTATTTTGAATTTCAAAATTAAACTCCGTCCCGAAAGGGTTAAATGTTTTCAGTCTCTATTGTGTGTCTAGTCTCAACTGTATAAAAAAATGAAAGGCAGAATTTCCTATTTTAGTTTATTCCATGTTCCATTTATAATCCTCAAAAATTCAAGCTAACAACTTCCTTCTCCAATTTTCCATGCCCCTCAACCTATCGGTCCATCTAAAACCAACCGAACTCATAGTGAAAAAACTTAATTAGCAATTTGAACGGATGGGCCCAAAAGTTCGTTTATTTTTCCCAATTAACAACGCTTTGCCGTGGCTTTCAATCTGAATTTGTTGCCGTAATCAAACAGTTGTACGTACGTTTTTAATTGAAGTTTAAATGCAATTCCACTTGGCACGTTAAAGTCAACTTCAGCCCCTCCACCGCCGCTATCGCTCGCCTCACCGTAAACAAAACTCGGTGCCATAACGACTGTTCGTTGCAGTGACAATCGCGCCGGCCGAATCGCGTATGCAGCGTCCAATTATGAAAGTTGGCCATCATTAGTGCACCGACGCGCACCAGCAACAACAACAACCACAACAACGGGCGCACACGTTGCCAGTAGTTGCGACAGCCGCTGGTAACGCGGACCGCCGTCGATATTGCATGACACAGTGCGCCGCTGGAGATGCAAATAATGCGCATTGACTTTTTG
The DNA here is from genome assembly GCA_963971225.1 of Melieria omissa. Lineage (NCBI taxonomy): Eukaryota > Metazoa > Arthropoda > Insecta > Diptera > Ulidiidae > Melieria > Melieria omissa. The sequence continues at coordinate 126,775,283 of OZ020268.1, read as the reverse complement.
GTCAGAGGGTCGTGGACTCAAGTGGACTCGTGTTTTTCATATTTGTCCTCTCAGCAGCCAATGGTGAACCCATAAGTGCAGAGAACCCATCAGTGGGAATCGGCTAAGAACGCTTGGTCGCTTGTGCTCCTCAATGTAGTCCAATTGGTGGTGAAAAGCGGGGTCCACCGGCCAACCAAACATCTGTGCGGCAATTGTTTGCCTTTGCTTCGCCAATGCCCACGAAAACCTGCGAAAACAAACAAAGCAAGAAGGTAGTGCGGCACCTGCTGCCGCTGGCGCTGTTTGCGCCGCTGGCGTTCCTCGAGAGCAATAAATATTAATTCCGCACCCAATTGCTGCCAGCGTGTCAGTTTGGCCGTTTGGCTTTCGGGCGTTGCATACTTTCCGGCGCTGCTCGTGTGTCGCGCGTTTTAATTTACTGCAGCGCCCAGCGCTTTATTGACTGCATACAATTATTGCAATTATAAATTGTTTTATTTTTTGTTCTATGTTAATTTTCCGTTGCACTTTTAATCTGCGCTCGCGTTCAGCATAATTTAAGTGTAATTTATTAAAATTTGCATTGCACATTTCCTTCGTGACATGTGTCTATATATGTGTGTGTGTGTGTGTGTTTAGCTGTGTCTGACATTAATACAATATTTGTGCATTAACCAACAACAACAACAACTGCAAATATTAACACCAACTGCTGCGCATAATTTTGTGCATTTTCGTCTGTTTTGAAAGCGGTAAAACGGCTGTGACATGAATTTATCAGAATTATTTTCATATCATTATTTATCATTGTAATCGCCATCGTTGTCGTAGTTGTCATTCGTATTTATGCATAAGAACTTTCCGGTTCGAGTGTTTAATTTTAGCATAGATTTTGTTGTTGAGTGCATGTTTGTTTTAGTTTAAGCGTATCTCTATCTCTTTTATTTGGTTTACATTACATTTTTATTTTTTATATATTTTTATACAAATTTTATTTAATTTTTGCTTGCTGTGCCTGTCTCTCTGCCTGTGCCTGTGCCTGTGCCGCGTCTGCGCCTGCGTACGCCTCTGCCACCTACCGTAATTTGTATCGCTTTAAAAATTTCATTTGTGCCGTAAATTGTTGTGCTTGTGCGACTGCAACCCGCGGCCCGTGCGACCTCATGATTATCTCTGCTTGCTCTCCTTCCCTGTCGCGACGCTGTTGCACATTCAAACTCGTCGCTGCGTTTGACTGTGCAACATGCAACAACACACAACAACGCAACAACTATCTGTCATGTATAATTGCGCAGAATTTTGGAAAGCAAAATCAGGTTTGTTTGCGTAGCTTTAAGTTTGCTTTTAGTTTAAAATGCGACTATTTTTTTGTTGTCCTGTTTGGTTTTTATTTAGTTTTAAATTAGTTTTTAGTTTGAATTCACTATGTTGTTGTATTTTAGATGAAAACTTTAGAACAGAGCGTTGATTAAAATAGAACTGATAAGTTTTTTATTATAATTAAATATGGCGAAATTAGTTTGAGTATTTATTTCGAGGAAGAACTAGAATAAGTTTGACAAAAGTTTTTTGAAACTAATTGTTCATCAAAATTCGATTGCGGTTGCAAACTAACAATAACTTCGCAGCGACAACACTTATTCTTCTTTTGTGTAATAACACTGCACAACACAAAACAAAAATAACAAGGTTCTGACAACGGATTCTCGTAGAGGTAGCAAAAAAAGATATACGTGTATCGGCGTTTTGAAAGTTTACATCTGGTAGGAGATTTAGTGCCAATTTTGAATAAGTACAAAATAAACAGTTAAACACATTTTCAGTTTTGGCTTAATTCTGGTGTTCAAATTAATTTCTGAGCTTTGATGTATTCAGAGACCTATAGTCGAATTTTATGGCGAATATTTTCGTGGTAAATGTTGTCCTTAAAAAGTCCTGTTTTACAGGAAATTTTTGGCATTTTAGAAAAAAAGGGTCAAATTGACCCATAAAAATAGGAACTACATGGTTAAAAAGCTCCACAAAAATGTTCTTCGTAGTATTTTACATCAAATTGTTTAACACATCATATACCTAAAATGTGAGGTTACATGGTTTTCGTATGCCGATTCACCATAAGAATGAGCAAAAAGGGGAAAACTTTGACCCCCCTAAAAAAAAACTTCAGATGTAAACTTTCAAAACGCCAATGCACGTATATCTTTTTTTGCCCCCTCTACCAGAATCCGTTGTCAGAACCTTGTTATTTAAAAAAAAGTTAGATTTTGTTGTGCAGTGTAATCGAAGCAATCGTAAAGTGACAGTAATTTTTATTGTAATTCTCTATATTTGCTTTTAGTTGCTGATTTGTATTAATGAAATTAAACAAAAATTTTTAATATGAAATCAATTTAGACTCAAACTGAAAGTACATAAAATCGAATAGAACTAACAAATGAAAATAAAATCATCACAAACAATTCATAGCTCAACTGAACGATTGATTCAAAACCATTTAAAGCTTTTTTAGCACATTTTAAAATGTTTTAATTTTTTAAAAATCATTTTCAAAATTGCTGCTCTCGTTACTTCTATCTGCAAAATTGTTCTCTCTTGAATTTAGCTAATTTTAGTTATGCTTAAAACAAGTTCGAATGTGACTAATGCTTTTCAAAATTAAAAGCAAAGAAGTTCGAGTGACTGAGCAGTCACGCGTTTGTTGCGGATGACGCGTCTGTCGCATTGGATGCGTGCGGCGCCCGTTTTATGCGCGTTGCTCTTTTACATTCACATCGACAACTAACTCACACAGCGCCTTCGTGCGCAATGTCGCGGCGCCAAATTAGCGACCCACTCCCAATGTTGCCTGTCTCTTTTTGTTTTTATAGCAGTGTGCGTTGATGAATCCAATAAAAACATCAACATTGACGCAACTGTGCACACTGTGGGCGCTCACGTCCGCCGCTGTGCTGTGCGACTGCAATAGCGGCAACAATCTAATCGCCATTGTTTTTTTTCTCGTCCCGCACAGACAACAGTCGCTGCTCTCCGACGAACAAGCCAAAGAGGTCGAACAGATACTCTCGGCCGCACCCACAGTTGGTGTAGCTGTTGCTGCAGTGGTTGCTACCGCCACATCGCCGACCAGCATCAAAACACTCATCGAGGACGTACAACCGCAGTCGCCACCCTCCGGCGCCAACAGCCCCGGCAAGCAGAGCAAAGCCAACGCGCCAACAAAGTCGCCGCCGATAGCAACAGCGAGCGCTGCTAGTCGAGGTGGCGCTGACGGCAACAGTCGCATCGGTAGCGCGGACGCCGAAACCGTTGATAACGATGACGCTGACGATGACGAGGAGGACGAAGATGTGGACATTGTTGGCATTGGCGCTGCTCCGGCCTACGTGCTGAACGCCACCTACACCAAAGCGGAAACAACAGCCGCCAGAGCTGACGACGAGGAGCCCGAGTGGTTGCGCGATGTGCTCGAAGCGCCCAAGCGCAGCCTCGAGAATTTGCTGATTGCCCGCAGCGGCAGTGACCGCGAGGACAACAGCCACAGCAGCAGCGGCAGCGGCAGCAACAACGAAAAACATTCCGATGCAAGAGCAGCCACAGACAAAGTGGTGACTGCAGCCAGAGTTGAGGCTACGTACGACGCCGCCACCAACAGCACCGCTTTCAGACAACAAACCCAGCAACCGCAGTCGCCTACCAAGCAACAGGAGCTGCTAAACCAGACATTCATACATCCGCAGACGCAGGAGCAAAGTCCCACGCAGCCGGCTGAATCGCTGCACGAGTCAATTGTCTCCGTCGAGTCGACTCAATCGGATGGCACACTCAACCAAACCACAACCATTGATGACAGCATCATTTCCAGCAAACAAAATTCCACCTACTCGTTAGCGGAGGGAGAGCAGAACTCCATCAACACAACCACCACCAGCGCCAGCGGCACTGTTGAGTTAGACGAATCGCAGTATTACATACCGGAGTATCCGCCTGTGCGCAGCAAGGAAGTCTATGTGGAGTCGGGCGTGCACTATTTCGAGGATGGCAACTTTTGGATGGAAGTGCCAGGTGGGTAGCAAGTCTCAAAGACAACTAAGTGCACTACAATTTGTATTGCATATTGTTCTGGTCTACGTTTTACAGGTCTGCTAGACTTTGACGACGACGAACTCTCATATCCGCCAATACCCGTCAAGAAGAACACCAAGATTCGCTTCAGTTCCGGTCCCATACAAGTGTACTCGACCTTCTCAGTCACCGATTACGACCGACGCAATGAAGATGTCGATCCGGTCGCCGCCTCGGCGGAATACGAGCTGGAAAAACGTGTCGAGAAGATGCACGTTTTCCCCGTCGAACTGATGAAAGGCCCTGAAGGCTTGGGTCTCAGTATTATTGGCATGGGCGTTGGAGCCGACGCCGGTCTCGAGAAGTTGGGCATATTCGTGAAGACGATCACGGACAACGGCGCTGCCGCACGCGACGGCCGCATACAGGTGAGTTGAAATTTTCAAGTTTTAATACCGAAGCAGCAGCACCACTCGGCTGGTGTACGCGCACTTCAATTAAAACTTTTAAATTTGCTCAGGTCAACGATCAAATCATCGAAGTGGACGGCAAAAGTCTGGTGGGCGTAACGCAGGCGTATGCAGCTTCAGTGCTGCGCAACACATCCGGTCTAGTCAAATTTCAAATTGGACGCGAGCGCGATCCGGAGAACTCGGAGGTGGCGCAGCTGATACGGTTGAGCCTGCAGGCCGATCGCGAGAAGGAGGAGAGGCTAAAAAGGTGAGTTTCAACGTGAGTGCAGCAGCGTAAATACTCTCTGTACATGGATTGCTTTCGTTGTAGACAACAAGAAGAATACTTGCGTCGCACGCTCGACTACTCAGAGGACTCTACGCAGCCGGTTTCGGCCAATTCGAGTGTTTGTGAGGGCCCTTCGAGCCCAGTGCAGGTCGAGCATCCCATGGAGGTCGAGGCGACACACTCGCAGGAGGTAGAGTCTCTGAAGAGACTGCTACAGGAGGTAGACTAGCTTGCGCTCATAAAGAATTGCATTTAAATTTAAATATTTTTAATGTGTTTCTTTAATGTATTTACGAATTTATTGACGTGGATTCATAAAATAACAAAAACACAAAACTAAACGAAACGAAAATAATTGTAATGCAGCATAAAGCGGTAATTGGACTGTTGATACTTTTTAGCGAATTCATGTGCTTCAGTTTTGAAATTTGCGTTTTGACACTCGAAGAAATTTTATGTTTTTGTTTTATAATTCACTTCTTCATTGACATTTATGTTTATTTGTTACTTCTTTTTGATTTGTTTGATTGTTTGATTTTGTTTCATTTCATTTTTATTTTAGAGTGAATTAAGTGTCCTGTTAAAAGACGACATTATTGACGCCTTAAAGCGGAAGGTGGGTGTGTCGCTCAAAAATTGTCTTTTTAATTGGTTACTTCTTTTAATTTTTTATCGAATTTAAATTAAATTGTGTTCATTTTAATTTCTGTATATTTTGTTTCATTGTATTTAATATTGTATTTCATGTTTAATTTCAATCAGTTCAAATCGATATAATCTAATCGCCTTTAAAATTATTATGTTACCTTCATGCATGCTCGCCTTACAAATACGTTCACCGGTTCACACTTCTAATTCGCACTTTTCCTTTCGTTTTCCTCCACCAACAGCTGGTGAAACTGGAGACAACCGGCAATGAGAACGAACTGCTCAGCGAACGTCTGCGCCAGAGCGAACGCGAGCTGACCAACATTAAGAAAGAGGCTTCCAATCTGCAAAACATGCTGCAGCAGTCACAGGCCCAGTACATGGCGCTGGACAAGAAGTACAACAAAGCCAAGCGACTAGTGCGCGAATACCAGCAACGTGAGGTGGACATGTGCCATCGTGAGGAGTTCTACCAGCAGCTGCTGCAGGAGAAGGACACCGAATACAACGCGCTGGTGAAAAAGCTCAAGGACCGTGTCATCAACTTGGAGCACGAGCTGCAGGAGACACAGCGCAAGGCCGGCTTTCCGGTGGGTCTGCCGTATGACAGTGCCACGCTGAAACTGACGCCGCAAATGATGCGCAAGGCGCCACCAAAGCCACTATTTCAGAAGCTGGAGACAGAGCTGTCCGATACCGAAATTTCGGATCTGTCGCCGGACGGTGAGGGCGTGAAGACGGCCACCGTGGAGCGTAAAGTGCCGATTAAGGATGAGCTGGATGCGGCAGTGCCACAACATGAGTTGCTAGACAATTCGGCCAATAAAACGAAAATCGATTTGGGTGAGTTTGTCTTGACTTTCCTTCGTACGTCTTACTCTAATCTATCTATGATTGTCTATCGTTACTGTAACAATTTAAACGCTTTTGCATACGTTCGTTCGTTGAATGGATTCGCAGCTGCTTTATGGTTTTCGTTCGTTGAAGTGTAAGTGTTGATATCGCTTCTACGCAACGAAAGAAAGCCCGAAACCAGCGACGAATTTTAGCGCACTTGTTCGACATTTTCTCTTCCTCCTTCCATTCACTTCACCCTGTATATTCTTTATACATTGTTTAGCGTGTAGTTGATGCTTTCTTCATTAAACATCATCGTCATGTTCGTTTTTCTCGGTTGAAGCCGGAGTTGTACCACTAAGAAATTTGCCTGAAAGTATGCCATGAAAATCATGATTTATTATCGACTAAATTCACTGGAAAATATGATTATTATTCAGCATACTTTTTGGTACACTATTTGTTAGTGCGCGCTCCCAAGGTCGCCAAGGTCAACATCGCCATCGTCATCGACATAATAATGATTTACGTTATCGCTGCGTTTACGTTTTAATTGTATTCCGTATATTTCTTTCTCTCTCTTTTGTGCCTGTCCTGTTTGCTGCTGCGTTTTTATTGTTTATGTTGTCATTGTGCTTTTGTCCGAAACCGATTTCCACGCGCCTCTCGTCCGCAAACGACGCGCTCACGCCGCAATTCGCGCCACCGCCACGCTGAACGCTATTCCGTTGCCGTTCGCTTCTTCTTTGCTGCACCCAACACAATCACCAACCACCAATCTTAACACCAAAATTACCAACACAAAATTTAAAAAGCCTCCCGTGGTGGTTTAGCCAATCGCCAGCTGCCCTCCGCCAACAACAGCAGCGCAGTCGGCAGCGCCAATGCCAGTCTTGCCGCTGCCACAACCAATGCCACTGCCGTCAGCAGCACCAACAACAACAACAGCAGCGGCAGCAGCAACAACAACTCCAGCAACAACACAAGTGCAGTGAACAACTTGATGAACAACCTTGCCAAGCGCAGCCTGAGCAACAGCAGCTCCGACTGTGCGCTCGACGACAGCGAGGACGACGTGTCCGCCACCACCATAGCCGCGCACGTGCACGCGAGCGCCCTGTCGGACAGCGCCAGTCTGGCGAACGGCGGCGGCGGCGCCAGCCATCGTCATCTGCAGCAGCACCACGCCACCAACGGGCATCACGCCGCCGGGAGCAGCGTTGCCGGCACCACGACCGCCATTCTGCTGAACTCGACATCGAGCGCAGCCGGCGGCGCCAGCAGCGTGGTGGCTGCAGCGGCGGCGCGCGAGCAGCAAATCAACCAGCTGTACGCGCAGGTGCACAAGGATCACAAGAACGCGCTGGTGAGCGGCGCCGGCCACTCCACGATACCGAACATCTTCAAGAACACGCTCGGCTCGCCACCCGACTGCTCGGCGCTGGGTGGCGGCGGTGTGGGCGTCGGTCTCGGCCTCAGCGCCCTCAACGACTTCCATCGCGGCAGCATGACCACGTTCGGTACTAGCAATCGTGATCTCAATAGTTCGTACGATTCCATTCTAGGATCGAACGACAAACTCGCCGAGAACGAGCAGCAGTCGGCCGAGAACTGGATGTACCCGAGTCGCCGGCGCGTGGGCCCGACCGGCGCGATAATCAGCGGAAAAATGCCGCCCACTTCGTTCACCGAGCAGCTGAACCAGGCGCTGTCCGAGCGAGAAAGGTAGAGTATGGGGGCGAGCGGTGGACGGCATGAACCAAATCCATCCATCCAAATTTTGTATTTGTTGTGGCCCTAATTGTAATGCAAACTCTGTACATGTTCTTTTCGTAGACGTCTCGGTGATGGCTCGTCGCGTCACTCCAGCGACGATTACACCGAAATCAATAAAAGCCAAAGCGCCGCCGCCATTAACTGCAAAACGCTAATCAATGAAATACGCCAAGCCGTAAACGAGGCGCAACCGAAAGGTGAACAACTTAGAACACACATAAATTTCCTTTCATACAGTTTCACCCGCCGCCACTAACCACAGACTGCAATGACTACGCAACTCTTTCCAATACGTATTTGTATGATGTAAAAGTTTTGACGATGCATACTGCGAAATAATTTTGCGTTGATGTTGCGGTTTCTCAACTTAGTTAAAATTGAATATGTTTCTTGCATCCTCGCCCGTTTTTCGCCATTAACCACACATTTCGAATAAATAGTATGAAAACATGTATCATAAATAATCTTGTATAATCCAACTTTCTATGTCTGTATGGCTAATGTTACGCTAAACTATGTATTCCACTCACTTTTGCGTTAATGTTCTCACACATTTGTTCTCATGTTTGTCGCATACTAAGCCAACGCATTTCTTGTTCTCATTTTTGTACTCCTTTGCTCTTGTCTTTCCATTTTCCAATACTTGTACTACCACTGCCTCACCACAAACTATCGCCAAATGCCAACGTTGCGGTAACAATGAAATTAACCCCCGTTTTACTAATCTATTTGAATGCTGTGCATTCTTCTATGCTGAAATGAAACGAAAACAGTTAAACAAGTTGTACCTCAATCCCTTTCCCCGCCTGGTACAGTACCATGGCAACAGCAGCAGCAGCAGTCCGCGCACACCACGGGGCCGCCGTCGCCGACGAGCATGTCGTCCGGCTGCTCGTCGCCCGGCTACTCGCCCAGCCGCGGCATTGATTTGTCCGGCTCGAGCAGCAGCTTCTCGGAGCGCAAGGCAGCCGCCGGCTACAACTACAAAGGTGGACCAGTGCACGAGTGGACAAAAGAGCAGGTGCGTTCTGAACTCGACAGGAAACGTATGAAGCCAACGTATTCACTTCAATCGCATTGCACATTTTCGTTGTTGTTATATGAACACTAAAGCGTGTCTTCTTCCTTCAGGTGGGCCATTGGCTTATGGGCATCGAACTGGAACGCTACATTCCCGTCTTCAAGGAGCACAACGTCGAGGGTGGCGCGTTGCTGACGCTCGACTCGAAAGACCTAAAAACGCTGGGCGTCAGCGGCGACGATAAGCATCGGCTGAAGCGTCGACTGAAGGACCTCAAGGCCAGCATCGAGAAGGAACGCAAGGATCAGGAGCGGGAGCGCCGCGAACGCGAAAAGGCTATACGCAAAGCAGAGAAGAAAGCGGCCAAAAAGAAATAAAATTAGCATAAGACATAATCTAGTAGAAGAAGTAGTTGAAAAGCCAACAAGCCGCAGTTGCAGCTGAAAAGAGCGAGGAATTCGAAAAATCTATCGTTAAGCCACAACCAAAAATACGTTAACAGTAAAGCAGAACGCATAATCTAAAACAAGAAACACAACCGTAAACCGTTCGTTTACCGTTTAAAATTAATTTAATTAAATTAAAATTCTAATTTATGCATAATTATTGCTGATTACCATATAATAAGTAATTTATTATAACTAAAATTGCAACAAGGAAATGTACTGTAACAACTTAAATCTTAAGAGAATATTGTACGAATGAAACACAAACAACAACAACAACAAAAATCCCAAAATATCTACCTAAGCCTAAGCACTAAGCCTAAGCTAGTTCAAGAGAAGCAGACACCGGGGCGCCGAACAAGACAACGGAACGACAACCAGAAACAAGTCGAGCAAACATAACGAATTGAGTGTGAGAGCTGTCTGCCGTCGAAGAATGAAATTTCGAGCACGAATGCAAGCCACATCCATACAACACAAAAAACACATACACAATGGACTGATTTTATGAATTAAACAAAAACATAAATAATAATTTAATAAAATGATAAAGGCGAAAAGAGCTATTTGCAAAGGAACACGAAACTTTTTTAAACCTACTCTCTAACATTACTCTAAACTAAACTAAACTGACTAAGTGGCAATTTGCGAGTATCTCAACAAGTATCAACAATCTAATTTAATGTAGTTCTAGATGCAATGAAGCGCAGCGATTAGCACGAAGCTATTAACGTTGAACTTAAGCAATTAACAAGCGGACGTGCGCACGCGCACGCACCAACGCAAACACCAAAAGAAATGGCAACATATAGATTGATACAATTGAATCCGTGCTCAGCTGTGTTCCGGATTTAAAAGTAAATTAGTTGTATGAGTAATTCTGGGCATTTGTGTTGCTAAACCACCATCGTCGTGTGTGCGCGTGTTTGTGTTTGTGTTTATTGGTGTTTACTAAGATTGAAGTCGTGTGTAGTACTTAAGATAATCTTTGTAAGCTAACAAAAAATGCAACCGCAGCAAAAGAAAACATTGCAAATATTCGCAGTAACCCTGTAGCTCTATGTATGCTTTTGATTTATTTGCCTAACTATAGGTACTAATTGGTGTTGTGTTGATGAAGTAAATGTGCGCGCTTGTGTAGTTTCTTATTATTTTGTTGCTTTGTAAAAAGACTTGCGTTGTCAGTGTAAAGTTAAATTAGCATTAACTCAACTCTAAGTGAAGAATTCGATTAGTCTTTTGTTTAGACACACGTATCACGCGTCTAATACACACACATACACATACACACACAAATGCAATTTTCATTTAAAGTCGACACGCCACACGTTTACCGAAAGACTCCAAATCCAGAAAAATGTTACTCTTCGAGTCAAGTGTGCAGAATAGATAGTGACGATATGTCATGCTTTAGCTTGTATAAAAAAATCAAAATAATATTTCACAAACTTTTGACCAATTGCGTTGTCGCTGCAAGGTATTTTCTAGGTTAGTTCTATTTTCAATGATTGATTTTACTTTGCGGCAGTCTTCCAGCAAACGAACCTATCTTATATTTTTTCCTGCGTATTCGATAAATTATTGTAATTACTTTTATGTTTGTTTTGTTTAACTTGTAGTGCAAATGTGTACAATATAATTTAAATACTTGAAAATATTTATGCTGAAATAAAACAGGAATGAATTTTCGAAAACAGTTTTTATATATGGAAAATTGGCCTTAACATTTTGTCAGCTTTTTTCGTTTGAATTGCTTTGAAATGTTGCCCAGCACGCGATTACTCAGTTAAATGAGTTATTTTGTGAATTACAGTCGTGAACGGGTGGTGCACGATATTTGATATTTTTGTATTCTTCATTTGTGAACATGAAATCTACTTTTTATGAAAGTGGAAACACGCGTTCCTTTACCATCTCAAACTGTTCCATAGTTGGACTACAAATGCAGATAATCCCATCTCCACAAGCCACGTCGTTCGTAGCACAAATCCAGCACATGAGCCACCCACGTTCAGCTGTGCCAACAATGAGTTGCAACTTCATACTTCAATAAGCAAAGACAGAGTAATGGTGCAATCAATCGCGAACATTTCTTGAATCAAAAGTTCATATCTATTTTATTTTAGTTTATGCTAAAAGTTACAATGAAAAAATCAAAATACTCCTATAACTAAACAAAAACAAAAACAAAAAACCAAAAAAAACTAATACCCCCAAAAATTCTGGTGCACACCAGTCTAGTGCAACTTCACCACATGTGCATTAGTCGTCAACTAGTCTTAAATGCTCTTACACAAGCTTTCGAAAAGCTCGCCTAGAAACAGTGCCGCAAACAAGTAAACGAAAATCAACAACCACAACAAAACTTTATATTGGTGTTTATATTTTTTACACGTGCAGTCTACATGCATACAAATATGTATTTATGTAGTTGTTTATTTTGTATATTGGTGATGCCCCCCTACGTTTTGATACGAACATGTTTCTTCTTACAAGTCGACGCAAAGCAAACATAGTCGAAGAGCCTTAACACAAATTGTTCACTTTCCGTTCGACGCTCCAAAATGAGCGAGTACACCTTTAACTTTTTACAACCTAACGAACGTATCTATGTAACGAACAACACTCATCAACATATACACATTCGTGCCTTTCATTGCGATAAACCGTCCCACAACCAACACTAACAACTGCAAAATGCCAACGACAAATTTCACACAATCCAAGTGCAGTTCTATTCCGCGTGGAGGACACTTCACGTATTATTGACACACTGCAACGCACTCACAAACATCGATTGAGAATGTTTCTTTATAGAACTCTTGTCAGTAGGAAGTGTAGGCTTTAGTTGGCGCTGCTGAATAAGGCCAGCTGAGTCCAAGCCAGCGATGGCCACTCTACTTGCGACCAGCAGTGGCACCGACTCACACGAATGTAAAGCAGCATCAGCATTGCTGGTACTCGCGAGTAGCAGAGTGGTCATCACTGGGCCTAAGCTAATTGGCTATTAAGTGCTATGGAGTGTAAGACGACATTAACTCGTGGCTGGTGGAGTATTCAAAGTGATCTATGGTAAAGATGCCCAATTGCTGGTTTTCAAGAAAATTTTAGGATGGGCTTACTCCCGCCTTACTTATTTCAGGGATTCCTGCATTGACGGATTGGTGGAAGTGTATTAGGGTCGTGTCTGATGTCAAGGGACCTGTGGCCACTGGCCAGTAGCCCATAGCTAACCGAATTATTATTAATTTTGATTGAAAATGTCGCTTTTCATGGGTTATTTCAAATTCAAATATCGGTTAGTCGAAAAGTAGACAACTGCGCCGGTTTTTTGGACTTTCAAGTTCAGGTATCTAATTTCATTGAATAGGAATTTCAATGCTAATACAAAGTTTATTTATATACAAAGTTTATTTGTTTATACAAAGTTTATTTTAAAACTGCAATAAATCAAACTGATTACTTTATTTTTATTTTTCCTGCGTTCTAAACTGCGAAAATTCTTGTTGCTTCCTTCCAGCATACAAACTTTCATTCACATAAGTATTGCGTGTGTACCCCTTTAACGACTTGAAGGTGCTTCCTGTGTTCACTATATTTAATCAATTTTATCAATTTTTATATTTTTCTTTTTTTTTGTAGTTGTTTGAATGCATTTTTGCGTGACTGTGTTTGTCTGAAAGCGAGCAATAATGGTTAATTGGCCGTCGTAACCAGTCGGAAGAGAATTAAAATTCGCAATGAGAATTTGTATAAAAATATATTGCAAAATGTTCAGAGTGGGCGGTGACTGCGTTGAAGAATAGTGGCGAAGAGCTTTGAGTCTCTTCAATTTTATTGTTTACACAGTTTTACAGAGTTTTTTATTGATATTGATTTATTCGATAACAATTGAGACTCAATTTATGAATTTTGATCGAGCTGTGAATATTGTTTGCATAAACATTACTTTAATTGCAGTCGGCAAAAAATACATAAACTAAAAACATATTCTTAAAGTAACAATTTTTTAATAAAATATTTTTAAGAATGGTTTTTTTAATACATTGAATAAACTAATTCTTATAATGCCTATATTTTCATTTTCTGTTTGGATTTTATTAGAAAATATTAATAAATAAATCAACAAATTTATGAATATTATTATTTTTTATGTATTCTTATTATTTATTATTAATTTGATCAATGTTTTTCACATTGTTTTAACGTGAAGTGCCCACTCTGTGCTAAAGGTTAAACATTTTATGATATAGCAACCACTTAGAGAATTTATAGAGTAGCTATGGAATGTTATGTGTTCCAAATATGTAAGACAACTAAACACGACACTATTTTAGTCAGCTAAGTCCTGTTCGAGAACTTAAATGCAACGCATATGGAATGCGTTGTGTACGAAGAAGGGATTAGTTTTAGTTTCTAACGCTTTCGCTTTCGTCTTCAATTGTAGCTTAAAAGGAATTTGAATTGTGGTTTAATGAAAACTGTTGCATAGCTACAGGCGTTTAAAACTAACAAATTAGCAGCTGGTGAGCGGCGCTTGACGCAGTTTCTTATTATTATTATTGAATTGAAAATTTCTTATTGCAAATATTTTCATTTAAATGCAACAATTTTCATTTATTATTCAACAATTAATAATGAACAAAATTGCATTTACATTTTGTTTTAAACAAATTAATGAATGTTCGAATGATTTAGCGCTCTTAATGAAACCACAAATCGTCTGGAACGTTGTTTTGAATGCATTGAAACAAAACCAGATTGCAGATTTTTCCATGCAATCGAATGACGTCAAATCGATTCAAAGCTCTGTTGAGCTGATTATTTCTCTCGGCAATTAAAAACTTTAACAATCAATGGTTTAATGAACCAATTGCAAGTCTAGGCCTGTCTGTCGCTCACTTGAATTTTAATTTCAGCGAAATACATAGTGTTCAAATATTGTCAATGTTTTTCATTGCATATCGGTTAAGAATCATTCGTATGATTATAATCAATTATGTTGCAAATAATCAATGATTTCCACAATGATTTAAATAAAGCTAGAATTAAGCTAGAGTGCTAGTCAATGTATACACACACACACACACACACACATACACATCCCAAGTAAACAAGTGAAATGCCGGTTGGAACGTGAAATGACACACATTATAGAAAATAAGTAAATATATTCGATAATTCAATTGCAAGCGAAATAAACAACCAGCACTGTATGAAATATTACAACTAATCCGCACTCACACACATACATACTAACAAGTGAAAATAGTTATGAGAATAATGAAAACATTCAATTCTTATTCATCACATGTATTCCGAAAAGTAAATCATACACATAACAATTAAGTCCAATTAATAAATAATAGAAATTGATCAATAAAACGTGTGTAAGTGAAAATGTGCGCTTTTCATTTTCGCCTCCCAACAAAAAAACAAAAACATAAATATTTTCCATGAACCAATATGTCTATCACAACAAAAAAAAAGGGGAGTGTGCTTAGTACAGGTCACGTGCCAAAAATTTCCTGGCCGAAACACATGTCTTGCTCGACCTCGAAGCAATGCAGCAGTCAGTGCACAAATACACAAATATTTGTTTGTCATGGAATTCTACCGCTTCCTGATGTGATGTCGCCGCTACTCGCGGACTGAGCTGTGCGCCTTATCGCCATCAAACACACCAATTTTATTGACTGTTGCTATCGAATTCCAGTCATTAATTTTCCATTTGCGTACGTCAAGAATTTCAATAATTTCAACTTTGTTTGACCTAAGCGACACCTTTCTGTTGACCACTTACAGGTGAAAAACGAGCAGCATTTGGTTTCTCTAGGGATTCCAGTAGATTCCAGTCATGCTGTGCCTGCTGTGTGGCGAACTGGTTAGTGCGTTGATGTTATCAGCTCATTGCTGAGGCTCATTGGTAAACACTTGCTCGCTCACGCCGACTGCTTGTTGTGGGCATTTTCCGACCATTTGCGTGGCGAAAGATTTCCATGCGCGGTCGATCGATAATGGTGTTAGTGATCTACAGACGTTGTAGTGCAATTGGAATGTGTCACGTACACGCGAAAATGCAAATAATAACATGTACGAGAGACACTTGGAGGTCAAAGAAATTTGCAAGTGGTCAAGGGTTCTAGAAATGTCTATAAATGCCGATCTCTCTGAAAGGATGAAAGCGATTATCATAGGCGGTGTTGCATCATTTTCCATAAAACGCTTTAGCCCTATTCACAATCTTGTTCACACTTTCGGACAAAGAGGCAAATCTATCTAAATCTGAACACTTAGCTAGGCCAATATTCTCAGTCAGAGCTCTACTATCGACTAACCGACTACGTTCAATCGAGTCTAAGTCCTTACCTGACCTGTACTAACCTAAATTTGTTCATTTGCAGGCTTGGAATCGAAACTAGAGTCCTTGCCTTGTCAGTTATATTCAGCCAGCCTATGTTTTGCCACCGGTTTTGTATATTCGATGTTCGGATTCGATGGATTTGTGTTTTTTTGCCCATATCGTCTCATCCCACAAATAGTCCAACCGTTGTATTTTTGGAATGATCCAAGAACCATCGTTGTAATCTCGACATTGAAGGGACATTTTTTTAGTTTTGTTATTGCACGTCATTATATTTGACGTCAAATTTTGTTGTCATTTAACAACGACAAAACGGCAATGACCAACATAACAACACAAACAACTTCACGTGTTGTCGCTGCTTGGGGCGTGCTCGAACGATTGGCTGAAGAAAAAAAGAAAGATTGTAATATTGATAAGCAGAAATAATGCAGTAAACCAGTAAAATATCAGAATTTACAACGTGTCGCCATGGTAACTGGAATCTTTAAGCAAACGACGTGTCGGCTGATCGCTGACCGGCAACAGACGTGCAACGATCGAGTGATCGTCCCGTCACAACAAAACCCCGCACAAATATTGAACTGAAATGATGAAATATTTGCGCGCTGTTGCATTTCCATTCGGATTCTGATTCCGCTAGATCAGCAGTTGCAATAACTTTCAATGGTTTTCTAATGTTTTTGCTGCCGATGTGTTTTGAATGAGCGCCATGACGCGTAACGTCGCGTCTGTTGTTTGCGTTACGAAATGTTCCTATTTCCACTGATATCACTTTTTTTGCAAGTATTCCAACTATTCCGCATTCGAATCAAATCAAGTCAAATCAAATGAATTGAATCAATTACCATGAGATTGTTTACAGCAACTGTGCGTTGTGCAGTTGTTTCTCGGAAACCGGCTTTGCTGACGTCCGAAGCACTCAAAGCGCTGCAGTTTTGCAAAAACCCTATAAATATAGCATTGAATACCCCCTGGATCGTGCGATTTCTGCGTGCGTGTTGCATTTGTGATAATTAGTAAAAAAAACTCTGAATCAGAAAAACAATTTTGCGCGCCTCTTATCAACTGAACATTAATTGCATTTAATGCGGCAATACGTAAGTAAGCACCCATAATCAGCAAAATATTTATTAAGTTTTCATGAAAACAACAATTTAAAGAGCCACTGCCCCTTTTGGTTTGCTTTCAATTCAATGCGGTTTATTACGTTAATGAAAAGTGGGCCTTTTCATAAAAAAAAATCACACATTGAATGGCAAATGCAAGTTCAATTGCCTCGAGACACTTCAGAAAACTTATTATTATTAGTTTTAAATATTTATTATTATTTAACTAGTTTCTTTTAACAGTTGTTTTCTTATTCATGTCTAAAAATGATGAAATCAAACAACTAAAAGCAACTAATAGATTTGTATTTATTTATTTTCCAAATTTTAGTCATTTCCAGCCTTAGAAATATTCAATTAATTAACATTTAGCAAAAACTCGCAGCATTTATATTTAGCATAAAATACAAAAAGCTAGAAAAATAGTTTTCTTATTTATTAAAGACTAATCCAAGTGCTCGTAGAACAGTCATTTCTCAGCTCCCTACTCGGCTCCCACGGAATTCTATATTTTACTGAAGTAAATTTGATTGTCATTATTAGCATTTAAATTTTATTTCCAAGCAACACAAATTGTAATCATTTTCAGCTCATTTTCACTGTCAATTGGCATCCCAGTCTAAACAGCTTTCGCCAATGCTTCGCACACACAACTGATCGCTCGGAAGCTCGAAATGCTGACGATCGTGTTTCAGAACTCTGTTTGTGCTGATAATTCGCCGCTAGTGGTAGATTTCGCGCTTAATTGTTAGATAATCTATTTTAAAACTTTCCGAGATTTTGTGATGCAGTTCAAACTGAGGTTAGCCGTTTAGGCAATTAGGGACGAATATGTTTTTGTGTTTGCAATTTGCAAATGCAGCGTGAAGCATTTTTGCTTCATTTATTTGTATGCAAATTGTTTTGACTATTAACAATGAACACGAGTAGTAATAACAACAACAGCGCTTAAAGTTTTAGTTGAAGACATTTCTGGCAGAGCGAAAATTTCTAGAACAATTTCCTTTAGTTTTTTTCGCTTTCGAAGTTGTGTGAACCCATTAACCCTTTGCAGACCTGAGCTTCAGTTTATTGACTAATATAAATAAAAAAATAAAAAAGAAAACTGATTAACTATGCTATTTTAATTATACGATGTTTGAAATTTATGTCTTTGTATATCCACCGATATTAAAGCAAAGTGTTACTGAAAATCTAATGACCAAACAAGTTAACGCACTCGCTCTGAATTGCCTTCTGCCTGTCCCTTGCACAAAATTGCGTTCGCTGTCCTTTGGGGTCATTATGACCCCAACCAAACGGTTATATAAATCACAAAAGAAAAGGGGAAATCCTCGAAAAGTGTTTTTCTCGATTTGTTATTGGGTTGTTAGCGCGATTAACACTGAATAACACAAGTAGACGAGCGCACAAAACCGCTAAAACTCTTTGTTAATTCCGCCTGGGGTCAAATAGACCCCAAGCGACAGGCGAAAGGTTAAGGAACTGAACGCTTTCATGGAGAACTGCTTTAATCACTAAGCAAAATCGATATGTACACCAAAAGTGAACACAACAAAACTAAAAAAAAAGCAATAAATATAAAAAGTGACAAAATTGACCAAAATTACAAACATTAAGCAAACAATTAGTTGTTGAAGTGTGTACACACACAGCACACACAAACACACACATCAACATTGATTTATGTGATGCAATCATTTAATCGTCGTAGCAGTGTGCCGCTTGACTACCAGCGAACGACGCATGTAAACACACGCAGTGAATAAATACTAATTATGTGAAATGCAAGCAAGGTCAAAGGATAAATAAAGGACGAATTGAGTAGCGCGCAATAGGCCCACACACAACTCACTGCAACGCAAATGCCGCAAACGCACAGCAAATGCCGTCAAGACGGGCGCTGCCTTATCGACCAGCCGGCGATTGCGCGCTCCCAGCGGCCGGTCTCTCTCTCAGTGGTCGCTCACACCGCGTTGTGCTCCCCAACTTAGCGCGAAGTGCATTCGATTTCGGGATTTTTTCATTCTGCTTGACAGCAGCTCGACTCGCAGCTGGATAGTGAAATTGATAAGACGGACTCGCGACATAAATATGACTGCGGTTCACAACCGACGATCAGTTAACAACGAGCGCTAACCGGTGAACAACAACGCAAGCAACACACAAGTGGACAACACAACGCCAACAAACCAAAAACCATCGACCAGCGAAGCTATAAAAGTGAAGAACGCGCACGCCGGCACAAACAGTGAACAGCCAACGAACCAGCGGACAGCACGCAGCGACCAGCACAGCACAGCGAAAATCGAATAGGAAATCGTGTGGCCAGCAACAGCAGCAGTGGAATTGTTTGGAGCCGCTGAACTTGTCGAACGAGGAATTATCCGCATTCCGAGCGAGTTGGAGCAGTCAACACATTTGCTCTTCGCTACGCAAACAACTCGAAAGCAGTGAAAGGCCGCCACAAACCGATTCGCGAGCACAGCAAATTCGCATTCTACGTGTCGCGTCTAGTTTAAGTGTTTAATTTTGTGTTTGATAGAAGACGACAAGCGGCATTGTTGCTGCAATTTTACGTATTCAAGCGAACATTCGACTCTTTCGCCACAATGACGGGCTTCAGCGTGAACGGCACCTGCCTCATCAATGGAAACACAACAAACGGCACCGCCGCTAACGGCACAGGCAACACCTACACGGCCGCGGAGCGAGAGTAAGTGCGCGAGCCACACATTGGCGCGTTGTTGTTGCTTGTTAGTGACACTAATTTAATGGGACCGGGACGCATTAGGCAACACCAAAATAAATTCAAAGAAGAGAAAGAAAAAACTGAAAGGACAGCCTCGAGTACACGCACCGAAAGGCTGGACGAGTGGCACAGCGACAGGTGGCCGAAGGTGGCAGCTGGCTCGGCGCATTAACTGCGCGTTTCGAGTGTTTTGAAGGCCACAAGCTGTTACAAACATCGCGGGGGAGTGCAGTGAAGATGCAATTTTCATTATCAAACTTTAAATCAAACTCTGTGAATGGGGTTTTTCTTGCATTGCGCTGTTATTTAATTAATCGATTGGCCGTTGTGGTGTGGACATTTCAGGCGTTGTTCCACTATCTGGAGATAAGACTTTATGTTTTTCCCGGCAATACAATTATTTTTCAATACAATTCTTTTGGCATTCTCCGCAAATTTCTCAACTTGAAATGCCTTCAAAATTAACCAATACCAGCGCTTTAACTGTAGCTTTAAATTAAAATACGTGCGTTCACATTTCTACTTTAACCCTTTCCGACATGAAAATAACAGCCCGCTGTATGAATTGTATGGGCTGTAGTCCAATATATTGGACATTGGGACTGAAAAGTTTAAGCTCCTTTGAAAATTATCGAACGTTCCGTGTTGTCCAGTTTTAAAGTCCACACTGGTTAAACATTTAGTAGTTTTTGGATGTTTTATTCCAATCAGGTCAGGCAACTTATCCCTTATCGAAGAAATTTTGGTTTTTAATTGGTGTCGTTGTTTTCTTATACTACAAAGTAGATCAAATCAAAAAACATTTGTATGTAGTAAAACTAATTGAGTTTCGGGATTTGATTGGCTGACGTAATTATTTCGATGGATCTGACTAATGATTGTCTAATCACCTAAACAATTAATAGCAAACATATACGTTTGTCTGCTGCGCACTTTTGAAAAAATTGCCATTACGACCTTCATCCTTCTTAAGGCCATCATGTCAGCTATGATTGTTTATAGGCTTTGATATATTGTTGTTTATTCAATGTTTAAAGTATTTTTAGGATTCAATTGGTGTTTACCGAAAGTGTCACAAATGTCCGTCAGGTTAAGGGGTTTTTTTTCAACTGCGTTACTGTGGTATCTGCTGGTGAAAACATGTCACGAAGTTTAGGTTGAGTTGAGTTGAGTTGGGACTTACACTACACAAAATGGGTCCGTTGAGAATTGAATTAACTTGTGGATGAACCCCAGCAAGTTCTTGATGTTGAGTGAACTGAACTGAACTCATCTAAGTTGTCGAAGAAATTGTTATTAAAGTGTTAGTTGCAGACACAAAATATTTTATGAAATTCGTACTGAACCCTATCGCATGTTTGTGTTTTAGAATGAAGCAAAACAAAAGTTGTTTGCAAAAATAACCAGCACAACTTATTTGGTTTGGTGCTGCAGCATCAAACAGTCCCCATACAAAAAAAATGCGCACACACAGTTGCAACTTCGCAATAGAAAAGTGGAAGCAAAACAATGAAGTGAATCGATTAACCCTGAACTTTATGACAAACATAGATACATATGTACTCATATCTACCACATATGTACGTATGTTGTTTTCAGCAAAAATATTTGCTTACATGCCGTCAAAATATGTTAGCCTAATTTTTTATGCAAAACATAAATGTATGTACACATACATACCTGCATACATACACATATACATACTGGCCAATTGGTGTATGTGTGAAATTGTGCCCCACTGATAACAAGTTCAAAGCGTCAAACGAATAAATCCCAAATATATTTGTACATATATAGTATTCTTTAAATGTATGTGAGGACAGCGGAACCCATCGAAGATGACGCGGCCAATTAATAGAATACCAACAACAACTGCGCACATTATGACACACACTGATTTATAATCAGAAACATGGGGCGAATTGGGGCTTGTTTGTTGGCCACAGGCTCTGGTGAAGCATTGATTGAAGCGTAATTGTTGACAGGCGTCACCACCAGCGTCACCACTAGTTGCTGGCTATGTGTGTGCGCAAAGTTCGCCTTAACAATATTTACAAAACTATGCAAAGGAAAAATCAATTTGCCAGCTACCCAACAAAGAGCAAAATGATAGCGAAAGTGTGTAAATGCGTAAATGAACGCATTGTTTGTTATTAGGAAAATAATGTTCAAAACAACAAAACAACATTGATAAAAAGTTAGTGGCCATTGGGTTTGCGTCTTTTGTTTTTGGGCCACACACACATAAGTCACATGCTTGTTTGTGTTTGCGCCGAAAGGCCGCAATGAACAGCTGGCCAAAAAGAAATTTTAGCCAACGAGAAATTTCGATGCTTAATTAGGCATACAAAAGGCCAATAAAAAACAGACCACAAAATACAAAACTTAATTCAACACCAACAAGCTTTCATACTCATTCGAGATACAGGTTCAGGAAAAGAAAAAGGAAAAAAATTCGACCAGCAGCTGACAGTCGTACTTGACTTAATATCTCAGCACTTTGGTGCTGGTTGATAATTTTTTTCATTATTTGTTTGCAATTGCTGCGTCGGCTTGTCGTTTTTGTTATTTTTTGGTGGGTGTGTTTCGTCACTTCCATTGGCTGCGCGAGAGGGGCGTGTACGCACCGCTTGGAACTTGATCGCAACTTGCCTCACAGTACACAGTCAGACTTATTGACGCAATCTCCGAGCATTCGTAGGTGTTCTCAGTGCAAATATTTGCTGACTGTCTTGTGCCGAGTGCCGACCACTCACCGGCGCTAATTGTACCAACGATGGTGATAAATTTCTTGGATGTTGACTTAATCTTATCCACAAACTTGCAGTTTATTAGGCAGTAAAATATTTATTAATGCCTTCTTTGTACAATTCAACTACCGTCTCAACTCTATTTCAACTGAATTCACTCTTGTCTCATTTGCTATACGTTGTTATCACGTATATGCATATATATGAATAACGGTTATTTTTCGCCTTGTCTTGTGGTATTTTTATTTTTAGTTTATGAATTAATTTCTCCATCACAATGTGCAAATTTACTCAATTACTCGCCGTTTGTCTCTTTCATTGATTGGCATTTGTTCATTGGCGCCGGGCGAGTTAATGGCAAATTTTCTGTACATTTTTCAATTGTCGCCGATTGATTCGATTGTGTGGAGTAATTTTTTAAATTTAAGGCAACCGCAAAATTGATGAATAGTTGAAAGTCCACAATTTCACCGATAATCGATTTCGTGCGCATTCTGCGGGCAGTCGATAGGAAAAAATTTCCGCTCTGTTTGACTAGCAAAATTTTTATAGATTTCAGGTTTCAGCTTCCATGCATTGGAATATTTTTCGAAAAATATATCTATGTATATATGCGACTTTTACGAAGAAGACAGAAACGTGCCAATAGAAACCAGTTTCCGTTCAGAGTGTTTGAAGCTGTCGTTATGCTAAGCTGATCTGATAAAGTTTTGCCATTTCTAATTTTTTGTTATAGTTTCTTTGTGTTTGAAAACTGGTTTATTGAATAAGAACAATTTGCATATGTAATGAGGCCAAGAATAATTGTTTCAATAATAAATTTAAACACTGCTAAACGCCCATTGTTGCAGAACGTAACTCTGTGCCAATAAAGGACGTTTATCGCTGTCAAAGCAGAGCTTGCATACTATTTAAAAAATCTGTTAATTAGAACAATTATGTGTTTGTTTGGTAGACAATTCTATATTTAATATGAGGTCCAAAGTGTATAGCCGACTGGCGTTGTTTTCATATGAATTAACAGGATAGAAAAAGACTGCTACTGAAAAAGACAGTCAATGCAGAAAAAGACTGCAAATGAATGAAATATTGAACAATATCAATACATCACACCTGTTTATGTTTCATAAAATGCTTTAAAACATTGAATTTAATTTTTTAAGAGTATGTTACTCGCTCTCCGGTTAAGTTGTAATCAACACTTTTGCTGCAAAGGACGCATTAAAATTGTTTTATGGCTGTTACACACCAATTCGATTATATAATAGATGGAACGTTGTTAAGTACTGAAATGTGCAAACGATATCAGAGCCGGCCACTGCCATTGATCACATACTCGCATTACTCAGTGATTACGCCACAATTTCAGTTATCTTGCCGCATTCGGCGAAACTTTATCTGCAACCAGCTGATGGCGCACAACGATAGCTGAACGCAGCGACAACAAAATAGCAATTCCGCCAACTGCCTCCATTTCTGAGTTGAGTTTGCGTTTTTCTTGTTTACGTAAAAGCCATTATGTTGTGTGCGTGTGTATGTGTGTGCGAAAGAAACAAGTTTCATTTGTTTACCAACAAAACAAGCCCCCTTTCGGTTGACATTCGGTTGTTGTGCACTTGACGCCATGCATCCGAAAGCTTTTTCGACACAGTTCAGAAATATTTGAAATATGCCGATATTTTCTTGACACTGTTCCATGCGATTTAATTCACGTGAGCAACGTGACCTCAGCGCTTATCATTAATGCCGATTTTTGCTTAATAAGTGCGACTAAAGTGTATAGAACTGTCGAGCACTTCAAAGCTTCCAAACACAATCTTGTCTAAAGCATCTATGAAATACAAATCTATGAAGCAAATTGAAAGGGTTTCACTGTGTGCACGCTTATCAGTGCGTGCGGCTTTCAGAGACATCAAAAATGCGTTGCCATCAAGGCAGGAAATAAGCATTAAATATTGGCTAACATGGCCAACAGTTTGTCATTTCATTTCAAATCAACTTCAGGTGTCATCTCGTCGACATGCAAACGAAACGGAAACCAAGCAAAATTATGGCGCGTCTGCATTGTATTTGGAAGACTTGCAAAGTGCCAACATTGCAACGTTGGCCATGGGGATGTTGTATGCATTGCGACTGTCAAGCGACGATTGTTGTTGCTCGTTTAGCCAACTGAACGCAGTCGAGTTGAACGACTGAAACTACGATGAGACGTTTGCTGCGCGTAACAAACTTCGAGCAGCTGCGTTTACTGGCACCGACTCAAATTTATATTAATAAGCTTTCTGAATAATGAGGCCCATGTAGTTATGTATATGAACCCTCGTAAACAAAACAATACAAAACACATTCAGAGTTCATAGTACCAGCCAAATTATGACAAACAAACAAACAGCAAATCCTACTTTAACTCTTTCTCTGTTGACCTTCAAAAATGAATTGCGATTGTATGTTTGACAAAAAACTACCTAAATTATAAATGACTCGCCAGTCAAAAACAGTGTTGCAAACGACGATTACAATTGTCTATATCTACACAATATATCAAATTTGAGCAGACAGAGAAAAACCTTAAAGTTGACACGTGATTTTAATTGGTTGCTTCAAATAATTTGCACAATTGACTTTTGCCCAAAAACTGACTAAAGTGCCAACAATTTTAATGTTCGCCGCGCACGCTAATGGAGCCGAACACACTCAACAGCCAACACATACATACATACGTACATATGTGTGTATGAAGTATCAACTGCAACAACAAATTAAATTCAGCAGCAGCCACACCAAAACAACAAATCGTTTTACTCACCGCAAAAACAACAAACAAACAAACAAAGCCTCTCACCTTAGTCCGTCACAGCAAAGATTTCGAACATTCGATCGCTCATCGCATTGTTTTTATTGTAATTGCAGCGCCGGCACCTCCAGCAGCACCAACACCAACAGCGCCGACAGCAGCAGCAGCAGCACAGCTGCGGCGCAAGAAGCAGCCGCCCGCAAAGCCGCCACAGCCGAGCAACGCATAAAGATGGTCATAAATGAGGAAAAGTTTGTAGTCCAACAATTCTGCTAAAGTTCACTTGTCTTGTTTTTCGTTGTTGTTGTTGTTGTTGTTGTATTAGAAAATATTTTCAACACCCTTAAAATGAAAGAAACACTTCAACTTGAGATTTTTTATTAGAAACACATTTATGTTTAATATTTTCTAAAAATTTCATACCATTTAAATCTTGCTTTAAATTTTTACTTATTTATCAAATTTTACAAAACCCAACCCAACCCATCAAAATTGTATCCCTTATTTTTCCATAACACATTAATTTTTGAAAATATTTTTTTAATTCTTGTGTTTATCTTTGTAGTATTTCTGTAATTTCGTTTCGTTATACAGTTTTTATTTGATTATTTTTTTTTAATTTATCAAAATATTTTATACAGTTTGTATTTGATTTTTTTTTAATTTATCAAAATATTTTCTGTTAACTAATTGTTGAATTGTTTTCTTTCAAACTTATTTTCAAATGCTTCGGCATTGAGTTTTTCCTTTGTTATATTTCTTTCTATTTTTTGTTTCTATTTTAAAAGTATAAATGTTGTTCATTTCGTATTCTAACATGTGATTTTGTGTCCAAAATAGTTGGACTAGCATCCTTTATTATTTTTGTTTCATTGCAATTATATCAAAATTGTCATCTTTCCACAAGTTTTTGTTTACTGTTTGTTTAAAAACTAAATTTTTTGTAATTCTTATCAAATTTTCATTTTTTTTTTAATTCTCTAAATTATGCAAAACACATTTTTCCAAACATTTTTAAAAGCTCTGCCCCATTTCTATGTTTTTTTGTGTTTCATAACAAACATTTTTTTACTGTTATTCTTGTTCTATAATTAAATTTTTTTAAAACATATTTTCTAAACATATTTTAATATTTAACACAAAGTCATTGCGGTTTTAAAACAAAGAATTTTTATTCGAAAATGATTTCCTAAAATTCTTTTAATGTATTTTAAAACACAATATTTTTCTTAAAATATGCTCTCTTAATTTTTTAAATTTTGTTACAAAATGAAAAATTTTTCCAAATTCTAGTAACAAATTTGCTAAAAACTCTGCCTTATGTTATGTTTGAATTTGATTGCAATTATATTGAAAATATTTTTTTTACATATTGGCATTAGGGTTTTTAATTTTCTTTTAACTTTCCACAAAATTTCGTTTTACTAATTTTCTTCAAATTTTTTTTTTTTAAGTAATTTCCTTTTTGATTGTTTTGCTTTGCAATGTATTTATCCAAACTTATGCCATTTTCTATAATATTGAAATTTAATTGCACATTTTTTGTTGTTGTAAATAACTACACAATTACCTTTTGTTTTTTATTTCATGTCATTTGATTTAATTTTGAACTACTAACTAAACACGAATCGGCACAATTTAGTTATGGCAGCTGCCATTCACAGTCGTCTAACTGCACCATGCACACCGACGCATTGGAACCGGTAAAATTTGAAGAGGCAGTGCTACTGACCGAGAGTATTGGCATCCTGAACGATTGGTACACAATTTGCACTTATTTAACACTAACACTAACCAAATGCGAAATTCAAACTAAATTAAGATAAATTGAAGTTACGCACAATGACAGAACCCGTCAATTGTCATGCATTCTCTAACACACACACACACACAAACACCTGTAAAGCATCGAAGTAAGATTGACCTGTGGCATTCTGGTGGCCGCTGGCGTCTTTTTATGGCCCAAGCGCTGTGCGCTCTGTGTGTTATCAGCGCGTTCTCGTTATATTTCCATTGATTTCTAATCAGCGGCAATTAAGTTGCAATTAAAATGATGTACGATAGGAAATCGATTGCCTCTGATTGCAGATAACGTCAAATGGACGAGTTGTTTTGTTAATTGAGTAGTCGCAGAGCGAAAAGGAACGCAGTAAACAACTCTTCGAGACATGTAGTGTTGTCAGGTGGCCTTGATTTGCACCAGTTGTACACCAGTCTTCGAAAAGCTAAGACTCAAGATTCTTCTTCGGCAATAAAACAATCGATTCTCACTCTCTCTTCTAATATAACAACGGGCCTAAGTATTCCATTCCTTACTCTATTCCTTTTCCTTCATTAAGTTGCAATGACAAATTTTAAATGCACTGTCACTCGGTGTTCAATTTTAAACGAGTTCTTTGTCAATTGTCCAGAAGCAGACACAATGATGATGAGGAAGAAAGCTATATAATTGAATGCTCAATACATATATGAACCGATTGTTGTTATAGAAATTAATTTTCAGATGCGTCCGTATACAACTTTTGAGTCCAATAAAATTTGAAACCATATTTGCCACCCAAATTGTTTGTAGCTACAAAAATTAGAGAGAAAAAAAATTGTGTTGAAAATTCAGTTTAAATCGATTCGTTTGGGCTACTCTTAAAAAAACAAATTATCTTTACTTCGAATTGATGGTTAATGGCGTTGTTGTTGTTGTTAACAATATGACAGTAAATAGGGGAATTCCCCACGAAGCGGTTGTAAAGAATTCATTTCGTTGAATTTTTACTTACACATTACACGCACACACACATATACAAATAGATATTAGGGCCTCAAATACCATTCGTCGAATGTTGACGCACAGCTTTAATTGTAATTAGCGTCGGCCGCAATCTATTTAGTGCTCCCTTCCAGCCTGTTCTGCCGACGTTTGCGACTTTTCCGTCGAACCCTTTGAGAGATAGAGTTCCAAGAAGACTCAATCGCACTTTTCAACAATACAAATAACGATTATTTTGCGCGTCTTCGTCGACACTTTGCCATTTGTTGAGTTCGAGCATTGGAAGAAAGACGCACTCTTGCCGCTTTAGTATATTTTATTATTGGTCTTTTTTTCAAATACTTTGGTAGTTTTTTTTTGATATCTTATTACAAACTTTATTTAGTAACATGTCGCAGTGCTTTGGTGCGTGTATTTGTTATTGGTAATGTTTATATAAAAATTCAACAAACTCGTTGTTCGCCAACTAACACTCCTCCTGCCATTCGCCTACTTGCAGCTACTCGTACGAGCTGATCAAGGAGATCGCCGACTACCTGCTGGAACGCACCGCGATCCGCCCCATGATCGGCATCATTTGCGGCTCTGGCCTGAACTCGATGGCCGAATGCCTCGAGGACACGCAGGCCTTCGCGTACGAGGACATACCGCACTTTCCCGTCTCGACCGTGGAGGGCCATGTTGGTCGCATGATCTTCGGCTACCTGGAGGGAATGCCCGTGATGGCGATGCAGGGCCGCTTCCACTACTACGAGGGCTATCCGCTGGCCAAGTGCTCAATGCCGGTGCGCGTGATGAAGCTGCTCGGCATCGAGTACCTGATGGCGACGAACGCGGCCGGCGGCCTCAATCCCAAATTCAAGGTGGGCGACATCATGATCGTGCGCGACCACATCAACATGATGGGCTTCGCGGGCAACTCGCCGCTGCAGGGCCCCAACGACCCGCGCTTCGGGCCGCGCTTCCCGCCCATGACCAACGCCTACGACGCACACCTCATCCGCACGGCCAAGAAGGTGGCCAAGGACATGGGCATTCAGAACGACGTGCACGAGGGCGTCTACACGTGCCTGGGCGGGCCCAACTACGAGACGGTGGCCGAGCTGAAAATGCTACGCATCATGGGCGTGGACGCGGTGGGCATGTCGACCGTGCACGAAGTCATCACCGCGCGCCACTGCGACCTCACCGTGTTCGCCTTCAGCCTGATCACGAACAAGTGCGCCATGGACTACGACAGCAGCGAGGACGAGGCCAACCACGAGGAGGTGGTGCTGGTGGGCAAGTCGCGCCAGAACATCTGCGGCGAGCTGATGTGTCGCGTGGTGCGCGAGATAGCACTCGAGGCGCAGCAGAAGAACCAGAAGAAGTGAACGTTCGGCGCTGGCCGAACGAGTGATGCGCAACTGGGCGAACAGACTGGATAAACAGACTCGTTTGGTTCGCGTAGATTTAGCAGAAATTGTGACGCACACACCCTATTCCTAGTTAAGTAGTGGTTAAGTTTGAGGGACGTTGTCTTGTTGATGTACTCGCATGTGAGAAATGTTTATGGGAAAAGCTCTTAGAGTGCCGACCAAGTGACGTCCGGTGAGATTTTGTATTTACAGCTGACCAAATTGTTAAGTTTCCTACACTTTGCTGTAAAATTTAGCAGTTTCGCATTCCGTATTCTAAGTATTTATGCACAAGAAATCTTAAACACACCGATATACTTTTAAACACCAAGTTACTCTATAAAAATAAAACTTAAATTAGCACACAAAGCGGGCAGTGGTAATCATTTGGCACCGGCGACAAACCTTTTAAATGGTTAGTCATTTGATTGTGCGGCCAGTGAGAGACGTTGAACTCATTTTCGTTTAATTTACGATGCGATCGTTTTGCGGTTAACTGGCCCACTGTGGAAGAAAACATTCGAGGAGAGATGGTCTCATGGAATTATGGGCACTGATTTTTGCACTAAATGGTAACCGCAGCAATGACTTTGCAGATTTGCGTCAGCCATATGTAATAACCCGCTTGTTCATACTCGTTCAGCATTTCTTGGTAGCTAATATTAGCCAGTTGTCATTGCTGTTCGGTTCTGCTCCAATTCGCATTTTTCGTGATAACAGTACAGTGTGTTAATAACAGCGGGAGTTGCCGAAACCGTCTAACATAATGTTAGCACATTTCTTTTGCATTTATCGAAAATCGAACACACTGCAAGCCACGCTAAATGCTAACTTTTGAAGTATTTAGCCTAAAAGTATGCTAAGGGATTTGTAGAAAGTCTGCTTATAGCACATTGGAAGCTAAGAAAACTGACTGTTCGAATTGAAGTTCATCGTTTGAAATTGAAACTTTAAAACCTGGTTCTGTCAAGAGTGTAATCAATGATTAAAATAAGTCTGGAGTAGATACCAGATATATCAGTATGAAGGCAGCCTTTTGTTGCGAAAATAAAACACTAATTTTTAATGGGAAAGTAAAAAACATTTTATTCAAAGTATTGGCCATTGCTAGCCACACATTTTGTCCATATTTCAGGCAATTTGTGGACACAGCGCCAATAGAATTGTTTGTCTTGTGAAGTAAACCAATCAGACACCCAATTTTCGACTTCCTCGTAGGAATCAACGTGCAACTCAGCCAATGTGTGTGCCATCGATGAAAACTAATGGTAGTCGGAAGAAGCCAAGTATGGTGAATACGGCGGGTGGGGTAGCAGCTCCCAGCCAAGTGCTTTGATTGTATCCTGAACTGGTCTTGCTTTGTGTGGAGGTGCATTGTCTTGGCGAAAAATTACCTTACCGTGTCTTCTGGCCCATTCTGGTCGTTTTTCGATCAATTCATGGTTCAAATTGATCATTTGTTGTCGGTAGCGATCAGTATTAACGGTTTCGCCAGGTTTTAACAACTCGTAGTACACCACGCCACTCTGGTCCCAACAAACACACAGCCCAACTTCCTGCCGAATCGATCTAGTTTTGCAGTCGATGTTGAAGGTTGTCCCGGATTATCCCATGATTTTTTTCCACTTAGGATTCTTAAAATAGATCCAGTTTTCATCGCCAGTAACAATTCGATGCAAAATTGATATTCTTTCGTGTCTTTGAAACAAAATTTCACAAGTGTTTTTTCGGTTTTCCATCTGTCTTTCATTCAATTCATGTGGCACCCATTTTCCACACTCTTGGATCTTTCCCGTAGCTTCAAACGGACAGAAATTGTTGCTTGTGAAACATTTAACATTTCTGCCATTTGCTTTTGACTTAAAGTGTCATCTTTATCCAACATCGTTTGCAATTTGGCGTCTTCAAACTTTTTTCGTGGTCTTCCACGTTCTTCATTTCTCACATCAAAATCATTATTTCTGAACCGTTGAAACCATCTTTTGCATGTTGCTCTTGATAGAGCACTTTTCTTCAAATGAAAACAAAAAATTAATGCTAAAATGCTATAAAATATTTGACAATAGTTAAGCTAAAACTGAACATCGAATGCAACACAACATTTTCGGCAGCCAGACAAAGAATTCTGTCACATATTCCTATGAAATATAACCAAAGTGCGCCCTCAGAGTGGTCAAGAAACCACAGAAATCTGTTCAAATTGTTTCGTTTAAAGTGGAACATCCGACTGTCACAACTGTTGCATTGACATCTTTAACCCTAACAACCAATGCAACTCAGCAAAAGTATTTCAAAACGTGTCACGTGTCAAATCAAAATAATAAGTTATCAGTAAACAGATTTTCATAACAAGAATTCGAACTTTTCCTTGTTGAAACCTCAAAATTTTATTATTATTATCCATAACGCAATCAATAATATTAGCACAAGTAAATACATTCGTTTATATTGAACTTAAGGTGAAATACCACTAAATAATGCATGACACAAAACGCACAAATGTCAACTTAAATATTTAACTTTAAAACCTAAAATCAAAATATAAATCAAAACATGCCAATTTTACTAAACAACGAATTTCAACTAAATGCCAAATATAACAAACATTTTTTTTTTGCAAATAAAGTAATCCGCTTTCATTTTGTATCATTTTAGTTTTTATTGGAAAACAATAAAATCAGACAAATCTTCAAAATATACCAACTCGCATTAAGAGTTGTTGAAAAATATTTACAAGTAAATAAAACTTTAAATAAAATTAGATAATAAATTCATATGAAATAAACAGATGCATGTAAGTAATTATGTATGGTTGTGTGTGTGTGTGTGTGTAAACTAAGTACTAAATTAGTGTTTCCATAAATTGTAAAACAAAAATATTAACGCAAATCCCTCTGCAGCTGCTGTCGGCAAACTTTTACTGCTGTAAACTGTTGCGATTAGAATAAAGCGGCAATATTTAATTTTTTGCGAAATTCTTCAGCTTTTATTGATTAGCATTTTTGGTGGTTGTGTGTATTTGAGTATATGCGTGTGGATTGACGTGTAGATTATTGCGCTTCCATTGCGATACATTCTAAGATAGCGAAATTTCCATTTTAATGTGCCTTGGTTTTGGTGTTTTAGAAAAAGTTGATTGCTTCCGTTCTCACACCAGTCGCGGCGTATTATTGTGTAAAGACTATTATCAAATATGCGCGTCTCGTAAGCGTGCTTGGTATAAATATGTAAATATATCAAAAAGCATGTAAGCATGCGTGTAAATGTGCCCGACGTCGCCGTTTGAAGCGCTGCAATGCTTCGGGCGCGGCTAAACTACTTCATAAATACATTGTTTACATGTTATCAAAAAACGTTGGCGCTCGGTGAAAAAGTGCATCATCAAGCTGCAGTGTAAAAGGGATCCAAAATACAATATGTATGTATATATGTATGTATGCTAGCGTGCGAAAGTCTCTTAATTGCAATTCCACTGTGCGATTTAGCTTAGAAGAGGCCGCGCTCCTTCTTCAGGTTGGTTTGCTTCCACAGCGGCATCTGCTCGAACTCGGCCTTCGTCATGCCCAGCGCCGTCTGGAAGTCCTCGGCATTCAAGTAGAGCTCCAGGCGCGTGGGATCGACGCCCTCGGGCAGGGGACGTTCCTTGAGTACGGTCCACGGATATTCGGTTTGCGTCAGTTGCGTTAGCACGTCGACAATGGGCGTGGCTTCGGCAATGCGGCCGTCCTGCAATTGCAATTGTCGAGTGGTCAGTCGGTTTGCTAGAACTTCTGAAACACTCTTTACAAACCTGCATATTAATCTCTTTTATGTCCTCTCTTTCGGTCCAGTCGGGGAAGAGCGCCCTGAACGCGAGCGGCTCCAGGCCGGCCCACACCACTTGACCCTTTATGTCATGAAAGTCTTTCTCGCTGTTGTCACCTGTTGGTTGAATTGAATTGAATTGTAGAAAAACAACAACAAACTAACACAATCCAACCAGCGGACTTACCGAACTTGGCTCGCCAGTACGAGACGGCTGTCTCCAGTGCGGCGCGTCGCTCCGAGATCCAACGATTCACACCGGCCCGGTTGTCATTGGTGGGACTGCTGCGCTCGTCTGTGTTAACTGCAACAAATTAGAGCCAAACATTTATTCAGCGCCCCAACATGCGCCCTGCTCACACTTACTCGTCATATCTTCCAGCGGCCACCAGCCCATCCACATCCACAGCATATCGCCGTCGTCCAGCATGAAAATGGTCGGCTGCCGCGCGTTGTACAGCTGCGCCTGCGCGAATGGATAGGGGCTGTGCAGCTCCTTGCAGCGCAGCGCGTACTGCAGCTCCGCCGCACGGAACACGCCCTGCGTGCTCGAGTAGTGGAAGAGGCGCGGCGTGTAGTTGTAATCTTTGGTTGTGCACTCCAGCAGGCAGCCGTATTCATTGGCATCCAGCCCATTCAGTGCCTGCTTGAAGTCGGCGCTCTCGGCGCCCTCCTCGACCGCCTCCAGCCTGAGTTCGGTTTCCGGCTCCACTGCGAAAATATCTGCCGGCTTGTGTTCCAGCAGACTGGCTGCGGCTTTTTCGGCCACGTCGCGGGTGTGCTGGGCGCTCTTGCAGCCGTGCCAAACGTAGAGCACGCCCTGTTCGCCGTGCACCAGCAGCATGGAGGCGCGCGAGCGCAACTGCTTGGCAGCGCAGTCGACCTCCTTCAAAAGCGTCTCCTCGGCCACATTGCCCACGATCTGGTAGAGACGCCATGCAGCGCGGCGCTGCAGACACTCGTCCTTGCGTCCCTTATGCTGGAACATCAGCTTGAAGAGCCGTATGAAGGCGGTGGTCTCGTCGCCCTGCGCGACACGCACCTGGGCCCCTTTCTCCTTGTCCAGTTCCACGGTCAGTAGCGCGGCGGCGCCCTTCTCATTGGCGCTCGAGTCGCTGCCCTGCCAGCAGAAGTACACACACCGGTCGCGCCCCACCGTGCTGCGGTTCGAGATCTTGCCGCTCAGCTCGCGAACCGTCACCGATATCTGATAGACCCAGCGCACTATGTAACTCTCGGCGGAGTAAAAGTGCCCGTAGCTGTCGGCGTTGGCATCGTCGAAGTTGAATTCGTGTATTTGCCACTTGTCGGTGGACTTGCTGATGACGTCAAAGTGGCGCATGGTGTCGTTGTCGTAGTAGAAGTCGCCGCGTCCCAAACTCGCGTTCTCCAGCACCAAGTTCGGCTCCATGTAGGGTTCGCCCTTGTACAGGGCCAGCCCGTCGAGCGGCTTCACGGCGTGCACCCCGTTCGCCAGATAGTCCTTCTCGAGGTCCTCGCGCTCCACCTCGGGCCAGTCGGAGAACTTCTCCTTGAACAGCACCGTCTCCATGTTCTGCGTGATTTTGCCCAGCACGCACCAGTCGTCGCGCCTCTCGCTGCGCTTCAGAAACTTGTACGAGTCGCGACTGCCCACAATGGCGGCGTAGTTCAGCGGATTCACATAGCACGTGGAGTAGTCCACGTTGCCGGCGTCAAAGTGCTCCTGCGCCAACTTGATGGCCGCGCGCTTGGCGTCCGCGGGCGCCGTTTTGCCATTCCACACGTACAGCTCGCTGCCAAAGTCAAAGATGATCACCTTGGACGGGTCGAGCATTTCCACCTTCGGTATGCAGCCCCAGTACTTTTCCATCGGCACCAGCGAATCGTCCTGGAAGTTGTAGATCTTGTTGGTCTCTATCAAGCTGGCCTCGAAGAGGTCGTCCTCTTCTGCGTGTCCGCAGTCGGGAATCTCGTAGCTCTCCGGCTTGTGCAGCAGCTCCCAGAACTTCTTCCAGCAGCGCTCGTTCATGAGTTTGCCATCGGTGAGTATGGTCTCCGCGCCAGCCGTGCAGCCCATGTCCTTGTTCTCCACAATGTACGCACAAATCTTTTTGCTGCGCGAAATCTCGATGACGTTGGCAAAGGAGCCGATGTAGCGGTAGAGCTGGTTGCCAGCGACTAGTATGAAGCAATCACCGCGATTGAGCGACGTGTAGGTGGGCGCGACAAGGCGTGTCTGCACGTGGGTGCGGCCTTTGATATGCAGCAGCATGAGGGGCTTGTAGGGCAGCCACATCTTGTTCAGCGGCAGCGACGACGACTTCAAGGCGACCGCTTTGAAGTCCTCAACGGAGGCGAGACCGGCAATGGCCTCGGCGGCCAAGTTGCTGCGGTGTCCAACTGCAAGCAAACGAACAGAAAACGCTGCACTACCTTCCTGGGAAGCAAAAGAAAGCGGCGACTTACAGGACTCGAGCTTGATGCGTCGCATCTCGCGTTCGGCAATGCCCGATTTCACCTCGGTGTACTCGGACGCAATGTCGCTGCGCGCGGCCAGACTCTTCAGTGGGTTGCGTGCAGCACGTCTGCCTTTGGGGCCCTGTACAGTTCGCTTCGCCACCAAGCTAACAAAAGGTCAAAAGCGGTTGAGTATTACAGAAATGTCACACAATAAATTTCAGAATGACTTTTTCAAAACTATGACAATAGCAAACTGTTCGACTCATGATGCAATATATTTCATCATGTGTTCGACTCACTCCCGCAAAACTCACCGCTCTGTAGCTTTGATGTTATCGAAGTCGGCTATCTCCACGTCCTCGTCGATCGCAGAGCTGTGCAGCGGCTTCTTTGATGCAAAGAAGTTCTCGAATGTCTCCTCATCGTCCAGGCGCGGCACTACAACGCGCGCACCAGTCGCATTGGCAGCGGCCGCTGCTGCCGCAACACTCTCGTTGTTGGCCTTGTTCTTCGACTCCTTCTCGTTGCAGCGGCCATCCGAGTCCGAGTCGGAGTTGCTGTGGCTCGACTCGCCGCCCGGCACTTCGGCGTTGACGCTCAAACTGCGCTGCAGAAAGCTGTGATGGCCATTGGTGTTGCCCGCCAGACCGCCGACCATCATCGACGGACTCTTGGCCAAGCCGAGCTGTGGCTGATTGGCGCTGCGCACCACTTGCGGGGGACATTTCTTCGGCTCGGCATTGGACGCGCGCTCGAACTGCAGCTCAATGGGCGACTGGGCTTTCTTCTGAAGTCGACCAGCGACAGTGAATTTGGAGGCATCGGATTGTTCTAAAGTGGAGAAATATAATTCGTAGTAGTAAAATGGTTAAAGGCAGCCTAAAGGTATGCTTCAATAAGCTTGCTTTAAGCCGTGGGGAATGGGAGTTAAAAGTTATTATTTGCATAGTTTTGGGCTGGTTTCTATGGGTTCGCTACTGCACTTACCCACTCGATTCTTCCAGCTCTCAGATGACGATTTTAATTTCCCCAAACGGTCGGATACTTTGCCGCCCTCGAGGCTGGTGGGTATTAGCGGCGACGGAGGCAGTGGCTTGTCGGAGAGCGAGTGTGCCAGAGACAGAGATTCCTGCAAATCACACAAACCAATAAATAATTAATTAATCGCGGGCAAAAATAAATCTCCACAACCAATGATATATGTTATCGTGAATATTGAAAGCTATGTAAACAAGAATGCCGACAATTTTCAAGTGATACCCAATCGAAATTATACCCGAGTGGGCTGACTCATCGACTTATAGCGCCCATCGTGCCTTGTGTTGTTGATGCTTTCTAAATTTTCAATCAACTATAAAAGTGTGCGGTTATCTATGAAAAGATTATTTAACTTTTTGCGAGCAAAAAAAAAAATGCTTTCAATAAAAACTTTAGAAGATAAAAACTTAAAAAGAGTGGTTTGAGTGCATCTGACATTTAGCGCGTCCATAAATGTCATAAATGGTGTGAGTGATTTGTTGGGCGATTATTTGCCGAACAGCAGTCGGAGCCAAAATCGTAGTCGAATGTTGCTTTAGCGCTTTTGGCCAAAAACCAAAAATTCGATTCGTGCAGTGTTTATGTTTAATTAGCAAAAAGCGAAATTTAAATAATATCGTAATTAATACAAACACACCAACAAATCAATCATGCCCATTTTTGTGAACTGTTGTGCGCAATCACGAAAACATTTTTTTTTTAATTTTTACATTTATGGTTTTTTTTTACGTAATGAAGCTGTTGTCCACATTTACATGGCTTTGGTCCTTATTAGGCGCTGCTTAGTTATTTGTAATTTTATTTTTATTGTTTTTGTGATGGTTGTATGGAAAGTAAGCGGCATCTAATGCGCATTGTATATGTTCGCCGGCCCAATGGAGAAATCAATTTGCCGCAATCAGTGTGTACGGTTTTTGCGTATTAAATCAATAAAGTCGCGTTTAGGATCGATTCGCTTGGGAATTGCAAAAACATTGAAGCGCAACTTTTGATTTGGAAATGTTTTATTGTACGAGCCATAAGAGTTGGTTGTTAAATGGGCTGGTGACATGAAAAAACTGACTGGACAAAGGCAACAAATTGCGCCAACCTTGAAAGCGAAGAAGAGTAGTGAGTGTTTGTCTGCCAAGTAATACGCAGTTACACATACATCTTACTTCAGGAAGAAGTTGTATTTCTAACTGAGACAAACCGATTAGTACACAAAATAACTTAGGACAGAGTACAGGTAGAGAAATGAGATGAGACAATCACTAGAGAACTGATGCAATCATTATTTAGCAGAGTTGTTGCGTTATAAGTGCACTGAATGTAGTAAAACAATTTGCATCTCTTCCTACTTCACTCACAATCATGAATCTAAAAGACCGGTGATTGGTCGTGGAATGCCCATACGGGCAGGTGTGCCCGTAAAATCGTGCTTTCGATTGGAAGACATGCTGGGACAATTTAAAACAAACTAGCTTCGAGGGGAGCCGTGGCTCAGCTGGCTAGTGCGTTGGGCCGGGAGTCAAATGCGACGCTCGAACCCAGGTTCAAGACTCCGAAGACACCGAAAAAAAGGAAACACACAAATTTTTCAATCGGCGGCTGTCCTCTCAGCAGGAAATGGCAAACATCTGAGACTGAAATTGCCTATGAAAAAGCTCCCAACTCGTCGCTCGGAATCGGCATGAAACTGTAGATCCCTTCCAACCTTGTAAAAATTCATACGCACAACATGGACGGTTGCGGGTAGCTAGGCGTTAGTCGCGATATTGGGCTGTCGGGCCCGTCAAGAAGAAGAAGAAGAAGAAGAAGCTTCGAGGGCAAAGACAGTGAATGGGGGAACCTAGGCTTGAATTGTTAGTTGAAGATATGGTCGAAAATCGGATAACTTCGGCCCAACACAAAAGGTAACTGGGCCTATGAACTGTAGACAATCTAGATCAGCTTTAAGTACGCTGTTGGATAGCTATTAGAAACTTCTAATTTTTTAAGGAAAAAGTATAAAAATTGAGGAAAATCACAATGGCACATTTTTCCTATTATTTCGATAAGAATGGGAACGACGCCAAATAATTTGGCTGTGTTGTATTGTTTGATGTTTCCGCTTTCATTTAACAGCTAACTCATTAATAGATTTAAGAAAAATTTGCATGTTTTTGACCATCCAAGAAAACGCCTTGAAATTCCATATTTTCCGACTTTGAGGTCCAATTACCGCGAAATCGTAAAACTTATAAAGTTACATTGGAAAAGAAGCCGTGAGGTGTTGTAAATGCCACAAAGTGAAAATCATGTCAACCGGTTTATTGGTTTAGAAATTACAATCCCAAACATGAAAACAGTCAGGGAAAATCCGAAAAAGTGACACGCCCACGCACTAAGTTTTAAAAACGGCTTGCGGATTCGAAATCAGCGCTCCCTAATTACCCTAGAACTGATGTCAAACCCAGAAAAGCCATTTTGCTGTTGATCAGTGTGATTTTTATTTTGGGATTTTTGTTTTTTGCATTCTTCATACCTTTTATTTATGATTTTTTTATTTACGTTACTTTAAAAAATTTTACGTTGAATTACCACATTTTCGATATGAATTGATTCGTTCCTTAAAAAACATATAATAGTTAAGTCCTTGGCAAAAGTTCGCGCCTTTATCAAATCTAAACAACAAAAGCCTCAACAATCTGAGTTAGTTGAGACCACAACAAACCACAACGCAGTATTCCCATGACTCACTCTATGCAAATTAAAAACAAATAATCAATTCGGGGCAAATAAAAACAACTCTTCCCAAAAAATTCGCGTCTCTTTCATATTAAGGTGAATCATGTTCGAACAACTTGCAATACCTTTAAGTGGAATATGGCCTAAAATTTCGTGTCAGTCGAATGTGAAATATTACCAACTTAACGTTTTCCATCTTTGGACACTACGGCCAGTCAGTAAATATTTTTAGAACAAGCACATCACTTTTGCAAAGATAAAAGTCATTCTAACGATTTGTCTCGAATTAAACTCGCTCTGCCCGCATATTTTCACATTTCCCGCACACAATGGGCGACACACCTGTGCGCGTACAATTCGAACAATTAAACAATTCAATTCACAAAATTTGTACATGCAAAAGTGGTAATTTTTAATTACTGCGCACCACACAACGATTTAATTGTACTCGAGAACAAGAAGACAGGAGGAATGCGAAGCGAAGGCGTGTACCGAACTGTTCGACAGATGCTAACAAATTCCGCCAATGTGCGGACAGCGCTGGCGAATTATTGAGCAACGCTAACAATAAACAAAATCGTGTCAAATGTGTGTGAAGTACGGAAGCTCGGCGCTCGCAAACGTAGCCAAACGCCAAGCGTAGATAAAGTAAAAGTTCTCGCTGATAAAGCTGGAGAAAACAGCGCGATGCGGCGGGCGGCATGTGGACTTATTTCCCCTGATAAGCTAAGCACACATGTGCGATAAGATTGCAAGGCTCAATGTGCTGTTATCAGAAATGGACGCGATCGATCGTTGCGGCTATGAACCGTTTGGCTGGGCGGGGTAAAGTTTTGGTGCGAATGGCAACCGGACGCAAAACAAAATCTCGACAAATCAATCGAGGAGAGACGAGGCGGCAAATATCTTAACCCAAATGCTTCAACGTTCTACACATTGCCGAAAGCGTTTATTTCTGTTAACCCTTTCGCTATTTTGTTGCCATATGGCACATGCTACTTTGTGGACGTCTGCATCCTCTACAGTTGCAAGAATACATTTTTTTGTAGTCCTTAGAATAGCTTGAAGTTTTAGGAAAAATACAAAATTGATAAAGTGAACATTTAAGTTTAAAGAAGAGAAGTATACACGTTTTTTTAATGGTATATCTTGACATAGCAAAGGAAGAAGATGCAGACAATTTTAGATAATTTTTTAATTTGACGTTTTCTTTCAATTTAGTTACTTCTTTACTTCTTATTTTGGCTAAAGTAAATGAAGAAATATTCAAATTTTCGTTATGCGTAAACATTTTTATGTTTAAGTAATTATTACAGCCACAACGATGTGGTTGCTCTCATAGAAAAACAATCTAAAATACAGGGTCCGAGTATAATAATAAAAAATTTTTATGGAATGTTGCTAATATAACCACAGAAGCCTAAGACGTAAAATTTAAAATTTTAACTTTCTCCAGTAAAAACCTGTAGCGAAAGGGTTAAGCATCTATGGCCTCTTCAAAGAAGTAAGTCGAAGATATTCAAATTTCTTTCTTAAAAATCTGTTTTCTGGCTGCTAAATCAGCGCAAAACTTGGCTGCAGTAGGTACACAAATTCAGAACCACTGGCTCCACAGATCCAACAAACGGCATCTAAGGTCAAATGCAGCCGATTTATGTGATGGTTTACTCTACAGGGATCTGTCAAAAGGACAGTAAGCATTCTAAGCTTACTCGAAGACACTCCTGCATCCTGGATTGTCACAATCCGTCTTAAAAAAATACAAAGTCATCAATTGTTTTATGGGATTAACAGCACAGTTCGCTGACCAATTGCAGCATTCACTCCACTGTGCTTACCACACTTCATGATTGACGCACTTTAATCAAGCGAACCCACCTTTGGTCAATATTGCGCGCGTATCAATTTTATGTCACAGCTCGTTGTCATTCTCTCAGTTTCAATGCATTAATAAACGACAATAAAACAAACAAACACTCACTTCTCG
This sequence comes from Melieria omissa, assembly GCA_963971225.1. NCBI lineage: Eukaryota > Metazoa > Arthropoda > Insecta > Diptera > Ulidiidae > Melieria > Melieria omissa. Next base: position 126,733,860 of record OZ020268.1, on the reverse strand, counting down.
AATTGATGATTCACTAAAATTTACTGATAAATACATAAACGACAAGAAGCGGGCGAAAACGTGAGAGAAAACACGGAAGAGTGTTTCAGTTGATTTGCAACGACTTGTTCACACCCTACGCAGATAATAACCAAATATCACATTGAATAATAATGACAGCAAACGAAGAATAAAAAGAATATACGATATAGGATTGTGTGGACTACAATTGACTCCCTTCCAGTAGTAAACATTCTTTCACTCACAAATTTTGTTATTTCTCATATTACGATGATATGGAAATCTTGAGCATGATTGGCTCGATCGATGCTCATATGGGTGTCTCAGTTCATAGGTGGAATGTTGGTGGTTTTCGTTACCATACTTTAGTGTGTCTCTATCTTAATGCCAGTTGAAAACATTGATATAATCGATAAATAATCGATAAGTTGATTCTTCTTTACTATTTATGTGTGTTGCGTAATACCGGCCACGCCTCTTTTGGATGCTACAAGCTACTACTTCAAGTGTGTAGACCCCAATGACTCAGTGCAGGGCATACAAATCTTAAATTGATTGCGAGTGCTCGCTGTTCATTTGGTTAACACTACACATTTTATACAAACACACACGGACACGCACATAAAAAAATGGCAAAAAATCTTGTCGTCTGATTTGTTGGTGTACACTTTTTTCCGTTTGTTTGTTTGTTTATTTTTTAAAGCTTTTGTTGCTCATGCAAAATAACCCCAAATCGGTTGTCGCATTCTTGTGTGAATTTCTATGTTTTTCGAGGTTTTATTTGGCAGTAGTCAAAGTAATCATTAGCAGTCAAAACGAAGATAAGATGTGGAAGGTGGATTTTTTGCTACGTGTCATTGATTTGTGAAATCCATAATGAATCCCAAGCTTACCAGAGCACTTCAAGATAGCTTTGAGTCAACTTTATCCTAAGCGTAGATAGCAGAGAACTTTGGTTGATTAATGGTGATGATTTGTGCAAACTTTAGATAAGTAAACATTAAGGACTCACTAATCCAGATGACACAAGTAAAGGTTTCAACAGATTCAACAGAACATCCTGCAGCCTAACTGTAAACTAAATGATATCAATAGATGTTTATTTTGGGAAAGAATGGGGCAGAGAAATTCAAAAAGAAAGAAGACACTTCGATTCGTCAAAGCAAGTTTGATGGTTCGTTGCAAAGTTCAAAGCATTTTTAATGGAGTTTATAGATAGAAGCGAAAAAGCAGCCTTTATTATAATCGTTCTATCTCAATGTTGATGTCGAGTACGCACACACACACACCCACACTTATACCTAAATAATGCAGTAACTGAATTGGGTTGAATTAATTGACAACATGAAGTGCTCATACGCAAATTTAGGTTGACCAGCCGACTGCTGCACTCTGTGACTGTCTGACTGACGGCCTCTTTCATAATTTTCAATTAGTTTCCTTCACTTTAATGCATTTTGTATGATTTTGTTTGAACTGTTGTGTCGCTTTATGAATGTCGGAGTCGAACGCTCGCTGGCACCGCTTGCTGCAACAAGCTGAAGTTAGAGTTCGTTGGCATTTGCACTGGTACCGGCGACTGGCAGCAGCACAGCTCGCTTGGACGTCAAGTTATCTGACGCGCATGTCTGCAGTTTCCGCTGGCCGTTTGCACTCGCATTCACAACGGCCGCGTGTGTTTGCAACTGCGCTGTGCCACATTGCCAGCGATACAAGCACCAATATTCATATCAAACCCAAAAAGGTCAACGAGATTACGCAGCACAAATAAACATTTGCAAATAGTTGCAAATCATGCAGCGGCCATAAATGGCGCACAGCGGTCAATAGCGCAATTAACCGCATACGGCACCGGCGAACGTGCGCCGTTTTCGGCCAAAACTGAATGCGCGTGTTGATGTCGTAAAGTGTGCAGTGTTAAGTGCGTTAATGAATTCTGCATAATCGAGAGCAATTAAGAAACACTCGCAGAAAACGGCCAAGTGTTGACACCTCTTAGCAGAATTTTGCAAGCCTTGTCCAATGCCGTTCACAAGGAGATATAAAACAAAAAATTAATATATAGTAAAACAGCAGTAATGCGGCCAATGAATCACTACAAAGCGCGAAATTGCAATTCGTGCCGTTTTATTAGTTGTTTCCGCAAAACTTCCGCTATCTTTTAATTTCTTAAAATTCCTCGGCGACATGTGGTCGATGGTTTTGACGGCACAACGCTGGCAAATTGATCAATTTCGATTATTTTGTGCTTTATTTATGAGTTCAATTTGTGCATCGTGCGCATACGAGTGCAGACACCGTTAATTTGCGTCGATTGCCAGTGAAATCGGTCGCGCCGTCAGCATAGCGACAGCGAATTTAAAATCATTTGTGGCCGGTGCGCTCCACTCAGACTGCGTCGTTGTGGGCCTTGAGGGGACAGCTGTGAGTCAGAATGAGCAGCGCCGAAGCAAACAGTTTGCAATGAAATTTTGAAAAACGATTTTTGCGAAATGGTTTTGAATGCCTCGTATGCAAAGAAGGAAAACAAAAATGCGGTACGAAGTTTTATGATGCGGAGACGACGTAGAACTGCCACGTGGGAACTGCCAAGTGCGCTCAGTTCTACTAACAGGTGAACTGGGCACATGGAATGGACGTGAAGAGTGTTGAAGGAGGACAAGAGAGGTAGTCGGTTCGCTGTAATTGGCTTCTATTTTCTTATGTAAATAGATTTTCTCGTATGTTGTAATTGCAGCTCTGCGTTGTAATCATAGAAATTCGCCAATTTTCAGCTGTGTGGATCACGTCTTCGCAACAGTTTGAGGCTCTAATTCGAATCAAAATGACTGAAAAACATTATATTTAAAATTTCGCTTATTGATTTTATTTTATTTACAATTTTATTACAAAAATGTTTAGTATTGTATGATTTTACTTGACATTGTTTACATAAGTCGTTCGTTGTACTTAACCCTGAAGCACTAATCTTGTTTTTCATCGACTTAACTTAGTTTTTCAGGGTTAATTTACTGAGCGATACTTAAGCGTATACTTAAGAGCGAGCTTCACCCCCTCTCGCTTAAGTACTGGGCACATCCAAAGGGGGGCGCCCGCTTCCTCGCTTTTACCACATTTGCGCTTCTATTCATTTTCACGTCTTTCAGCTCTCTAGCCTCCACTTAATATTAGTTTTTGTTTAAGTTATCCAAAATTAAACAAAGTAATATGTTTATGTGAACAGCGCTGCTTATTCCTAAACTACACTTTTTGCAGTTGCCAAGTAAAAATTCAGTTTTAGCGCTTTTGCAACTGTTACCGCTAATTGCTTAATTAACATTAAAATTACGTAGACGTACTCGTATTCACTGCGTGACTGGCCTTTTCTCTGGCAAATACTAGTACAAATTACTAGTGGTTGCTGTTGTTGTTGCTATAACAAAGATTAGAAAAATATTCACAGTAATGCATAGTTCCTTGTTTACTGCATTTATGTACATTCCGCGGCCACAAGCAGCCGTCAAGTGCGTCAAGTTGTGCGCCGCGGAGAGTGCGTGACTCATGGCGACAGTGTTCGCGTTGTTTTGCTTTCGTTGCTGCAGCGTATCCACTAAGATGTACATAACGTGACATTTCGCCATTCGACGACAGACCCTTTTGACACTTTGCTGACGCACTGATCCCATGCACTTCTGTCGCGCTCACGCACACTGCTCTCATCGGCGTCTATGCGGTGCTCTCCTCGTTCAGCAGATCGCTGATCGAGTACGCGGACAGCGGGCGAGACAGCCGGCGCTGCGATAGTATGTCGTCGATGGATGTCACCGGCGACAGCGACTTGCAGCCCGCGTAGAGGAAGCTCTCGTTCTGCTCTGCGTTGCGTGCTATGGCCGCAAAGATGTCCTCCAGGCTGGACTCCATGTTGAGCAGGGGCCGACGCAGCACCGGCGACGCCAGCGGCGAAGTTGAGTGCGGCGACGACGAGAGCGGCGACGAGGCCGCCGGTGAGGCCGTCGACGGCGTAGTCGAGGTGCCGGCGGTGTAGTTGAGTGCGTTGGGCACGGCGCGTGTGCGCCGTTGCGGCGGCACCGGCGCCTCGCACCAGCCATTGTCCGCGTCCTCGTCGGCCGCATGGTCGCGCAGGCCGGGCGTGTTGTCGATGTTCTCCTGCAGCAGCTGCGACAGGCGCGCGCTGTGCTGTCGCACGGCGTCCGCGTCCTGGCACAGGATGGTCGGCGTGACGCGGTTGATTTTCTTGTTGAGCAGCACCGGCGCCACCGTCACCGTGGGCATGGCCGCTCCGTTCTCGAACAGCTTCGCTATCTGGTTGACGTGCGTGCTGGTCTGTATGGCGGCCGCCTGCACCTGCCGCTTGACGGCATCCGCCTGCGGCTGGCTGTCGGCCTCGGCGGCCGTGTGCTTCTTGGGGTAGACGCGCGTGACGGCCTTGCGGGCCTTCGGTTTGGGCATGGCGGCGCCCAGCGTGTGGCAGCACACGTCCGGCGCATAGCAGCGATGGTACTTGTGGCAGTTGGCCGCATAGTCGGCGGCCGCGAACGCGCGGATCTTGCGCACCGACTTGGGCACGAATGTCAGCAGGACGAATGTGTAGAAGAGGTAGGGGAAGTAGAGCCAGAAGGTCTCCAGGTAGGCGAGGTAGTCCATGGCTGCAGAGATTTGCGCTTTGATTGACTTTGACTGACAGTCGAGTGTCTTTGGTAGGTTAGGTCGTTCGAGTGTTGAGTTGACTGTTGTTGAGTTCTCCAGACGCTTGGCGACTGGGTGATTGTGACTCTTAAAAAGGTTTTCAAGTTCGTACTATTTTTTATCACAAGGTTGCTTTTGAAAATTCATTCAAACTTTTCGCTTGATTGTTATTATTTTTCTAGTCTTATTGCACGCTTCACCGACTGTAAGAGAATTTGGGTATTTCGTTGTTAGTGTTGGCTTTTCTGCGCAAAATGTGGCAACGCCACGCTTCACTTTTGCTAAGAAAAGCCGACTCGGTTGTGTTTGCACTGTGTATGTTTTGTTTTTGCTGTATTGTTTTCTTCTTAACAATTTGTAATTTTTTATGGTCGCCAAGTGCTCGCAACGAGTGCACAACTGTTGCGTTTTATTGCGCGTTATCGGCGCTTGAGTGCGTTGAAGTTGGTAAATGTTTTTTCGGCCTGATAATTTTTTCTTTCTCGCTTTCTCTCGCGAATTGCTAATGTTCTTTTTATAGACGTCGAGGGCGTTATTGGGCGCGTTCGTAGTTAAGTCGACGTCGGTGCTTAGTTTCAGTTCAGATGAAATCGGTTTCGGAGTTGTAGTTGTATTTGGTTTATGTGCACTCAACGTTGGCTTCAAGAAGTGAGCAAAAATATTTGCTAGAAAAATTATCTACTTTTGGCATTTCAGCTTGGAATAATAAATTTATTTTCAACTGTATCAAAAGTTTATAATCACAAAAACGATTATGGTTTCATGCTTCATAGCTAATGCTGCGGATTTACTTTATACTTGAACTAATTTTTTGTTGAAATTATGTAAACAAAATTCATTTTCATGCTTTCGATTCACTTTTGTAAAACTAAATAAATTTGTTCAGTATTTAAACGTAATTTGTGCATTAATTGGTAAGTATTCAAACTGACAATCTTTACTTTCGATTTTTTATCTTTAAGGTATATTTTATTCAATTTCAATATCACTATTAATTAATTAAAGAAAGCTTTTTAATACTATAAATTTTTATTCCAACTTTTGCAACCAAAAATTATTAGTTGCTTTGCCAAAAAATTGACGAAAGTGCCGTTACGAGAGCCTAAACAAACTGTCGTATTTTCGGCGCAAAACGCAACATTTAAATGCTCGGCAGCAGGCTGAAAATTTTGCGAAAATTTCAAAAATTCACCGGTTGGCAAAATATTTCAGCAAATGGCCATAAACGCACACGAAGAGTCGTTTCAAGTGTCCGGCCGGCCGGCCAGCAGTGCATGATTGATGTTGGAAACCGAAATCGCCCCCGCACACACAAACTGCAGCGGCCAGTGAGAATTTGCCATTTTTGCGACTCGTGTTTTTATTGATTTATTCAGCGTTAAAAAATTCTAAAAGCAATCAAAATCCCGATTTGAAGACGTTGAGTGCACACTTTTTAAACAAAATAACAACAAATATTTATCACAATTTTTGACACAAACCTTTTGTGCAAAAGTTTCTCATTAACAAAATATTTAATCGATTTCTTTCATTTGATATTTTTTTCTAATTTCCATGCTTTGTGTGCGAAAAAATGCGAGATCAATGTGGTTGTGTCTTTTCTGTTGCGGCCCTGTAACTGCAATCAAGTTGGGTTTTCGTATCGAATCTTCAATATTTAATCAATAATTGAATTAAATGAAAATGAAAAGACGAAAACGCGTTCTGCCGTCGCGTTCTACGGTCGTTTTGTATCGAAATTGTGGCGTTAACTGAAACTGCGTCGGGAGCGCGGCGAGTGCTCAGCCCAGCACTTTTCAAAATCAACTGCCGGGCCCGCTCTCCGCTTCTCTGCGCAAGAGAGAGCGAGGGAGAGGCGAGCGCCAGCTTAACGTGCTGTATGGGGTTTTCGCAAAACGCTTCTCGCCTGTCGCCCCAAAACCGGCTGTGCGAGCGGCTCGCGAGTCGCGACAGATCAGCGCCAAATGTTGCGCTCGCTGCCGACTTTTGGCGCTTTGCTCTTTTCGGTCTTATTCGATGTAACTTTGTTTTTATTTTTGACTTTTACATTTTGCTGTTCTTTGGTTAGTTTTTGCACGGCGAAGAATCGCAGCCACTGTTTGGATACCGGAAAAAATCTGAAGCTGGCATCGAAGCGGAGCGAGGCGAGGCCGCTCTTCGTGCCTGGCCGTGGTCTCGCCACTGTCGTGGTCAGCCGCGCAGCGTCGCTATGGCTTTGATGTGCGCCCAGCGCGTATGTGGCCGCAGCTAAATTTGCGCTTTGCGACTCATCCGTCCGTCCAACTGGGCGACGTATGCAAATGCAAGCACTGCGCGCATCTGTCGTATCTGAGCCGCGCTGTACTCAGACACACACACACACACAAACAATTTCATGGCTTGTCATTTAATTCCTCCGCGAAAAATAAATACTCATAAATTTTTTTTCAGCAAATGTGTTCGCTCGTTGTTATGATAGTTTTTTGCAGTTGTTGTTGTTGTTTAGGCTACGCTAATTCATTTAAAATTGTTGTCATGATTTTCTGCGAGTGCTTGTCGAGTGTCGCTGTGCATGTGTGTGTATGTGTTTTCTTTATTTATTTTTATTATCTGTCATTTTGTTTAATTGCGCTCAAGTGAATTTTCAGTGTTTATTTTGTGGAATATTTATTTTTATTTTTTCTGAAAAATATTGTTGTTGTTATTTAAGTGGAGCAGCGCATTTTTGCAGCTTTTTAATAGAATTCATTATTTTAAGGTGTGCGGTGTGGATTACATTCAAACTAGTTGTCAGCAATATTTAATTTTAGCCACCAATGCGTGTTCGTGTTGGCAATGCGTGCTGGACCGATTCAGGGTTTTGAAAGGCGTGTTCAAATTTGAAAGGATTTATGGCATCTGTCAGCTCAAATAACACTCGGCTGCACACAAGCAATGCTTCAGCACTTTAGTTCGGCTGCTGCTTCTGTTTCTCGACGTGAGCACAAGCAGCAGTTTTGCAGAAGTTTTACCTTTACTCATGTTGTGGAATTAGCAGGTGTGTCTTCAGCAATTTAGAGACATGTGTTTTTAAACACTTTTTGGTGATTCCAATCAAATCAAACTTTAAATAAATTTGTTTTTCGCTCAACAAAACGTCTTTTATCTTCGTCAAGCGTGCTTTGTCAGCTCACAACTGAGTGTTCCACAATTTCAATGATTGGGGATCAGATTGTGGTTTGTTGTTGACGTTTTGCTTTTTTAATCATCAACAATAATGCACTGAAACAGTCACATTCGTTGTAGTCAGGTGCACTTCTATCTGTTCCTCTTCAAGATCTCCTCTTCAAGTTCAGATTATCGACATTAACTCAGGTTTTACAGACTCATCTGGAGTTCTGTGATTGCAGTTGAAAACTTGCTCAGAAAAGCTCAGTGAATGGGGGCCGTTGAACAGACTTCTGGACTTCTCAAAGCCTTGATCCTCTAACTTGTGATTCAACTCACAAAATGCTGCGTTGTTGTTGGAATATTTTGAATAAAACAAATATACAATTACAGCCGCATTGCGCTATCCACTTTCACCAGAAGCGACCCGCTTTTCAAGTCCATCTTATGCAACGCCAACACGCCAGCAAGTTGGCGTTTTCGTAATAATTTTTTAGGAATATTTTTAATAATTAAAGTTCGTGCTTTTTAATTATTTTTAATCATTTGTTTTGCGCCGCTATGCGCCACACATTTCCGCAACTTTTGCAACTCTTTGTGCCACAACCTTGCAACGCCAACAGCACTGTAACAGCAAAACATACACGGTGCAAATACAACAACACACGAGATGTCACACAATTTGAACGATGTACTTTTCCGCTGCAGCACAGCAAATTCACGAATCGACCACTCGATTCAGCAGCACTGACACAGAATCGTTCTTATCGCAACACGGGCGCATTCTGGGGGAAGGCGATAGCGCGAAACGAATGCGCCGACATCGGCGTCTCGCATTACAAACACCTGCGATGGTCGAGCGAGCGTTTCACTGACTCGGGGGTGTGGCAACGAGGGCGTCCAGTACTGACTAGTAAGTTGTCAACGCTGCAAGCGATCGCGCTAAACTGATCCGCTGAACGCAACCGACTGACGGCTTAGCTGGCGCTGAGCTGCGCGTGAATCACGCGCGCCGAAAACAAAAGTGCCGCGAGAAAGAAAGTACAACGCTTCTGAGACAATGCAGCGAGCGATCTTCAGCACAGCAAACAGTTTGCGCAGCAGCTGGCGGACAATTTCCAGCGGCGCGTATTCAAACAACGTACGAGCAGATCGTGCCAATTGTTGGGGTAAAACAAAACATAACAACAAATAAATCCAAGTCGCGCTGCTCGCAGTGGTGACACGAAAAAGTTGCAGCCGAAGCTGCGGGCAGCTGCCACGGCCTGTGGATGCCACACTCTGCACCACAGCGCGACTTTCTAGCATTTGCCTGTGCAGACGTGTGTTGTATAATCGACGCGTTGGTGTCGCCGCCAAACGTGTTGCAACAACGATGATTCATGCAATGCACACACACACAAACACAAATGCATCCTTTACATATTCTCAATTCACGTTGCGATAAAATCGGAGAAGCGTCGCCTGATAAGCGCATTTAATGGACGAGCGAGAATTCGAGGCGCAGTGGGCGATTTCTGGGAAATGGCCAGCTGCGCCAGTAGCCGAGACTTTGCTTCAAGAAGTATTAAGAGTATTAAGAAGAAGCAATCGGTGCGAGGCGCACTTTGCCGCTGTCCGCCGACTTCAGAACTCAATGTTGGCAGTAATTTATTGGCCAAAGGCAGCGCTTACTTGCATGCAACTGTTGCTAAGCCTACAACAACAAAAACAAAGAGCATCTCGGAAAATATTTGCTTTGTAGCTCTGGTCCGTCTGTCGTTGCTGTTGCATTTCGAAATCGACATCAGCGCAGTCCTTGTGTTTTGTTGTTGCTGTTGTTCAATCACGATCGCGCCACGACGGACCACGGCCTGTGTCTTGTTGCGGCACTGGCGTGCGTTCTTGCAGCTTCTGGCCGCCATCGGAGTTGTTGCCTCTTCACCATTTGCCGCCACTTAAGTGTGCTGCGGTTGTTGTTGTTCTTGTTGCTGGAAATTGTTTTATTGTTAATTTGATGGCAGCGAGTGCGCGTGATGAGTGGACGTGGCTGCCGCTGCTGCTGGTTGATGCTATTGTCAGTTATTTTTTTGATTTTAGCTACAGCACGCGTCCAAGAATACGACGACGTCCACATTGTCAGAGAATTACGAAAAGTACGCAAAAGGCAAAGATTGGCATAAAAAATGTTGTACACAATTTATCAGAAACAAAGGAAGAGCTCTTCAATTTGTTTTCGTTTTTATTACTGTTTTTTGTTTGCTTTAAATTTTTCATTTAATTTTTTCTAATTTAATTGAAAGGAAGCTTGATTTTTTTGAAAAATTTATATTATAAATATTTCTATAAAAAAATTGATAATAGTATGAAATTTCCACTTCAAATTAAAAATAATATAATTTTTTGCTGATTTCGATTAATTGAATTTTTCAAGTTTAAATTTTTAAGTGTAAACTCTCGTTCAAGCAAGGGAGCATTTCGCTTTGGACGTCAACTGTAGTCATTGTAATATTTGGTCTCTTGACCCAACCGGTGCAGCCAGGCAGCTCCACAGTAGCCTCCACTCTGCTTAATGAACAGCTTAAAGGCTGGTTTTTACTGAGTGTTTAGTAGTCGACAACTAACTGTGCTGAAAAGTGTAGAAACACAGTACTACAGTACTCACACTTGTATTCTAGAGTTCCATGGATATGCTGTTCTTTGTTCTTCTACTTTTAGTTATGTCGTATTGCAACAAATAGTGTATGTAATAATGTATGAAATCGAAAACAGAGATCTTTTTGTAAATGTAACCACTGCACTGATCGTTTAGATGGCTGACAACGCGTTTTAAATTACCAAAAGACACACATAGACCAGTCAAATAGCTACCACTTGGATCAAGTTATATCGTCCATGCGTGTGTTATGTCGTCATTGTGAACCAGACATTAAGCTGCAGCCTCCTGATCAGCGCGTACGCATCACAACTCGCAGCAACCTCGAACCGTTGGTTGGTGCAACTGAATCATCCACTGTTTTGTTTCATGGCTTATTGGTTTTTTTGTTGAGTTCTTTCCTATTATTGTTGTCTTTGGGGCTTTATGCGATTCGTGCCGAGCACGTTAATCTATCTTCGCTCGTTTCTACGGGCCGTTTGTGTAAAGTTCTGCTCGACGCTCCTGTCAGCGTTGGTTGGCGCAGCAAGTGACGTTGCGGCCGCGCTGGTTCTGGCGACGAATTGTGAAGTATTTGGCGCTGCTTTCTGTTTGTTGAGTTCCTAATCTTGTGTCTTGTTGTTTTGCTGTCATTGCTGTTTCTCTTGCGTTGTTTAGGGTTTACATCACCTTGATTCGCATTCTCCGCGCCGCTGATTGGGCTCCGCTGTGGACACAGCTATTTTTGTACACAGACGCGATGCACTGCACTTGGAATTACTCAATCGAAAATTTTGCACTTTTTCCGACGTAATCTTCAGCACTCGGCTAATACAATTTTTATGCGCTGTCCGCCGGCAGTCGGACAGTTTATGTGGTTACACTGCCGGTGCATTTAAAACAAACGCATACAATGCAATGGCGTACAACAAAATTAGAACATAACTTACGATTGCGTGGAATCTTTATCAATTTGTCTGTGCCGAGAGTTCAATAAACAAGTCAACAATGATTATCGTCAGGGACCCCGAACCGCCAGCGGTTCCAAGCAAAGAAAAACGAACGTCAGATGGTTTTCCACACTTGAAGGTAAGAACGGCAGCCATGCATTGAGAAAATCCGTTGAAGAACGACGACTGTGTACCGCAAAGCTGTTTTACCAGAATCGGTTGTCTCGTCGGCGATGAAGAAGTTTTGCGTTAGTAACACATTGCCCGACTGGCTCCAAGTCGCGCAAATATTAACATTTCCATTGTTAAAGTCGAAAGCATGTGCAACATTGTTGTTGCTTTTGGTGACAGCAATCAAAGCGATGTGACATCTGATCGACAAATCGTCCGTGAGCACTGGAGCTGAGCGCCTAATTGAAACTTTAGCTGCAAAAACGGCAGCCGAAAAGTTGCTGCCGCTGTAGAGAAGACCGCAAAGTGCCAACTCACACACACACACACTGCTGCCACAGATTTCGGTATGTGGAGCGCGGCGCAATTTTGTGGCGTTTTTGAAGTTTATTGTCTTGTAATGACAAACAAATTGCTGCCGCCACTTTAATTATGGGGACAGCGGGCAGCGTTCGAGCAGCGGCCGCAGCCGGCGTGCTAAGTGCCGGAGTCAAAAGTGTGCTTTTGACATATGAACGTCGAGTGTGTAATTGCAACAATTGCTGCTGCCTTCGTACGGTTTCCAAAGCAAAGCAAAGCAAAGTGCGGCTGAAAAGCACGAAGCGAAAAAACCAAAGCAACAATAACAACTTGTAACAATGGCTTTGAGTGCGCGCTGCAAGAAATCATGAGCTGCGAAGACCTTCGCAGTGCGGCCGTTAGACAGACTGACAGACTGATACATGGACAGACATTGCGCTGTTGTTGGCAGTTGTGTGAGTTATGATTTCGAGGCAAGCCGAGTTACGTCAATTAACTTTGATTACATTGGAAAATATGTCTGCCGAGGAAAAGCAGAAGAAGAAGAAAAGAACGGGCAGCAGTCGCATACGAAGAAGAAGAGTTAAATTGTGGGGCACTCACAAAAAAACCCGCATAGTCAGCGCAATTTTCGAACTTGGCGCACAGTTGGTGGGTCTTAAACGCATTGTTGTTGTTGTTGTTGTTCTTATTATTTGCTGTTGTTGCTGTGTGAGGCTTGTTAATGCATTAAGTGGAGTGTATCTGCCAGAATGAAGCGTCGAAACGCAAACACCGAACGTCGCACCAGGTTCACTAAACTCCACCAAACACCACAAAAAATAATAAACTTTTTTGGGGTCAGACACACACACACACACAACCCGCTGCGACATGTTTTCATTTAAAATTCCGGGCAACACATGAATTTTGCGTCGCCACAACACCAACACATACCAGCAACAACAAAAAAAGCAGCAACACGTGAGCGGCGTGCAATGTTTTTGTCGCTTAAAATGTTGTTGTTGTCATACCGAAAAGTGTAACGCACTTTCTACATGCACAAACAACACAGCAACAACATTTTGAAACAACAAAAAGTTGCAATTATTTTCATGGAAAAAGTCAACAACTGCATTTTTGTTGCAGCTTGTCGTTGCAATGAGTCGTGTTGCACATGTTGCATTGCCTTAAATGACGCCCTTCCTGGTCGAGCCACACAAGCTGGAATTTTTTGCCTTTCACAGCAACAGCAACAACAACAACACCAATTTTGCATTGCTGCAAAACATTTTTGTTCAAAGCGGATTTGGTTCGCTTTTTAAAATTCCATGCACGCACGTCACGTGTGACTTATGGCCGCCGCTGCCAGCACTAACCGAATGCGGGCGAAAAGCTAACGGCATAGTGAGCGTTTGACTTCCCTCTCGTCATTCGCTTTGGGCGAACAGGGCATATTGAAAATGAAAGCGTTTGTGGTAGCAACAAAGTTCTAATTTGAATAAAAGTGAAATTCTCCAAAATTGAACTGACGAGCTGAGAGGTTGTTGTGGTTGGTTTTATGAACACAAACTTTCTTCAATCAGCATTTAGAGTTACAGGCTGTTTAACTGTGCTGAAGATTTATTCAAGAGCAAATTTTTCATTAACTGCAAAAATCTGTGGGCTCTATATTTGTTAAAATTGTCGACAGTCAGCCTTTAGCCGTTTTTGCCGTAAGCAGATTAATCCTGGAATATTTATCTTATTTCGTATTAGAATCAAAACATTTTTGGAATGTTAGTCGAATCGGTTGACATTGGTATTCTGGGGTTGAGTTGAGCTAATGGTCTGTAGAATTGTAGCTTAGAATTTGGGGCACAATTTGATCTCAGTCGTAAGGAATAGAGCGATTATATTTTAGTATAATTTGTTATTTTTGATGTTCTTCATTTCTTTATTTTATTTTATTAGACTTGATTTGATTTGATTTGATTTTATTTGATTTGACTTTATTTGATTTGATTTTATTTGATTTGATTTGATTTGATCTGATTTCATTTGATTTTATTTTATTTTATTTTATTTTATTTTATTTGATTTGATTTGATTTGATTTGATTTGATTTTATTTTATTTTATTTTATTTTATTTTATTTTATTTTATTTTATTTTATTTTATTTTATTTTATTTTATTTTATTTTATTTTATTTTATTTTATTTTATTTTATTTTATTTTATTTTATTTTATTTTATTTTATTTTATTTTATTTTATTTTATTTTATTTTATTTTATTTTATTTTATTTTATTTTTTCCCACGGCCTCTCTCCCCCCCACATACCGCGCGAGGTGGGGTCCATTGAAACTGAATATGGCGGCAGTAAGCGAACCGCAAGCCACTTCAGCACTATTGTATTTGTTAGTAGTTTATCACAGATATGGATATTATTTACTCTTTAATCTATTTGATGTTATTTATCAGGTGTACAACTTTGCTTCCGCCGTTTTCCGATAGGTGGCTGTACCGGCTGAGGCTGGTTGAAATACATTGATGGTAATGCCTTTAAAGTGAGTGTGGACAGTGCCTAACGAATTGTCATCGCCGTTTCAGTGACAGTTGTTCTTGTTTTCGTATTATTCACGCTCGAAAATGTCCGTTTATGTGCCCAATTCTCGCCATTTGCGGGAAGTTTTACTTTTCTGTTACAATTCGAAAAAAAATGCAGCTGAAGCGCATCGAATGCTCTCAGAAACTTACGGTGATGCTGCTCTGAGTGAATGAACGTGTCGGGAGTGGTTTCAACGTTTTAAAAATATCAAGAGCGACATGACAAAGTCATCCTCCAACACGACAATGCTCGGCCTCACGTCGCAAAAGTGGTCAAAAAGTACCTGGAAACGCTGAAATGGGAAGTCTTGCCCCACCCGCCGTATTCCCCAGATGTCGGCCCTTCTGACTTCCACCTATTCCGTTCGATGGCACACGGCCTGGCAGATCAACATTTTCAATCTTCGAAGAATTGGAAAAATGGATTGCTTCATGGATAGCGTCAAAAGAGGACTCCTTTTTCCGAGCCGGGATCCGAAAATTGCCGGAAAGATGGGAGAAAGTTGTCGCTAGCGACGGACAATACTTTGAATAATACATCTGTAAGCACTTTTTCGCAATAAAGCTTTTAATTTTGGAAAAAACGGCGGAAGCAAAGTTGTACACCTGATAGTTATATATTTATTTACAATTATTTACATAGTTTCTTATTGTTGCATAAAATTTTTTGTGATCTGTACTGTTTTAAAAATTATTGCTTTTTGGATTATTGCGTGTAGAGTTGGATCAAGGTCTAGACTTTTTAGATATTTACTAAAGTTTGTTGTGGTTATACCGGTAGCTGAAATAACTAAGCGAACCACTGTTACTGATTTTTGTTTCCAGAGCTCTTTTAGTTCTATTGCAAGTGGTATATATTTGTGGATTTTGTTTTGTTCTTTTGTTGTTATGTTTGTGTCTGTTGGTATGGCTATGTCTATGAGGAAGGTATTTTTTGTTTTTTTATTTTATTTTATTTTATTTTATTTTATTTGATTTGATTTGATTTGATTTGATTTTATTTTATTCTATTTTATTTACGTTTTCGATGTCGTCAAAGCGCAGTGCACAACTTTAACCCATTAGTACACAAAGTTAAAATATTAAACTACTGTTTTAAAAGGATAAACCTTGAATAAAATATATATAACTCCTAAAAATAACAATTTTTTTGGCGTCCGATTTATGGGACGTTATGCTCTAATGGTTTAACAAGAAAGTTCGGCCATAACTCCTTCGAAAGTTTTACTGTTTTTGCATTTATTACTATTTATTTGTATCACTAATGTTCTCGTGATATATCGCCACACAATCACTTATATCAAATAATTCCAAAAATTAACAAATCATTTCAAAATTAGCCTCATTGCAATTCACTTCACTTTATATTCTTTGATGATAGTCGGTATGAAAAGCGACTTGTAGATAAACACACCTCTGAAATGATTGCATACTTTCAGGCTACTGTGAAAAGTTGTGCCTAAAGGTAGGCTATAAAATGAGTTTACGTACAGTGGACCGTGACTGCAGACATACTGCACATGACTTCATAGCTTTGAATTGGAGTTTCCAATGTTTAAAAGGGGTCGTTTCCGATATTGAAAGGCAAAGCAAATTGAAAAACTGACTTTCACAAAGTTGGTGCTGTTTCCCCTGATCGTTTTAAGCTTTTCAAATTCTTTCTCTTTAGTTAAAGTTATATCATTGCTTACAAACGACCAGCTGTTTGGTATTTAATTGGTGAAAAGATTGCAACAAATTCTTCAATTTTATTCTGATCGTTATCGATCGCGTTTGGTTTTTCATTCGAGCGTTTCGAGCTGTGAGTAATCAGAAAGGAATCAGCTGCAGTTTAAGCTAAATTTCGTTCTTCGCATATTTGCAACAAAACATGAATAATGAATACTTTAACTGGCAAAGCAATCGGCAGCCGGCAGAAGCCACATGTAAACAGTTACCTCAGTCTTTTGAAGAATTGCTCTGAATCACTTCGATAGGCTTTTTACAGTGTTGCGAGCGCATAACTGACAGCGTTTGTCACACTTTTGTCTTCAACTACAACTAAAATAACAGCAGCAAAAAAACAAACAACAGCAACCGTAGTTTTGCAACAAATGAATCGAGCAACACGCGCTCGTGCCCAGCAAACAATGGAAAAAGTTGCAATGTTTTTGTTTCGTGCTAAAAGTGTTTGCTGCTGTGTTTGTTGTTGTTGTTGTTAGTGTGCTGACAACAAGGAAACTAGTGTTTTTCTTTTGACGATAGTCGACGCTTGAGTTTCACATGACAAACGAGCAGCCGGCGATGGCCGCAGAAGGTGTGCGCGAGTGTGCGAGAGGTAAGTGATGCCACGCCCCCCGCTACCGCTTTTTCGCAGACCCAATGCCGCTTGCAATTATGTGGCGTTGTTTGTTGTTGTTGGTGCGTTGCTTTGTTTGCTTGCTTGCGGTTTGCTACCGCATTTACCGCAATTACGAGTACCTACCACCAACAACACTCGGCACTCACCGGTAGCAACTACCATCTATTGTTGTTGTTGTACTTTTTTGCCAGCACTAAAACGCAACGTTTACGCAACGAAAAAAGATAATTTTCATGCAATATGTTGTTGTTGTTGTTGTATGTACTCACATTGACAAGATTCTCGCGACGGATCTCGTCGACCTCGTCGCGCTTCGAGATTCGCTTCTTCCAGTCGTCTTCGCCGCTCTTCTGCAGCGCCGCCAGGCGGTCTGCAATCGAGCCGGTCTTGCCGGCGGCATTTGTGCGCTGATCGGGCCCCATGACCTGCAAACGAGTGAGTGGGATTCAGTCAGCGAGCGGTTCTCACATGACTTACCGCCGTCGACGCACCTGTGTTTGACAGCGCCTGAGGCCGCCCTGTAGAAATGTCGGCAGTGATGAGGGGTTGCGCAGCTGCACCGCTTCCTCGTCGTCGTCGGCGGCTTTTCGGGACTGTTGTGGTTGTTGTTGCTGCTGTTGGTTTGAGTCGGTTGCTGCTGCGGTGCGCGTCTGATCGGCGTCTACATGACGCACCTTCACGAAGCCGCCGCTGACGTCGCCGGCTGGTGGGCGATACTGAGGGCCAAAGGGCGGTGGCGGTATCGACGAGTGACTCTTGCTCTTCGCGATGAGATTGCTGCAAACACACAAGAAGAGCCAACAAACAAACGTTAGTCAGATGCACGCGAAAAAGATGCAAGATCGCACAAACTGAAAGACTTCCGAGATGCGCACGCAACGCCACGAACGCGGCGGCGCACTCGCAGTCGTCTTCGAGTTGGTGCGTGTCGGCCATTCGAGCACGCAAAGATTAATTTCGATTAAAATGTGGAGAAAAAAGGTTAAGGCACTCTGCGCTGTGGGAGGGAGCGTCAAACACAAGCGAGCCACATCCGCGCAGCGACGGAGATTTCGACAACAGCGGCAGCAACATCCATGCCAGCGAACTAATGAGCCAACGTGCACGACAAACAAAGTGAAAAGTCGCAACGACGAAAGCTGAAACGTTCTGTCTGCTGCACAAAACGGCAGCTTACGGCTGCAGCAGACGAACCTACGTTCGAGGCGCACTTTTCCAGCTCTCAACCGCTGGCAATCAACGCTAATGCGGAAATCGTGACTGCTCAGCGCTAACGACGATGTCTGACGCCGAAGCGAGGGAAAAGTGTTTCGCCACAGGGACAGCGCCATGCACAGATAAGCTTCGAGTGTTCGCTGCCGCTGCTCGGTTCTCGTTATGAAAATGGGAGCAGCCAGCGTGCTTGGCAGTTGTGGACAGTCGCAGATGAATAGGGATTGAGTGCCGCAGTAGGGATTTGTACACTTTTGAATGTTTTTGCCAATAAAAGCGCAGTTTTTTAAATTCAGTTTTTTCTAATAATTTTCACAGCTTTAAGTTGAGCTGCGAGGGATTACATCGCTTATAATGCTTTTGGTGGCATAGGTGAAATTTGTTTGAAAGGATCAAATTAAAATGGAACAATTGCACATTTATAAAACTCTTTCATAGTTTTGGATTTTTGTTTTTGTCGTAACGCTGTTTACCTTTGAAAATTGTGCAAAACCCTGGTCTGCTTTTCGAAACACTTCACTAACACACACTGAAGGACCTTGGAACCATTCACGAGTTTTCTATGCACAATTGTAGGAGCTTCACAACCGAACTGTCGAACGATCAAAACTGAAGTAACAAACGACACTAAAATCAGTTGCAAGTAAACCAGTGATCCTACAACTGTCGTTGACTAGAAGCATCAACAACTGCGCAGCAACTACTCGAATACCTGTCCATCCGAACCAATGTTTACCGACACAACATGAATTTTGTGGACGCAAATGAAGTAGGTAAGCAAAAAAAAAGGAAGCAAGACATTACATTTAAATAAAAATTAGAGATAATTTGCTGTTTGAGCAAAACATTTAGAGGCCACACACACATGTGAACAGGTAGGACAGCACTTAACGGTTGAAGTGTTAGGAGGACGAATGGCGCGCCCTACTAAAAAAAACAGGGTGCTTACGCACGAGGTGGTTGCGAAATGAATTGGGACATATTTTTGCTGCAGAAATTTTACATTTACTTCTTGCAATAATCAAAATATGCGTATCTGCAGCCAAAATACACTTAAAAATACACTTTGACTTTAGTTACTTTGTATAATGTCGACAACGCGAAAAAGAGGTTTTTTATAAACTTTAGTTCTTTAATTCTTTTCAGAATTGTCATATTTATTATTCAAAGACGCAGCAGTTAATGTGAAGAAGTTAAGTAAAGATGACTTTGGAGTCTACCAAACTGACCTAACCTAACCATTTGTTAACGGACAGTCTTGTAAATCTAAACTTACCGCATCTTTTTGCACAGACCTCGTATGTATGTAAGGCAGCTCCTTCTGTCAGGTACTTATGAGACCTTAATTAATTTTAGACACAAACAGTGAAAAACAAACACAGCAAAAGTGTATTTTCCGTCACAACATTGCGGAACAGGCAAAAAACAACAGTAATAAAGATAGTCGATTTTTTCGGAAGCATGTCGTAAATGTGCGAGGACTACAAAGAGATTTGCGGCTCACGCAGGAATTCCTCAAAAATGGAGTTTGGTGAATGCGAAATTTTGTTCAGTCAGTTTTGTTCCACTCAACAATTAATTAAATTATGTATAGATTAGTTAATGTGTGCCTATTTGTCTGTCCACATGTACCTAATAAAATCTTAACCCTTTCCTTCCCATGGTAGCCATATGGCTACCAAATTCAAATTTGGAATTTCGATGTATAATTTTCGATTTTTCCCCATTCTATGAATTGTATCGCTTAAAAGAAACATTGTTCTGAGCTTTTTCAGCAAAATATGTAGTTTGTTTTTATGGGAACATTGCAAATTGTTAACATTTGTGCAACGGTTCCCGCTCGACAGGGCAGCAGAATTAAATGGCAAAAATGTAATATTGCTCTATGTTTAACAAAGGACACCAAATAACTCTGAAATTCTAACAAATAACTCTAAAAACTTGTAAATAAGGGACATTTTGTTTTCATATAAAATATGTTTTAATTTTGCTTCATAAAAGCCCAGTGTAGTCTAGTGTAGTATGGCCACCTCCTCCTCGCACCTCCCACTGGAAAGTCGAAACCATTTTAAATATGATGCAAAATACTTTTAAATAGTTCTCTCGTTTCAAATAACCAACTTCCAATTTGTTTCTATGGCTATTTCATAATTCGGGAAGGAAAGGGTTAAAATCATAAATCAACACAAACTAAATGTAACCACGAAATACAACAATCTTCAGAGCAGAGCAGATGCAATTCAAGTGAGTGTGACATCTGACACAAAAATTAAATTTTTAATAACAGCATTGCTTCATAAATAAAGCTTAAGGTGCAACTTTGTAATGAAGTTAATTGGTTGGCAAATTTGTTCCCAGAAAAATTAAACTAAGAATATATTTCTAACACTCTAAGAAGAACTCTGAAAAGGGGGCTTTTCAAACTATTGAGCAGCTGATTGATCGCCAAGCGGCCCTCTTCCCGACCGAGCGGCCCGACCTTCTTCTAGAAGAAATGTGTCAAGCGAGATTTGAACCCGCCTGAACTATCTATGAAGATATGTCAAGTCACTTTTCTTCTTAGCTTGAAAGAGTCTCGGCAACTTCATGTCTTCGACACTTTGTATGCTTAAACTTGTATGCGTCAAGTTTGACTTTTAACCTCAAAATGACTTCCCTAGGTAGAACCACAGCCGTTAGTCAATAAATTTATGTTACTCGTGTGATCGTGTGGTTCGTTATGGGCTCTTAATATTAGCCAATTAATTCCGAAACACTTTTAATATAATTTGAAACCATTTTCAACGCCAGCGAATATGCGCCAAGAGAGAGAGAACGCGCCATGAGAAAGTCGTCTTTTAGAACAAATAGACAGTCTTTAATATTTGCAATGACCACTTCAACATAACTCGCGCATCACTCTCCCCCCTAACTTCAAGTCGCTTTGTTAAAAAGAAAGCAAGTTTAGCTGGAAAGCAAAAGTTGGGCGAAAAATCGATTAGACAACTGAAATTATAATTTTGCGTGTTCTGAGCGCATTTTCCACGCCTGGTTGAGCTTCGGTCGCTGTTGAACTCGAAGAAATGCGAGCAATAGAAAAATAGAAATGAAAACAACGAGACAACAAAAATATTATAACCAACAATGTGAAGGTTAGCTGAGCCATTTGTTTTCGCATGTCAACGCACGTTGTTGTCATTTGGCCAGGCGACACTGCCTGTTGGCTGTGCGCTCTGCTGGCGGCTTTTTTAGGGCTTTCAAATGTTCGTCGGCTAAAAATAAATGCCTCCGCAGCGTTGGCGTTGGACTGAGATTAGTCGAAGTGCTGAGAATACTTCAGGAACATGTAATCTATGCTTTTTGTCTGAATTTACTGCAGTTAGTTAGTTTAGTTTTTGTAACTCATTTGAATTTAATTTATTTGAACTGATTTTCTTTTCTCTTATTTGAACAACATATGTTTGCGTTTTACTATCATATAATGTATCGATTTATTTTGTAAGTAATTTTGTAGTTAGTTTTACATTCAACACAATGCACGTTAATTTTTTTCCCGTGAGCTCCACTATCTATCATTGCATCAACCCTCGCACCTTTTTTTTAGCGATTTTTCAACAAATTTCGCGCATTGTTAAACTCCCGTTTGGCGCCATTATTTGCTATTCGGAAAATCACCCGCAGGCGCCAATTACTTTGGCAGCAATCGACACTTTGCCAGCGAGACAACAAAGCATTGGCGAAACACTGAGCAGGAGTACAACGCTTCCTAAACGCGCCGCGCTAATTCAACATAAATGCAGGCGGCGGCGGCAGCGGCGGCAACGAGCGTTGCTAATGTGCGTTAAAAAGTGAAGGTTGCATAATGCAGACTGGTTGGTGTTGGTGTTGATGTTGCAAGTGCAATTGCGGCACTTCGTGCTTCGCTTGTTGGCGCATTGTTGCTTAACAAAGTGTGGCAATAGGAGCGGACGCGCGCGCACGCGTAGCGCCACAAACGTGTGAAAAGCCACGAGTGAGTGCGTGCAGCGGCTGGCGGCATGGTTGAGTGGGTGGCAGTTCGCTCCACTCATTTGCCACAGTAATCGCACTTTTTCCGCTACCATTTCGCCGCTTTCTGTTGCCATGAAAAAATAAGCGAATAAAACCGCAAAAAGTGAGCATTGAAAGCGAAATTGAACGAATTGACATGGACGCGTTGAAATTGCCGCTGACCACACCTTGCCGCATGTCAGCGCTGCAGCCGCCGTCGCTGACCCCATTGCTTGACTTGATTGCTAGCAAATTTTCGCCTTTTTCATGCTGCACCACTTTTGCTGCTTCTGTGCCACTTTTCGTCCCCCTCACCCCGTTCCAATCGACGGCATTTTCGTTGTCAAATCAGCAAAGTCAGTCAGCCATTTCCATTAAGTTTTAATGAAGACAAACAATGTGCGGCGCTCGCATTCACCGTTAGTACAATGGTTGCCTGTTGTTGTTGTTGCTATTGTATTTGCACGTGTGTAGTGGGAGTGTTTCTGCATGTCACTTAACGCTTATTAAGGCCAGGTTTGCACTTTGACCTAATCGTGGCAAATGGTCATTGAATTTTCCCTCAGTTGTTGCTATCAGTTTGTGAGCGTTTTCGCCGTTTCTTGTTAGTTGCTAGTTAGTGGAAAATTGCAAAGAATAAACGTGGAAAATGCGAAGAAACTAGTTATTGGAAATTCACTAATTTGCGCTAACGAGCCGCCAACATTTCGTGCACAAACGTCAAGTGGAAATTTTCAGGCAAGCAGCCAGAGGCGAGTTGTGGTCTTCAAACTTTCAGTGTTCGATTAGTTGGTGACTTTTCTTTGTTGCTATAACTGTATTTTTGTTTGAAAACTCCTTTTTATGAAATTTTTGCGCCGAATCATGAAAATATTTTCACGGGTAAGAGTATCCCAGTCGGTTTTGAAGGACTTTTTTGCACGTCACTTGTTTTTTGGTTATGGGAGGAGGCACATTTTTATAGCTGTGGTTCCTATTAAAACTCACGAAACTGCCCGTATTGAAGCATAGCTTTCCCAGCTAAAATTGTGGAGATTTTTGTTAAATCCGGGAAGTGCCTGAGTTGTCCCGGCTGTACTCCTGGACATCGTCGTAAACAGTGGTTATTCGATTCTATCCCATCTTCATCCTGACAAATTCTGCTGCGATCACTAGTAGCTTCTCTTGTAAGTACCTATGAAGGACCTTTCTCCTTTTCCTATTTAATCTTGGCCACAATAGCTTTTACTGTCACATCGGTTAGTCCATACGTCGATTGGAAAACGCTATCGAGTACTCATCAATTCTCATATAGAGGTGTCTGCTTCGTTGGTATACATTTTTGAGAAGCGCCCCACCATCTCATCCACTATTTCGTTCCTTTCATAAGTGAAACACGACCTTTAACGACCCTGCGACTATCTATGTGTTCTAGAAGATTATCTTAAGGCAGCAAAAATACAGCCAAGACAGTCAACACTTCATAAGGAACACAAAATGCGTAGACCTCATGGGTCGCGAAAAGGTTCCTCAGCCTAATGCAAACTTCTATCAAGCAGATACAAATTTTGTGTTTGCATTTAAAATTTTGCTGTTGCCGTTCTCTACAGACTTTTACACGCCACGGCCACTCCCTGGTATGTGTGCATCTTTGTTGTTGTTGTTGTTACACCGCTATCAACGCTGCGATCATCTGTTCCCTGTGGCTGTTCCAGCTGCCGCGTCGTCTTCCGCTCGGTAAACGAGCCATTAACTTCAACGGCGATTGTTAGCTGAATTCTTTTGCTGTTCTGCGTTGTTTTGCTCTCGCTTTCAGCAATTACGCCGCTCCAACACAGCAATTTAGCGTGCGCACACTTGCAGCCGATTGGTATCTCGCGGGTACCACAACCTCAGCCGCGGCGCCTTCCCCACAGCCACCCAGCGCAACGTTGGCCAGTTTTCACTAATGAAAACGTTCGCTGTTGATCGTTCGCGGTTTTTCGCTTTTCATTGAAATTGTGCATAAAATCGCAGGTAATGACGCAATTTATTTTTTATGCCTCCAAATGCTTACTTAATTGCCCGACAACTTTGCACACACACACACATACACACTCACAGCATCCCTGTCGAGGCTGTAACCCAAATTTCATTTTCAATTCAAAGCCAACACGCGCAGACGCACCGCCAACGTCGCCGCCTTGCACTTTTCCACAACTCGCCACGCGGTAAATTTCCACTGCCTGCCAGTGCATTTTTTCCACATGCTCGCAAAAAATGTCTCTTTGATTTTTTATTTCATTTTGTTGCTGCAACACATTTCGAAATCGTGTCACGCAGTCGCCTTCAACCGGCGAACAAGTTTGTCTCGTTTTCCGTTGACGATTGGCGAATCTTGTGCAGCGCCTGCGCACGCGACATGTGCACACCGGCAGCTAGTCGACCGGCCAAGCAGCTCACCAATCAGCCCACCAGCCGAACCAGCTACGCGGCCGACCCACCAACCGACTGACTGTGCACCTCCGCTGGGCGCTTGAAAAAAACGGACGCGATGCTGCACATTTGATTTCATTTGCGTTTCGCGCGTTGGCTGAAGCTCGCTGAAGCAAAAATGTTCGATTAATCGGTTAAGGGTCCCTTTGCACCGATGCTGGAAATAAGCAGTCTTAACCCTTTCGAATGCCCAAAATTTCAGAACATTAAATACTAAAATTATAACTTGGTAAGTTTTCGCGACAAGATGAAATTCACATTAGAAAACATTTTTGGAAAAACGAATACAAAAAATTTAAACAAATCATTATACAAAATTTATTATTCAAACTGACAAGTTTATACGACAACTCAAGTCGCTTTGAGTCGATACGCATCGACTCAATACAGTCGTATAAACACGTTTTCGAACCACTCTGAACATTTAAAACGTATCGAGTCGAAGCGCTTTTCAAATGAGTTCTTGAAATTTCAAGTCGCTTCGAAAGTTCGTATATGGCGTTCAAACTAGTTCAACTAGTTTAAGTGAAACGAGCTTTTTGCTGAACACAACCGTCTAGACTGCTCAATGAAGTTTAATTTGACAGCTGTTTGTTTACAAACAACAAATCAATATTTTTGTGAACTTATGTGCTGGGAGCATGATTCGAGCGAAATATTGGCGCATATTTCACAATCCACGGCAACATACTCAGCTTCGTCCAAATATTAGACGCCTTGTAGTCAGCTGCCATAAAAAGGCAATGAATGGAATGAAAGAAGTGCCAGCAAAATGATTAATTCATTCATTCATTCATTAATTCATTCATTCATTTCAAAATTTTCAAATTTTCAATTTTTGTTTTGTTTTGATGAAATGACAATTTTATGTGTTTGTGTTTCATGTGATGTGTTTCATACATGAATTGTTGTGTTTCGTTGGTAAAAAAGCTTTTTCATAGAAAGCTTTCGGATGCAACCCCGCGTTAAACTCGTTTTAAAACATGTTAAATGGTTTAACACGTTTAATTTCCAACAACAATTGCATGTGAATAAACAGGTTTTCGAACTGGGTTTGTTCCATTTAACTTGTTTAAGCACATTAAACACGTTTAAGTCGTCAGTTTGAACGCCATATTAATTTCAAAGTGTTTTGAAAATCAGCTGATGGTGATGTACACTCAATTGTTTGAGCATTTTCAACTAACAGACAAGCAACACTAACAGCTAATTTTCATTCAGACACCAAAAAAATAGGAAAAACGAAAAAATAAAAGCATACTTTTTAAACCGTCTGCAGTCAATTCGATTCTGAAATCGATATATAAACTCCTGGAGTCAATGTGAATCAACTGGGACTGTCGTATAAACATGGTATGAGACTCAGGTCTGAAAGGGTTGATAAAGCTTAGAAAGGTTTGATATTTCAACTCACAAACTTGAAAAAATCGTAGTTAAGAAATATGAAGAAATATTTCAACGATGTCCAGAGCAGTGCCCTGAGTAAACATTAAAAAATATACCAAATTCGTAATACTTTCGTAGCTGGTTCCAAACGATTTTTAGTGTACAAGACGAACGAACTAACATTGCTCACACATATAAGCAACATGCCTTGGTTTGGGCCTTCTTCTTTTAAATGAAGATTTGAAAACACTCGATCCTTATGATCTATGCCGAGCTAAAACCGATTATGAAATTTATTTATTTATTTATTATAAGTCTACAGTACAAAGTACCTTACAGACTAGATCACTTAAAAGGTAATGATAATAACAAATCCATATAATGTACAAATTAAGCAAATCATACAATGTACATTTACAAACTAAATAATGAATGAATTAAACTATTAATTTAAGAGCTTCAATAAAAGCCGATTTAGGCAAAGAAAAGTCTAGCTGATGAGAAATAGATAATGCATTGAATTCACGAAGAGCTCGAGAAATCGGTGCATTACTTGAAAATTTAGTTTTAAAGTGCTCACCATAAAAAGGGTAAACAAATCGAAGACTTCTTTGTGGAACATTAAAGCTTATCCGCTCAAGTAAAGTTGGACAAT
Organism: Melieria omissa; assembly: GCA_963971225.1. Taxonomy (NCBI): domain Eukaryota; kingdom Metazoa; phylum Arthropoda; class Insecta; order Diptera; family Ulidiidae; genus Melieria; species Melieria omissa. The sequence continues at coordinate 126,707,389 of OZ020268.1, read as the reverse complement.
CAATGACGCCGATAATTACACTATAAGTAAACGATAAAGAAAGAACTGTCCTTCTCTTTTCTAAAGTGCTTAAATTAATAAGTTTTAGCCGTGAACCATAGCACGGAACAGGGGCTTCAAACCGCAACGAACGCAATGCGAACTTGAGGAAAACTTTTTGAACGCGTTCAATTCTACCTATCGACAGTTGGTCATATGGTCTCCAAATTATTACCGCATATTCCAAGTGAGGGCGAACAAGTGCCGTAAAAAGCAACTTAAAGGTATATGGGTCAGAAAACTCAGCGGTATTACGCCGAATAAAGCCAAGAATAGAGTACGATTTCGAAAGAATAAAATTAATATGATTATTGAAGGAAAACTTAGAGTCAAACATAACTCCGAGATCCTTAGTATCAACTACGCTCTGTAGCGCCCAGTTAGCAATAGAGTAACGTGATGAAAAAACGTTCTGACGCCTCGAAAAAGTTAAGTGAAAACACTTTTTTATATTCAGAGAAAGACCCGACTTCAAACACCATAAATGCAAATCATTCAAATCACTTTGTAGATTTATTGCATCCGTTGAATCCTTGACAATTGTAAAAACTTTCAGGTCGTCAGCGTAAAGCAAATAGTTCGAAAAAGAAAAACAATTGCTAATATCATTGATAAAAAGGACAAATAATAGAGGTCCTAGAATGCTCCCTTGGGGAACACCTGAAGTAGCTACAAAAGGGTCCGAAGTTACACCATCAATAGTAACCACACAACGTCTTTCAAATAAATACGATGCAATCCATTCTAAGAACGATGAATGAAAACCTAAACAAGCTAGCTTATTTATTAGGATTTTGTGGGAAACTCTATCAAATGCCTTTGAAAAATCTGTATAAATGCAGTCGACTTGGTAACCAGCTGAGAATGAAGAAGTACAAAATTCACTGAAAACTGCAAGATTAGAAACTGTCGACCGACCCGGCACAAATCCATGCTGATTCGGGCAGATTAAAGATTTAACCGCAAAATAGATCTTCTCTTTAACAACACATTGTAGTCCAATAACGTAGACTAATGCTGTAGAATCTGAACATTCATTTAGAACACTCAACAGTTGTGAGTCAATGTGCACCTTAACTAGAATACTTACTGACAACTTTAAGTCGCTGACTCTGAATTGGAATTTAAAGCCACTTATTGTCAGCAAAAAGCCACCAAACGGTCGTAAAAACTTAACGCAGTCCAGACGAAAACAATACTCGACATGGCATGTGCCGAAAGGCAAACAACTAACGAATTTCTGAATATTTTCGCTTCCTCTCAAAAAAGGCACAGAACTTCCTTCTGCGAGACAGTGGAAAATTACTGAAAGCTTGCGAGCGCGACAGCAGTTTGCCACAAGTCGTGTTAACAACATGCAGCTGAAACGGATACTTATTATTGTTGTTGTTGTTGTTGTTGTTGTTGTTCGGTGTTGAGGGCATCGTTGGCCACTTTTCGCTTTTTGCGCAATCAAGTGGCAACGTCTGCGCGTCTGGGGCGGCTGCTGCTGGCCGCGCTTGAACTTGTCCGAAATGGGTGAGCGAACTTCAGGACGTTGTTGTTGGAACATTGCTGGCAGTTCGATGGCCAGAAAATGCCGTTGCGCTTTGGTTGCTGTTGCTGAAGTGTTCTTTGTGCTTTTGTTTAGCGTACAGCGACAGCGTTGTTGTTGGCGTTGTTGCGCTGCAAAGGTGCGGCACAGCAGCGACTCCACTGCAGCATCCTTTGTTGTCTTGGCTTATCGTCGAGCGCTCTTAATTTTGCATCTTGCGTGGCATTTACGACGGAATCTTCAGCGCATTGTTTGGCACAAATGAATGAATAATGGAGCGCAGCGTCGAAATGAGTAATGAAGGACCGACAATTGCGTTCATTTGATATTTTGGCCAATGCCACAAGCATACACACACACACGCACACGTGTTTGATTATATTTTTTGCCATTAACTACAATGGTGGGTGATGCTGCTGTCTGCGGCATTCTCTGTTTGGCTTTTCGGCTTTGTGCACAAAACCCATAGTTATGAAATTTTGCAGCAAAGTTTGAAAGAATTTATGACAACAAAGATTTTTGGATGATCCAGTTTGAGCCTCAGTGGCTTCAAAGGACGAAAAAGAAGTCAACGTTCACGTCTTAGAAACGAACAGTATACTTGAAAGCAACAAACATTTGTTGACTCTACACTCGCTCCGTGGTTGTAGAAAGTCACGCCGCACTAACCTGTGTGGCTATCCGCTCCACATCATTCCAGCATAATTCCCCTATCGAAGTCATAAATCAACTATTGCTTTCCATTTGCATGGAGTGAGTGTGTACACAGCTTCGTCGTGGAGACTGCGTTCCATCAGAAAACTAGGTTAAGTACACCGAAAGCCCCAACGAATCGGCGCAGATTCCCGCCAACTACGAAAAAAGCGCCAAGTTAATGTCTCGCTGCCCGGCGCATTAATCATGCCGACAAAAATAGTGTAAGCCACAACAACAACAACAAACAAATAAACAAATGAATTCAAGTCGAAAAGCAAAATGCAAAAACTGAATCACAACAAAACACGACGAAATACACGAAAGACGCAAAAAATCACAGCGTCAGACCTTAAAATTGAATTATGCAATTTTTATGTGGCATTTTGTTTTTGTATTGTAAACTTGATGTTTGTTTGGATCGTTTTGCCATGCGATAAGAAATGCCCGAAATGACGCTCCGGCCATTAAATTCAATGCAAAGTAAAAGGAACGAAGAAAATTAATTCAAAGAGAAAAATAATAAAAACCGCGCCGACATTTAAGCTGCGCCACATGTGCAGCACATATAAACAACAATAATAATAATAATAATAACAACAACAACAACAAACAGTGACAGCAGCGGTGACAACGAATGCGTAAATGTCAGTTGCGGTTTTGGAGTTCAAGTACTAAACGTGACTCAGCGACAATGTAACACAAAAGCTGTAATAAAAATACAACAAAAAGTCTGTAAGCAGAAATAAGAAATAAGAAGAAATAAAATAAACAACAATACAAAAGTGTGTGGAAAATATTGCTGGCAACGCGAGGAAACTCCCCGGCGGCGCCTTAATGCGCTCTCAAACTGTAATACAACATTTACAAAAACAACAACAACAACAAATAAGAACTGCTGTAATTAGTGCTGCAGTTAAGGGCTCTGCACCGCAGCGTTGTAACTGAAGAAGCCGCGACGCCGAGGCGTTTGTGAGTGTCAGTCAGTGGCAAACGTTTGCGGCTGCGCAGTTCACATGTCACGCCGAGCCTTTGCTGTCGCTCGCTTGGCGCTCAGCTTGTCTGGGTTTTGCGTTTTGGGGCGATTTCCCACGGCTGAGGCGATGCGACGACGTACTTGAAGTTGCAGTTAGATGCGCTGCCTACTGCTGCCGCTCGACTACTCGGCGTCTGGAAGCAGTCTTCATGATTTGCGCAAAGTTACACTGAAGCAACTATTCGGGGGAGAAATGGCACGTTGTGGTCAAATAAATAAAAATGCACTGTTGAGAACGAAACGCGACTACCGCATTTGTAAGCTTTCATCTTAAAATCAGCTGTTCTTCCGCTTCAACTTGGCTTCTTATGTGCCCGAATTGTTGCCATTTATTCGCTTGGACACTGACTCACTGACTTACTGACTGACTGTCTGACCTTCCAAAATCGTCAAATTAATTTTACTTGGCTTCGGCTAACATTTTCTCACGTCGCGCTTTATTGTTGTGGCTTTTTTTGATAGTTTTCGTATTTCTGTTACTTTGAGTGTAATTTTGCTAATTGTAGTTTAGTTTTTTTTTGTTGTTGTTGTGGTTGTTGCCGTGCAATTACGTTCAAGTTCAAGGTGTGCCGGTGATTTGTTGCTTTTAGTTTCTTTGCTGTAAACGCAATTAAACGCTCGAAATTTGCGGTGTGTTTGGTCAGCTGCAGACGACTTTTATTTTTAATTTTTTTTTCAGATATTTAATGCATTAAAAGTGATTAATTTCATTCAAGTTAATTGCAGCATTGCTTCACTGGTATTTATTTTGTTTCTGTTATATGTTTTGAAAGCCTCAAAACTGAGCCAACTGTTGCGTTTTCAAGTTCGAGTTGCGCTCGTGTTAACTTGGGGAATTGCCAAAGTCTGACTAATTATTTTTCGCCTTATGACTCATTTTGTAGTTAAATTTAACCCGCAAATGCATATTTTTGCCTCAAGGCGAGGAGACACAATAGTGGGTCCATATCTCCTGCAGTTTTATGTAATTTAGTTATCTTTATACACAAACAAATACTCTGAACAGTGAAGAGGAGTCGGTTGAAAAGTGATTTAATTCTTTTGCTATTTTGTTGCCATATGGCAATATGCTACTTGGTGGACGTCTGAACCCTCTGTGGTTTTTAGAATTAATTTTTTGTTGGTCCTTAGAATAGTTTGAAGTTTTAGGAAAAATACGAAATTAATAAACGGAATATTTAAGTTTAAAGAAGCGAAGTATACACGTCTTTTAATGGTATATCTTGACATTGCAAAGGAAGAAGAAGCAGAAATAACTAAGATAGCGTTTTAATTTGACGTTTTCCTTCAATTTAGATACTTTTTTTAATTTTGGCTGAAGTTAATGAAGAAATGTTCAAATTTTCATTATGCGTAAAAAGTTTTAAGTTAAAGTAATTATTACAGCCACAACGATGTGGTCTCATAAAAAAACACTCTAAAATACAGGGTCCCAGTATAAAAATTAAAAAATTGTTTATGGAATGTTGCTAGTATAATTACATAAAACGTAAAATTTTAAATTTCAACTTTCCCCAGTAAAAATCTGAAGCAAAAGGGTTAAAGAGGGTTCACAGTTAAGAACCAGGGTGCGGAGAACGATCAAAATACGATCTTTCTCACGAATAATCGCAACCAAAAACTGAGTGCTTCTAATTTCTCGCGAGCGATAAAGTTGCGCTGCGAGCAAAAGCATTTACGATCTCTCACGATAAATCTAAATGTTCGGAAAAATCGCGAATGAGAAAATGTCGCTGCAAGCGTCGTCAGTTCGATCTCTCGCGATCGTTCGTTTGTTGCGAGCGCTTGTAAAACTCAATCAGTAACTCGTATTGTGAAGATTGAATCTTTGAACGATCGCGATCGTTCGTCTGGGCAATAAATAATGTATATAGGAGTTTGAGCAGTTTGCTATTATACTCGGCTGCTACTAACTGCAGTTTATTTCCTAAAGGAAACTTATGTATAGAAGTTTGTAGATTTTAAAGACCTTTTGTTAGGAAAATTATAACAAAAAAATAGAAAACTTTGTGTTATGTTTGTATATGGTCTCGTGTGCACAAAATGCACTTTGAAAAATCTGTGTCTTTATTATATGTAACAAGTTTCGTCTTGTCAATATTTGACACTTTGCCCATATTGATATAAAAAAAGCAAACGCACAAGAAAATAATTTCGCAAATCGTCCTTCGTCCGTATATATCGCAAAATAGACTAAATTCAATGATTGTTTGCAGCCACGCTCTACCGACGAACCTTACAAAAATTCGTTCGCGATCGATCAAACATTCGCTCGCGAACGATTGATCAAACATTCGCTCGCGAACGCTCGTTTTGGGATTGTATTTTATCGCGAGAAATACTTGAGCAAACGAGCGGTTGCGAATGATTTTCTGCATCAGCGTTCTTCCCACGACCGATCGCTTTCGTACGCTCGTTCGTTTGAAATGTGTATACATAAACTCGCTGCATACGATCTCTCACGAACGAATACGTAGGCAATGCATTCGCAACCGCTCGTTTGCTCAAGTATTTCTCGCGATAAAATACAATCGCAAAACGAGCCAATATGAGAAGATCGAATTTTCGATCGTTCGCGAGCGAATTTTTCCGCACCCTGTTAAGAACAAACAAACCAACTGAATTAAAGGTTAAAAGTAGGAAAGGAAGTGGTTGAATGGTATGGTAAATCAATTGCCTCCTTCCCTGAGTGCATCCAGAAATATGAGCTACGTATGTTGGGGTCTAAGAATTCCAATCATTGGTGCAATGAATTCCTTCACTAAACTCAAAAACAAATTAATCAAAACCTTGTTTTATTTGAATCTTAGTTACAATGCTTTCAACTCTACTCACACAATTCATTTCATCTGCAATTCACGCAATTTGTTTTACTAGATACAAAAAATTCACTGACTGAAGCGTGCAACCTCGATTCCCGCATCAATTTTTGTTGTTGTCTTAGCATTTAGGTTTTGTTTTTTTTATTGCAGCGCGTCAATTGCAATTCGCCCAGCCACACCCTGGTCAAATCTGAACGCAATGCCATTGTTAACCCGTTACAAGGCTGCTGAACAAACTGCCTCAACGTTTTTAATTAAATTTCCGAAATCAGATAACACAACGAAACTGGGCCTCAACTCGCAGCTGGCAAAGCGATAAACGCTCGCACATGCAGCAGTATTGGCCGAACAAAATGAAACTGTAATTTGCACAGCAACAACACCGACTCCACCGCCTTCCCAGACTGCACACATGTGTCGCATAGTTGAACGCACTTCAAATGCGCTTCGACTTTGCCGAGTGGCCGCTTCAGCCCTCAAGCGACTTGTGTGTATAAACTGTCTACGTTCGCCGTACGTACAGCCAAAGTTTCGCGGTCAATTAACCCACAACATTTCGCAAGCAACTCCACTCAAGCACCGACTGTCACAAGACGCCGCAGCAACAAAGACGGCAATGAGCAGCCACGCAAGTTTCAAATATTGAGACAAGTGCTGATATTCTGACAAAGTGCGCGCAAAGGCCAGCAACAGTTGCAGCTGGCGGTAGTCCGCCAAGACGTCAGTCATTGTGTTGGCCCTCTTTCGGCTACCGAGCGAGCGCTGTACTTGTGGTCTAGCATGGCCCCCAGCGCCATCGAGTGTTGTTGCCGGCTGGCCGGAACATTTGTTGAGTCATGCATCGCCGCGGCCATTGTTCTCGAGTTGTTTGTGTAGGCTCGTAAAACTTAAAGCGAGCATAAAACTTGCTTTGTGCGGCATAATCGGCAAAATTAAAAGAAATTTACTTGAAATTGTCATGGAAGAAGCAAGCAAAACCCTGCAGCGACCGTTTTGGGCCGGTGAGAACCGACCGGCAGCGACGTCACTTAATGCTGAGGAAAACTACGTTTATGGGGCGTTTCTGTGGCAAACACATAATTACGGCTCTACGAAGGAGATTTCTATGTGAAATGTGCCATGTGACGTGTTTTACTGCCGCATAAATATCTAACTGCTTTTTTAGAAATATTTATTTCGAATCAGTTGACTAAAGTCCAGAAGTTGACAATTTAAACTTAACTTAAAAGTATGGAAGATATAAGAAGTAATGCTGCTGGAGGACAAATACAAATACAAATTACCTTTGATTCTCACAGCAATAGTTTTTTCTTCAAATTTAAATAATCCATTTATTTTGACAATTTTTAGTGATTTTCCGAAAGCTGTAGAAAACACTTGTTTTGAACAATTTGTGCACTCATTAATAGTCACTTATCGCACAATCGTTTAGATTCATGTAAAAATTATGACGCACATAAATAACTGCAATGCCGGCCGCAAGCCGCAGACATCAACCCGCAACACCCACGCAGCGCCGTCTCGAAAGTGACCCATTCGTTTCAATTAAATGCGCTGCAAATGAACGAAACGCTCATTAGCGACAGCCGACGCCAACCCAGCCAGATGCGCCAACTGCACGTCGCGCCGCGCATCAGTGAGACTGGGGGGATTTCATGCAAATTTGCTGCTGAGGTCGAGAAGACACGAGGCCAGCACCGAAAAGGACTCGCACTGCGAAACCGTATGAAGTTGAAAAATGCAAAAAGCACAAAGCTTTAAGGGCAAAAATCACACTGAAACAAAGATGGCGCACACACACACATACACAAGCGCACAGCCATGGCTGCAGCCACACTTGTGGCCGCTGCTTTTCGGGGGATGTTTCCTGTATGCGGCGGGGTTGTCCGGGAAACCGCGTGTTTCCTTGCCGGCGAACAAACAAACAATCGAACGTGCACCGTTTGTTTTGACTGCGGCTCGGCGGAGTCGGTGTGAGCCGGTGGCGTTACGCAGCAACACCGGCCGGCGTTTTGCGTGCGCCACAAACTCATTCCAGCAACAACAAACAGGAAAATGAAATCGAAAATGGAAATGGAAAACAGCGTCAACTCGACTGCAGACATGGCAGACATTGAATGCAAAAAAACCTGAGTGAACTTGAACGGGAGCCTTTTAAGGGTGGCAGCCACTGTCGCCTCGGTGTTTGTCTAACGTTGGCTGAATGTAAACAACAGTCGATGCTGTTGAGTTGAGATGCCTGAAAAAGACATTTGCGACTGGTTGGAATTCGTTTAAAAACAAATAATGCTCCAATGCTGCAAGTTGAAAAATAAAATAAAATATCATAGGTTTCACAATTTATAAAAACCCAAATGCCTTATTTTCACTCTGTTGAAATTTTTAAGATTTTCATAGCCAATTATGAATTAAGTTAGTTGCTTTGCAACTATGAATCAAGTTAATTGTCTTCTGCAGGAATCTTGATTTTGCGGAATAGAAACATTAATATGCATGAAATATAAAATGCCACCAGGTCTCGTTATGGCGAGAGATTGTGTAAATGGCTCGCTTCCCCATTGTCTGTTTTCAAATTTCAACTGTCAGATTAACGCCGATCGAGTCTCGCTCAGGGGACATTCAAGTCATTCAAGTTTTGTACAATTTAACTGCCGCTGAGTGTTGACGGTTTGTTTTCAATAGTCGAAAAAAATGCTGCTGACATTTGACACTTGTTTCGTAATTGATACTCGCTGACTGTTTGGGTTGACTGGCTGCGGTTGCAAGCGCGCTATCGATTTCATTCAGATTTCGATTAATTAAGCTCGACTCAAAACATGCAATCAGGCGGATTCTAAAGCCTTGCCAAGCATGTCGAATCTTAGATTATGGGAAACTTTATATGTCAAGCGTTAGGTTTTTGCTTTTGAGAAGAACGAAGAAATAGGGCGATAACTTTATGCATCAGAAGCTGTTTAGAATATTGAATGAAATTATTTTATAATCAAGTGGCAGATGGAGGCGATCAAGCTGTCAATTAAGTGTGACAGTAATTATGCAATAATGTGCTTATTGATGACAGCACTGCTACTGGATGACTGCTGCCCAAGTGGCTCGACTCACAATGGAATATCGACTAAGCTGCACATTCAAGTGGGCAGTTGAGTGTGAAGCTGATTAATCGAAGTAAAAGACGAGATTTTTTTAAAAGAGATAAGATTGAACGTTTAGTGGCAACTGGATGTGTTCAGTAGTTTGTTGTTAGCTGGCATCCCTGACGCTCAGACAAAGCTTTTCCTCCTTGCAACTCGTTGACTCCTCTTAAAGCAGCATTTTGCATGGCTTCAACTGACAGGACCGACTTGCAAACACAATGTATCACTCGACTGTGCGACTGGTGCGTGTCGCCGCAGTTTGCCACTTTCGCTTTCAAGTCACGCATCGCATTATGCGGCCGCAGTCAAGTGACGACGGCACACAATGCGCTGCGTTGCAACTTGAGACGTGCCGAAGTGGTTGCCGCTGTCACTGGCCCAACACATCCCTCGACCACACTTCAATTATAATGAAATCTATACCTCGCAGCGCAGCTCGACGCTCCACGCAGCAGCAACAATGTGGAGCAGGAAGCTGTTGAACACTTTCAAGCATGGATTGTTGTTTGTTGTCTCCTCAGCAGCCATCAACTTTCAAATAAAATCATTGCTCGAAATAGAAATTACGATATGTACCGACGCCCCGCTTTTTCTATTATCTATTTATCGGTCTTTCACCGGGTGTTTTTTTTCCTAAATTCGCCAAGTAAGCGCACGTCACTTCCTTTGGCCGTTGTTTGCACAAAAGTATTAAAATGCTATTTAATTTAGCTCTCAGTTTGTTGGACAAATTAATAATAAATTTGTTTAAAATGCGATAAGGCGTGTTTAACTACGCTTTTACGCTTAACAGTTGAACCCATTTATTTATTTTTTTTGAAATTTTCTAACAAATATTTTTGCATGAAAATGTGTTGTTGTTCTGGCAAAGAGTGCGTGCTGAACAAACAGACAGACAGACAGGCAAGCAACTAATTAGTCATGTTGCATGCGGCGCGCAGAAACGTTTCCATTTTGAAAACGTCGCTGACTTTGGTGGAAAATCACGCAACCGGAAATGCGCCGAGATTCTTATCATCCGCCATTACGGCGAGAGAAAATTTATTGTAAACAAAAATGCACACATTTCAATGTAATATTGCGGGATTTTTATCAACACGCACATTAATTGAGTTCAACTTGTTTTGGGGGAGTTTTCGAGGCGCAGTATTGATAAGGTTCTGGAATGTTTATGCGCACAAATATTTAAATAATTTAGCGCATTACAAAAGAAGTGATTTGTAATGTGATGTTTTGCAGCAAAACAAATTGTTTAGCCCGAATTTTGTTCTAAAATAGAACGGCAGCGTTTGCCAAACATTGAAGGTAGTTAGGAGAGTTTTCAGAGTTTAAAAATTGTACGCAAAATAGCGAGATTTGATGTGCAGTAAGTAAAAGTTGGAACAAGTAATGCCACATTAAATGTTTAGAATAGTCAAGTGAACTAGTTGTGGGTTCTAATGTTGAAACAACGTCAAATACTGACATTCTATGGTTTGCGAGACTTCAAATGTTGACAATGAAAAGCTTTCATTCAGCTGTTTGGATTTATGGCAACACTGAGGGTCTTCCATTAATTTACAGTTTAGTTTTATTCAAATATATATCATATGTCATATAGCATATTAAGCCAAAAGAAGGTTACTACCCAATAAGTAATAACACTGTTTTAAAGTCAATTCAATCGCTTTCACTTAACCTCAAAATGCTTCGATAGGTTAGGTTAGGTAGGGAAGGATGTGTGCGGCATAGAGGTCGAACTTGCACTAGGAGGACAAAATGGCCATTCTTAGAAAGTTCTGGAGCTAACCAATGGTTCTCAGTCCGGGGAAAAACAGTTCGACCTCTTGATGAAGGATAGTAGATCTGAAATTTCAACTCTTGCCGCGCAAGATGCTTCGATTAAACTCCAAAAAACTATTAAAAACTTTCTACAGCTCTTCAACCATAAAGATCTGAGGTACAGCCAGTCCCGTTCCGCACCTCAGCGTCTCTTTGAAATGTCCAATCACACTTTTGTTTCCGGCAATGACATTCCAATGCCAATTCGCCTATCTCCCACCTTTGATTGTTTTAATCTGATTGCTTATTTAAATCAACACTTTTCAGGCGTGTTGGGCCCACATTAACTCGAAGCTTTGCTGCTATTTTTACCCGCCGAAGAAGCTTTACGAGCGATGATGCACTGTGCAAACAACAATAAAGAGAATAATGCAGTTTTGTTGCTAACTTCAGTCAATATTGAATTATATCCAAGATTCAAGATTCACTTGGATTCCCCACAGCAATCGACGTTCTGGTGGCACTGGGGGAACGGCCGTGCAAAGTTGCCATTATCTGCCTGAGAGCAAGTCAGATCAGAAAAGGGGCCAAAACGAAGCTATGTAGAACTGCGATAATTTATCGCATCGGTGGGTAAACACCAGTCAGCCATCCGTCAGATAAGCCCATTGAAGGAGCTGCAATGGCGCTGCCGAGTGCGGCTGATGCGAATCATATTTGCTAATATTTTTTAGATAACGTGATAAGCAGCGGCATCGCATTATTAGTTTTTTCGCAAATCCAATAGGCAAAAGAGGTTTCTTATAAAAACGGCGCCGAGGCGCTGCAGCTGATACAGTTTTGTGAGACCCGACCGACCAACGACACGGCTAATAGATCAGTCAGATCAAGTGAAAATCTTTCTGGAAACAATCAAAAGTGTTTAGAGCTAAAATGTTCAAGTTGTTAGTGGCGGTGTTGATGCTGGCCAGCTTGGCAGCCGCTGCGCGTTCACTGCCGCCCGGCGTGGCAATGCCCTCGCAGCAGGGACTGGCGCAGTTGTTCTTCAGCTCGCGCGTCGCCGCGCTCGATCCGCAGACAGCCATGGCCTGCTTTGCCGACTACATTCTGCACTCGAACGCCATCGGCGAGAGCTACAGCCAGGACTACAACGAGTGCCTGTCGGAGGCCAGCGCTGAGCGCATCGCGGTGCAGGAGGGCGTGATCGAGGAGCGCAACGCGATTGTGAACGCCTCGGAGGATGTGTGCAAACGCTTGAGCGTGTGCAACCAGTACGAAAACACGCTGGAGCTGTTTAACTGTCATGCGCGTCAGGTGAGTGCCAAATATAGAGCGGGCACGTCCGGGCAATGGAACTGCGACAAGGATTGAATAAAACGGGGTTGGCAGCTCAACGAAAAAGTGAAGTCTATCTGAAAGATTCGCTTAAAATTTAGTGGAGCCAAGCACCACTCGCTGATTTGGTGTAACGAGCGAGAGCGAAGTGAGCGAAAATCAACAATTTGCTGAAAAGGAAAAAAAGTGCATTCAGTGCTTAACCCTTTCCGACATGAAAATAAACCCGTTCTGTATGAATTGTATGGGCTGTAGTCCAATATATTGGACATTGTGACTGAAAGGGTTAATCAAGTGGGAAAAATTGTTGCATATCAAAACTGTAAAAAGTGAACTGAAACCAAATGAATATAGCATACTAGAACAATGTCCAAAATATGCCAAGAAAAGATCAGGTGCCAAGGTAATTAGTAAGTGAACAACTCGCAACAAGAGTCAGAACCAGCATTGCCGTTTTGGTTATTTTTAACCAAAAATGGTTATTTTCATTTTTTAATTTCGGTTATTTGCTGATTTTTGATCCCATTTGGATATTTTTACGAATATTGCACACAGATACAAATGTATCTTGAATATCAACGAGCTTAATATTATTGGGAGTGGCAACTCATTCCTTTAATGTTGAAGTTTATGATGAGTTATATTTTTTTCTTTATGTCGAATAAACATTTTGGTTATTTTTGTTACATTTTGGTTATTTTTAATTTTTTCCTGTTTATAAATTTTTTTTGTGGCACCACTGGTCAGGACTCAATGCAAATAGTGTTGAAAAGTGAGCACAAGAATCATTCGCTAAATCAAGAATAGCGGGTAAGACCCAATCGTTAAATAAGTGATCTGATAAGCGAATTAACGGTTAACAACGAGTGCAGTTGAATTTCAGTGCAATTAAAAGTAGAGGTGGAAAAAACAGTTAACCTGCGTGGCGCCTTTGAATGAAGCAGCCACGCCCAGAGGGAGATGTGTTGGTTAATAATTCAAATCACTTGCTCACTTATTGACTTGAAATTTATTTGTTTGATTATGAGGTTAAAGAACTGTTTGAATTGTTCCCTTTATTTTCTCTACTATGTATTTTCCATTAAAGTAAATATATTTTCCAAATATTTTAATTTCTTAATTTCTGCACAGGGTCCCAACAACACTCAGACCGCTTATGCCATTTCCGGCAACGCCTCCGATTTTGCATCGATCATGCAGGAACGCTACCGTCTCATCGATTTGCATCACAAGCAGTGTTGCCACACTGCTGAACGTTCGTACGTCGAGCACACAGCCGAAAATTACAACTATCTGCAGGCCTGCCTGGACGGACGCGTCAAGCCTCGACCTGCGCCCACTACCACCACATCGACGACCACCACCACGACCACCACAACCACCACCACCGAAGCACCGCCACCACCACCGCCAACCACCACACCAGCAACGACCGACGTGCCAGCCACCGAGTCCCACCAGAATCTACAGGATCAGTTTGCGCAGCTTTTAAACTTGTTAAACTAACCTCTGGCAGAGTGCGAAGATTCTTCGGAGGTTGAACAATGTGGGCCGCTCAGTCTCGGATATGTGCGGGGTGGATTATAAATTTGCATGCGTCACGTGACTTTGCGCTTCGTGGCGAACACAAATAAAGAGCGACATTTTAAAACAAGTCAAGGCACAACTTATCGGGGCGTTTTGTTTCTGTTCTGTGAAAAAACACAGTTCGTGTGGGGGAAGTCCGAGACGTAATGCACTGACAAATATTTGGGTAATTCAAAGCTGGCACGTTTTCAAAACAAAAGCCAAGGAAATTGCCAAGCAGCAACAACCCCCATTGGACAAAGCCAAACGGCTTAACCCTCGCTGTCAAGTGTGTGCAAATATTTTGTTTATCTGCGCAGCGCCTCAGGTGCACAACAGCCACGGTTTGGTTATTTGTACAACACCGTTCAGGTTTCCGGTTGTGGTGTCAATGCATTGAGCTCTGCTCGTGCGGCATGTGTGGCACACAAGGAAAGAGTCGTTGTTGCAGTTGTACTCGTTCGCCTTTGTTTGCCCTCACCACAGTTGTGCGCAACTTTGCTCAGATTTATGGTGCAACTTACCTGCAAGGAAAGAGAAAAATGATTTATTGTTTGGATTATTGAAAGGAATTATGGTAAATGGAGTTGAAACTTGCGTTGAAACTCAGTTAGTGCTTTAGTATTGAGGGATAAATAACAGCAAAGCTAAAGTTCACTTCCATGTAAAACTTAAGAAAAGCATGAATTCAAGACCTGCAGTTAATCAACTTTATACAAGTCGGTTTAGTTGAACTTTGTGAAAACCCAATCAGCCAATTGATCGCGGCTTAAGGATCCCGTTTACGCTAGAGTGAGTGCTCAACGATTGATAGCCTTGAGCTCGCATGCCGACGTTCTAATGCACTGCAAGACATTTGCAATTGCGGCTTAAGCTGCGCTGATCATTAGACCTCAAAGTAGACATAAATTAATTATAAGCAGCTTAAAGATTAAAAACAAAAACAAGAAAAAGCAGCGTTAGTACGGAAAATCAAAATGTTTGAGCCGCGCCGCAGTAATCAATCTTCGTTGGGCCTCGGCTGCGGGAAGCTAAACTTGATAGATGCAGAACAACGGCCGTGGATGCGGAAATAAATGAGTTGAATGGGCAGCTGTAGAAATCGAAATGAATCAAAAATAAATTAAATAATCAATGAATTGCGTGCCTGGCCGCAAGACAAATGAATTGAGACGAGCCGGAACGGGTTGTGGATTGGATAGATTCATTGGCAGACAGGCTGCAAGTTCGGTCTGCCGGTCGGTGCGGGCAACAACTCAATATGAGCACAACTTGAACAATTAAAACTGGTTTTCTACATTTGTTACAATTGGACAGCCATCAACATCAGAGAAAAACAAAACATCAAAAGCAAATACAAAATAAAAATAGCTAAAAAGCGGAACCCTAATAAGAAAACTGTCGGCGACAAGACGAACGATTCGCTCAATGTTATGGCTGACATTTCGGCATAAGTCAACAATTATGGCTGGCATTATTGGCCACGTGAACCGGGAGAAACCAACGAAAGCAACAAAAACAATGCATAAACAACTTCAGTGAAGCATCACAGCTCGCGCGTAATTGTAGTCACTTGTGGCCAAGACAACGCTCCACTCCGCTCCGCTCAGCTTCGCTACGGCAACGCCAAAAACCCATAAAATGTATGGCCCCTGGCGAAGCAAAAAACATTATCGGCACGAAAATGAGAATTGAATTGAGTCTCGAAATGGCAAAGGAAATGAATGCTGCAGCCGTTCGAAAACAAAGCCACTACGAGTTCGTTTGAGAGCGCCGTCACTGCAAACCATGGGACGAGTGGCAACACTGGCCACGACAAGTGGCCGGCCACAATAATGAACAACATTTCAGAATCTCCACATTGACGGCCATTTTAATTTAATATTGTTTTTGCACATTTCGTTTGGCGTTCAAGGCGCGAAACAAGTGGAAAAGCGCGTCGGTTCAGCCGTGTTGGCAACACCTGCGTACAACAAGTGCCAAGACTGCGGCTGCTGATGCCACTTGCCGCCGCACGCAATTGCCGCCGCGCCATCGCGTGCTGACAAGCCAAACAACAACAGCAGCAGCGAAAATCGCTTGAACTGCGAAAATAATCTCTCGGCAATTACGCACATTTATTGTGCTCGTTGGCTTTAACGCTGCAGCGCGCAGATAGCCAGCAATTTGGCCAACACGGCTGTACGCACGCGCAAACTGTTCCACTGTGCACGAGCAGTGCAATTCTGCTGTTGCATTCCGTGCATTGCAGCTTTGCCGTAGTTGCTTTATTGCGTTCGTCATTCAGCGCGTTGCATTTGAAAACCAGCACCGCACAGCGATCGCTGCTGCATCTCGCTAATTGCATAGTTTGCCGGGAATTACCAACTCGGAACTCGAAAACATGACAACGACAATTGTTGGTATTCCTTAATTAAGGTGGCCCATTGCATTTAATTGCAATGAATGTTCATATTATTTCTTGCTATGAACACAGAAGTGGTTGATAAAACATTCGAGGCACAACAAACACGAGTTCGTTGCTAAGGTCAGACTCAGGTGACTGCTCTAAGACTACTCAAGGGAGATCACTTAGGCGACAGATGACTGGGATGATTTTCAATGGGAAAGACATCACTGGACAAATGATGCCGTTTCATGAGGAAGCAATTGCACAGTGGCCAGCGATGATATCGACAAACTGTCCGATAAATGTGCAACCGAGAGATTTTTAGTACAATGCCTTGTCTTCCCCATGGAAAAATTCTCAGGTAGCCATTTGAGGTTAGACATAATTCCTTCACTGCGATAAATTCTTCTTAGTTTGTTGTTTAAATAAAGTTAGTTTAGTAAGAGCTACAATAGATTTGTACTGTTTTTCGTTACAGAAACTATAAGAGTAGATAGCATTTAAGATTATTTTGAACTTAGTTGTGTTGATAGAGGTTTCAAACTTATTCCTGGACATTTTATAGTCTTTGAGACTCAGAGTTTCGTATGTGTTAGGATTGCAAGTTTCGTCTAAAGCATCTAATATAGTAGGATTTCAGTGTACTCCATCCAAAGAGTTGATGGTGAAAAAGTGAATCTTCTAGCCACTCAGACTGGATAAGCTCATATAATTGAAGCTCAGGAACGACGGTTTGTCTTATATTCTCAGCTAATTAAAATCAATTGAGTCTTTGCTACTTTCCAGTCTCAGCAATAAATCGGCCAACGGAGCCAACCCAATTATGTTATACATACAAACAAATATTAATTTATATTATACTTCAAATGTGATTTTTAATAAATTGATAAATATATAAAAACTTTCAAAACTTGTCGAAATAGTCGAATGAAGAAAATAGGTCTGTTTGGCAAGATTTCCAGTAAAAAATTATCCAGTAAAAAATATCAGGAGAGTAAGCCAGCGTACGCTCCCTAAAATCAAACTATCCAAAAAAGTGAACAAACAGCAATTTGTAAGAATTTGCAAGTTTTAACTCTTGGTTACACCACTGGGACTTGGCCCACTCACAATACACAGTAAAAAGGGTGTAAACAGGAGGGTTAAAGAACGATACAGCTGATCTAAAAGTTTAATTTAAGGTTTGAAGTGGTAGGGAAAATTAAGTTAAATCAGACATTTACTGCACTGCAAATAGTTCGTTGCGCTCAATCTGCAATTCTTCCCTTTATCTTCAGCGGGTAAAGCTGAGCAATACGGTTGTGGGTCAGCAGACTTGCGAACGCACAATTTATTTGCTGTTTCCATTTGCCTCCAAATGTTTTCAAAATTTATGTTTCATATGGCAGCCAGTCATATGTTTTTCTTGTTCTTCTTCTTACTGGCAAAAAGTTACTGGACAAAATTTCTCCAGTAAAAACTTGCAAGTTCTCACGAAATGAACTGTCACTTTACGCTTTCATTTTCTCTCTCGTTACTGGAGATTTGGCGTCAACAAACAGGATCCAGTAAAAATTTGTACACATTCGTACAAATTATTCTCTGCCAAACAGAACTAATTGCACGTTGCAATTTTTTCATTTACAATTTTCCTTTTGTGAACTAAACGCTCGCAACACGGAAGCATCGACACGATTATGAAATGTGCAAAATTTCCGGACTCAAACTATTTACGGATAACTCAAAGACAGCAATTACAAAAACAAAATGATGCCAAATTTATGTCGTAATATGGGGGAAAATGCCGCGTCAAAACCTATAAAAATGGCGTGTTCACACCATATAAAACATCGAATTTCCGCCAAACAACTGCAACAACCAACATTGACTGCGTTATAAATCGATGTAGAAACTGCAAAAACACACAACAACAACAACAAAAACAAGCTTAGAAAACGAGTTGGTTGAAAAATGGGAAATTGTGTTAATAAAACGTGAACTATGCATTGACAGGTGGGGCGTGTCTGCAATTATGCGATGCGAAAAACTGCGCGTCGCAACCAGTTGCGGTCAATTGCGGCGAAAGCGACTGTACAACAAAAGCCTATCGTTGAAATTAGTATTTGCATAAAATAGTTTGATTAAGATTCAAAATAGAAAATTGTCCAAAAAAAATCCAATTGAAAAACCAATGAAAGCTGCAAGAGTGCACGAAGCGTATTTAATTCGAAAACGGGCGGCAAGTGGAAAACCACACAAGTTGCGGCGGCAGGAACAATGGCGCGGCCGCACAGCGAATTGTCGTCCAGTTTAATTGCATGCAACGGCGCGTGAGTGCGTTTGTGTGCGCTGCAGCACAATGACAGCGCTTTGTGGCCGACATCGAAAGTCCATGGTCCAAAAGCGCGCCAGCATGAAACTCGTTTTCGTCTACGAGCCGCAGCCGCAAACGCCGACCGTATGCGGCCAGCCGGCGCTGCTGGTTCGGGTGGACACTTGCAACGGCCACTAATACTTCTGGGCCGCAGCGATACCTGTTGCTGGCGCTGCAAGTGCAGGTGCCAGCGCAAGGAAAGAAAGTTGTGTTGCGCATGCGCCGCCAGGCATGTGCGTCCCTCCTCAATTTGCGCGAATTCGGGTCATTCGCATTTTGGTGCGAAAGAAATTTCCACATTTTAGGCCGCACCACCGATTGCCAGTTGGCCAGTTGTCGATGATAAATTTCGCATGGCCAATGTTGGCGCTGATAATGACCGATAATGTCTTCGGAGATGCTGATGCGCTGATTAAATGCACAGCGCCAAATGTCCTCAACGTGGATTGTTGTTGTTGTTGTGGTGTTTTTCTGCCCGCGTTGCGGCGATTGCATTAATTATGCATCGGCAATTAAAAATCGATTTACATCGTGTTGCAGTCAGCGACCAGCAAAGAAAACCCCAACAAAAATGCTTTGAAAAAGATGATAAAGTTGTCAGTTGACAATTTATGTTTCCTGTTGCAGTTGATTGAAGTCAAATCGACAACAGTGGAAAAAGCGTGAGATACCTTGTGCGATCCTGGCGAAAGATGAGAAGAAAATTTGTAGTGTGGGAAAAAACTGATGGCAAATGGTAATGTAATCAGTGCTAATGAGGATAGAAAAACCATAAAAAACAAAGTCGACGTCTTTAGTTCTTTCTGACTAAAGCTGACTGTTTCCAGTTGATATTGAAATGTTGAATTAAACAGTTTTCAAATCATTTAATCTCAGTTTAAGTTTAAGTCCAAGTCTTATACGACCTTATAGTGAAAATGTTTGTGTATGTGTGACACAGGCTTGATTGATGAAAAATAAAAACAATTTTGATTTGTCGCTATGCAGGACAATCTGATTTTTCGTGTGAGGGCTTGATTGAATGCAATGATTGACTGTGTAAGGACCGTATTAGTCTTAGTCTTAGTCTTAGTCTTAATCTTAGTCTTAGTCTTAGTCTTAGTCTTAGTCTTAGACTTAGTCTTTTATTCTAGTAAGTTTTATTTATACTCGATCTATTAATTTTCTCCATTTCAACTCAATTTTTACTTCAAATCGTATTCTTGAAAATAGGCATTTTCGCGCCGCTTTTCCTCTCTGCACTACTATTCAATTGCGTGGCTGAACTAGCCAAATTCTCTATGAAATTATTCAAGTTGTTTTCAATGTTGCGCAGCTCCTTCGCTGGCTTCATTAAAGATCCAATTGGCCGCCAGCAATTTCCATGTAAATCAAAGCTGTCCCGTGCGCTGAGCCGCGCAGTGATGCTTCGCACAGTTTTTCCCATTTTTGCAGCCTTATTGCACATTTATTGATTGCGTTGTCCATCCATGCAGGCGGCACACTTCACTGCCGCCGAAGTGACGGCACAACAATTGCATCACTGCAGCCACTGTCTGCGCGGCTGGGAATGCATTGCCGCCGCTTTTGTCGTCTTCTGCCTTGCACTTGCAGCTGGACGGCAGTTGCAACATTTTCCTTCTCCGCTTCGCCTTTCTATTCTCGGCGTTTCCTCGACGTTCGCTTACTTTATTTGCTTAATGTAATGCAATGCAGTTGCAATTTTCTGTCATGTTGTCACATTACAATGCCGCGTCGCGTCTCGTCGTGCCGCATACAGGGCCGGCTGGCTGACATGACAAAATGGCAAAATGGCAAAACTGGCTGGCTGGCTGGCTGGGTTGACGGCTGGAGTGACAAACAATAAACTAAATGCAGCGGCCGCGTTGACTAAGAGGAATGTGATATTTTGATGGGCAAACAGACCGACGCAGCCAGACAAGCGGACAGCGCGACAGAGACGGTACAATAAATGCAGTCGGTGCGGTGGCCACCGGCAAAAGCAATCGGCGAAGTGCAAAAACGCTGCATTTTTATTCTTAATTACGCCGACCGTTTCGATGGTTTCGGTTGCAGTGAGACGTGACATTTTTGCATTTTTACTCTGCCTCATCACGCAGGGGTGGTGCGAGGCGGAGAGGTGTTAACGGACGACAGTTCCTTGAAATGGTGAGATGGAAAGTTGAGTTTTTCAAGTTTGGAGCAGTGAGAAATGCCGCTGTGTTTTACAATGTAATTTTTTACTCATAGGAACAATTGAGCTGCGGTATCAAACTGGCAAAACAGAAGAAGGAACAATGTGTATTACATTTTTTGAAAATGAGCCACTACGACTAGATTCTGAATCAAGACTGGGACCAAAAGCAGAACCAGGACTAGAACCAGAACCAGATTATGGATTACAATTAGCATTGGGACTGGAACCAGGCCAAGAATTTAAAGCAAAATCAAGACTAGGATTAGTGGAACCAGAACTAGGATCGGAAATAGGATAAGAACTAAAACTAAAATATTTAAACTAAGAACAGAACCAGACCTAAGCTTAGCAAGATAACTTTTACCAACACTAGGTTTAGCATCAAGGCTGAACCTGGCATTACGACTAGGCCCAATACTAATATCTGAACTGGGAGTAGAAACACATAAATACCAGAAATGTGGTGAAACTAAAACTGGAATGAAGACTAGAACTTGAATCTAAGTAGCATAACACTGGGACCACTAGCAATAACAACACGTGCCTGGTTATCTGCTACATATTCGAACAATGCAACGTACAGTAAAAACAACAACAACTCCAAATATAGCAACAAACCAAGAACAACTTCACAAAAGCCCACTGCCCGTAGGGCAGACAACTTCATATCGCTACAGCCACATCCGCAACACGAACAACTTAAACAATCATAACAGACAACTGCACCAACAACATGAAACAACAACAATAGCAACAACGCACGGCTTTACTATTCAACTGGTCAAGAAAGCGAAAAACACAGCAGCTGCAAGCATCCATGAACATCTTTTGCGAAGCGCCCAACACACTTGTCCCTGCCCCCTTGGCCCCGCCCCCTCTTCTGGGCTGAGTGCATGTACATTTCATAAACTGAAATGCAGCTTCCTTAAGGCATATCGTACAGTGCAATCAATTGTCTGTACTGACTGCAACGATGGCAACAACAACAACAGCTGCTGGTCCTCATCTTCATTGCTGGGTCTCGCTGCGAAGTCGCCACGTTATGCAATGCCGCAGCCTCACGTTCGCCACTGTTGCAGCGACTTTGCCTTATCCGATTTCTGATCCATTACGCAACCGATTTCAAAGTAGTAAATTGATTCTTCACTTCCGCCGCGTTATCGCCGAAAACATTCAAAACTTTAATTAATATTTAACTAGAAGAAATTCAATGAAATGCTCAGTGCAGTGCACACACGGCAAAGTTCAATGGCACGTTGAGCATAAATTATGTGCATTGTTGTTGTTGCTGCTGCTGCTGTTGTCAGTGGCCGTCATGCAGCCGAGCAAAATATGCGCAGCGCCTGCTGCATTATCCTTCACGGCCTGTCAGCGCCGCTGCGCCATACTAGCAACGACATTATCATTCCAACAATCAGCAACATTAACATCATCATGAACTTCAGCAACAATAACAACCACAATCGGCGTTGCCACATTTGCAGCTTGTCTCTCTCCTGCTCGCCTCGCATGTCCTGTGTGTTTGTGCAATGAAAGCTCCACACTCCTTGCAGCAGCAGCAACACGCTATTGTCATATTTGCATTTGTTTTCATGTCTTCTTAATGATGTTGTTGCTGTGACAGTTGCTGTTGCTGTACATGGCTGTTGTAGAGACATCTGCATTGTTGTCAACACTGCAGTGTCAAAGTCAACAAGCAGATTATTTCCACCGAGCAGTCACAGCCGGCCGCGCTGCACGAACATTTTGCTGTTTTCGGTTAGTGCTAACCAGTCTTTGCGCTACTCTAAGACAAAGACTACTTTGTTGAATAAGTATTTCTAGTCCTGCATGCATTCATTCTTATTTCATACTTTCAAAATTGTAACATTATCTGTCTGTTTATCGGTTATTCACTGTAAACATTTCCATTATAATTTCACAAACTACACTTTTGACATGTTGCATAGGTTTTCCGATATTTGCTTTAAATTGAATGTTTCTCATTTCACGTGACGTCTCATTTTCACCAACTGACAGACTGCCGGCAAAGCTGTCTGCATGCATGCATCGGTTGGAGGAACAGCAAGTGAGACCGACAGTCTGCCCATTTAGCTGGGCGACAGGAAAGGAATGAAGGAAGCGTCGACGTTATCGTTTTTTGCGCACTTGTTCCGTCGTCATGTGACGTGACACTCGTGCAGTAGTGCAATGTGAGGCGACAGACGAAAGTGATATGACTGGGTGTCTTTCTGTTCGTCTGCCCACTGCTGATGTAATAAAGTTTCCGTTTAAAGATAACAATGGCCTTCAGTTTGCGGAATAATAGCTGTGCGCATCATGTTTCCTTCATATACACTGAAAAGTGGAAACAGCATAAATGAATTTCCTGAGTGCGCAGTTAATTGAGAGATGGGAAACCCACAAGAATAGCGGAAATTAATGACAAGTGCGGTAGAATGCGTTCAGGATAGCTCGCACTGCCTCTTTTGTACGAGCTCCCATTAGATTTCTTTCACAAGCCGTCAGTATGAAACTAGAGAAAGAACCTGGGACAAAAATATAAGAACCGAAGTGTTTATAACAGAAAATAAGCTTTCACTGCGTGAAAGAAGTTAGTGGTCGATTGCGATCATAACAGAAAATTGACGGAAGTCCGGAACTGTTACGGGCAGAATTTGATGACCATTTAAATATTTGTTCAGACAGCATTTTCCTCTACGCTTCGCAATGGCTTTTCGTTTGTTTACATTTGAGAATATCAAAAATTTATAACATGCCATATTTGGTAATAACAGCGGCCAACACAGTGCACTGATTGACATTGAACGTAGGTGGCAGCGAAACACTCAACAACAAACAAATAAAATCAAATCAAGACTCGCTGTAATGTCGGCTCTAAAAATTCGCTTTTCGATTAAGATTCTCATGAAGGAAATACACAATTTTATCCGCCACTCTAATCAAGTCGAGATGTGTGTGGCTCACTGGCCGACCGCCCAGGTAAATATGACCATAAAAGCGCTTCTAAAACGTTGCCTTAATTTTCAATTTTTATTGTCACAACGACAACCACAACAACAGCAAACATTAGCATCAATTGACCATAAAAGCCCCGACACGGCATACATCGTGTTTGGCCGCCAACGGAGTCACGCAGCACAGAGCGGGAGAGGGAACGAGTGAGTGAGATAGCGAGTGTGCGTCAGTGTGTCTTCAGCCTTATTTGTTCGCGCTTAGCTCGTCAAGACGAGACCGAATTGCGACAGCGTTTTATAGCGTTTTAATTGCCGCCAAGCGAGCCGAGCGTTGCACTTATGAGGCAAAGGATGCGCTTCAATCAATCAACGAACTGCGCATTATTGGCCATAAACTGCAGCTACGCCTGCCGCATCGCTAATAACAGCGCACCACCGTTCCCTGCTCCTCGCCCAGCACTCAAAAGCGCATCTAAAATTAAGCCATAAAAATATTCCAATTGGCAGCGACTGATGTTGCAACAGCACAACCCGAGGCGCGATGCAACGCTGCGCCGCCTAAGCGGATTGAATGGACTGTGTGCGCGCCGTATTTTAGCCAAGTTAACGCTGCTGGCATATAAAGTGGCATTTCATGCTGCAGCCACAGCGCTCGCGGCGATGTCTTACGAGTACAAAGCGGTAGCCGCCGCTGCTGCCGAGCCCTTTAGGCACTGCAGCGGCTTCACTTGATAGCGCACAAACCGAAAACTGTCTGGCGTCATCGCACCCGGTCGTCAAATCGAGTAATTCAGACAACGTGTTCATTCCATTTCCCGGCTTCTCCTATTCCATCAACTCGCATCAGTCATCAGCGGTTGCCCTTTCGAGTGAACGCCCTTTGAACTCTTCTTTTCCGTATCATTGTTTCATTTTCCATTTATAATACTTGTATTTATTATGTGTTGTTGTTATTTTTGATTTGTTTGTTGTTTTGTATGGATGACTCTGCATGACTTGAGATTTCAATTTTCCCCACAACATGTCCGCCGCTTATCTTAAGCGCAGTGCGTGCGTTTTAATTGCATGCGGCACGGCATGCGGGCACACGATGCATCGGCGCATTCTTCCGATCAGTGGCCGCACTTTCTCCGCAACGAGCTTCAGTGATCTTTGGGCGTCTGGCGTCTAGACAAATAACAACAACAACGAAAGCTGTTGCATGTAATCTGAATTGGTGCCAAGTGCCTTGGAAAAAATTTTTGGAGTATTGCATAATAGAACCAACGGAAGGCAGAGAGTGAAAGCACTGGTTGAAGAGTTGCAGTCTTCTAGTCTATAATCAGCTGATCATGCTTTTTCGATTAATTCAATGTGAAGTGCCTAAAAGAAATCCATTTATTAACATTGGAAATAACACTGACGAAGGTTTCTTCAAATCTATAAAAACACCACCGAATACTCAGTACATGATTCATTCATATGTCCATTTATTGCTCTGTCACTGTGCTAACCACAAGCCACGTCGCCAGACAAAGGTATACCTTGAGACCCTCCCAGTCCTAGTTCAAGAATCAGCTACTTATGTCCAACTACTGAGCGTTCAAATGTGCAACACTGCACCGATAATAGAACAACAGTTTCCGTTTAAATTTGTAGCGTTCTTGAAGCACGGTCGCTGTTGCACGTCGCACTTTGTGGCATGGATTGCTGTCGACGAGTGCTGCCACATCTAACAACAAACATACAATTAAAATTCTCAGCTGCACGCTTCGAGGTACTAAACATTCTAGCGGCAGCAAATTTGGTTTTTTAGTAAAAATCTACTTCTACTCCCATTGCGTCTATCAGCGTTTATCTGATGGTCTGCCGTTCCGTCTGTTTGTTTGTTTACAGTTGTTTTTTGTTTACGATTTCCACTTTTAAAAGAATTTATGTTTTCGCTCGCAACGCAACAACTAAAAGCAAAAGTCGAATTAGCCACCGTTTAAACTTTAAAGACTGGCGCGGCGGCTGGCAGCCTAAGGCGCTGACTGTGCTGAGTGCTTGTGGCATTTAATTAATCACTCGGCTCAACCCGGTTGCGGACTATTTGACGGACTTAATTTATTTTGTGTTTTACCACTTAAACTGGCCATGATTATGTTGTTAGCGTATTTATGCAAACGCAAAGATGGGGAGGGGGAGAAACGAACAGCGACAACCTATGCGCCACATTCACTCTCGCTGACAAGTTTTGCTCATTTATTTTGTGTTAATTTATATTTTTTATTTAAGAATTCGAAATAAAAAATTTAAAATACAATTTATTTTTTTTATTTTATTTTTTTATTTTTTTAAATGTGATTTATTTCATTTTAAATAGTTATATGATATATTAGTTATATTATTGAAATTTTTCATTCTGACTTATACTTAATATTTTTTTATTATATTTTTTATATAAATATATGATATCCATAGTTCTTAAGTTATTCTTATGTTTATTTCAAATATTTTATTTATTATTATTTTTATTTATTTGGGTTTTATTACTTTTTAATTAATTTAACTAATTTTAATTTTTAATAAATTTATTGATTAAATTGGTTTTATTTAAAAATTTAATTTTTTTATATTTTTGTTTCATTGCAATTATTGAGTGTGGTATTTTATTATCTTTTATTTGTAATATACTTTTTTAAGTTTTTATATTTATTATTGTTTTAACTTTTTATTTATTTCTGTTTTTGTTTTCTTTTACTACTTCATTTTTATTTAAAAATTCATATTTTCATATTTTCATATTTTTGTTTCATTCATATTTTTGTTTCATTGCGATTATTGATTTATTTTATCTTTGCTATAAAAATTTTATTAATTGCGGCATTTTATTATCTTTTATTTGTAATGTAATTTTATCCATTGTTTATTATTGTTTTAACCTTTTTATTTATTTCTTATTTTTATTATTATATTTTTCATTTTACTACTATTTGATTTGATTTGATTTGACTTGATTTTATTTTATTTTATTTTATTTTATTTTATTTTATTTTATTTTATTTTATTTTATTTTATTTTATTTTATTTTATTTTATTTTATTTTATTTTATTTTATTTTATTTTATTTTATTTTATTTTATTTTATTTTATTTTATTTTTTTTTTATTTTATTTTATTTTATTTTATTTAAATTATTTTATTTTATTTGATTCTTTTGTTCTTTATTTTATTTTTTTATTTATTAATTTAAATTATTTCACATATTTTGTAATATTTTTTGTTTATTTTTTAATTATATTTTAAACTAAAAAAATGTGTTCATGTTGTTTGTATGTTCATTATTTTTATATAAATTTTTTTTATTTTGTACCACGACTATATATGTGGCAATTATTATGGATTTTCGTTGTTGTATGTTTCCTTTGCATCAAATTTCGGCCTCAAATTGCTGTATTACTTGGCTTGGCGTGGCAGCTGTCGGCAATTTGGCGTTGTAAATCTGTTGTGTGTCATTAAAGTGCGGTCACTTGGCCGGTTTCTGTTCGGCTGTGTGTCTGTTTCTGCCAAGTTGCTACTAATTCTTGTGTCAACACGGGGCGGTCAGAGGTGCGCAGCCAAAGTCTGCACTGTCGGTTGCTTGAATTTGGTTTTTTGCTTTGGTTTGGCAAATTATGAAATTTAAATTATTTTGTTAAGTACAGACAAACCTAATCGCTGAGTGCAGATTTTGTTTACTGTAATTACGTTTCAATGGGTTGGGCCATTGTAAGTGATTCTCGGAAAACCGTGGTTACTATTGCATTTTTTCAACACTGAATTAAAAGCAAATTATAGTGCGGAATGAAGAAAATAGTTTATTGATTTCAGACTACAGGAAAAACTTCAACAATTTTCGTACAGAGATAAGTTTAGCAGAATATGGCTCTTCAGGTAATAGCTTTCTTCGATAGCATGGATTTACAAATATTTACTGCAAACAATAAATTTTTTTTTGTGTTCACAATTACTCCCACATAAGTTTTACAGAACGGAGTCACACATGACTCCGTATTTCAACGTAATTTTTGTTATACAAATTTGAGCATTTCCATGAATGTCCACTGTCCTTCATGCACACCACCTTCACCTCCAAGTTGTGGTTGCACACGGTTTTCAAATATGCACACATCATTTGTCTAAAAGAACTTGGCGTGTGGACCTTCAAAAGGAAACTACTTACATAAAAATTCTAAAAATATCACGCTTCAAGGTTTGCACGCAAGTCAAGCGCTGTGGTCACTGTTGAAATTCCTTGCTTAGTTACCATACACGGCGGACTAAGACCGTCGAGGACGGCACTAAAAAGTTCAACAACTGTCTCAATTTTGAATTAACCCATAAACCAAAAATAGACTTATTTCATGTTGAGTCATAAATCGCGATGGCGATTGGTTTGTGGCAAAGCAGATGAGGAGAAACACAATGTGTATTCAATACGACCCACTGTGCCATATTGGCAAAAGCACGCGACGTTCTAAAGTTATGAAGAAAATAAAAACGTTTTGACGTCACTCATTGCATTTCATTAGGCAAACTGCAGCGCCATATATGAAGAAAATTAAAAACTCCATGCATGAGTGTAGGTTTGAGTTTGTGTAGGAAAGCATATTCAAGGTGTGCGCACAAATTTGCGTGCTTACATATGAACTTTGTTGCGCGTATTTATGGCGCGCAAGTGTTGAGGGAAAAGTTGTTGCCCATAATAGGCCGTTAAGATATTAGCGGTGTTCACGATGTGTGCCTATTTTGATTAGATTTTGTGTGTACTTTTGCTACACCATAATGCGACCCTGGGCCAAGACAAAAGTCAAGAAAGTTGTTGACAATGTTCATTACGCGATGATCGTGAATACCCCCATTGAAGAATGGGTACACATTTATTAACTTTCTAAGCATATTTGGAAATGACAATTGCATACACACATACCTACATACACATACATACATATGTGCTACTTGGCTACGATTGACACTGTGGGCCATAATAAAAAAATGCTTTAATGCATTTTTGGGCGACAGACGCTGGCTGACTGAAGCCAGACGAAAATTGCTATGCAAATGCAGCAACGCCCCAGCAATAGCGCCGACTCAATGACATCAACATCAACAAAGACAACAACAACAACACACACATATTGCAGCGGTGAGAAAGCCAACATCGAGCGTGCACTTGCTATGTGCGTCTACCGTTGCCATATGTGTGCTATTTAGTAACAAAAACAACAACACCTACAACCGCTACAACTGTCCTTGGTGCATTCGTGCAAGTACAACAATTTATTTCGTAGCTGTCAAAGTTCTTCAAACATTCCAATCAAACTATTTATTAGAAGCGCTCACGACTGATGGCTAGTTTACCCGCCAGTCAGTCAGTCAGTCAGCGGAGTCATTCTAAAAATTAAGTTTATATAAAAACAAAGAACGCCACGGGTGATTAACCTACTCGCTGGTGACACTCGACGCGCTTTTCTGTGCAGTTCTGTGCTCCGCGCTGTCATTGCGCCCAATGCATGAGGGCGCTGTTTCTTCTGTTTCTTCTTCTTCTAGGCCCATACACATACGAGTACACGCCCCTCGTCGCAGCAGTGCGCCACATTTGCTTCGTTTTATTTCGAGCGCAAATTGAATAATTGCTGCGCGTTTGTGGGTGGATTTCGCTCTATCTGTGTCTGTGTGTGTGTGCTGTGTGCGTGTGACTTCATGTCGCCTTGCTTTTCCCCCAAAAATATTTTGCTGCATTTCCGTCGCCACAATTCTCGGTCTTTGTTCGATTCTAGTTGCATTCTATTTTATTTTCCGTTGCTTTTCCGTGCCGCTTCAACTGTTGAAATATTTTCGACATTTCGGTACTAATTTTTGTGCCCGACTCTTATTGTTGTTGTTGTTGTATTTTCCTAATTAGTAAATGGAGTCACGTTTTGGCGTGCTGACTGCTTTTGAATTTTTAGTTCGATTCGATTTGGGATGTCAATAGTTTGGTTGAGTTTGTGATAAAGCGAAAACGTCAGAACGTCTGCACTTATTGGGTCATTCCACAGCTAAGTATCGAGCAATAAAGTAGAACGTTGGCGCTCGGTTTCATCTTCGATTCAACTTCATTTACTAACTAATTGAGCTGTGTTGTTGTTCAATAATGGAAACTAAAACACATCAACAAACTTGAGTGCGGGTTAAGTGGACACGGAGCACTTTGAAGTGCAATAAAAAGTACTTAAGTACTTCTTGAGATGCACTGAAACACAAAGTGAGCGAGATTTTTAAAGCCCTTTTGATCCAAATTAACTGTGACTGACTATTATTATGAAATGTTTTGAAAATTAGTCTAATTATTATGAACAAAAGTAATTAAAATTAATGTTTCCTCATTACTTTTTCTTCTTTTTTCATATTTTCGTGGTATTTTCAACCAAAGAAAATTTTTCGCTTTACTCAAATATAAACCACAAATTTCTTCCCTGCGTCTCTCTTTCCATCGGCAAATCAAAGTGGCTTAAATGAATATTAAATATTTTATTTATATCAACACCTAATTTACGTTGCTTTGACAGTTTCCACTGACATGGTTTTAGCATAATTTCTAGTGTAACTTTTATTTTCAACGCGCTGCTAGTTTCTCTTCGCCATCTGTTTTTCTAATTGTTTCTTTATGCTTCATTCGTTTCGCTAATATTGATTTTGATTTCTATTGCACAATGTTTGGTGCGTGGAATATGCAAAATTATGGAAATGTGCGCAAAATCGAAAGGCAATTGAGTGGTTAATCCTCATTTAGCTGGAAACATCATAAAGTTGCATAATTTACAAGCGACGTTTTCGTTTTGTGGGTCTTTCTGTTTGGAGTAGAAATGTGAATCCAGTGATTCCTGGTGAGGCCAACATGAGATCAAGGTAAGCGCTAAGGGATATTCTATAATAAACGAAGATTTGACAGTCCTGGTAGCATTTTTTGATGATTTCACGAGACCATAACATTTGAAAAGAAAAGTAACAAAGGCAAAATTGCAAAATTATTGTGGCTTCTATGAGTTTTAGAGTATCAGAAAAGGTTTGTTTACGAAAATGAGTTTATGGTCGAGTGTCATTTTGGAATGCGGTTTGTAAAGCCCAGAAGCATTATTAGGAGAATTGATTAATTACTCTCATATGATTCATGATAACTTAAGGAGTCAACATCTACTTAAAAGAAATTGGAGAGGGATCAGTGGAGCATTAACCCTAGTGTGTGCTAAAAAAAAACTCTTACTCTCACTTTTTGTTCGCACTGTAAGACATTTTGCCGTTTTTGCTAAGTTTTGAAGCTGTTTTTGACAGGTTCAAAACATTTTTACGTTTTATAGGTTTCGATAACGATGCTAGCCGACCTTTACGAGCCCAAACAAATAAATCGTCTGCCATTTTTTTTGGATAAAATTGTTCTATTACAAATTATTTACTTTAGAAAGTATTACTCACAAGAAATATCTAAGAAATCCATGCAACTCCATAAAAAATGTGTTGGGTTACCCGTTGCCCCAGCAACTAAATGGAATCAAACACTCGAAAATAAAGACATAATACCATTGTGGGAGTTGTCATGAAGTTTCTCCTTTCTAGGTTATTTGTAAGTATATAAAATTTCAGTATCAAAGTGATTTGGGTACCCAGGTCACACACAAAAGGGTTAATTCAGTTCTCATAGTTATAGAAGAGTTGATATACCTCTGCTATTCCTCTTTCAGCTGGTACAAGCTTTGCTTTTGCTGAACAGGAAAATTAGAACAGAATTTGGTCGGAATAATCAAAAGTACTGATTTAGTTATGATTGCTCTTCACTTATTTAATTCACAAAATAATAAAATTTTGTATGAATATTCATATTAGAAAAAGGCGCAGCCTGTGCTTCTTTCTAAGCAGAGCTGTTGCATGTCAGGTTCAGAATTTCAGTCCAAGAAAATTTCTAATATTTACTCATTATTCCACCATAATATTTACTAAAATAACAATAATAACAAAAGGTCGAGGCATGAATAAATCGTTCAAGGCCGACTGAAGCACTGTTACTTGTTTTTGAAATTGCTTTTGCATATTAAATTAAATTTCTTATAATGACTTTAACAACTTTTGATATGCAAAATCATAACGTCTAAGCAACATTTCATCTTCCAGAAATTCAGCCAAAGCTGTTATTAATTGTTAAATGAATTATTGTTACTGTTTGTTTATGGCACCGAAGCAAAAACTGTGCAAAACACGTACAATACGTCAGAAAAACGATGCCAAACCTGTGCACACAGTTTGCGAATTTGTGGCGCAAATGTTGACGGACTTGTTCGGCCGTCAGTCAGCCTTTTGAGCGCGATTTGGATAGAGTTGGTTCAACTTTGGCTGGCGTGCAGTTGCTGGCCGTGATGGGCTGCGTTAAAAGGTGAAGGCCACAATGTTGGAAGAACTTCCAATAAATATTGCTGCGATAAAGTTTCACCTAAGTGACTAAGGCTGAAATTCTATCGGTGCGCAGAACGCGCCAAGTCAGCACTGCTAACAACCGACAGCTCGGCACACAACACATTCGATAGATGTGTGTGTGTGTTTGTGAGTGTAAACATAGCGAATGTCGCAACGGCTCAGAATTGCATGAAGCGTGAAGAAAAATTTAAAATGCAAAGTTGTTAAACAAAACACGAACCACAGAAGCGTTAGCCGAGGTATGCAAGTTGGAAAAAAATCGACAACGTAATCCAAACAGAGAGTGAAACGGCGGCTCAGCGTCAGATCGCTGGCTTGACGCAGCATAACCGAAACAAAACTGAGCAATTAAATGAGTGGAAAACACGCCAATTCAATGGGTTAGAGTTGTTTTTGTTTAGATTTTAAGTAATTATATTCTGCTCATTTGGTGTGCAAGAAAATCCAGAGTCGGTGGAATGACCGATTGAAAATGTCATTTAGTTGAGTTGAACAGCTGTGACAAGAGACGAAAGACGAAACTGTCAACTACCTGGAATTGAAGGCGAGACGCGACGATTGAGCAAACAATGCGCTGTCCAGAGTATCTACGAGATTTGTACTTTGCGCCATCTTAAAACTGTCATGCAACTGTCATTGCGGTGACGTTTGACAAGTTAAAACTAGGAGGTTTATGGACATAAAATGATATATTATATAAATGAAATTTGTACAAAATCGTGCAAATTATCTGTAGCCAAACAGACCTATGGTCAATATTCGCCGCAGAAATACTGGAAATATTGCACAGCTCGTGAAACAATGGTAAAACATTTGATTTCCCAAATTGCATCAAACAAATATTTATCATCTTTTGTAGTGAAATTGTTTGCAATTTTAATTTTTATAAATAATTAATTAATAATTTTTATTTTTACGCACCTGCCTGATTTTTCAAGTGGCCTGAAACGGCATTCACCGCTTGGCGCCGAGTCTTGAGAGCAGCTGAGCAATGACTAAAATTTATCTCGAAGATGCTTTCAGCTACAACTGAACACACACAGTCACACACACATACACACGGACCGCCGTCAATTGCACCCGGCACTTTGCAATTATTTATTAGGCTGGCAGCAAGAATGCATTCGATTGAATTCAATTTCGCAGCGTACCGATGCTTCTTCTTCTTCGCGTGAGTCGCGTCAGTGCGGGATGCAGTTAATTGCGAGCGGAAAATGTACGCGCCGTAGTTGTTGAAAGAATTCTATGATGAATTCTAATTTGCATTTGTTTACACTTTGTTTTGCTTCACTGTTGTTGTTGTGGTTGCTTGTTAGTGGCGTTTGCTGGACTGGCGATTAAAAATCTCTCGCTTTAATCTCGCTTTTTTGTGCTTTTATGGTCATGAACGGCGCGTTGATACGCCAGCCGCGCCCGCTGCTTGTTTTGGCAAGCGATGCGAAACGCTCGACAGCCGCCTTGTTGCCGCTTTGGCTCGGCTAACGCACAGCCCGTTGTTGTTTGCCTTCGGCGACAGCTGAGACTGCAACGGCCCTCTCGAACAAGTACAACAAATGCGATGCCGACGAAACACAAATTAGAATTATTCGCTCGTTCAAAAAATCACAACACGGCAAAAGTGCGATAAATGTTTACTTTGTTTTCGAAAGGTGTTACTCGTCGCGACGAAGTTATGGAAGCGCTACGATGCGATGTTCAGCCGCACGCACAACCACCCTGTCCAATGGCCTCAACTTGACTCAACCGAAAAATGTTTCCCCAACAGTTTTCAAGCCGATTTGGAGTCGTTTCTGGTTTGCGCACTCATTCCGTTCCACAGCGATTAGTGCGCCAACAACTAAGCAACAACAGCAACACGGTCGGTGCAACGAATCAACAGCACAAAACAACAACAACATGTAAGCAAGTATCGCATAGATATCCACCAAATGTGGGCAGAAACGTCGCCGAGCGGTTTGTTTTGAAATTTTCAATTTGAGTGAACTCGGCCGCTCACAAGTATCTCAAGTTGTTGTTGTTACTCCGGATGTTTTTTGTTGTGATTGGGGCGAGCGGCAAACATTTGTACGTTTCGCTTTTGCGTTGACATTTGCCCAGAAGTTGACGTTTGCCCCCTGCAGGGTTGCTCTTTTTTGGAACGAGACAACACGATCCACAAGCAGAGTTGCCAGAATTTTCAACAGAACACTCGTTTCATAATGATAGAGGGAGCAGAAAAATCGTTGAGGCTATGAAAATGACGACCGCTAAGTCTCAGCGGACCACAAATCAGAAAATTCTGTGGTCAAAAGCAATAACCGCCTAAGTCGAAAATTGCTGTTTTGAGCAATCTCGGTTTAAAGTTTTAGCGCGAATAGTGTTCGTTATGGGAATGCAAATAGGTATTTATTAATAACTTTTTTTATTTTAAAGTTACAAGCTCCCCGATTTTACACAAACGTAGAGCACAGCCAAGGGAACGTGGTGGCATCCATAACTCAATTTCTTCTTAAGTCGACTTAAGCGGCTATTGCAGTTGACAACAGAATTGCAGATAGTTGGGTATTAGTGAAGTTAGGTACTGGTTCTTGTGTTCTTCCTTCCCCCATGTAGACCTTTTTCAACCTAGTTTTTCAAGTACGTAAAGCACAGAACTTGGAGGGAGAAATGTAGTTACAGGTTGAGAAGTAATGGAGAAGTTATGGACTGCGAATCCTTGTTGACGTAAAAAGCAAACCATCAGATGTTCCAATAAAATAAAACAGGATCAGAAATATGCAGATACCGATTGAAAAAAGCTTTGATGTAAAAATTAAAACATTTTCACAATTTTAATTCATGGACTTGACTCGTGAGTTTCCATGCTTTGCAATCTCTTCAGCAATGTTCCACAACTGCCTAATCGCCGAATGTCTAATCAAGGTTTGAAACTTTGATTCAAAACACACGGATTACTTTAGCCAGTGCCTCTCAAACTGTATCCATGAGTTTTGTGGCAACTGTTATTAAAAATGTTACTTCCAGTCTCAAATATTAAATGTTGCCAGTGTCGTAAAATCATATTTACAGAAAATATTTATGTAATATATTTATGTAATGATTTATGTAATTTGTATTTATGGAAAATAAACAAATGAAAGCAAATGAAAAACCGTTGCCAGCTCAACAACTGAAGCGTTATGGTTGCTTGGAGCGGAAAGGTTAACACATCGTTGTTAGTAAGAAGAAGAAGCAGCAGCAGCAAATCAGATTTTGTTCACCAAACGAAGCAATTAAAACACGCCGGAGAATTTCGGTTTTTGCCAAAAGAGTTAATCTTTATTTTTGGTTGAATTTTCAAATTTGGAGAATCAAAGAACACATTACAAATAAATAACTAACTACGAGCAGCTACTACAAAAAATTGTTTCTATTTTTGTAGCACAACAAATTGTAGGAATATTGAAATTTACATGGTTGCAGGTCGGTAAGTGGGCGATGGAGTTATGTTTACACATTTTGACACAAGTTTTTGTAATTTTTCAATGCCTCACAAGCCATGGGCCAAGGCGGAGACGTGGGTGTGGGGAGGTTAAGCAGAGTTATTGCGTTTTCAAGATGTTGTTCGACATTTTAAGCGGCTGCTGTTGACTAGACATTTGTTGTAGTTGCAGTTGTAGCGGTTGTAGTTGTTGTTGTTGATATTTGAACTGATAGGGCCAAAACTGTTTGGAGGGTTTCACTTTGGCAAGAAAGCTGTACAAATTTGGAAATAAAACAAATGTTGCAAAAATTTTATTCTCAGCTCTTTTTTGTTTGATTTGGTTGTTGTTACTTTTGACGGTATTTTGATTGGTAATTTACGTGCACACACGGCTTTTCTGTAGTAAAATTAGTAGAGTGAAAAAAATTAGTTGTGTGAACAAAAGGTTGCAAATTAAAAAATGTCTACATAATTTCTTCATGTAAGTAACTTTAGTTTTCCTTTTCTTGTAAAATGTGAACACTGATTTTTGAGGGCAACCAA
The DNA here is from genome assembly GCA_963971225.1 of Melieria omissa. Lineage (NCBI taxonomy): Eukaryota > Metazoa > Arthropoda > Insecta > Diptera > Ulidiidae > Melieria > Melieria omissa. Next base: position 126,671,161 of record OZ020268.1, on the reverse strand, counting down.
CTGAGCTGCCAATTGCGACTGTTAGGGGCTCAAAAGACACCAGGAAGAGGGCAGAGAATAACTCATCACATATCGATCCATTGTGAAGAAGAGACTTGTTTGCGTGAACAATTTCAAAACATTGCAATTTAAGAACTTTTGACGAATAAGAAACTCCAAAAATTGACCAACATTCTGTAAGTCCTTTTCCACTGTCAGCCGAATATAGACTTTGATACAAAGTTGAAACTCTGAAAAGTAGACTCTCAACATTATTTGTATAACTTTGACTTTATGGTTCTATAAATTGCCAAGTGTAGCTTAAAATTGCGGCTATTAAAATTTATTAAGAGTTTTCTAATATGATCTGAGATTGACTGATGTTAGTTGAATCTTTTGGATAGAGTTTAGTGAACGCAGCCGCGGAGGTAATTAAATTGGTAATAATTTGAATTGAATGTATTGATATACTAAATTTGCTTAAATTCGTAATTCAAGATATTTCCTCCATATCTCTCACACAACTTGACATCTTCTACATTGTACTTCAGACATGCCTCGTGGAAATTCTTTTACTTGCAACATTTACTTACACCAAGAATTGACAAATACTCCACTTGAGTTTTAAATGTGATGGGTTATCTGTCACTGGTGCAACACTTAATTTTAGCACTTTTCAATACTTAATGTTAAGGCATTCGGGGGCAATGTAGTGTTTTGTGGTTGTTTTCAGTATGTGCAATGTATGCGGAATGTGATTGTGGCAACTTTCTACAGATTAGCGTCTCCAAATTTGTCCTATTTTGTTGCTTAATTAATGACAATTATGTACTAAAATACATAAAATATTTCAAGTGCATATTTTGTGTAAGATTTCTCTGTCAAACACAGCTTGTCTCAGACATTAGACTGGAATTGTCATACTAAAAGTTTTTGTCAAGATTGCAGCTCCAAAAAAGAATAATAAACTGTGCGCCTATCCTTGTGTCAGTGTCCGTCTTTGACAGATAAACCCTTGATCCACCCGCTGGCTGAACAATCCATGCCTTTTTGATACAATTTCAATTAACTCGGCAAAGTGGACATAAAACTCTTACAGTGAATTCAAATTTACATCGTTCTGGAATCACCTCATCACCATTGTCTGTGCCTAGTCCAGCTTTTTACAAAGGAGACTGTCATCCAAACCCACTCTCACCAAAAAAAATTCAAATCTACATTCTTTGGACCGCGTTTCTACACCCAACCAATCTCCCGAGTTGAATTCAAATATTTTGAAACATGCCCAAAGCATGTTAGACCAGCGAATGTCAACAACTCCACCAAAATATAGATTTCACAGGCGCTACTCGATCCAACCGACAGTCAATGCTTTATCTATTTTATTTGTTTTTTAGTTAATTGCGCACAAGTGCGATTGAATATAGGTTTGTATGTATGTAAGTATGTATAGGTATGTGTAAATTTGAAAAATTCAAAACAGTCTTGAGAGCGTTTCGCTCAACGCCATTACTTACGACTATAGATGCAATTCAAATGGGCTGACATGAGTTGTGTGGAAGTAATTTTTGTTTCTTTGCCTTTTATACACCAAAACTTAGACAAATACAAAGATGCACTGCACTGTGCACATGTTCAGTTTAATTGTGTGCTCGTACTTAAATCTACTTAATTGTGTATCTTAGTTAATATTCAATTTCAGTTAGTGCCTAACTAGTTCCGAGAGTTGAGTTAGTACAGCGTTTCAGGCGTAGTTAGTAGTGAGAACGACAGGCAGCAGACTTGTGTGTGACTTCTGACTCGGTATTTCGATTTGTTAGTGTCGACTCAAGTGCCTCAATTTTCACTGTTCTTAGTTAAAATCTAAACAAAATACACATTTATAGTTGTTGTTGTTGTAAAATTAGTACAAAAAATATTGCATACTTTGCTCTGGTTTTGGTTTTGGTTTTAGTGTTCTTAGCAGTGATAACAAAGTTTGATTACGTTTTGTTTTAAATAATTTTTGATGTTCGCAGTGGCGAATATTTTTGATGTTCTTAATTACAACAATACAAATACAAATAGTGAAACGTCGGTCAATTGTAATTGCGTAGTTCTGTGTAATTTTGATGAACAATTTCGCAGGTGTAAATTTATTTACAAAAGAGTGCAAATTTACACACATACACACAATAAAAGTTATTTGCAGTTTACATGGCGACGCCGCAGGGGGGGCCGCGCAAAAACACTGTTCAAGCTTACAGAATTAACAAACATCAACTTAGGTCTACGCAAGGATGGTTAGTCGCAAACGAACTTCTGCATATGCGAGTGCAACAACAAAATACTCCTTTGAACGTTGTTAGTGCTGGTGTGGCCGCATGCGCATTCACACTCACCCGTCGTTCAGCTTGCGTCGGCGCGCCACTGCGCTGTTCTTGATGATCTCCGATATCTCGCGGCCGCCCGAACTCTCGCCCTCCGACGTCGAGGCGCACGCATTGGCCTCGCCCGTTACCGCCGCGCCGGGTGCGCGGCCCAAGTTCGACAGATTGCGCACCAGGTGCACCGCATCGTCGTGCTGCGGTGCAACGGACGAAGTGGGCACCGTGGCTGTCGCCTTCGGCGCGTTCTCTTTGCTCACATTGCGCAGTATTTTGGCCAGATTCTTCTGCGAATCGTCATTGCCGGCCGCATCCTCCTCCTCCTCGTCATCCGACGAGGAGCGGGGCTTGGCCGTTGGTGACTTGGTGGCATTGTCGGTGGTGGCCGATTTGCGCAGATTCGCCAGAGTCGCATGCGTGGAGCTCTTGAGGCGCTGCTTCAATTCTGAGCTGAGATCCAGCGGCATGAAGCCGACACAACCGGACTTGGACTTCAGGATGCCGCGAATGGGCTCCAGTGTGGCGGCTGGTGGGCGCGACGTGCCTGTAGCGATAGAAATGTACATAGATACATGAAATTAATTTATGTTTCAAATTGTAGCTGTGTTAGTGGGTTTTTTTACTTAAGTCAGCAAAAGTTCGGAGGCATTCCATGAAACTGAAAAAAAACAGTCAAGGCTGCGTTAGTGCAAACATTTAATGGAAAATGCAAACTGTTGAAAATCACAGAAAATTATTAACAAAGTAAACAAAAATTTGAAATTGCAGGCAAAATAAAAAGTAAAACTGCGGCGTCTGTACTCACGTGCAATGGCTGACAGAAAATATGGCTTGATTTCGGCATTTTCTACTTTGGGCCAGTTGCGTGACTGCTGAATAATTACTGGGTATGTCAAGTGCTCTAAAATTGGAGTAGATTGCCCCAATATTTTGCGGCTCTTTCTGGGCAAACTCAGTGAGGCACTGGACGAAGCTACAACTTCCCTTCTGAGATGAATATCACATACAAAGAAATTAGATGCTAACAATTTGACATTTCAAATACCAAGTTTCCTGTTTTTGTTTCTAAGATGTTGAGACAATGAAAGACAAGGAGTCCTCCGAATGCCTTCTGTGGAAACTTTAGAGGAAATGGATAGAATGCTTCATTTCTCGAATTCAGTGGTGTAGCTAGTCAGGAAAAGCTTACTCTCTATGACCATCGTTTCGTTTTCCCTTCAAAGTCATTTCTAATCAACACTTCATCTATGCAGTGTCCAGGCGCGGATTCAGAAAAATATTTCCGGGGGGAGGGGGGGGGGTTAAAAAAGTAAATCTTTAATATTTATAAAATACCTCTTAATTTTTATGTGGTTTTATAGTCGAGTCGGGGGGGTTTCAACCCCCAAAACCACCCCCCTGGAGCCGCCACTGGCAGTGTCGTTTAGCCAAAGCATCAAGTCGCATATTTTTTTAAATTTTAAATTCATACATTCTTTCAACAACTATTCATATACATTCATACAAACATTTACTATTTACTTAATTTTATTTTGCTTAATTTCTGCCCCACAAAAATTATACAACTAACAATAAAAACGTTTACAGTCTCTTTCAGCACATGTGGTAATTTATTTTCCGTTCAACATTACCAAAAACACAAAGCAAAACTTCATTTCAATTAGATTTAATTGAAATGAAATCAATTACGCAAGTTATATGTAGCTATGTATTTCATAAAATTACAACGATCTCGTTCAATAGGATAAAAAGTAAAAGTTGCAAACATAACTTGTCATTTGCCCCAAACTGCTTTGCGTTTTGACTCTTTCTACGCAACTAACTAAGAGCACAACTGGCCAACTGGCAAAAACCAGCCATGCGGCACGAGGCAACGTGCAACGCACAAAAGTTCAAACAACAATTCAGCACCTTTAAATGCAGTTCAGTTACGTGTAAATATTAACGGTAATCAATAGACAATACATGTTACATCAACCTCTGACTACATGCCACACAATATTGGATTTTATGTTCATTTGTTAATATATATGTATGTGTGTATTTTTTGTTTTATCGATTTTCGTTTTCATTTTGTCAGCTAACTAGTGTTTCATTTAACAGCAAATATATATATATTGTAAATCGGCTCATAATAGGCATAAATAATAAATCAAGCACTATAATTAACAAATCCTTTTGGCGATAAATAATACAAATAGAAAAAATAATAAAAAAAATAATGATACAAAGTGAGAAAAATTACAAAACAAGCGAGAAAAACAAACAAGTAAATTCACTATTAACAATAATTAAGGCAATAAGTACATATGTGTGTGTGTGAGCAATACGGGAATATGGGACAATTGCTTAGTTTCTATTTAAGCGTTTGCAGTGTAAGTTAACATTTCGTGATTTTCACAATATTTTCAAGTTTTCAAATTCTCAATACATTTTTGCATCAGCAGTAAAACTCTACAAACATACAATATCCGTTTATATTTCTTCTAGAGTATAACAATTTATTTGCGTTTAGTATTCTTTGTGTTAAGCGCCCCTCACTTGCTTTCTTACGGGGCCCAACTTATGGGGTTTTGTAGCGCAGCATAATTTTTGCTTTCATTTTGTGATTTGGGATTTTTGTTGGTTTTGCTTTTTATAAATGAAAGAAAACTCGCAGCGCTGAGCATTTCCTTCAAGTTCGTTCATTAAGCTTTTTCGTTCGATTTATTTTACTTGTGTATATATAATTTTTCAGTTATTGCTGTCATTGCTAAATTCACGATTCAGTACAATTCAATAGATACATTTGGAAAACATGGAAGTACAATGCACATCATTTAGTATTTGGGAATTGTTGCTATGCTTTTGCCAATGGAGCAATTGCTCGGCGCCAGTCTGCTCGATTTGCTGCTGTTTGCGCTCTCTTTTCCAATAGAGCCCTAAGTCAAGCTTGTTTCTGCTTCCAAGTCTAATGTCTAACGACTCATTTTGATCACATCTAAAATTTCAAACAAAACTATCTCACAGCTCTTGAGCCTCTACTCGGCCTGTCATTCAGTGTGTGTCAGTGTTATAGGTCCGCTCCGACTTTTGTCAGCTCGGAAAAAGTGATCTTCTTTCGATTATGGTTTTGGTTTGTTTTCAGTTTCGGATTATTGTATTGTGGATTTCGAGATGTGATTGAATTTTTAATTTTTTTTTAATTTTGAATTTAATAAAATTTGAAAAATTTCTCAGCAAATCTATTGATACATCATTTGGGCTAAACAACGTACAGAGAGTTGTAACAGTACAATAAGAAGTTCGCATGGTGCCGCCGCTCAGACGACGCCCTCGAAGATGCGATCGAACTCGGCGGTGGCGTTCAGCAATTCGCGCTCGTTCATTGCAATGCCGTCAAAGTCCGCGGTGGCGTTCTGCAGGTCTTCGCGGCTCACCGCCAGGTCCTGGTAGTACCGCACCGTTTCGAAGTGTTGCAGGTCGCGACTGATGGCGAGCAGACGCGTGCGCAGCGCGCGTCCTACGGTCGCCCGGCTGGTGCTGGGCGCGTTCGCGCTCTCGAGCGACGTCTGCGACGAGCTGGGCGTGTGGATGGGGTAGTAGGTGTGGCAGAGTTTCGGGAAGTCGCCCCACTTCTCCGCCAAGCTGCCGCTGAGGCTGGTGGCGCTGCTGCCGGTGCTGTCAAGCGACGTGTGTGCTTCGGTGGGCGTGAACAGCGCCGGCGGTGTCAAGTAGGGCGTGCTCGACTGCAGCCGCACATGGGGGTTGACGGCGGCCAGTGGCGGCGTCTGCGCCAGGTTGTCGTCCAGCAGTTTCGGCAGCACCTGGCACACGTCCGGAATGTTGTTTATGCCGCGGTTGACCAGCTCATTGTTGGTTGCCGGCGTCAGCTTTTCTTGCTCCGGCTTCGTTTTGGCGGTGCAGTTGCCGCCGTTGTTGATGCTGCGGTCGTTCTTTGTGTACTCGATGTATTTGGTGTACTTGCTGACGGCCTTGTTGCCGCGCTGCGACGTCGGCTGGTTGCTGGTCCACAACTGCTTGTTGGTCATGCTGGGGCTGCACTTGACGTCCTTGTCGGGCGGCGGTTGCGGCGACTTCTCCGCGTTCGTGTCCTTCGCTTTGCCGTTGGCGCTGCTGTTGCTGAGACCGTTGGTCGTGATGCCAAAGTATTTGGCGTACTTGTCGGCGATCTTGGAGCTGCGCGGTGTGGTCGACTGGCGTGTGCTGAGCACTGGCTGCGACGTGGACGACGAGCTCATGATGCGCGTCAGCTTCTTGCGCATCTCGGCAATCGGCAAGGCGGCGTGCTCGCTGGACGAGGGCGTCACGGGCGTGGTAGCCGCGAGCGTGCCATTCACGTTGTTGTTGTTGCTGTTTCCGTAGTTGTTCTCCTTGCCGGAGTCGGTGTTCGAGTCGTCGCTGCCCTGCTGCAGCAGCAGCGACAGGCCGCCGTTGATCAGCTTGCGCTGTGTCATCGCGGCGCTCGTGTCGCTGTCGTTGTCGTTGTTCTCCAGGGAGGCGAGCGCGTTGTGCGGCGCCAGCTTCAGTTCGTAGCGGCCGCACTTGCCGCCGAGCGGCTGGTGGTTCGGCGGCCCCTGCTGGCAGTTCTCGATGAATAGCGACTGCACCTTGCCGATTTTCTTCGTCGGCGGCAGCCTTCCGCCGTCCGCCTCCTCGCCGTTCACGCAGTCGCTGGCGTCCATGTTGTTGTTGTTGGTGTTGCGATTGTTGTTGAGGAACGTTTGCGGCAGCATCAATTTGCCGATGGTTTTCAGTTTGAGGCGGCGCGCGGCAGTCGTCAGCGGCGCCGACGCCGGAACGTCCGCTGTTTGGCCAGCGGCACGCGGCGACGACTCCATCGTGTACGAGGCCGACTTGGACAGCTGGAGGAAGGCGGTGGTTTGGTGCGTGGCTGGTGGCGGCGAGTCGCGCCTGTCGACGCCGTTGACCTGCAGGATCGAGTGCGCCTCGCTGGGCGAGCTGGTGGCCGTCTCGCTGCAGCCCGCCGAGTGGCAGCACTCGAGGGGCGTGGGCGTGACGCTGGAGCTGCTGGTGCCGGTGCTGGCTGCGCTGCCGCCGCTGCTGCGCGGCACGTTGGGCGCGAGGTAGATGTACGGGTACGCGGCGCTGTACGAGTTGGCGCTGTTGGAGCGCTCCCTGGACGAGTGCCGGTGCGGCGGGCTGTGCGTGTACGAGCTGGCGGCGCTGCGGTTGGCCGCCGCCGCCGCCTCGCTCAGGCTGGTGAAGAAGCGCAGTCGCTCTGAGACCGGCAGCGATGTGGGTTCTGCGGCGGCAATGCGACGGTGTGGAGGAAGAGACGAAGCAAATTAGTGCTGGTTGTGTGCTACTCTACCGGGAGGGGAGGACGCTACGTACGTGTTTGCGTATGGCGCGCGTTTGCCGTTTCGCGTTGCATTTTGCTTTCAAGATATTTGTGCTCGTACTAGTTGTTGTTGTTGTTGCACAATTATTTTTGCTCGATCAAAAAGTACTACGAAATCTACACAAGTTTCTTAACCAACTATTTAGACAAAATTTCACAAAATATTTCAGAATTTACAAATCTATCAGTATTCGATTTGCTGTGTTGCGGTGCTTTCCTGTTGTGTTTCCTGACGACAACTGCGCCTTGCCGCGGGCCCAACGCAAGGCCGTTTGTGCATTTTATCGGCCAAACTGTGGCACCGCCTGGTCACTGCTTGGTTGCAGCTGCAGCGTCGCCGATAAACCTAATCATCTCCGACACCACAAGGCCACACATGGTGGCGATTGGGCGCCCACGCTGCGGGTTCGCTGAGCAGCATTCGATAAGCGCCCAAGTCGAGCGCTCGAACTAACTGAACAACAAATACACAAATTCAAACTGAGACGAGTCAAACGGCAAACATAGACTTGGCTACTCTTCGACAAGTTTTCAACGCCTCTGAATTCTTAAGAATGGATTGGGAAAAAAATATCTGCGAGCCCACAGTTTGACGGAATTAAACTGATTTCTGTAAAGTTATGTTTTCACATTTGAGAACATTGTTGCTTAAATACGACTTTTACTACTCATGAAAATTAAAAATATTTTTGGATGGTTGGGTTTAATTCAAATTGTAGTTTGGTCTATTTGAAATCACTTTCGGAATTATTGGTCTTAAGGCTCTTTCGGACCTGAGTCTTTTGAATGAAAATGAAAAAAAACATCACAAAATAGATTTGGCGTATAGGTTCCAGAAAGAACGTCAACATTTTGCAGTAATTTAACAACAGTGATGGCCATTCTGCTACTCGCAAGTAGCTTCACAAACTTCATTTCAATTGCATTTGATCGTAAAAGACAGAAACCAGTTCGAATGGGAGTCAATTAAAGTTTAATATTACATTTCATATTCCTCCTTCATGATGCGACTGAACAAAGTCCAGTCCCTTTAATCTGACGGTGTCTACACATTTTTCAACACCGTTAACAAGTTCCACAATGCATGTTGAACACGTCGGATCGCTAAGCTTCGCGCGATCAGGCAACAAATGTGGCCACACAGAAATAAACAATGAGCCATTTCAATTAATTTTTGCAATTGCAGTAACATGAGAAAATTATGAAATTTGCCGCATTACAAAAAAGAAAGGAAAACCGTCGAAAAGAAATTCAAACAATGTGTAAAACAACACAAACAACGTTCGTCGGCTCGGCCGCTGATTAGTAATCAAAGTTGAGTTAACTTGAAGACGAAAAGCAGAAGAAGAAATAATCGAAAGAAAAATCGCACAAATGAAAACATGAAACGTTTTTTCGTTAGTTTCCTTTTTGGATGGCGCAACTTGCGGTTAATCAACGAAGAATTAATCACAAACAAACAAAGAAACAAACACACACACATTCCGATTATAAACAACACAAAAATCGTATTATTGTATTAACCGTTATAATGAAAACAATCAAGTGAGCAGTGGAAAAAAAAAAATAAATAAATAAACATGCGCAACAACAACAACATTCCGAGTCGAATCTTAAATCAAACTAAAAATTTGTAAATGTTTAATATTTCAAGTGAAATAAAAATTAAAATAAAAATAAAAAGTGAAAAATTTCAATTGCATTCGGTTAGCTTAGAGAAAATAATGAAAGTAAAAAACTGGACAAAAAATTAATTAAAATGCAAATTAGTTGAGTTGGATTAGGATGCAATTGCCGCCTAAGCGTCAGGCGGCACAAGGCGGAAAGGCAAAAACGAACAAACAACAAAAACGGCATTCAAAGCGTCAGAAACGCAGAACAGTCGCGGGCGGTCGAACTGCCGGACGCGACCGGACTTACCGATTTCCTCGCCTGGTGGATTCTGTGGCGTTTTGGGCTCATCGCAGGAGGTGTTCGCCGCGTTGGCGACGATTGTTGCGGCGGGTGTGATGGGCGCGATCGATGTCTGGTGTGGAGCTGAAAAGAAAAGCGGAGGCATAAATCAATATCCCATTGAGATTAGATTAAAGTTGTGGGCAGCAACAACAATACACGAGCCCGTTTGTCTCGTTGTAATAAAGGGTTAAGCTAACATTGGACGAATGCAATGGCGGGACGAGAGAAGGTGGCATTGAGTGCATTTCAAATTGCATGCAATAAATTTTATATTTTTTCAATTATTTTTTATCAAGATTGCACTATAAGTTGGCTAGAAATTAAATGGTTATCTGCGTTGAACATGCACCACGTATAGGGTTGCCACACTGCTGTTCGCACTGGTCAAGAAAGAAGGTGTAAAGTGCGGTTTTATTGCCACGAAATGTGACTCAGCGGTGGAGCAGGTTATAGTCGAAAGTGATATCTGTAGTAGATATGTTTGATATAGAATACAAGTTTGTAATTTTTCGGTAATGAAAACTATAGCCAAACCTTTAAAGTGGTGTTCATTGATTTGTTAATGGTTTACAAAGAAGCGCACAGTATTTTGACTGCTGTCCGAACTCAGACATAATGCTTCAGCTACTTATAATGGAAAGATAACACTGCACAACAGCATGTCTGTCGCATGGAGTTTTTTGAATCGTTTTTTCACGCTGTTTTCAAAACCATACTCCGTTTTTATGTAACAGCTCTAGTTTTTGCAAAAAATGGGCGTGTCACTTATTCGAATTTTCCTCGGCTTCGACTGTAATTTCTGAACCAATAATCCTATCAACATGTTTTATATATCGTTGCACTTACAACATTTCATTTCATCTTTTCTGATATTAATCAATTTTATGCGTTCCAAATTGGCGTTGTAATAAGGTTTCAAAGTAGGAAAATATTGAATTTTAAGGTGTTTTTTCTGATGGCAAAAATTGTACAGATGTTTCATAAATCAAGTTACGAAGTATATGAATATCTTAAGAAGAAACATCAAGCAACACAACACAGCCAAATTATTTGGCGGAACACACATTCGCATCGAAATAGTAGCAAAAATGTAGCATAGCCCTTTTCATCACTTTTCATACTTTTTCCTTAAAAAATTAGGAGCCTCAAAATATGCTCTTTTATATGTTCCATGTATAGTCTGGAATACAAGCAAAAAACAAAGAGATTTTGAATTGCTCAAAATAAAAAAAAATTAAAAACTGCATATTTTGAGGCTCCCAATTTTTTAAGGAAAAAGTATGAAAAGTGGTGAAAATGGCTATGGTACATTTTTGCTACTATTTCGATGCGAATGTGTGTTCCGCCAAATAATTTGGCTGTGTTCTATTGCTCGATGTGTCGACTTTCATTATACACCTAACTTGTTAATTGTTTTACAAAAATTGTGTATGTTTTTGACCATCAAAGAAAACGCATTAAAATTCCATATTTTCCGACCTTGAGGTCCAATTACCACGGCATTTTAAAACACATTAAAATAAGTTGCATCGGAAAAGAAGCCGTGCGGTATTGTTAAGGTGAAAGGTGAAAATCATATCAATCGGTTTTTTGGTTTAGAAATTACGATAAAAATATGGAAAAAGTAGAGGAAAACCTGAAAAAATGACAGGGATATCTCACAAACTAGAGCTGCTAGAAAAAAGGATAGATTCGAAATCAGCGCATCCAAATTAGTAAGAAACAGTAGAAAAACTCCATGCAACAGAAAATAAGTGTTTTTTTGTTTATTTTCTTTTATATTTGTTTATTGTGTAATTTTCAACAATTATCGAGTGATAATACTTGAACTACTATCGGGAGATAACACTTGAGCTCTTATTGAGAGATAATAGTTTATTTATTTTGAAAAGAAAACACTGCAACCGTTATTGAGGGACTAACCTAATCAACAAAAAACGGCTCAGCTGGTAATTCGCAATTTCAGAGAACTCTGAACTCTGAATAAAGAACTAGAACTTTTAAATAAATCACCTGCTAAGTGCTGGAAACATTTAGATTAACGAAAGTAAGTTTCGAGATTGTTTCATTAACAGGGATCACTATAGATCTTTCTTGACTGTGGTGCAATATTACCCACAAATATCCCAAAAAAGCTGATCTCTTCGATCTCTTTATCGACTATGGATTTCAACAAGATTTCCTTCCAAAGTATTCGATACAAGTTCAAAGATCTCTTTTTATCGACTATGAAAGATGAAAAATTAAGCAAGTTTCGGTGAAAATAGTTTTTACGGCGGAAGCCGCTGGAGAAATTAGACCGAAGACATTCTAACCGCACTTCATATGGCTGATTGAACATTGTTTTCAATAAGTTATATGTTCTGTTAAGTAGGACTGTCAGGTCAGAGAGGTTTGAAGATCACAAAGATGTTTCCAGAATTAATTCGTAAAATAGACAAAATGGTGACAAGAGGAGACAGAAGTATCGGTGACAATTGTATTCAAAGCGAAAGCCGCTGGGGGATTTAGATCGAAAAGATTCTACCCATACTTGTGACTGAGTTCAGTTAATTTTCAAAAAGCTATGGGCCTTCTCGGGTAGGACGAAGAGGCCCCTTTATGAGTTGTTTTAGTAGTAGGCGATTAGTAGCAGGGAGGCCGTGTCTCCTGTGGAAAGACTAAGCTGAGAACGCCCTATCTTCTCTTGATGTAACCAACTGGAGAAGGCGCACGCCTAGAGAGAGCTTTGCGGGTTGTTATGACCAGTTATGTAAGTAAGTAAGACCTGATTTCTAGTTTTCAAACTTGCTCCTATCCCTTGAAATAAGGAACTTTCAGGAACACGAGGCGTATTCTTGAGCTGTCGAGACAGAAAAAAGTCACCTATCAGACGTTTAAAATTTATGTCCCCATTTTCAATGGAAATGTCCGTCAGCGAGAAGCGAGCTGGGCTAACGTGAACAGCACTGTTGGCCCTTGAAATTGTCCCACATCGCTCATTGCCACATCGACATGTCGCTAAAGACACCGAACGCGGTGACATGAATTTTTCAGGTTATTAACGCCTAAACAAATTTCCAGTTTATCAGCGTTTAAATTTTTTTGCCATCGCAGCGTCATTGTGATGGTTGCTGTTGTTTTCTATTTACACCTCAAACGCATCGCGCGGACTGTTACAATTCGTTGGCGCTCTTTGACGCTTCGCGCTCTTGGCCTGACACGTTTCCCCCATTATTAGATTCGTTTTTGCGGTGATGTTTTCTTTTGGTTTTTGTTCAAACTTTGCACATTTACGCCTCGCTGCCGGCACTAATGGGCGAACGCACACACCGCGCCGGGAACCTGTTGGCGTTGCCACACTTTGTTTTTATGTTGTTGCATAAATCAGCAATGGGGACCGACTACAATTTACATTAGTTGCTCCACATTTTTACAGTTTTTCTAGTTGTTGTTGTTGTAGGTTTTATGCGTGTACCGCACAAACTTCTAACAACCAGGCAATTGCGGCCTTGTGGGAAACTACGCGCAGTGCACTAAGGCTCCACATTTCGGAGAAGCGGCTATAGCGCAACTAACCTCAAAGTACAACAACAACAAAAACTAGAAACTCGAAAAATTAAAGTAAATTCGGCGAATTTACAATAAAAGTTGTTTAGATGCTATTCAAATTTTTTTGGTGCAACTTACCGCGTCGCGGCGAACTGAGCGAGGCGCGCTCGTCGCGTTTCGTCTGCTCCTGCAGTTGCTGGAACATGTTGGCGCGCGCGCGGACACTGTTCTTGCGCATCAGCCCGCCGCTGTGGCCGTCGTCAGCTGCAACGGCCGTCAGCGACGTGGTGGGCGTGTCGTGGGCCGCGGCCGCTTTGACGCTGTCGTCAATGCCGGACATTTGGAAGATGCGCTCGCTGTCGCTGCCCACCGAGAGCGTAAGCTCGCTGGTGCTGTTGCTTTCGCTGTGGTTGTGGCTGTCGTTGATCGTCGAGCCGGAGTCAGCTGTTGCGGGTAGCTGCGCGAACGAAATGTAGTTGAGTGCCTCCAGCGACTTGGTGGGCTTGAAGGCGGACTGTGCCGAGCTGTCGAAGGACGTTGCTGCGGGGAGCTTAAAGCTGTTGGTTCGATGCGGAGGGTAAGAGGCGAGTGGAAGAAAGTTAGTGGTGGTCTTAATTTGTTTTTTGGTTTTTTCCAATAGTTATTTTGGCTCATATAAAACTAGTGTAGGTGTTGACTGTAGAAAGAGCGAGAGGGGGAGAAAAATGGTTTGAAACCGGGAACTTTTTTAATTAAAATGGCCTTTTGATTGATTTTCTTTAAAAACTTTTAATGCGATAACAAAATTGCCCAATTATTGTTTTTTAAGATATTCATTCACCACATTCCAGTGGCCACACACACACACACACACAATAAACCGCATCCGTTGTTGAGGGTCAAGTGCGAAATTTTCCACTTTCCACCTGACCACCAAATCACTTTTGTTGATATCAACGAATTTGGCTGCACACTTTTGAGATTTTCACATGACAGCCTGTGTCGTGAGTGGCTTCAGCAGACACTTGGAGGCGTTCATAAGCCAACTCAATGACACACCGAACCGATGCGACGGCTTCTCCGATTATGCCAAAAATATCGAAACACACACACACACACACACCGAAATTGCCTCTCAAACACTTTTCAATATCTGGGCACCGCACTTTACTCCGTCAGTTTTCGCCGAGAAGCTTTTCAAAATTGCTTATATTTGCTTGTTTAAATTTTTTTTGCAAATTAATATTTGTGCCGCGCAGACTATTTTTAGCGCATTTCGTGTACGAACGAAAGATGTGTACAAACCGCGGCAAGGCGACTGAATTTTTCCACTTCAAGCAAACTCAAACGTCGAATGGAAAATGTTCTGGCCACATTTTGGCAGAATAATTTTGTGATTTCGTCAGCGCAACCAAAACAATTCTTCTACAGAATATGGAAGCGAAGCAACACACTTGTTGCGCTGAACTCGTCTCTCGTCTTGAGCGCAATGCGGCTCAAAGCAAGTGGCCAGAACGCGTCGCCAAAGACGACACCACTGACACCACAACCGACAGCGACTTATCAGCGCACACCGCACAGGCCGCGATAAAGAAAGCCTTCGACAATCTTATCAGAAATCGATTATGCGGCGACCGTCACCGCAACAACACAACAGCAACAACGCTATGCAATTTCAACGCCAAGATTGCTTATAGCTTTGGCAGCGGATTACGTACGAGCAGCAATTGGCCGCAATAGACGGACGAATTGTTAGAGGCCAATTGAGTGGCGGACGCGCGCGTGTTCAAACAGCACAAATCTCCAACTGAACGCCCCGCTGCTTTTTCAAAAACAACTAAATGCGAAATTTCTGAACGAATTTTCAAAACTTATTTCCGCCCGCCAACAACAAATGCGCGCTGCCGATGTGAGAAAATGAGCACCGAATGCGACGCTCGTCGCTTGGTGTTTCCGCTTCTCTTTGGCCGAAGAGTGGCCGCGCTAGCGAGAGCGTCTGTCGGCGTGTTTACTTGACGCGCTGCGGTTCTTTTTTGACCTTTTTCGGCCGCTGTATTTTTAGCAGTTGTGTAGCCAACAACAAAATAAGGAACAGACAAAAGTTGAACTGGAAAATCTGTGAACAAAAATGCGTCGCGCGACAGTGCAAAATTCCTGAGGCTATTTTTGAAACTCTGTTGTCGCTGTGATTTAGGAGACGCTGGAAAAAACTGAGGCAATGCGTGTGGACTAAGGAAAAGTTGCCGTTCACGTTGCACACAATTTTTGTCGGCTTAGTTTTCTATGTGGAAATCCATATGTAACCATACATATATGTAGAATGAATTGTTTTATTGAAAAGTTTTGGGAAATTTTTTCAATTATTTATTCCAACAACATTCTGGACAGATTGCAGCAAGCAATGCAAAAATAATGAAAATAAGTTTAACATTAACTATTCGAGGTTACTCAACCTGGTTTTTTTCAGGTTCTTTAATTTTTCTTGAATCTGTTCTCGTTGACGCAGCTTTGTGTTTCGATTTAAAATCGTTAAAATGTTCAACTCAATCAAATCCAAATACATGAAACAGGGCCACCACGCTTGATTTGTGAGTCAAAAATATATTAAAAATACATTTCAAATGCAAACATCTGCAACATTGAGCAATGAATGAAAGCAGCTGTTGAATCGAACCGAAATTGTGACAACTCTGAATGCGTCATTATACGAAAATCTCTGCAATCATTTCAGAAGTTGTTATGGGAAAAAGCAGAACAGTTACACAGATAAAAAGAGCTTAGCTGATTCAGCTTTCGAACAAGATGTATGAAGTTATATAGGTAAATGTAATACAAACTGCTTTGTGTTTGAGCTTCTATCAGCTTCTAGCGGCTTTAACTGAGATCAGAGACGTGGGTAAACTCCTCTTCAAATCATATTAATTTGTGATTTATCTGGTCACAGGAAGTGACATTAATGCTTGTAACAGTTGCATAGTCAGCGCAGAATATGTCGTACAGCTACTATAGTTTCTTTAGATTCTTAACAGCCACGTATCAATAAAAATTGCAATCACTTTTTGTATAAAACTCTGGTCACTCTCTGCATGTAGCAAAAGACGATGATGATTTCAGTATTGGCAGCAATGTGGCCTAAACGAATTGCCAATTTGACCATATAACGTCGTATCAGTCGCGCTTATCAGCGCCAAATGATGTCATGCCAAAGTAAATAAATCACAATGGAAATTCGATGCGGAGTGTGGGTTTCTTTTCAAATATTTGGTTTGTCTTTTGGACTATTCGGTGACAAGTGAAGTGCTCGTTTAAAGCTATTGGAAGGGGTGTTCACAGCTCGAAAAAGGGCCATCACTTTGCGTTGACTATTCATTATCTACTAAAAAAGTAACAATTATAATTTTTTCGTCTTTTAAGAAATATTATTAAATATATTTTTGTATTAATTTTTATTATATTTTTTAATTTATTTTGTACTTTTATTATATTATTTTAAATTAATATTAAGTTTTTTAAAGAATTAATTTTGTTTTTTAAAGAAATCCAAGTACTTGTGTTTTATGACATTTTATAATTTATTATTCAATTTTAATTAAAAATTTTCAGTGTTTGTCCACTATTTATAAACATATTTTTTTCATTATTTGTAATAATTTATATTTTATTTACATTTTGTTAATTTATTTTATATTTAATAATATGTAATATTATTATTTAACTAATTGAATTATTTTTTTAATTTTTTAAAATCAATTTTTTTTAATTTTCTTACAATTCTTATTACTTTTTATTATTTATAAAATTTTTTTTTAAAAGATATTTATTATTATATATTTTTTTAATTTTTTTAAATTAAATTTTTAAAATTTTCTTACAATTGTTATGTATAAGTTTTTATTATTAGTAAAATTTCTTTAAAAATAAATATTTTTAACACAACAGTAGTTGGTACCATTTTTGCAAATTGCCCATTTACCCATCTAACAATTTTCTTCGACCAGCAAAAAACGCAAGTTTGGGTTTCGTTTACAATGAACTCAGAAACAAATTATGTAAATTAATTTCAAAAGAAATGCTTCAACTGTATTAAAAAACCCCTGAGCGAAACCCTTCAAAGTTTCACTTTTTGGCCATAATTCGATTTGAATCAAGTTACCACAACGAAATTACCGTTTTATGAGTTGCGCCGGAAACATTTCGCTGCCGTTTAATATTTTGGTTCTTCCGTTTTTTCTTTCTTTTCTTTTCTGTGTCCCCTGCACTTTTTCACTGACTTGTTGTCCTCGACATTACAACACTTTACGCTTACAAGGGTAAACGCCGTAAGTGGTGGAAAAACGCTGACGAGCCTTGTGGAAAATACGCGCAACCACCCACCTGCGAAACCGAATCGAGACTAAAGAAAACAAGCCGAGCGCACAACGCCCGCAACGAAAGCCCGTCAAAAAATTGTTAACAGCACAAAAAGAGATGTTAAGGTTTTTGTTTGTATAGTTTTTCCTTTTTGTTGTTAACGGTTTTGTTGTGTTTGTCAGCGTCAACTTAATTTCTTGTCGTTTTTTGCAATTAACTGCGAAATGACAATAAACGCAACGGCGCTGCGACGGCGCAACGAACAGGTGAAGCCGCCCGGGTGCACACCTCCTCCCCGTTAATTAGTTGGCGTCAAAGACACGCAATAGATGTGCGCTGCTCATAGCGGTAAAATATATTGGAAACTGGTGAATATTTTGTTGATGTTTCATTTAAACAATCAAAATGGGTAAAACTAATTGGCGTCTGTGAAAATTGGGTTTGTGCGCATTTCATGGAAATTGTGAATAGTATTTGCTCTCTCCTTTCCCTCCTCACCCACCACAAGTGTCAATGCACATTTGAACAATAATAACAACAACAAAAACAACAAACATCTGGCGCATTGTTTGCTGGCAACGAGCGAAAAAAGTAACGAAGCGCAAACTTGGCGCTTCGTTCATGTCGCTTGGCCGTTCATGACCAAAACACATGCAACAGCAGTGGGCCACAACAACAACAAAAACAATAACAAAAACAAACCACGCTAATATGCTTTAGTGGCAGCAACACTGAAAATTGGCGCAACAAACAGATTGATGGAAAAACAAAAGTCGGCAAAAATCGGTTGTTACATATAAATCTTGAAGAATATTTATGAAAATTATACATCAAAAATTTGTATATTTAGTTTTTCATTTATTATGTAATGAGTTGGGTGCTTATTATGTTTTGTTTTAATTTCTAGAAAGATTTACTATTTGATTTTATATTTATATTATTTATTTATTTTATTTTTATTTTTTATTTTTATTTATTTATTATTTTTATTTATTTGATATTTAATTTTATTATTGGTAATAATTCATATTTTATTTATAATTTTTTATTTATTTTATATTGAATGATATGTGCTATTAACATTTAACAAATTGAATTATTAAAAAAAAAAAATTCTTTAATTAAAATGTTTACAATTTTTATTGTATTAATTTTTATTTGTAAAATTTCTGTAAACAGAAATATTTATTATTATTTTTTTAAATTTTTTAAAATTAAATTTAAAGAATTTTTGCAATTGTTATTGTATTAATTTTTATTATTTGTAAAGTTTCTGCAAAAAGAAATATTTGTAACGACATTGTTGCGCTGTTGCACATTTGCCCATCTAACAATTTTCTTTGGCTGTGCTCGCAATTAGGTAACAAATAAGCCGCTTAGCGGCAGTCACCGTCCACTGGCAACAGAAATGACAGAAGCAGCAGCAGGAAAACGGCAACACAAACAGCAACAAATTAGACAATTTTTATTTTGCTATTTAAAATTTATCTGTCACACAGTGTGCCGGCGAAAAAGAGGTTAAAGCGAGAAATGCTGCAAAAACTAAAAGTTGACGACATTTTACTTTCATTGATTTTCGACTTGGCATAAGTTTTGTTTTCAATTTTCATACATACATACATATTTACATATTGGCAAACATGTATGTATTTACATATTGAACAGCGCAAAACAACAACAACATCAGCAACAAGCAGAAATAAATTATAAAACACACAAAAACCGAGCCACAAAATGTGCTGATTATGCGACGTCGTTGCTGTTGCCGTCACATTTGGGGGGCGGAAAAAACTAAGCAACAACAACACCAACAACAACGACAATAACAAATAATAACCATTCCCTGAATGAAAAGGTGCGTTCCACTAACTGAATTTCGATAGTGTTGGCGCATTGTCGACACAAAGCGAGTCATTGTCAAATAAGTAAATTATTGTAAATTTTTATAGTTGTGAATAATAACGAAAAATTGTCAACAAAGGCGCTGAAAATGGAACGGGCACAAAGGTTAATAGTCAAGTGTAGAGCGTGCAAGAGATAATGGAAGCTTTATCTATCCGTTTTTTTTGGATATATGTAGTTAGTCATCGATGTGCGTTATGCATTATGTGAAATTACACTTTAGTATATTTTCTGCGTAAATAGTTCATTCATACTGCCCAGATTCCTAAAATGATCTTGTTTGACGCAAAGCTCCAAGTCGAAAATAAGAGTTCATACAAAGTCAGACATAACTTGGGAGCTATTGGATACCATTTCAAACCATATTTGCCACCAAAAATGTATGCAACAAACAGAGACTTGAAGTTTTCACTGGTAAGCCACATTTATGGCAGCAAGACATCAGTGTGAGGCTCACTTTCAGAGTGTTTAAAAAATAATTAATAAATAATTACAAAAGCATGAGTCTTTGTCGCATTGACCAACCCGATAGTTGTTCCCTAACTATATTCAAAATAATTTGAATTTTAGTCTAAATAAAACATCAAATTAAAAAAAATTTAGTAAATTCAGCTTATAAGACGACAGTATGGGAAACTTTACACAATTACAAAACTATTTAACTATTTATTAAAATTTCACAGCAACGATGTGAAGTTAAAAATCAGAATTTAAAAACGATGTGAAATTGCATTAAAACTTAACCAGAGCAGAAGTTTGAACATTTTTTTGCTCATTCCGCTCTCTCCGATTCTCTGAAGAGTAAATTGCGCGAACGATAAACGTCAAAAATTCGATATTGGATTATTGCCAAATTCTCTTGCGGAACGAGAATGTTTTACTTCGAATCTTGCAGTTTTCTGTTGCCAAAAATAGACTGTGTCGTCGTCGTTTTTCTGTTGCTGTTGTTGTTGCAGCAACTGTCAGCAACTAGCTACATACATATGCAGTAAAATCTGAGGCACTGACACTTTATTGTAGCACACAATAAAATTCTCCACTGAATTGCAGCCGCAAAAAGTGGGATTTTTTATCTGATTGTGCCACTTTTATAACAGTTTTTCAAGCCAAATGTTGTCAAATGCTTCGAGCTTTTTACTATCCAGAAGCAATATTCGATTGCCAACAATCAACACGTTCTATGGAAAAAATATTCCACTAACAATTCGTACGTACTGGTGTGAACGATGGAACTGAATGTTTGGAGTCTGCTGAGTCGAGTTTTATATGAGCCCAAAGTAAAACATTTGCAGTAACGGTTAATGTGCGATTATGTACTCACAAGTTCTTCTCATTGCTGGTCACCGGTTGGGTATTGTAGCGATCGCGGAACAGATCTCGCTTGATGGCGCTCGGCCGGAGTATGTTGGGCGTCCGCGGAGAGCCCCAGCTGCCCGATTTCGGGCTGCCGGAGTTGTTGTTGAGGAACTTTTCCATGCTCTTTATGCGCTCTGCCACCGTGGCCTGCGAAGTGGTAATGGCATCGAGTGCCGCCGCGAGATCCACCAACTGGGGCTCCGATCGCTCCAGCGAACGTGTGCGTCGCTTCAGCAGACTGGGCGAGGGGGCGCGGTTCGTAGTGCTGCCGTCGCCGCCGCAGCGCTCCTCGCCAAGGTCGCGCTCCTCACCACCCAGCGAGCGGCGCTTGGACGGCGAATCAGTCTTGAGTATGGGGCGCATGTGCGTCTGCGACGACGACTCGCTGTGGCAGCGCGACTCGTCGCCGGACACGCCGCTCAGATCGAACTCCTCGCGGCTGCTCTTGCGCGAGGTCTTCAGTATGGGACGAATTTCGTGTTCGTCGGAATCGCCGGAGGACTTCTTCTTGAGGATGGGCTTGGGCTGGCGCATGGCGTCGTCGCTGGAGGTGCTCTCCAGCTTCAGTATGGGCCGGATTTCGTACTCCTCGTTGCCGGGCGTGTAGCCGCTCTCGTCGTGGTCGTGCGCCGCGTGCGTGGCGTCGGCCGTTTCGCGGCACAGTTCGGCGGCCGCCAGTATCACAGCTTGCGAGATCGAGACGTGCTTGGGCGCGTGGGAGCCGCCGTCAGACGGTGTCGAGGTAGAGTCTTTCTTCTTGAGTATGCCATGCGGATGCGGCTCCGTGGCCGAGGGGCAGCCGTCGCTCTTGCTGCTGTCGTAGCTGCTCTGCTTGAGGATGCCGTGCTGCTGCAGCTGCTGCGAGGTGCCGGCAGTCTCCTCCAAGGAGTTGCGGCGTGCGGACTTGATGAGTATGCTGCGTTCGTCAGGCGAGTGCGAGCGCGAGTAGTAGCGCGACTCGTCGAGGCTGGAGCGCTTTTTTAGTATGCCGACGCGTTTGAGCTTGTTGGAGGGCGTGTCTACCACATTGGCCGAGAAGGTGACCGGCGAGGCGTTGCTCGACGAGGCGCTCGACTCGCCGACAACGTGGTCCTTCTTCTTTAGTATCGACACAATGTGGCTGGGGCAAAAGGGCACGGCGGACGCCGTTGCGGTCGAGGTCTCGGTTGGGCAAACGGGCGGATCTTCTGTGCTCTTGCGGCGTAGTATGGGAGACAGTTTTGGCGGATTGTGGCCGCCGTCACGTTCCATGCTGCGCGCCTTCAGAATGCGTTGCCGCAGAATGCTGCTGCCCTTCGCTGACTTGTGATCGCTAATTAGTTCGGGCAGACACTCGCCCTGTTCCTGATCGTAGGAGACGCGCTCCTCCTTAAGGAACGTGGCATGTTTCACAGGCGACTGACCGCGCTCGGTGGCTGCTTCCCCAGATTTCTCCGGTCCATTGTTGACAGCCTTGGACTCAAGTGATTTCCTTCGGTCGGCCGCGGCCTTCTTCTCCATCTTCGGTGTGGGAGCGTCCAAAGTGGGTGTGTCCAATTGTGGTGCAGCAGGCGCTGCTGTTTTCTCTGGGGTGTGCTCGGCGGTGGCCTTTGCGGCGATCTTCATTATCTCCGCCAGATCGCTCATGGTGCGCTCGTTCATCTTGCGGTTGACATCGTTGGAGCGCATCTTGCGCAACTCTCCCATGTGCAGCGTATCGCTGCGGCGACTCACGCGCGTCACTTTGGTGCTCTTCTTCTCGGGCTTAAGTTGCACCTCGTCGAATTTGGGGCTGACGGTCTTTGCGCGCCGCCCATCAACTACACCCGGCTCAACCATATCCCAGCTGCGACAGGCGGCCTCCAAGTGGAAGGCCAGCTCCTTGGTGGAGGCGGTCAGATCAATGTTCGTCTTACTGGGACAGGGCGTCATCGGGGACAGCGGCTTCTGGCCGATCAGCTTGCGCATGATTTCGTTGTCCGTGGGGATCAGCTGGCGCGCCAGGCCCAGCTGGCGGCGGCGGCGGCGGCGATTGGCAGCCGCTTCATCTGAAAGATACAAGTCGGACAATTAGTTGAGGGCAGCAAGGCGTCTTAGTCAAACAAGAAACAATACACAAACAAGTGCGGACACAACAGCAGCGGCGTGGGAAACGAAGCAACACAACTCGAACTCACATGCACCGACACGACGGATGCTGCGTGCCGCATGGAAAACGTATTCAACACAAAACTTTGGCGTTAGTAGGAAGAAGCGGCCGCAGTGCTGGCAAAAGTGCGCACGCGGGCAGGGCTGATGCGTTCTAGGCGATTGAAGCATTTTTGTTAAAACACGATTTTGTAGAAGTGACAGTGGTGGCCGAAAGAAGAAGTTGGAGGCGTTGCAAAAAATTTGAAAAATAGAAAATTCGTATAGAGGCAACAACAACGAGCTGTACTGCGCAACTAGACGCGCGTTCTGCGTGCTTATGGGCTGTTTTGCTGGAATTGACAGCCAGACCGATGTGTACTCGACTAGGCGTACGAATGGATAATTCGAAATTTATTCATAGGAAAATTGCTAAGCCTTTTTATGGTAATTTCGCAGTGGCATTGCGTTATGTGTGCGATGGTGTATGTGGTTGTGTTTGTGTGTGTGTGTGTGTACTTAGTCAACCGAAACCATTGCGCGCCGACCGAACAACACCCATCACAATTATCCGGCGGTGGTGGACAAATTATGGAATGACATGGCCGTTCTTAACTATGTTGGTTATTATTCTGCGAAATTGTGGGCATGTGGCGGGTTCAATGGCTTCGTTGCTATTTTGCTGAACACGTTACAATATTTGGCTTAGTGAGCGATGGACAATGACCGCCGAATGTTGTTGGATGTAGTTGTTGTGAATTAGGTATAAATTTTCCACTGAAATAATCGACTGCAGTTGCTAACTATTTTCGCCTTTGACTAATAGACTCGTCGTGTTTGACTATTCTCAATTATATTCTTTGGAATTTAATACGTTTGAACTTTTAAGAAGGTTTTGTACTTCCAAATGATTGCAGCAACTTCTAATGGAATTGTTTTAGAATAGTTATTCTCCTATTGAATCATGAATTTGTTGATTTGACTTTTCAACATCAATTATGATAGATTAATATCTTGAATGCCTCATTGCCTATTAATTATTTCTCTAATATGTTTATTGCATATTCTAAACTTTTAATTGATTATTCTGACTATTGATTGATTCAATTACTTTGGTTAGACTTTTCAAGTAAACTGTTCACTTTTCATTTAAGATTTCACATTTCTAATTGTTGATTCTCGCTGCTAATTGGCTGTTCTTATTTTCAATTGGTTTCTTTTTATTTTTCGTATTTCTATAGTCTACTTTTAGGCTCAATTTATTTCGCAAAGCAGCAGATATTACTTGAAATATATATGTATTTCCATTGAATAATCACTTGAGATCAAAACCAAAATAGTCAAAATTCCAAACTACGCCAAACACCACTCAACTGCCGTCAACAACAACAACTTACCGCCATCTTGAGTGGCTTCCTCATTGAGTGCGCGATTCAAATTCGATTTGCGTTTCGCTGATTTATCACGTTGTTCGGGCTGGAAACAAGAAAACGAATAAGCACCCAAACAATTAAAAATCGCCTAAAACTGGCGCACAGCGCAATGGCCATCACTACTCACGGCTTTGCTGTTTTGCTGCTGCACCGGACTCGGCGGCTTCTTCTCCTTGCGCTTGGCCACTGCCCGCCTCTTGCGCTCCTCCTCCGCATACATGGTGGAGCTGCGCGGACGTGCCGTGGGCTCGGCGAAGTCGTCAGTTTCGACGACCGCAGTGCCTGCCACCTCGGACTCCTCGGCCGCTGATACCTTGCCGCCCACCGATTTCAGCTTCACGGTGCACTCGACGCTCGGCCGGCGCAGCTTCTTCGGCTTGGGACTGGGCGTTTTCTTGCCGGTGCTGACGTCGCCCCCGTTGAACTGCATCTCGCTGAGATTTTGCTTCAGCGCCACCGAAACGGTGGGCACCAGCTTCTTGTTGTCGTCCGACATCTCCAGCGAGGACGTGGGTCGCAGGCGGCGCACGGGCAGACTGGAAGCCCTCACCTTAGCATCGCCAACTTTAGTGCTCGGCTCAGGGGAGGCGGGAGCGGGGGACTTGGGCGCTTCCGTGGGGCTGGCGGTACTGGGGGTGTCCAGCGGTTTCGGCGGGTGCTGCTGTGGCAGCTGATGGCGCGGCGAGGCGGGCGAAGCGCTGCTGTGGCTGCGTACCTGTTGTTGTTGTTGCTGTTGTTGCAGTTCTTCGTCTTTTTTCTTGTCTGTATGGGTGGGCGAGAGGGAAGAGGAGATGGAGAACGGTTTGTTAGTGCGGTTAGTCAAACATGCTGGTGTTTTATTGGTGTTGCTGTTGTTGTTGTTTTTGTTGGTGTGTCAATAGAGTAAAGGAGAACATAACGAGGTGTAGCGAGTATGTTACAGGACACAACAATGAGAACAGAATAGCGGGTAGTAGTAGGTGTAATGAAGAGGGAGGGGGGGGAGTGGAGGTGTACGAGTTTTTAAGGAGAATTTTCGTTGGTGCCATAAACTAAATGACTTCTTTTGTGTTTTAATTTTCAGGTTAAGTTGTTTGGCATACTTTTAGGGGTTACACGCAATTACAACAATAACTTAATTATTTACAAACAACGCTGACAGTGCAACAACGAAAGGGCGGCCATCGGTGGAAGCGACGCCTACACAAAACTCTATTATGCGTGGCATAGTTTCAGGCGCACTTTACGTTGTCAGCACTGACACACAGTTTTTTTTCAAATTAGTTTTAATGTTAATTACATTTTACATTAAAATATTATATTATGGATAAACAGCTTAGACGTCACCGATTTGTCATCGGCACAGTTATTAGGCTTTGGCATACATTTAGGCTGTAGTAATGGGTTAGCTGGCAAATGAGGCAATGAGACACAATGGATGAGCAATGATGATGTTGATGTTGTTGTTGTTGTTGATGTTGATGCAAAAGGCGTTATTAACGGTATTAGTTGCATATTTACAGGCTTACAGACGCATGGCCCGCATATCTATGAGGGGGGTATGGCTCTACTCTTCACAACTACCGTTGCGCGCGCCATTTGTTGCGGCCGCAACAACGACACTCACCCAGTGCGGCGGCGCGCAAACGCGACGTTTTCGTGGTGCGCACGAAATGCGTGCAATGCGTTGGCGTTAGCGGCGATGCGGGTGCGCCTAAAATGGGGCTAAATGCTGAGTCCTTCGCGCCGGCCTTGAACGATGCTGGCTGCATTGTTGTGGCTGCGGTTATGATAAGCGGCGAGAGCGGTTTCTTGCGGCTGCATTGCAAGGCGGTGGCGCTGGCGCTGGGCGTTTTTTGCTTAAGTACAGACGTTTCAGTGGGCATGGCATAACTGTTAATGTTATTATTGTTGTTGCTGTGGTTGTGATGGCTGTGGCTGTGATGATAGTTACTGAGTATCGGCGAGGCGGACTTGCTGCCGGTGAGTTTAAGCGGATGCGTTGCCTCATCGCACTTGCGCTGCTGCAAGGCGGTGGAATGGCTGGTGCCGGCTGCTGTTTCGGGGTGGGGAGTGGTGCATGACAGAGGAAAACCAATTTTGGTTTTTTGTTTTTGTATTTTTGGCAGGCGAAAAAAAGAAAATAAGCGGGAAGATGTAGAAAAAGTTGCAGTTAGAAAGAACGTCTGTGGTGACCTTAAAAATCGCTTCAAAGTTTAGTGACAATTGTTTCGATTTTAAAGTTGAGCGCGGCGAATAATTTTGAACTCAACGAGCGCATTGTGATGATGAGTGATTATAAATATTTGTGTGTTATTTTCAGTAAAATATGCGTTCGACTCATAAACGTTTGCAATTCAGATACAGGGGAATGTAGTTTATGCGCAAATTGGCTGGAAATGTGAACCGGGTCGAGTGAAAGTGTGTGGAGCAAAGAAAAAGTAGACTTGTGTCAATAAATTTTGCATAATAAAGACACAGTTTTTGTTGTTTGAGTATTTTGTGGAACTAAAGAATTTCTTAACCAGAACAAAAGCAGCCTTTAGGATGGATGAATGACACTGACCCAAAATGATGGTTTTACAATTCGCAAAACAAAATTTTGTCAAATGAAAGAAGACGTTGCGCGAAGAAGACATTGCTCTGTTTGCATTGTTAAGAAGCAGCAGCCAAGATTTAAATAAGAATACAAACAACAATCGATCAACGAAATTACAAAAAAATCAATAGCTTTTGTTGCTAGCAGCGCAGCAAAATAAATAATAAATAAATAAAGAAAATAAAGAAGGGAAAGTGCCCAAACATAGACCGAATGAGCCGCCGAGGGGCCACCTGACTGTCTGATTTGAATAAATAAATTAGGTTGATTAGTTGATGAATTTTCCAAATCGAAAATGCACAAATTACCAAAAATTACTTAACGACTTTGTCACAAATGTCACACCAGTCACAATTTGCATTTGCTTTATTGGAAAAAGCCCATAAAAAATACCAAATACCAAAATACCAGTTTCTCTATCAGACAGTCGGACGTCGGTTCGCACCAATAGCTGCACAAAGTTGTTGGCGTTGTGGGACAGTCATAAAAAGCTGTTGGAAATTGACTGTGGAAGCCGTTATAATTTGTCAAATTGGCCACAAAAATTGCTAGCGCCGGCGGGGACTTGACACATTTAAACGTGAATCTGTCGCCCGGAGCCACTTTCCCGCCGGCCAACTTCGCGCATTCAGCTTGGTCGGCGACAGTCACACGCAGTGTTGATGGCTGTTTGCATATCAGTTTTTTTTACTGCTTTGTGCATGTTTTTGTTGTTTACTGTTTTGCTATTTGCTGTGTTTTTTGTCACTTTTGAACTTGATGCGTTTTTGAAATTAAACTTTTATCAATATTTGTGCCACGAACGCGTCGACGAAAAGCAATAACAAGAAGAAGAACTGTGCAAAATGGCAAAGCAAGTAAATTGTACAAAAAACGTTTTGCATTAAATTGTGACAGTCGATTTGCTGTTCAAGGCCTTCGCCTGTCAGCGTTTGCAATTTTCAGCAATTAGTTTTATGTGATTCTTGTGACAGTTAGTTTTGTTTGAAAACTGACAGTAAACAATAAAAAACAAAAATATTTAATGATTTGCGACGTTGATTGGCAGCGTTTGAAGTCGAATGCTCAACTTTGATTTCATGTAAATTTGAAGGAGTTGCGAGCGCTGCCATTAAATCTCGGCGATTTGTAGTTTGAGTTCACTGCACGTTGGACGACATGAAGGTTTATTGAACCGCACTGACAGCTGTAATAAATCTTGCGATCGCACAAAACAAACGACGCTTCTGTGTCATTTTGGCGAAAGTGACCCAATAGCCAAAGTAACGGAATCATTTCTTAATACTCAACAGCGACTGAGGTGAAGAGTTCAACTCACCATATTCTTCTGCACATTACCCTACGTACCGCATTTGACTCCATTGACTCTAATGAAACGCTTTCATATTGTATTCCAAGTTAACAGGATTCCCTCCCTTCTTTCCATTTTTTATTCTACCCGATTTTCAATTAACTCTTTTCCGAAACAGATGGATCTATATTTACGCACTATACTTCTTTTTCCTCATTCCACTCTATTCTGTTCCTACTCTATTATAATTTACCTTGACCCTTTCGGGACGGAGTTTAATTTTGAAATCCAAAATAGTCTTAGTAGAAATATTCTCATGCCATGAATGTTGGGGTTAGGAAATTTTATTGGATGCTCACATTTTGAAATCATCCTTTTATGCGAGAACACCGAAATCGAAAAAATATTTTGCGTGGGTCGTAAGATTTGAATAATTGTTTTGAGGGCCATTAAAAATTTGCTGGGACGTATTATCCCAGTAGTCCCGAAAGGGTTAACCCACTAACTCTGCGACCAAAACTGTTCTTCCCTGCTAATACATAGAAACTATCAAATGTTTTCAATATTTAAAACTGTGTTCTGACCCATTGTCAATAAACCGAGGCTCAAGATCTGAAAGGATTAATGACTCCACTAAAAAATCATGTTCGCTGCCGCAGATCGAGTTCGGAGAGCTGGCAGTGGGCCGTGTCTCCGTTAGAGAGATCAAGTAGAGAAAAACTTTCAACAAATCATTCGCCGCTTTTGCCAGACATCAAAGTTCAATTCGGTGCGATTAGTGATTTTGCTATTATTTTAATTATTATTTTTAGCGCATTAAACCGGCCTTTGCTCAACTCTCTCAGTCTATAAAAAACACCTTTACTGACTCTGTCTGCCAACTCAATCGGGCACAGCAAATAGAATAGAAGCGATTATTGAATTCATTACATTTCTTCTTGGCCTCAACGCCAACTTACAAGCTGCAAGTTGGCCAGAGTTTTCACTGTTCAATTGTCCATCAACTGACAACTTCATTGTCCCAAAACCATACAAGTTTTTTTGAAGAAAGTTTTATTGGCATTTGACTGGGTGGAGACCCTTGTCCGATGCCAAATTTTCAATGGCCTGTCGTCAATATTAATGTCGGTTTGACATGTGGTTTAGGTGCGCATGGTTGGCTAAAAGCATTTGTAAATTTTTGGCTAACACACACAAGCAAACAAACAAGCGAAGGCACAGACACAAGTCAACACATTTCTTACGACAATGCCAAAGGAACAACCAAGCGATTGTTTTTGAGCAACACGCGATTAAATATAAGAGGGGAAAGAAGGAGAAATAGAAATCATGCCGAAAGCGCAGCAATTCGAACATTCCACACAAACAACTCCGTAAGAACTCGAGTGCAAAACTTTGGAACTGAACACATTTTTGAAACTGAACAAAGTTGGGGAACGGTTGGCAACTCACCTGAGATGACAGCTTGGACGCCGGCCGTGGCGGTTCTCGGTGTGGCGCGCGTAGCAGCGGCGGTGCCGCTGTCGCCGGAGCCGGCCGCAGCCGTCGCCGCCGCCGAGTTGGTCATCGCTGTGGCGGCTGCGTGGCCGGGATGCTGCTGCTGCAGCTGGCTGGCGTTTCTAGGTTCGTTGGTGTCGTTGTTGTTGTCGTGTGGGGATATGAGATGGTTGCCGTTGGCGGTGGGTGGCGGCGAGCGCGCCGGCGTGCTGGCGGCGCTGCGTGTTACGCCGGCCGCTGGCACTGCCGCTGGAGCTGGTGTCGGCGACGAGGAGGAGTCGCTGCAGCGCTGCTGTTGCAAATGTTGAGGCTGCTGCGAGGCGCCACCATTGACGCTGCTGTCGCGACCACGTGACGGCGTGCGGCTGGGACGATTTATGAATCTGCAGAAGAGAGAAGGGCATCCACGAATAAGTTGAATTACACTAAAGTAACAATGAATAATTTTGTCGAGTTAGGCGCCGCACGTTGCAATGATTTCTGCTGCTTAATTTCACTTTAGTTTTGGGCGCATGCGGTCAAATAAAACTCACGCTTGCGGTGCCGATTGTTGTTACCAACAACAACAACAAGAATAATGAGATTTTTGCTATTGAAGGCTGCCGTCGTTGCTAAACCATACACCACCGAACACGCTTAACTACTGAGCCATTCCGCGCTGACAAACCGTCAAACAACATTCACCGAGCCGAGCGCTGACTCAAAGAAACAACAATAACAACAACAACAACAAAACTAAATAAAATCTATCTGTGTATCTTTGAGATATGAGTATGCATACATATGGTCGGTTACGTTTGCTCATTTGCGCGCTCAGACGGCATCAGCAGCCGCAGCCGCAGTCGCAGTCGCAGCCGCAACAACAACAATTACAATGGCATACACCAGGTTTTTGTTCTCCCGTGCTTAAAACTTTTTTCTGTTTATAATTTTAGTGCGATTGTTGTTTGCGCTCGCTGCGGCAGCGGTGGTGATTGTTGTTGTCGTTGTTGCTGTTTCGGTTGTTTGGATTTCCATCAAAACGAGAACAAACAAAAGCCGTCTGTCTCTCTGCCTCTCTGCTTGTCTGTCTACGCGTCCGTTTGTTCGTCCGACACCGTTTCAAACGCAACAAATCAATTTTGAAAGGTACAAAATGGAAATGGAGATGAAAAAGTGCTCAAGAACAAAATTGTGAGCAAATGAAATGCAAGAAAAAAACAACAATAATAACCGAAGCGTCAAAGAGGAAACGCAATAACGCCGAACAGCGCACGGTGGCGTGGAGCGAAAAAAGCCAACAACAACAACAAACAAATTGCACTCAAAACAAACCAACCGCCAACAGCCGCCGAGGAGGCCAGCACTGATGCAGCAGATGCAGATGCAGATGCGAAATGGCATCTGTGAGATACTTTTACACTTTTGCACGCGAAAAGCAACAAGTTTCCTTGTCGTTTCGGTTCGTTTTGCCATTCAGTGTTAGAGGTATTGTTGGGTTGTTTGCCTGTTATTATTTGTTGTTGTTGTTGTTACTGCTGGCTTTGTTACATTCGCTTATTGGCGGCAGCACCAGGAAGCGGCCGCAGTCTTTCATTCTGGCACAGGTAGCAGCCGGCAACGCAACAGCAACGGTCAACTCAGCTTAGGAGGCGTTTGGTTGACGTTGTCTTCGAGACCATTCAATCAGTTCGACATATGATTTCCTTAGGACTCATTTTGATTCATTCAGACGCTAATTTTGTTCTTCAGTTCGAATCGAATTGGTTTTAATTATTTTCGTACACAGCTGCGAAACTCAAAATCGAGTAGCAATGCGTTTTATCTGTTGTAGTTCACATTATGATTTATCGAGTTGATAAAATATGACAGACGACAGAGATGACAACTTTTTTTTAGCATGAATCATGGATTTCCGTTAACCCTTTCGCTATTTTGTTACCATATGGCACATTGCTACTTTGTGAACGTCTGAACCCTCTGTGGTTGCAAGGACACATTTTTTGTTGGTCCTTAGAATAGTTTGAAGTTTTAGGAAAAATACGAAATTAATAAACGGAATATTAAAGTTTAAAGAAGTCAAGTATACAGGTTTTTTTAATGGTAAATCTTGACATAGTCAAGGAGAAGAAGCAGAAAACTTTAGATAACTTTTTAATTTAACGTTTTCTTTCAATTTAGATACTTTTTTTTATTTTGGTTGAAGTAAATGAAGAAATATTCAAATTTTCGTTATGCGTAATAAGTTTTATGTTTATGTAATTATTACAGCCACAACGATGTGGTTGCTCTCATAGAAAAACACTCTAAAATACAGGGTCCGAGTATAAAAAATAAAAAATGTCTTTTGGAATGTTGGTAATATAACCAAATAGAATCCTCAAACGAAAAATTTAAAATTTCAACTTTCTCCAGTAAAAACCTGTAGCGAAAGGGTTAATGATGTATGGAATACTTCAAATAATGTAGCAATGACTGTATGATTCAAGGATTTCTGTTTCCATGATTCGGAACCCTATAGCGTTTAATAGTTATTTGAGGACCCGTTGGTATGACTCAAAATGATACAAGTGTGTAGACTCTGTGACTGTTTCCTATTCAATGACTATGAATTGGAAAGATGCTTTCATAATTCGGTCACTTATGAAAATTATTCAAAGATACACACATAAGTATGCATCAAACTACAGGGTTACCATCAGTGATCATTTACTATGGTTTGAAGATTTATATTTCTTAATAGGGTCTTTGAAAAATTATAAAATTCCCTATTGCTATGTGTCGTGACTACAACAGATTTGGACTGGAAGAATCCAGGATCTTTTGCTACAGTTGAGGAATTTCTAACAAAGACACTCTGGATCCTTACTATGAATAACTTGAGTTTTTAAATAATTTCATTCTATGATTCAATGATTGGTTTAATGGTCTTCGATTATAAATTAACTTTGAAAAATATAAATTTGTGCATATCACAAAGAGCTCTGCAATTCGATGTACTGAACAATTTAATGAATCGGAGATGATCAGCGATTTGTGTCAACAGCAAAAATTGTGGATTCAAAGACCTATTAACATTGTTCATTACACATATTTGGAGACATATTCCGATAGTGTGCAGGGTTCAGTATCATTCGGTTCATTAGTCAATGCAATAAGTGTCCATTTAAATATTTTATCCAACAGTGGCGGTGGCAGTCGTTGACACGCACATTTGCCACTTCAGTGCTCACCACATCACTGCCAATATTCAAAACTGCGAGCACACGCTCAAAGATGCAAAAACACCAACAACACACAGGGCAAAATAGCACGTAGCGCGGCTAAGTAATCCGCGCGTAGAGGCCAAAGTTGTTTGCTGTTGTCGGTGCCGTCAGGTAATTCAATTGACGAGGTGCCGTCATTTAAGATGACGACAACGACAGCGACAGTTGGCGGCTGACGATTGACAATTGCCACGACTATTGTTCGCATTGTCCGCCTAAAACTTTGCCCCCGACTTTAAACACCGACTGCGACGGCTGAGCAGGCGTGACAGACGCACTTCAAGATTTTGCCACAGTGCGGCACACACTCACTAACTGACACACACACTCAACAAAATGCCCGACACGTACGGAAATTTCCATAAATTAGTTTCACTCATTCGGTCTTTTCTACTTTTTCCACTCTTTTCTTAGTTTGGTTTTTTTTGTTAATTTTATTCATAACTCAATGTTGTCGCCAATTTGTCATTTGGCTGTTGCGGTAATTGTTGTTTTGTCATTTCTACATACTATACGACTTATTGTTGTTGTGGTGTGGTGTGGTGTCTTTGCCGCCGGTCATTGATGTGTTACTACGGCTAGTTGACTGCTTTTATATTTCAGTTTTTGGTACTTTTTCCTCTCTTTTATTCGCTTTTTTTTTATTATTTGATTTTTATGAAGCGTGAATTTTTTTGGGCAGCTTGAAATTCAATTTCGATGGATTTAATTAATGTGGGATACAAGGCGGCAGATATTTTTGTTGGGGAAATTCCGGAGCTAATAAGCGATGGCGAAGTTGGCATTTGGGGTATGAAGCGAAATTAGTCAGAAATATTTATGGGAAAATATTTATTAAGTAGTCTCGCCATAAGATTCTGAGATTCGTAAAAATGTTAAGGTGGGTAAGGTAAGGTTGCAATTAGTCAAGGACATTAAGAATGACGTCAGTCATTAGACTTTTATGCTTTTTCAAGTGAACTGGAACCCATTATTTATTACTGACAAGATTTTTGAAACATAGTTTTTGGGCATATGGCACGTTTTCTTGGACTACTTCGACTGATCCATCAAGGATTAACATGAGCAGTATTTTTCGCTTCTTGATGGAAGCTGAAGATATTTCTTCTTTGGCGAAAGAAGTGGAAGTTCAAGGAATCGTGCAACTTTAGTAACTGGAGTGAGCTCTTTTGAGCTACTGAGATGCATCTGAAGAGAATTGGACGTGAAAACTTTTAATCCAGCTTCTAATTCAAATTTGGATGCAGCAATCAACGGAGATTTAATTCAATTATTTTTGCTGACATTGCATAAATAAATCATAAATTATTTCCACCACTGGCTGACGTTTATTAATGGCTTTGCGAGAAAATTTTCAAATTGAAATTGACAGATGATAGATGATTGGCGAATCTGCAAGCGGACATGGAAAGCCGAATGAAAGCCGAATAGAAATCAAATAAGAAGGATGGCGTCGGCGAAAATAATGTCAACGCCATGGCGCAGAGATGTGCGTGAACAGCGGTCAGACAGCGCGCTGCAAGTTGCAGTGAGAGTTAACAGGATTAATGCGTCTACCGGTTGGCCGAGCACGTGTTCGCTGTACGACTCAGACTGCAAGTGGGCCATGCGCCGGTCGTCAATTCAAATCGAAATTAATAGGCAACAACAATAAAAACAGGGTCTAACGGCGCAAGACAGCAACACTATTGCGTTGCGCGCGCACACAAATTGTCCAAATCGATTGGGTGTGCGCGCATGCGCAAAGCAATGCAGCGTTCTGCGGCGATAGCAAACCGATTTTTCGAGGTGAGTCGCTGAGTAAATATTTTCAGCGAAAGTGCAATAAAAGTTTTAGTATGCGTTGCTTGCACAAACCCAGCAAAAGAAGATGTAAAAATTTAATGAAAAATTACAAAGATAAAATTTCTCATCGTAAATGCGACTAGTTCAAAGAAGATAAATCGGTGTTTTGTTATTGTAATTTGGTGTTTGTTGTCGATGTGCTTTTGTTATTGTGGGCTTTTGTCCAATTTCGGTAGCATTTGTCTGGGCAGTTACCATGTTTTAGGTGTTGCCACCTGTTTTTTATATAACTGATGAACTATTGGCGGTGTTCATGATATGTGTGGTGAATTAGAAGAATACCAGCAGCGTCAGTTTTGATAGTGAAGAATATTTTCAACAATTTAAAACCGAAAAAATCAGCTGATTTCTCTTTACTCTTGACATGGCCCAGGGTTGCATTTAGTCTTTAGTATCTGTTTTCATTGCTGGAGTTATACGTCAAACATTTCCTAAGCACTTTTACTCCATTGTCCTTTCTTGTTCGATAATCTGTGAAGGTTTCTATTGCCTAGCTAAGTCCATCAAGAGATGCACTATAGTTGACCTTGAAAATTTCCGGCCTATTGGAGTCCTGTTTGCGATCATTAAATTACAGCCCGATTCTGTACACTTGATAAATTCACCATATTGACTATTTGTCAAGTTTTTATTATTTGTCAAGAATCGGTATTCAATCCCAAAAATAAAAGCTCTTTTCTTGATAAATTGTCAAAAGTGTGAATGCTATTGACAACAGCATACAAATTGAAATTTTGCCTATTGAAAATGGAAGAATTGTGCATGTTTACACTTTAACATCAGAGAAAATAAAAAAAAATTCCGTTACCTCCCACGAATTATTTTTTGTATGCAAAAAGCGCCTATTGTGATGAAACTATTAAAAAAAAAACGTACGAACTTATTTCCAGCCCAGCCAGGATTCGAACCGGGGGCGCTCGGTATGAGAAGCCAGCGCGTACCCGCTGGGCTATCAAGGCCGGTTTTTTTCTGCAAAACTTACTTTAGTTAAACTTTTTGTCTTATTTTTTGACAATTTGACAAATGTCGCATATTCACCTTATGTTGAATTAAATGAGCTTTTTACTTTATCAATGTTGCATCAGAATACCAGCAAAGCTTTTGCTTGATAAAAATCTTGACAAAATTTCTTGATAAAAAATTTGTCAAGAATACACAGAATCAGGCTGTTAGTTTCACAAGTGTTACTTCCGGCACTGCGAAACCTCAGTAGTGAATGAAGACACTGGTCATTCAAACTGAACTCACACGACATGTTCGACCCTTCGAATTAAGACGCTATGCCCCATATTAAGTAGGATTTCCTTCCTTTTCAAAAGCAATTATAACAGTTCGTAAATACCACTACGTCTTATTCAATCAAAGTATTCGAAAACTACAGTTCAAAAAACTTAAAATGCACTTGAATGATGAGCCCCATGATTGATCAAACGATTGATGTGCTTGTGAAAATTGTTGACAAACTAGCACAACTACAAACATTGTTCGGCACATAGCGCTACGCTACCTAAAGTACCGCCCCGACAGCGACATTTCAAGCTTCAAACAATACATTGAACGTGTTAGTCGACGGTCCGCCAGTTTGTGCCGCACATCCGCTGGCACAACACTGCACTTACCTGCGTGCGTTGGTGGCATACTTTTGCTCGCCGGCGACCTCGTCGTCGCTGTGGGGTTGCTGCCGCGATTGCAGATGTTGCTTGTAGTGCAGCGGCGACGTCGGCACCGGAATCATACTGGCCGCGCCGTCGGTGTTGCGGCGCTTCTGCTCGCGGTGCAGCTCGCGTTCGATGGCCGACTTGCACGAGACCACGGGGTCAGAGCTGCTGATCTTCTCGACGGACCCGGCCTTCGGGTGGCCGACCGGCACGCTGCTCATAGCTTTGCGAAGGTGCATAGTCACCGGCGCCACGTACAGTTTGTCGGGCGTTGAAAAGCCGTCGTTGCCGCCGAACAGGGGACTCGGCGGGTTCTTGGAACCGAAGGGCGGGACTTGCCAGAGGGAGGCTGTTGCTGGGCGCGGGGTCGGATGGCAGGGTTTGTGAATCGGGCATTGGCTGTAGTGGTAAGCAAGCGGGTTCGAGTACGCTTCGGATTGCTGCGGCTGCGGCGACTGCGAATTGGTAGGGGGGTGAGGCTGCTGTGCTGCAGTCGGGGGTGGCGGTGACGGCGCGGGTGGCGGCGATTGCTGCTGCAATGCGACCGCTTCAGCCTCTGCCGCAGCCTTGACCGCTTTGGCCGCAAGGTCCACCAGGTTGGTTGTCTTGCGGCTGCATTTCAGTTTGAACTTGCGCCGCGCAGTCTGCGAGCTGTTGCTGTTGCTGCCAGCGTCCAGGTCGGGCGACAAGCTGCCGTCGGTCGAGTTGCAGTTGTCGTCGTCGTCGTCGGTCAGGCTGTGAATGAGGACCGAGGCCGACTTGGAGTAGCTTCTGC
The DNA here is from genome assembly GCA_963971225.1 of Melieria omissa. NCBI lineage: Eukaryota > Metazoa > Arthropoda > Insecta > Diptera > Ulidiidae > Melieria > Melieria omissa. Next base: position 126,633,949 of record OZ020268.1, on the reverse strand, counting down.
GTTTCTTGAGCTTTTCGCGCGGCTTGGTCCGCTTGGGGCGCTCCGGCACTGGCTTGGGCGACGACGTGAGCGAGCTGATGGGAGTGACAATCGCCTCTCCCTTGACGACGGAAATGCCAAGGTCACGGCCGCAATTCATAATGTTGCCAGATTGTGCTTGAGGCTGAGGCTGCTGGATGGACACCGTTTGGGCGTCCGCGGAGTTGGCCCTTTTGTCGTAGTCAGGACGATTGTTGTTGTTGCTGGTGTTTGTGTTGGGGATGGGTGCGTGGTAGAGGGGAGCGTTGTCGTTGGTATTGTTGTCGTCGTGGCCTTTGGACGCCGATGAATCCTCGTCGTTGGTTGATGACGTGCCGATGTCCAGCCCCTTTTCTTTGCATATTATGTCATAGAGGGCGCTGATCGGACGCGATTCGCTGCGCACGCGCACCGCGCGCTTTCGACCCGCGAACCGCTGCAAATGGCGGCTCCTACTCGAGGCGCTGTCGGAGGGCGTTACAACTGCGTTAAGCTGTCTATCGTCTAGCGACTGCACATTGACTCTACTGTTACTACTACAACTACCGCTACCATCGAATGGTGTGTATGAGCTGAAATCACCTTTTGTGGCGCCCGCAAGCGTTGGCGATGGCTTCGCGAAGCGTTCTAAACTTGGGCGCTCGCTTCCCGCAGAGCCGCCACGAAAAAACGCTGAGCGCCCGCCTGCTGCTGCTGCTACACCAGCGCTGCTGTTGTACGAGCTGTTGGCTGCGCTGGCACCGGTGGCCGCTGCCGTTGCCGTTGCCGCGGCTGTTGTCGTTGTCGGTGCAGCTGAGGTGACGCCCTTTGGCGGTGTGGCACTGAGGCCCGTAACCACGCCCGTGCCCGGTCCAATGGGCGGTGGCACCACCGTTGCGGTGCTGGTCCTCGGGAAGTAGCGCTCCTTCACGAGCTGCGACGCCGTACTGTACACGCTCTGGTAGCGCTCGTCCAGGGCGGCAGCATCACCTGCGGCCTTGGGCGGAGTGTGAATGCGCAGATGGACGTCCGTGTAGTACACGGGCGCGGTGTGGTGATGGAAGTGGGGATGCTGTCCCTGGTAGCGCGACGACTTGGTGGATTGCCTGGGCTTCTGCTGTGGCGCCGACTGTGGCTGTTGCTGTTGTTGTGATGATGGTTGCTGGCAGCTCGTATTGGCAGTGGCTGAGGCTGAGGACAAGTTACTACTGGATACCGAATTGTTTTCGATATCGAGATTTTGCGATGAAGCGATGGATTCTGGGATTGATAAGAAAAAGAGAGAAGACATTTGTGAAATTAATGAAAAGGACAAATCAGAATGAAAAAATTGCAAATAAATTTAATAAAAAGATGTTTAATAAATGTTTTAAAAATGCATTTCAGAACTTTCGAAATTTAATTCGAACAAATTCGCGTAAATTTCGCAAAACTTTTATGTAGAAAGAAGTACGAAGTTTGAATAACAAAAATTTGATACATTCGAAAAGTTCGTCATGTTTGTTCGAGTAAATTGAACTTTTGCTTAGAATTCAGGTTTATGTACATCCAAAGTTTTCTTACATTCGAACAGAATTTCGAAGAATTTATGAAATATTCACATAGAAATGGAAAATTTGTATTAAAGTTGGATGAGTATTTGAAAAGAAAGCTTTGGAACTGAGAAATTTGAACTAATATGAGAGGAAAAATTAAAAATATTTTTAATTAACTTTGAAAAAGTTGGCTTTGTATTGAAGCAGTTCAAACTGATTTCGAAAAAACAACAACAAAAAAAAATATGTATATATAAATAAAAATGTGCATATATATAATATATATAATAAAAATATATATAATTAAAATCGAAAGCATAACAATAAGAACATTCAAGTTGATCGTTTTAATTTCAATTAAAAATTTGGATGACTTTAATCAGTGGCGTATTCAGGGAGGGGTTTTGGGGGTTGAAACCCCTCTCCCCCGAAATATTAGGATCGACTTTAAAAGTATATACAAATTAAAAGGCATTTTATGAATATTAAAGAATTACTTTCTGAAACCCCCCAAAATATTTTTCTGAATCCGCCCCTAACTTTAATCAATTAAAAATTCCATTTGAATGCTTTGAGAGATATTCACGACTTTAAATCCACATCAATGCTTTTTTATTGCAAATGACTATGAACAGAGTTTTTGACTCATGCCGACAGCAGTTACGAGAGTGAGCGCATTGAATAACAGTAAATGCAAAAACAACACACAGAACTAGCTGCCGTCGGCCGGTGGCAGTGGTTTGGCTTTTTTCGCATTAATCAGTTAATGCAGCCCACATGTCTGCCGCACACCAACAACGCTATGCATAATTCAGTGTTGAGTATTTGCTACCATTTGTTGCTATCTTTGTTATTGTTGTTGCTATTGTTGTTGCATCACATCACAAACCACAAAAATACGATACAAATGCAAAAACCGCAACACCAAAGAGTGACATAAAAGCAAAACTGAGCTGACAGTGACACAACGAGCCAACGTTGCAGCAATGTGGCAGCGACAATTGTGAGGCAATAACCCATAAATTGGTGGCGAAGTATGCGGGGCAGAGGGGTGGTGGACATAATGCAGGAAGCAAAGTTGCAAGGGAACAACTTTGGGTCAAATGTGACTGGTAATTTTGTGGTTTGGCATTTTTGCCAACAATGACAATTTGACAAATGTTTCTGGCATTTCACTTGTGGTTTAAAAAGCCTTTGGTTAAGTTTGTTGCCAATAGAGGACAATGTGTTCAATTCAATTCTAGTCAGCCGAAAAGTTTGAGTTCAGCTGCGCCGCAATTCAAATTCATTTCTTGAGAACTTTCTCGTTTGAAAGTACAATTCACTCGTTCATTTTCAAATTATCCGAATTGACATTGAACGATTTATTTACAACCTGCCAAATCATTTCCACGTCATCGCGCTTTCGTGTCAATTTGAGTTGTTGTGATTGATTTGCATTGTTGTTGCTGTTTGAACAAGGTTAATGTAAAGTGTGATTGAAAGCAGTTAATGCGATTCTAAGTACTTAAGCAGCGAGACAGGACAGCGGCGAATAATGACAGATGCGACAAAAGTTCAACACAAAACAAACAAGCAACAAAAACCGACGAATTGGCTGTGGGCTGCGATGAGAGGAGGTTGGCGTTTGTTGCTTACTATTTCTAATTAGTTGCAATACAAAAGCAAAAAGCAGTTTTTACACGTTTTTTCAGTAAATGCATTTGCCACAACAACATGAAAGCAGCACGAAATGGGCACAGAGAAGGCGCTGAGGAGGAGAGGGAATGCATTTTATATCTAAAAGGGATTAAGAGCAATTTGGCGCAAAACAAAAAACCAACCAACTGCAGGTGGAGGCCGAAAGCGGCAAATCAACTTGGCAAAAGCAGCTAAATGCATTCAAGTGCACACCTGAAGCGGCCAGAACGAAATTTGTGCCAAACTGCAGCTGCTGCTGGTGAGGTGGTGCGACTGCAGCAATTGTTGTTGTTGTTGTGGCAACAACTGCAAAACGGTGTCAAGGTGAGAGTGCAGGCGGTCGCTAATGCGCTAAATTATAGGCAAATGAGTATAAAGCATTGAAACAAATAAATGTCAACAACAACAATAACAACAAAACACTGCAAACCATACTTAAGATTTGTATTTTAGGGCTCCTTACATACAGCAGCTGTCTTCATAGCTCGAAGTGCTTAATCTGATTTGCGGTTTTGCATTTGACAGTAATGAAAACAAGTACAACAACAACAATAACACTGTTGTGTGCTTCAAAGATTTGTAATAAATCAAGGCGCCATCGAAGATAATTTCGAGCATACGGAATTGACAGCTGAAGGCAAAAGTGCGTCATGTGTGTGAGTGTGTGTGTGTATGGGCGCCATTGATTTGAAATTATTTGCCAAAAAGTAATACAATTACAGCAACAAGCACATCAAGTGCCTACGTATGAAAATAACAATTCAATTATGTTTTCAATTTCGCTTTCAGTACAATTCGCCACAGATTTTCTCATATTTTAATTTTTTTCATTTCAATTTAAGACCAAAACAACAGTGACGACAGTGTATTGGCAGCCAGGTGGGCGTGTCTGTCAAAAATTGGATGCCGTCAACTTGCTGTTGTTGTTTTTGGTTAGAACACTTTTCAATTCGCAGACGGCAAATGTTGCGCATACGCCGCGTGGGCTGTGTTGTCGGCAGCGACAGCAAACGTTGCCTGAACAATTGTTAGGTGCGATAAATCAATCAAATAGAAAATTCCGAAATGGCGCAGCGAGTGCAGCTGACGCGTCGAGGGAAACAAATCACATAGAAAAATATACAAAAGTTGGTTTTGCCCGCAGTTGCAGCTGACTTCATTATTTTTCTCATTACGCCAACACGTGTGCGCCGCTGAACGTCGCGTTGCCTATCCATTTCCAGATTTCAGCGAATGTCAGTATTTGTGCAGCGTTTTCCAAAAATCCGCTCGACTTAAGCGCCACACAAAATAAACACCTACGACGACGAACGCGTCAAGCGATCGACGCGTGTTGACACAAGTTGCAAATGTGTCGCGTGCGCACATCGACACACTCGCATTCCGGTGGCCAGCGGCAGCGACAGCGAAATTCTGAAATTGAAGAATCGTGCTGGGCGCGTCTGCCGGTGCCGCACGGCGCATTGTGTAGCTTTCATATGAGCAGCTTTTTTCCATTTGATTATTTACGTGTCGTTGCCTTGTGGACACTGGCATTTTTGTAATTTCATATTTTTTGTTGTTGTTGCATTCACGCCTATATTGATTTTGTGCTTTCACAGAATGAGCCCACAGCCGGCTGTCGCTGTTTGCATAGTTTGGCGTCAATTTCCACGCTCAGTTGAGGCTTAATTGCCCAGCAAAAGATGAGCGTGGAAATTCTTTGCGGAATCCTAAACAATGTGTGGCGTATTTATAAAAATGAAATATCATACTTGTGAAAAAATATTTACTTGTGTGATGTCAGTTGCGCAGCAAGAAATATTAAAAAAATTCATTAATTCAATAAATAATTGGCTGACAGCTGACTGACTCATTTAAGTAGAACAGGTTTACAGCTAAAAAACTATTCAACAGCTGCGAAAATAAAAATTATTTCGCTGTTGGCTAACTCGAGCTATGAACTTAATCCTTTCGACCCCAAAGTTGCCTGAGAGCAACTTCACCTATTTGTCATCTTACAGCAAAAGTTACAATTTATTTATGGATTTAAATAAAGTTGGCACCAACAATTTAATATTTTTAGAAGTGAATTCAAAGCAAATTATAATAATTTTATCGATATCGATCGAGCGATATCAAGGAAAGTTTGTGGTCTAATTGAAGTCTACGAATTGGACGCGTTTGATCGAAACCTTGTTTCTTATATAATGGTTAAATAAAATCAAAAAAGTGATATTTTTGTATTTTTCTATAAATATTCAGTGATTGTTCTTTAATTAAAAAATATTGATACAAAATTTATTTAACCCGTTTTAATATAAAATTGTTCAACAGTAAACTAGCTGTAGAACTCTAGCAAAGAGGCGTGACGACTTCAAATGTGGTGTACACACTTCTTAAGAAAGTGTTTCATGATTTAAACACCAAAAAGTAATATCGCAACATAGGGTTAAATTCGGGGTCGAAAGGGTTAAGCTCCCCGGCTAATGTTGCAGTGTAGTGACTGTTGAGCTATGGCAGCTATTTTTTTCATTCATAATTTCATTTTTGATATCCTTCAAACATATTCTTAGCAAATTTCTCAAATTTGGCTTAGGTGGATGACAAGATTCTTATTGGTTTCTAGTTGAAATTTGTGCCAAATTTTGACCCAATATCTCAACTACTTTGCAAGCTATGGAAAGACGATTGGTAGATGAAAAGACAGGCGAAACAGAGAAGCTGGACTATTCTATTCAAATTATTCACATATTTTTTTTACTTAGTGGCGCACGAAAGGCTCATTTTAAGGATTCAAACACTTCCCTCACACCTGTTTGTCCAAAACTTCTGGGTGATAAAATTTGGTTTCCAATGGTATTTGGCTCAAAAGTTCTGTTCAAACTCCCCTATCATCAAATTCTGTGTGCGCCACTTCTGTGCCTTGTGGCCCTTCAATCAATGTAACCTGGCAACCCTGTGCAACGTATACGAATGTGGCGGCAACATTGTGTGTTGTGCGCGTTGGAAAATCCAGAAAGACAGCGCAGTTTCTATATAAAAATTGTGATGAAAACACTTTTAAATTTAGGCACTCAAACACATGAAAATCGAATCAGAAACACAGCCGCCGAAGTGGGCGGCAGGCGGGCGTCGTTATTGCGCAGCCACGCCAAACGCGCCACCAAAGCGCCAGCGGCATGTGGCGCAATGTCAATGCTTCTTGGGAAACAAGCAAAATAAACGACGGCATTCATTAGGTCGAAATAAAAAAAATTGCAGCTACATGAAAAAAGCATTTAGTGCTCACATTTCACATTTCACTGCAGAAAGTTGTCAAAAGTTGTGCCAAAAATGCGTAGCAAGTGAAAAGCATTTCTGCATTCAAGTTTTTTTTTTGTTCGCAAAACTACCTGCAAACAAATGTCGCGGCGGCTGAATGGGGGCGCACAGTTTGCTGCCTGGCACACTTTTGACAATTGTTGTTCGGTTGGACGAGGACGACAAGCGGGCGGAAACGAGAGCGCGCCCTAGTCTCATGTGGACCTGGTTTCAGGCGATCAGTGCATTTTTATTGAAATAAAAATAAATGCGACATTAAAAAGCCATAAAATGCTAATTTAATTCAATAAATAAATAAATGCAAGCGTGCGTTATGTCACTTTTGACAGCTTATGAAATGATGTGCGCTGCTTGGCCGAGGGGCCAAATTCCAGCGTTTAGTAGCGACGCGCTATAAACAAATGAATGCGCGATGCCGTGTGGCAGATGTCAAAACAATCGCATAGCACATGCGATTTCCACGAGAAATGTTTGAACAGCATCGAATCGAAGGAAACAATAAAACTTGTTGGTTATAATTAATACAAAATGTGTGAAAACAAATACAAAAATAAATAAAAATATGAGATCATTATTATTTATTACTAGCCATGGCTGCAGAGTGAGAGTTTTGGCCTCAAGTTGCTGGGGACTGGTGACAATGTCCACAGAATTATCAGTCGATAGCAAAAGCATAAATATTTTCATATTTCAATTGAAATAAAAATCAGTTGAATTGCCTAAAACTAAAGAAAAAACAAAGTATATTTTCCATTAGTTAATTAATTTTCATGCTTTGTGTGCACTGAGCGTCAGTTGGCCAGCGTCCGTGCAAATTTCAGAAGCGACTATAACAAAATCTACAAAAAAGTAATGTCCAAGTAAAACGACAATTTTCATTAATCAAAACGTAAAGATTATTAAAATGTCTTTCAGTGGGCGACTTGTGGCTCGTAAATATTTTGCATCAAGTGCACATTACATTCTTGCGGAAATATTCAACTAGAAGATTACGAAAATTAATTTTGATGCGACACAGCTTGCAGTGGGCGAGTGCAAGTTTGCGTCATTTTCCATGAAAAAACATTTTTCTGGTAAAATTAAAATGTTTACAAAGGATTCTAGAAGCACAACTTATGACAGCGAATTGAAGTAAAGTCAGCGAAAAAACTATTCGAAGCGGAAGTCATTGAATGCCGGCGAAAAGGAGGTAAAGTCACTGTCGAGAAGATTTAAACTGATAAATAAAATACTAATAAATTAAAAAATTAAATAAAAATAATAATTTTAATTAAAATGAATTTTAATTTATTTATAATTTCATTCAATTGAATGGCTAATTGAATATTCTCTCATTTAATTGAAAGACTAATTGAATATTCTTACACAAATCTATTGACTTGACTTGATTTTCCTGCAAACGGTTAAAACCTATGAAGTGAAGTGATGAAAACCAGTGAGTTGGACAATTTTAAGTCATCATATCTCTTTAATGTATCTTCGTTCCAACAAAAGAAGAGAGTTCTACACAATTCTGTTCTCTGTGAATTCGCTACACTCATCAAAAAACGATATCTGAAAGATCTGAAATTTAGAACACTAAAACCCCTAAAACTACTAAAAAGTCTCATCCTAGAGGGTTAAAACAATACCTGCACAAAATATAAACATTGGCCCAGTGCTTGAAAGCCTTAAACAGTAATAATAATGCGTTGAGTCGGGATCGATATGAGAGACACTCAAGTAGAGCTATGCGGCCCATAGTGATATCAAAAACGATGTCTTATTGAACAGATTTCATCAAAATTGTAGAGAAAACTTTTACTAGGAATCACTAAACCCCTGTAGATTAAAAATTTAAACAAAAATGAAAATAATTGAATTAATATGAATTATATTGATATGACTCTTTGTTGATGACATATTGAACTGAACCAATATGAAGTTCCACACCCAACTCGCTTATTTTCGTACTTGTTTTTCTGCTTGGAATAATGCAAAACATTCCCTTGGCAATCGTCTGCGCTGTAATAGGTTCAAGTCAACTAAAAGCTATTTAACATTTTTCAAACCCATTACGCACTTTTGGAGCTTCAAAGCATTATTTGTCGTTCTTCGCAAACAGGCAAATTGTGCGCGTAATGGCGTTAAGCGGTTTCCGCCTTCCGTTCAGCGGTAATGCGTAGATGTTGTGTAAAAAATAAAATATGGAAAATACAAAAATAACAAACATGGCCAACGTTGAACTTGAGACCCGAGCGCGTCTAATCCGCTCGTCAATGGCACAATCTGCGCCGGAAAATCAATAATTTAGGAACGGGAAATATGAAAAGTATGAAAATAAATAGGCTCACACAATGGTCGACGTTCTTGGCGACTGCACTTTGGTTGGCGAGTGCAGTCGAGCCGCAACAAACAGCGCGCCTCGCCGTGCCACAAAGTAATGCATAATGTGTGATGTGTGTGTGTGGGTCTGCGTCCGTCTAAATTTGGCCGCGCAGCACACTGACTCGCACGGCACTTGGGCACCGCCACATACTTAGTTGCATTGCGATCGACAATTTCAAGCAGCAACTAAGCCGATTCACATTCAATAACCAACGCAATGCGTTCGACAGGAAAGTGCGTCGCAGCGTTGGGCGAAGCGGAGCGCGGAGAGGCGCGGCCTAATAATAGAGCACTCGGGCGCTGATTGTGCTGCGATAAGTACACAGACACTCAAGTATCTACGTTTACATAATGTATTCATGAGTACATTATATGCACACACACAGACTGGATATAAGACAAGGACGTCGTTCGCGGAGGTGGTTGCAGCAGCCAGTTGAGGAGGAATGTGTTTGCCTCAAATCCCTGGGGTCTGTTGTTGTGTCCGCTGAAGAAAATGAAGCACTTGACTTGTGCGCTGCCTAAGCTGCAATTAAGTGGGATCTTAATGAGAGTTGCAGTGTCTGTTGCTGTGTGGGTGTGTGCGTAGAAGCGACACACGTATTTGCGGGAAAAGGTCACCCGGCGTCGGGGGGCAACGCGAAAGACTTTACTAGTTGAGTGCAAGAAGTTGCCGTCTACAATCAACTCGATTGCGAAAATTCTTGGGAAAATTCCTTCACTTAACCCTTTTGGCTTTATTGGAACAATGTATTTTACAATAATTTGACAGGTCTGCTGGGGTATTAGATCTCAAATAATGTTTGAGGCTTTATTTTCTGAAGGCTTCAGCACTTGTCGAGGCAAAGATGAAAACTTTGGGGCTCATGTAAGTCTCCAACAGATATGAAAAGACCCACACTGGACTTGAGAGGCCTTCAAGTCAAAGCGTGGTTTTTCCCAGATGAAAATTTCGGGGCTCATGTAACTCTCCAACAGATATGAACGGACCCACACTGGGCTTTTTAGACCCTTAAGTCAAAGCGTGGTTTTCCTAAGATATGAAGACATCCTCAATGTTATTATTTGGCTGCCAAGTGAAAGTGTGGTTCGTCTGTTGATAAGAAGAGACAATGGACTTATTTTGGAACCGCCAGTGAAAGTATGGCTTTTTTTTAGATATGAAGAGACCCACAATGGGCCTTTTCGGCCACTGAGTGAAAGTCTAACTCTTCTTTTAGATATGAAGTAACCTTCCTCCGAGCGAAAATGTGTTGTTTCGCAGATATAAAAAGACTCACACTGGGTCTATTTTAGATATTTCAGTCAAAGTGAGGCTCTCTCACAAAAATGAAGGATGATCATAGAATAATGGGACTCATGGGCCTTCGAGTTGAAATCTTCCGAGTTTACAGATTTGAAGGGACTCACAATGGACCTTTTAATCTCCTACTCAAGTAGTTGAATGTGCTTAAATAATTTATTCTCTTTCCATAGTCCATAAACCGTTCAAATTCGAAAAGCCAAAGGCATCAGATAGCTTCGTTTTCTCTATAAATTTTTGTTAAAGAAACTTGAATTTCGTAAAAAAACTACTCGGCTCATTTTATATTTAACCTATTTTTAAAGTGAGGAGTGAGTTTACCTTTAATGAGAGTAGGAAATAAAATGCTTCTTAAAACATTTTCAATTTCCCAGTCAATTTGAAAAGTTTGTAAATTTGAATATATTTAAAATGATTCAATTGCTAGAGCTCTTTCGGAATTGAATACTATTCCGGAACTTGATCTCGCGCTTTCAAAGAGGTTAGTTTTAAGGAACTTAGTTGAATTTTTTAAATGAACTTCATGCCAGTTTATTGTTATTAGTCTGTAAGAATTGTTAATTCATAGACTTAATAAATAAATCAATAAATAAAATAAATAAAACAAGTTGAATTGCAAATATGAATAGGAAATTTTTGAAATCTGATTAGAAATAATTTTTGATTTTCTTCTTTTTGCCTTTTTAATTGATCGATCGAAGACTTGTTTGATAATTATTTTTTTTCTTATGCTTAAAAATTCTCCAACAAACTTCTTAATACATATTAGGCGAAAAAACGAGCCTTAACCCTTCATGGCATGGCATATATTGCAGTGTTGCCAGATACCTGAAATGACTTTCACCTAAATCTTGAAAAAACCTGAATATTCCTCCCAAAAATTAAAAAATCAACAAAATTTTTTTGGGGAATTTCTGTCGTTTTTAACTGAGGAATTACTTCTCATGAAAAATAAAAATATAACTCGTTTTTTTTATGGCAGCCTTTTTATTCATTCAGTTTCAGCTTAACAACAACTTAACACAAACAAAAACTTGCATACAATTATATCAGTAATGATCATTAGATCACTCATGATGTCAAGTGTATCACCATCAAAATCTCCTAAACAATTCGTCTTCCCAAAAATGCTCCTAAAAGTGCAAGAATATCCTTAAACTAAGAGGAAATGTCTTAATCTGGCAACACTGATATATTGCAATGTTATCATTTCATAGATTTAGAAACTATTCTATTCAGCATTTTATAGTCGTTCAATCTTCAGTTTTGTCTTTTATGTTAAAACATTTCATTATTAAAGGAATTTCGCGAATAACATTGAAAGTACAGTCGTGTCTGGACATAGTGAACAAATTATAGCAAGGCCTGTTCACAGCATTGAGGTTGTTCATTATATCAAGGTTAACATTTTTGTTAAAAAACTTGTTTTATTTGCTCAGAAACTTTTAAATACACATAAAAAAACCCACTTTCAACCACAATCAGTTTACATTCGACAAACAATATAACAACTAAGGTCAAGAAACAGCTGATTTTGTAACAATCAACAGTAAAAATACAAATTAGGGGAATACCTTCTTTCATTTTTTATTCCTTCTTGTGTTTTTTGTTGCTTTTGCTTGAAATTGCTTTCAAAATCATGTTCATTATTTAGAAGTTTTCGACTGTTTCACATGTACAAATTTGGGAGTTCACTATATCGAGGTGTTCACTTTATAGGGTGTTCACTATACCCAGACACGACTGTATGTGCAAAAGAGTCATTTATTTCGAGGTTAGCGTTCTCAGCAGGATATGGCAAATTTCTATAAAACTTCATTCATAGATACAAGAAATCAACAAAATTAAATTTGTACCATCAAACTTTAACAATCAACAAACATAATATGGCAAACATGTTTTTTATTCAAAGAAATCAACTCATGCAACTAAGGGTTAAACGCACAAATGGTATTCACACATTTTCGTTACACATTTCAAAAATGCATAGAACATTTTGGAACATCCAGAATTGAACGTTCGTGCTGTTAACAAAAATTGAAGGGAATTCAAGGCCGGCCGGTTCGATTACTCGTTTAACACAAATACAACAAACGCTTACTAACCGATACTTGAGATAATTAGAATAATTTCAGTATATCCAGTTTTAACACCTAAGCTGGCAAACAATTATGAATCGCTTTGATGAATCGATATTTCGTACAACTGTTGCTTCGAGCGTTTACAACAGTTTCTCTACCACTTTGTCCGTCGCGCAACAACACTTTTTCGCTGTTCAAGCGCCGCACAACAAATCATAATTGCCAAATATTTGAGCGCGGCTTTGCTTTGTCAGCATTTAACCGGCTAATGGTCAGCGGTAACCATGTGTTTGCGCCCATTTACGCCTAATTCGAATTGGCCGCGAAGCAACGAGAAAAATGATTAATAAGCCAAGAACCAAAATTTAAAACAAACTAAATAATAATCAACACCAAATGCCGCAGGTCAGCGGTCCAACACGAAAATCGGCTGCTCGCCGCGGAATTACTTCATGCGGCTAAAAATAACATTTACGCTGAAACGCTGAAGTGCTCGAGAAAAGCAACAACTGCGATTTACAACAATTAAAAGTATGCAAACCGCCCGAGTGCGAGTAATGACAGCGCGACGGCGGCTACGTGCCAACAGCAGCAGCAGCTAATACTTATCTACAACAACAAATACTAACTCTGATTGCTCAGCATGGCCGATCGGAAGGCGGTTGCCGGCGCGCCATAGGTGTTGTTATTGTTGTTGTTTATGGTTGCTGGAGTTGTGGCAAAAGTGCAATTCACGGTGTTGGTGTCGTTGGCGGCGTTGCTGCTGGTGCCGCCCGCGCCAACGCCGGCCAGGTTCAAGACACCTTCGCGGATCAGGCACTCCTTGAGGGCGAGCATAGTCGAAAGCTGCTTCTTGCTGTGTTCCAAAACCTCGGTGGAAGCTGCGACTTGGTGCGCGGGTGGTTGTCAAGCACTTGCTGCAGTTAGTTGATTGTTGTTGTTGTTATAAATAGTTGTTGCACAACACTGGCAGCACTGAGATTTTATTTGTCCAGCGTCGTTTTATCGTCTCGACTGTGGAGACGTTATCGGTCGCTGCAAGCAGCCCGCGACACACACACACACACACTCACACAGCAGTTGCAGGCGGCGCGCACCACACCAACGTCTGTCGTGTTTATTTATATTTATTGTTCGTGTTGTTGGCGCTGCAATTGTTGATTTTGTATTTTTAATAATTTGTGCCGCCTTTGAAAATCACGCCAAGTGAACGCGCAGCGCACAGTGTTGCCGCCGCTCGCTGGGCCAAAGACAACTGCGCCAGTTCCGCGGCAACGCGCACCGAACTGTGCTTCTTCTCCGCTGCACCGAGCCAACGTGTGCAGCACACGCAGCACTCGTCGCTCCGCCTGCGTCTTGCAACTTGCGCGATTCGACGGCGGCGAAATCTTTTCGGTCGCCGATTTAATTTTCAATTTAATCCGCACTTTATTTTTGCCTGTGCGCGATTTTGATTTATCTTGCGATAATTTGTTGTTGTTTGTTGTCGTGCGGCCGTTGCGCTATCCGTGTTCGAGCTGAGCGCGACACTTGCCACTTGAAGACGTTCGCTTTTACAACTGCCAGCCGCGCACCCGACGCCAGTGTCGAGAACTCTCACCAGGCGCGGCGCAGCGCGAGTATCTGACGGATACGCGGCGCAGCTGTGCTTGCGTGCGAAGCAAAAGAATTAAAACAAAAACCGAAAAACACAAAAACAACCCCGCAACTAAAAGAAGAGCGCGACAAATGCCAACAGCGTAAAAATAATCAAGTGGAAAATCACAAAAGCAAAACGAACCCACAACAACAACAAAAACAACAACCACACTGACTGTATGGCAATAAATTGAGCGTTGAGCGCGAGCAACGAAGAAACCGAGAACCACACAAAATGGAAACCAAACAGTGGAAACAGTGGCGAAGCAAGGACGAAAAGAAACGAGCGAAAACATTGAAGTAATAGGAAAAATTAAAGAGCCAACAACGAGAAAACAAATAAATGTCTCACAAAATTTCACGTAGTTGTTGCGGCGTTGTGTGGAAGTGAACGCGCTCGGCGCTCGCACACAGCCATCACAGTGGAGCAAATGCGCGAAGGTTACAACTAAATGGGTGTAGTTGAAGTTTTAAGTTTGAAGTCACGCGTAGGATACCAAGAGTTAACTGGTGAGTGAACTAATTACGAAACTCTTTTAGAGAGACCAAGAGTTAACTGATGAGTTAACTAATCACGGAAGTTTCTATAAAACTGCTGATGGACTTGAAAGACATCTAACATCGCAAATTAAATGAATGAATTAACACCATCAATAGGTTTTAGTTTAAATTATAAATTGCTTTAATTTTCTTCTTAACCTGGTAGCGCCTAACGTGACCATATGGTCACACTGAGCATGCAATTAAAAAAAATTATTTTTTCATATTCAATATATTATGTTTCATATTCAAACAGTCAAAGCATGTTTTCGCAAAATTTGAGAAAACAATTATTTCGGCACATTCGGGTTAAACCGTCAAGCGACAATTTATGAAAATTCAAATAATCCATGGATGTGGCTTTTAGTTGCTTGAGGCCAACATTTAAATTATTGAATTTTTAGTTGAAAGTTAATGAAAATTTAAAACATTTCCTTGAAATATTTTAATTCATAAACAGGAAAAAATGCTTTAAAATTAATTAAAGGAAGACGTTGTGTGGTATCACTTTCATTGTTGTTAGCGATTGGAAAAAAATAAAGTAAATAAATAAGTAAAAAATAAAATCATATAAACTGATAAATAATCTGAAAATCACCTCGCATGGTATCTGCAAGTAGAGAAAATTACGAAAAAAATGAAAAAAAATTAAAAAATGAAAGAAAAAATCTTATCGAATAAAATTTAATGATAAATCGCTTCTGAATCAAATATTTGCACTTCGCTATCAAACAAACAAAACAAAAGGAGAAAATGTTAAATAATTCCAATTATGTATTTGAACTCAAATGCAATAATTTCCTGTCAGAAAATTCATCGATTGCACCACTGCTGTCCTCACCCCGCGCGCAATAAATCACGCGACCAACGCGCAATTATCAAATGTTGCCATCATTAATCACAACAATTTCCAAAAATTATTTCATACGAAAAATGAGAAAAATCCACAGCGCAAGAAGCAGACAACATTCACATAAACATAGCAACAATGAAAGCCACAACAACAACAGCAACACCATTGTGTCAACATCATTGTCCTCAAAATTGTCGAGCTGCGATTTGGCTTCCCCCAAAAATAAATTCCAATTTGTGTTATTTATTTTTGCAGTTTTTGTTGTTGCCAGTCGTTAAATTGAATTAAATTAAAAATTAATTTGAGTGATTGCTGCACAAACCGGCAATTAATGAAATTAACTGCCACAACTGTCATGGAGGGCGATTCGAAAAAGTTCTCGATTCGAACCTTTGTCTGATTATGACATATCTCATTGTTGTTGTTGTTGTTTTTCTTGCAGCAGTCACTTGCTATTTGCAACAAAGCGCGACTGTTGATATTTGCTCAAGCAGGCAAAAACAACAGACAGCAGCGGCAGAGTTGATTTCATAAAATCCATTTGTCTGTGGCTGCTTGTGTGTGTGTGTGTGTGATTTTTCAGAGACTTTGAACTTTCATTGCTTGCATGCTGCTCCCAAGAAACTGAAAGTGGCAAAATGTTCAGCCATTGTTTGATTATTGTAAAAACTTTCAGCAATATTGCAGCGCGACATTTGAGCATGTTTTCGCTTCACCGAGAAAAGATAAGCGCGACAGAAGCGAATTGAAAGCGAGCCGGAAGAAAGTCGAAGCTGATTTGCGCTCAAAGTTGATACAAACAAAGCGCCACAGTGGGAAATACTAAATGTTTGCTAATTAAGAACGATTCGGGGCTATTTGAGGCCTTTGTCTGTAAGCCAATCGAGTCCTTGGATCACGAAATAAACTTATATAAGAATAGGAGAAATCATTGGACCGTAAATCAGACTCAACTATGGCTTGTTTGAACCATTGGATCATTGGGTCAGACTGAATTAAAACATAATTAAAAGATCTTCCTTTCGCTGGCTTCCATTCCAGCAATCAATGCTTTCATTAAGATCCCAGAAAGACTTTGTTCCACCGATCACTTTGTCCTTGCAATCACTGAAATTTCGACCCCTAATTTAATTTCCCAAACGTCACGAACGACTGCAGATCGCTTGGATGGTCGGCGGCAATTTAAAAACAACGCCCGATGATCACAAGTTCAAGAACGCCAAAGCAAATACACGGAACGCTGCGCATGTAAACTCGCATGTAAACAGCGCCGAAGGCAAAAGTCGCGCTGCCTCGCGATGGGCGGCGTGCGGGCTGCGCTGCCTTGTCAAGCAGTGTCAGAAAAGTAAGGAGAACCGAACAAATAAATATGCGAACAAAACGCCGCCTGCACTAACGTCAATAAACCGCAGAGTCGTTAAAATGCAATCGCCAGCGATGCGGCTGGGAATTGCGATGTGAATGTAAACAGTTTAAACATTTTTCGCAATCAATGCAAAACAAAAAAAAAAGATTAAAAAAAATAAATAAAGGAAACAAAAAGTAACAAAAAAATTTGTATATTATTTTTTTTTGGTCAGAGTTTTGAAATTTTATAGTATTTCCCACAAAACTTATGTTTCTCTTATTTATATATTTTCTAATATTCTTCTTCTTTAAGAATAAAATAATTAATTTCAGTAATCTACACAATATTCCAAAGTGTTACTGAAGATCGTTCGGTCCGTCACCCAGCGACACCGGCAGCCATCGCCACGGGTGAGCGGTGATCGCAGCGACCGAAATGTGCCTCGTCAGTCCCGGCTCGAACGCGCCGCAGTGGGTCACCCCGTCCCGACTTAATGCGCGATCAATGCGCGAAGGCGGCTTAATTGCAGTCCGCGTGCGCGTTCCGAATAACAGTGATCTGTGCACTTACGCCGATGAAAGTGTGAACCGAGTCGAGACTGCATGACGCGGCCATGCCACTGTCTGTCCGTTGCCCGTTGCGGCGCCTGTGTCTGACGCGCTGTCTACCGCAGTCCGCTGCGGGTTGACATTGTTTGCGCGGCGTTTTATTGCAGCCGGCGGCGTCGCAATGACATGTGCACTTTTTGGCGTTTTTGTTGCGGCTCTCATTATTGTCATTACGACCGGAAGACACGCGATTGTTTGGTTGGCGCTGTCTCGGTTTCAATTTGGCATTTACTTCGGTTGCGCACAGTCAGCTGATCGCGCTGTCAGCTGCTCGCTCAGTCGTCCGTTCACGCCGTGTCTGGCCAGCTGTCATTTCCGTCATGCAAAGCTGCATGCGTCACGTTTAACGGCCATACAGCCACTACACGGTCCGCTGCTGCTGCTCGCCACTGTTGCCAATTGTGCCACCCGCTCATTTACTTCCCCCCTCCCGCTCAATGTTCTCCTCGCAATTGCAGTTTTTATTTTTACACAAATTTTTATGATGTAAACAATGGCATCGCAATCTGCACGATTTGTTGGTCGCGGTTGTCGTTGGCTGTTGTTGTTGCTATTCGTCGCTGTTTATGCTTGCAGCCGTTCGTGGGCGCTAATTAATTCGATTTGCTTGATCATTTGACGTTCATTTTACGCTAATACGCCGTCAACTGGCCAAGTCGCTATTGATGTTGATTAATTTTATTGCCCCAAACAGTTCAGATGTTGGCAGTTTTGCATTAAATTAAGTTAATTTTTTTTTATAAAATGCGGAATGTTAATAAATAAATATACATAATTGTATGTTATGAGCGGAAAAAACAAATGTTAAATTATTCAT
Organism: Melieria omissa; assembly: GCA_963971225.1. NCBI lineage: Eukaryota > Metazoa > Arthropoda > Insecta > Diptera > Ulidiidae > Melieria > Melieria omissa. Next base: position 126,615,879 of record OZ020268.1, on the reverse strand, counting down.
ATTTTTGTATGCAATGTTTATTGAAGAAAAATGCCAACAGGGGCACATAACCTATAAATTCTGACTGTGTAAAACACCACAACTGACTTCACAACGCGATCTTTTTTATTTATTTATTTTTTTTATTTAGAATAAATTGACGAAAAAAGTCGAGAACTTGTTAAAAAATTGTACGTTGGGACAATTAAATTGTGATAAATGTGTGTAAATGTAAACGATAGAATATCCAAGCATTGGATACAGTCAGCAAATGTATTTAAGGAGACACTCATTAACATGCCAAGCGAACAAAGAAGCAAAGAATCCTAACAGTCGAAGCATTTTTTTAACATGGTCCAACATGGATCTAGCTTCGTGTAGCATCTGCAAGTTCTGTGGCCAAAGTTATAAAACCTCACTCCACCTGATCGCAGATCAATTTTATTCAGTCTATCATATTTAGTAATTTTACAGACCAGATATACAAGATCGACTTTTAAACTAAAATTATAACAAAGACCAAATATACAATGGCTCCAAGAATATATCTGTGGCATTTTGACAAAATAACTTATGTCGAAATAGCGCCATTTTCCAATTTTTTAATCATAAAGAAACAATTTCAAGACGCTTCTTTTGGTGTAATCAGTTTCTATGACATTTAGTTACATAGATATGACGTGTATAATATCAACTTTTTCCGAGTTTTGTATGAGATTTGCTCTACACCCTATCAGTATTTTCGCTCTCCTGAACATTTTGAAAATAAGACTTAGGTTGTTTTGGCAAAACGCCACAGATATAGATTCGATAGAAGTTATACTTAAATAGAAGCAGTTATACACAAAAGCTGCAAATGCTTCTCAAACTAATTCCTCAGTCATAGTGATATGAGATCCTCCTCTCTTTTGACCCATCACTGCATTGCAATTGATGTAAAAGATGCCAGAGTACAAAATTTGTTTATAAATCAAGTCTGATCTAATGTGTTTCGGGACATCATTGAGAATTTCTAATAAAATGTTGTATCTAACAAGTTATTCCGAAACGTGTTGCTTTGGTTTATTTGAATTAATTATCTTTATAAAAAATTTATTTAAATTGAAAGATGATAACAATTTTTCAATTTTTTCATTTCTTCCCGCAAAAGAAGAAACCATAAAGAAGTTAAGTATCAACGAGAAAACGAACTCAAGAAGCTACTACTTTCTTTCTATAATTCGTTCACGCCCGCTCTAGCTGCATGGTTTGTGCCTTGGGTTGCGCCTCAGTAGATCGGGGTTCGAGTTTCCACTGAATCAATGCCAAAATCAGCCTAGCAGAGCTCACTGCAACTAAAAAACAGTCAATACAAAAAATTTAACAGTGGACTCAATGCGTTTCCCACCCCCTTTGGTTGTTGTTGTTCACAAGTGCGGTGAAAGTGCTAAAGCACACAAATTATGCGCCGGCGACACAACAAAATGCGGCATGCAAAAAGCCCGAGACTCGATTTTTTTATTTGGTTTTTGTAATTGTATGCAATTTTCGCATTGATCACGCACTGGCACACACACGTACACATATGTAGATAACAGCGAAAGCAAAAACAAGAACAACAACAACAACAACAACAACAACAACAACAAACAACCAGCTTAACTTGCTGACTTAGAATTTCACCGACCAGCGCGACCAGCAGTAAAAGCTGCCACACTGATAGCGGCACAAGTAACTACATTTTGTTGTTGTGGTTTTTTTTTGTAGCTGCTTCATGCGGCACATGGCAGCTGGGCGTTGATAAGTCAGCGCAATATTTATGAAAAGTTTGCTTGCCGCCCGTTGCACGGTGTGAGTGAGCACTAAACCGTTCAAATGGGCGTGTTTGATAGTGTTGCTTTTGTTGTTGTTGTTGTTAAAGTTGAGTGCCGCAAAAGTAGGTTGCACTTGGCTAATGCTAACAGTGCATTTTTTATTGCTGCTGTAGTTGACTGCACGCACTCAATGTGCGTTTAATCACAGAATAAACAGTATACAGAAGGCGCATCTGAAATAATTTTGCGATTTCATTTCAGACGCGGGCGGGAAGCAACAAAGGTGAGGAAAATGTAAAGGGAACCGAGAGAGTAAGCGCGAATTGATGTATTGTATACGCATAGATTCGATTTTTTTTGGGCTTTATTCTCATTTCGACAACAACACGCAATGTTGTTGCGGCTGGCTTGCGCAGCAAGCCAGCTTGGCTTTACTCGTGCACATTGAAAGTGGTTGATTTGGCAAAGCAATCGCCAAGGCAAATTCAATAGGTAGTTGCAGCATTCTTTGATAATTAGCACAACATTGTAGCAATAGTTTTCCACTTATTATCACTTTCTTAATGCGTCTTGGTTGTTTCAATATTTAACACATATATTTCATTGTAGCCATTTGTACTTTTTACAACTTCTATTTTACAAGCAGACCAAAAGAACTTATAAAATCCATTGAATTTTGGTTTTTCCCGTAGTGCTACCACCTTATGTGCCTTGGCGATCGCTCAATCAATTTTTCTATGAAACTGCCTGTCCACTTCTTGTTCTTGTTTGTCAAAAAGCAAGCGGAGAGCGAGCACGAGCCAGCACCAACATGCAAGCGGCACATCGCCCTGTTGCCCAACAACAACCACAGTGTGTGGTGCGCGGTCGCAGCTTCTCAGCTTACGCTCTCGCGCTCTGTGTGTTTTCGTCCCTTTTACTGCTTCCCCCGCATCCACAAACGGGTCGTACCGCTGGAACCCGCGAAGAAAATTTTCTTTACACCAGATGCGCATTCTGTATATTGTTTGTTCTGTGGTTTAATCCACTTTCCACTTTGCTGGCTACAGCAACAACAATCGGACAGACAAGCGCTGTCAGTGCGCGCTGACATGTACGTTTAAATGTAAGTGTGAGTGTGTCTCCATTGTAGGTACTGGCAACATGTGGCGCCACCAAGTGTCACAATGCCCGATGCGTCATGCAATGCGTTCGCTGTCGCCATTTCGCTGCACGCGTTGAAATGCCGCAAGTCTGCTGGGATGAGCCGAGGCATGTGGCAAGTTGATGTGCAGCGTGGCAGCTGATGGACTTAATTGCACCAATGCGCGGCAAGAACTTTGAAAATATTTACTCGCAACAGTTGACTGCGCAGAGCATGGGGGGAGCGCATGCGGGTTACTCATACGCCACGAGGGGCGTTTGTGTAAGAAGATAAAATGTATCATAATTTTAAGCAGATTAATTTGACTTTGAAATAAATAAAAAATTACATTTAAATAGTCTAAAATGCGACAGACAAATTGGCGTTTTACATTCTGACATTCAAAATAATACACACAACACTGCCAACTCACTGAGAGCACATCTGCCAGAAATTGCCTTGAATTATTGCAAATATTTTAAATGAAAAAGCAAAAATGGACAAAACGTTTTTACGTCAGAAACGACTAATGCGCATTTGGCCATATTAAGTAATGTGTGTCTGTGTGCGTATGCGTGTGTTTGTATGGTTCCTTAGATCATCAGGCAACTCCACGTTTTTGCAATTTGCATTTTTATGCGCTCGCTGCGTCACTGCAACTGCAGACGTCAACGGTGACCACAACGACTGCTGCTGTGGCTGACTATGCGGCGAATGCGCCATTGTCATCGTAATCTTCGTCTTCATAGTCGTTGTCGTTGTCGTTATCGACTGCCGTTTGCACTGCGCCAACGTGCCATGAATTGACAATTCTTTATTGCTTCATCTCGGCGCACTTTACCTTGAAAAGTGTGTGCGAGCAGCAAGAAGCGCAAACATTTTTGCATACTGCTGCAATGCCGAGTTAATATCAATCGATTTAAATGCTGCAGCATGGACTAACCGCCGCTGACAAGGCAGTTGCCATGACTCTTTCTCGAAGTCAGTGCAAAGATGCATAAGAAAAGATTGAAAGCAAATCCACTTTATAGGAGCTGCTCGCATGGATTTCGTTTTTGTTGACATGTGTTTGAGGTTGTGTGGCATTAAAAAATAAATAAAAAAAATTCGTTAACGTTTTTTAATGTATAAACCAAAATTTAATAGTACGAATATGAATTTGAAAATTCAAAATGGTGGCTTTAAAATGATTTCATACAAACGAAATGTTGGCCATTTTGCATGCCACTTTAGATATTGAAATTGCCGAAGCAGATTTGTTTTCAGCGTTCTTAGAAAATATAATAATTCATAGACTTCAAAGAAACTTTTTGTACAAGAAAATAGCTGCAGATATGTAGAATTGATTAGGTGCGATTGTCAGTGTTTAACCCTTTCGACCCCAAAGTTGCATGAGATCAACTTCACCTATTTGTCATCTTATAGCAAAAGCGACGATTGATTTATGGGTTTAATTTAAGTAGGCACCAACAAATTAATATTTTTAGAAGGGAATTCAAAGCAAATTACAAAAATTGAAATACATTTTTTTTTATTTTATTTTATAAGTTGTTATACCCAAAATAATTTTCAATAATTTGCAGCGATATCAGGTAAAGTTTGTGTTCTAATTGAATTCTACGAATTGAGCGCGTTTCATCAAAACCCTGTTTCTTCAATAATGGTGAAATAAAATCAAAATGTGATAATTTTGTATTTTTCCATAAATATTAAATAATTTTTCAGCAATTAAAAGATATTGATACAAAATTTATTTAACCCGTTTTATGCTAAGATTGTTCAAAAGTAAACTGGCTCTAGAATTCTAACAAAGAGGCGTGTTGACTTCTAATGTCGTGTGCACATTTCTTAGGAAGTTTTTCATGTTTTAAATACTAAAAAGTAACATTGAGACACAGAACCAAACACACAAACTAAAACTTGAGTTAGTGGCAGCTCTTCAAATGAAACCATTGTTAAGAATTACACCAACAAATTGTTTACAAATCATTCCATATTTCAAGTCATTGATTAAGATCTATTTTCATCTTTTCATTGCCACCTTTCAAGCCCCCCAGGAAATAGTTTTTATTTTGGAATTATGTTTTAACATCAAAAAGCATAAACATTTATTTTTCAAGACCGTAAATGTAATCTTAAGAAATCAATTTATATTTCCAGTGGCGAATTCAGGGGGGTTTGGGGGTTGAAACCCCCGAAATGTTACGATCCACTTTAAAACTACGTACAAATTAAAAGGCATTTTATTAATATTAAAAAATTACTTTTTGAAATCCCCTCCCCCGAAATATTTTTCTGAATCCACCCCTGTCTATTTCTATTTTTATCGCCACCTTCCAAACAACCAAGAAATTGTTGGTTTTTTCGAAATGGTTTTTGACCCTCAAAGAAATATCAATAAATTTTTTCGATTTATTTTTATTATTTTACCCTCAAATATGTATTTTTTTAAGAAAAAAAAACCAAATTGAAAAAACTCATTTTCATTCTTATTGCAACCTTTCAAGCCCCCGCAAGAACACATTCTAATGGGTCATTAGTATGAAAACCTCTATTATTTTTTTGTTTGGCTAACCATAGCTTCAATCAACTTCAATGCATAAATTTGTCAAAGTGACTATTAAAAGTAATAATTGCTGTAAAACAAAAACAATTTTTTCAGCGCTGCTTTCACTGCCACAAAATTGCACAAAAACTGTTCTTTATTAGCGGGTTGCCAGCTTGTTGCACACAACGTGTCGGTTGAGGCTGTGCCACCAAGAGTGGCGCACTTGTCTTTATTGTTGTTGTTGTTGTGGTGTACACAAAACAATATCTGCGCACACACACTGCACTTGTCTGCCATAACGGCAGCAACAGTTGCCGTCCCTTGGTTGCCTTGGTTAGTCCGCACTTCCACAAAACTTTAGGGTCGGCAACAGCAGCAGCTGCAACAGTATCGCAAACACAAATAAACTTGACCCTAATTCGCGTTTCGTTTTTCGCCAACGCTGCTGTCGCTGTCGCAGCTGTTGACCGGCCAATTACGCGACAGCGTGCAGCACTTTGCTTTCGCCACTTTCAAGTGCAGACGCGCTGCGGCTTCGAGGTCGCTTTCGCGTCAAGTCAGAAATTATGAACGAATTACTTATGTATATTCATGCAAAAAGCTATTAAAAATATGAGCATAATTATTTTATGAAAATATTTTCTCAATCTTTAGTTAAACTCAAAATCCCATCAAACAACGCTAAACAAATATTTGCATATTTTTCCATTTCTCAAAATGTGCTGACGCTTTGAAAGTTCTCCATGATTGGCAAAACTTTTAGTACCCGCAAGATTCGAGTTGGGCGCCCACACTGCACACGTGACCTGACCTTTGCGTTGTTTGACTTATTTGGCAGTTGCCGTCAAAACCGTCAAACGTTCCGCCACGCCAACATTTCAATGCGAAACGTGTAATGCGGCAAAAATAGCTAAAAGCAATTTAATTTTTGCACGCAATAAAAATGCGTACAAACAAAACCCGACAATGTTGTGGGTGCTGCGCACTTCCGGCCGCGGCAGTGACTGGTTCAGCCGGTCGATCGGTCGCTCGTTCGTCAGCCCACATGTCCAAAGCGGCGCACGGCAGCGTTTCGATTCAAGTCCAACCACTGCACGGCGGATTTTCGCCTTTTACGGCGCTGCTAATGCGCCGTCAATGCTGCGACTCCACTTCGCTGTCTGTCTGAATGGCTGTCTGTCTGTTCATGGCATTAGCCAAATGTGCAATACGTCAGCTGAATGCGGCTATTCGATTGTGAGTTGTTCGCTTGAATTGTTTCCGCATCAAAGTGATATCGTTTGCCGTGGGTTAATAAATTATCCGGATGTGTGTTAGTGGAACTGAAATTCTCAGACAAGGAAACGCGGAGATTATGGAATTCTATACCTAATAGATGTAATCTGGGTACTGTGACTAAAGCGATTAGTTTGTTGGTCAACAAATCAAAGTCAGTTTGATTTATGAAAACTTTTCTTCGATTAGTTTTATAACTTGAGCAGTAAATTCGGTTTGAGAAACCAAACAAGAATTGAAGTCCATTGCTTTCTGCAACACTTAACATGCTTTTGCTATTAACTTGAAAAGTTTTTCTCGAACAAACATTGCTTCTACACCTCAAAACTAAGAGTCCAGTGGTGTTTTCAAAAGATTCAAACTTTATTCTGTTTAACTAGAAAATTACATAATAAACTTTTCGCCAACATTAAACTGACTTCCGCACTTTGCCTAATCCTGTAGTTGTTGAAAGCAAAGATCCTTTTCAAGGCGGCTTACAGAATGCTGCATTCACGCAATGCACAAAATTTCCGCCGGCATTTTAGTTCACAGAAAACACAAAAAAAAAGGAAAACAAAATTCACAAAAACCCAATCTGTGAGTGGAAAATAAAAGGAAATTGTAGCACAAGTTCCATGCGACGCGCGCTGAGTCCACTTGAAATCCGGCGTTGCTGCAGCTGGAGGTCAATTTGCCGCATAAGCCAAGTGCAGTGACGACGCCACGCCTCGCTGCAGCTTCCTGCGGCGTCGGCATTTTGCGAACGTGCCGCCACTTGTTTCCTTTTTCCTTATTTTTTCTCCTCACTTAAATGAGCCTCGTTTGCCGTGTGGCATGAAATGAGCAGCTACGACGCCGCTGTTGCAGTCTGCTCTGCCTGTCATAGTTGCCTGTGGCGCGCCTGTTTCGGGCGCCCCACCGCTGCGGCAGTTAATTTATCTTATCGTGTTAAGTGCGCGTTAAATTAAATTTCATTAAATTGCGCTCCGCTCAATCGTTTGGCGCCTGCACTGCGGCATTGGAAAGTGTGAACGTACGCTGGAGGTCTTGCGCCGCTTTGACTGCGGCCAATTGCCGCCGCCGCTGCGTTGATCAACGCTGATAACGAATTTGCAAGTGTTGGGCGATTTCATGCCCAGTTCACACTTCAGCCTCTCGTTGCATTCTGCTGACCTGCTAATTGGCGTTGCAGATCAGCCTTCGGTGGCTGGTCGGCAAGTGCCACTTGTGTGAACTTCAACATTGGCCAATTAATTGGATCTTGCGACCACTTAAAGGCTTTAAGTTAAAGCCTTTGCTATCTCGAATCAAGTTTTTACGGTTTCTGTGGCGAAACATTGGGCGATTTATTGGTTGTTTAAATTGATATTTATAATTTTTAGAGTAAAAAAATAGTTACAAAAACATATCTTGGTGGCGATGAAAACGATGAAACTTCATTTTTTCAAATTTTATTTACTATCTTCAAAAAACATATTTCTATGTTATTTCGAAAATTTCTTAGACAAAATTTAAATTAAGGTTTAGTTTTCGCTTCTACGATTTAATTCAAGAATATTTAATGTTGAGTCTCTAAGATGAAATCGGGCGGTAACTCACTTGGGTTGAATTTTTGCCGAATCAAAGTTGGATTCTCTGTCAGAAATATTAAATTAAATGCTTCATTAAATTGTTATGCTTCAGATGTCTTTGAAATCTTTGTCCAAGAGGATTATCTTTTACAGGACATCTTAAGACTTGATAGAAATTGCTTAGAAAGTTTTGGCGTATATATTGCTTTCAAGAATTTTTTTCCAAAAGTAGTTTCAATGGTGTAATTTCAGGAAGTCTAAAATGTAAATCTTAAAATGTTTGAAAATGTTTAATATATCTGATGCAGTTCGTCTTTTCAGAAACTCACAAATTGTTGCTCAGAAGCAGACCTGAAGAAGAAGAATGCGCAGGTCGGAGGAAAGTTTAAAGGGATCCAGTCTTCAAGTAATTTATTTTTAATACTTTATAGAAAGAAGATCGCTCTTTCTGGACTCTCAGCCCTGGATTTTCACTCTCCTCAGAACTTATTGTTCTGAAGAACTTCTTCAGAACTTATTGTTCTGAACTATAACTTTGAGAAACCATCATTTGTGTTTTTTTTTTAACTATTACATTGTTTTTTTTTCTTTACTTCGCTTAGGTTTATAGGACCTCAACAAAGATCTCTGTTGCCCTCTGTGCATCGGTTTTTGCTAGCTAGAAGGTGTTGTTGGAAAACGCATAAGCTTAGTTCTGAATGATATATGCGCTGCAATATATATTACGGTTAGTTCGACTGGCACTGCCAGTGGTGTTGTTGTTGCGCTAGCACGGCTACTAGGTATGAAAATCTGGGAATGATATATAAAGGATTCGACTGGGTAATGCTGAGCGAATGGGAAACAATTAGAAAGAAGGAAAAATTGGAAATTTAGGAAAGTGTGGATCTAAACCAGATAGGAACCAATGTCGGTAATAGGAGCCCAGTGCACTTCATGCTTCTCCACCAAGGCGACCCGACTTAAATATTTTCTTTTAAATAGGTTTTACAGAAATTGTTTTACTTAAATCACTTTGGATTGCCACTGACTTGAATGTCAATAAAATAACAACAAGTCAAATATTAAAATTCAAAACATAAAGAAATTTTAAGTGGCATGCAACTAGTGCAACTCAATCAGTAAACACCATTGCAAGCAGATCAATTAAGATAAACGAGATTTATTGCTCAAACATCACTTAAGCATTTTCCATTTTTTCTCGGTTTCTTGTTTTTGCCAATCAGGTAGCTTTCAATTACTTTCAGTGGTTACGAGGCAAAGGAAATCGTTAGCGTGGCAATTATTTTTCGCACACATTAAACCAAAAGAAAGCGGCAAAACGAAACAAAATGGTCAAAACGGTGGCGAAACGAGTTGGCAACTTTTAAGGCGATTACATAATATTCCATGTGTATGAGCGTCTGTCGCATGTCTGGCTGGCTGTCTGTCTTTTGGTTTGCCTGACTGTCTGATTGTGTCGCATGTGGCATGTTCGGTCTTTAGTCGGGCATGAATGCGTGCGTGAGAGCGATAAATTTCCACGCATATGACATAATAACCTTTAAACAATGCGCTTATTACACGGCGACTTGATTTCGAATGCAAATGACATGCAAGCCGCAAGATAACAATGTGATAACACACGAAATACTACTATATTACTTGTTGTTATTGTTTATTGGAGTGCGAATGCATTGGTGTGCGTGAATGAATGCGATTTTGCTGGCATTAGTGACGAGAGCGGTTTGTCTAAATGCGGCCTAAATGTATGTAAACTGTCACCGTACAACAAATCGACAAATTAATTAAGTTAAAGGAAAGTGATTAGATGGGGTTTCTAACTAAATTAAAGTATGGGTATGAGAAAAGGGTACAGATTTTCAGTAACATTTAGTAACAATTATCAAACTACGGTTTTATATTTTAACCTCTGCCCTTTTGTGTTCCATCTGGTCGTTTGCTCGTTCGATTCTTTGCCGTCATATCAAACACAGCCAGAGGTGTTGCTAGGCCTCCAACTTGGAGTTGATTTCAAAGTAGGAGCAATGCGCAAACTTTAGATTGAAAACCTATTCAGACAGTCAACTAAATTGTGCAATTAAGACATTTTCTCAATTTAGCTCTAAATTGAACTCAGTTTGTTGCACAAAAATCTTAATTTAGCTAATTGCCATTAGCGCTTAACTGATCATAAATTGAGTTCAATTTGCCAAGCAACCCTGTGTCGTACTGTTATCGATAAGCAAACTCATTCACAATAGACCGAAGCAAAACGAAATCGAAACACGTTTGTGAACATTTGTTTGCTTTGAAATTTCGTTTGAAAATTGAGTGGGAAGTTGAGTAAATATTACTTAATGTTCAATTCATAATTTTAAGAACTTTTTTATACATAAACAGAAACAACCTTTCTTTCTTCAAAAGAAAAACATGTTCAATAACACCGTGCAACAAAATTAAAAAAAAAATGTTCACGCCGGAAAAAATAAAGATAAAGTAATGAAATTTTGAAACGTGATCAACGAGATTTTGGGTTTTAACATAGTTACTTTTCAAAAATATTCTATTTACATTTTCAAGGATATAAAGGATTACAATTTTCAAAGGATATTTTTCATATCCTTTTTTCACAAATAGATAACTCAATTTTATTTAAATTCTTGAGCCTTCCTCTCTCATTTGACACACATATCGCCATATTCGATCCAGGTAAGTATTTAAAAAATTTTTTTTATTTTTAATCCCATTCAAAATTTTGAAGTCCTTTTAAAAGGACAAACAATGTAGAAGTGAAAAACTGAGTACGCAGTTAGTCCTTAGTTACTTACTTACTTAGTTACTTACTTAGTTACTTACTATGTTTAGTCCTTAGTTTCACGCCCATATGGATTTTCCCCGGTGTGAAAAATGCTGTCGCACAGTGTAAAAGCTAAATTGAGGTGTGTGAACAGCAAAAGCGATAGAATCAATTAAAAACTAAATTGCCTAAATTTATTCGACTGTCTGAACAACACATGTGTAATGTTGTCATATAGCTGTATATGTAAAATTGGAACAGCTGTTCCATACAGGGATTTTTCTTATAAGAATCAGTTTTTATCAGAATATAACAGAACTCAATTGAATACAGGAAATATTTCAATATAATGGGGGTGGGTTATAATTATGAAACGCACCTTATCATAAAAAAATCGAAAAGATTCGCTTGTGGAACTTACATAAATATTGTTAAATTAGGCGTTATAATTTTGCGCTTTTTTTGCTCACTGACAAAGCACTGTGAGATGACTGCCAGCTGCTCTAAAAAGCCTCATTTAAATTCAAATTTGTTGTTATTTCAGAAAAATATACAACTACTAAAATATATATTAAATTCACACTGACGATAAGGTTGACAGTGGTTTTGTTTAATATTAAATGAAATGAAATTTATTTGACATAAATTACCTTAACCACTTGGAGCATTAAATGCCAAATTTATTACCTGAAACGATAAAGAAAATAAAGACAAAATTTAATTCCATTGAAAAGCAAATTTCGTAAAAAGAAAAACAAAACAAAACTTGAGAAAATTTGCATATTTTTTTCAAAGGGAAACTAAGAAAACTGGAACAAATTGTCACATCGCTGTCGCTCAAATGTCAAATGCAGTGCTGTGTGACATTGGCGTCGAAATTTTCCGCTGCAATGGAAAGCTTAGGAGTTTTCGTTGGTTGTTGTTGTTGAGGCACAACTGCATTTTCGCTCAAAGGCAGCCGACAGCGTTGGGCATTTGTTGGCGCTGCACGTGCGCTCAGCCGCTTTGGGTGAAATCGGCGCAAATGGGTTGCTGTGCTGCTTTGCTTTTTGCTGCTGCTGTCGTTTCACGTGTGCGGCAGGTTGACACAAATCGTGGCCATTGCACGCTCACACAAGTGCAAGGAAAATGTTCTAAAAAATCATGAACGAATTGAAAACAAAAAACAAGTAAAAAGTTTGTAAACTGGACAACTGCCATAACAGCAGCAATGCGAGTTGGACGCTACATGTGGCACATTTCTGGCAGCAGGTGTTGTTGCTTTGCTAAAACGTGAGCTGGCTGAAAATTTTATACACAGTTTTGTTTGCTTTTTTCTGTAAAATTGTCTGTTGAATTTTTATTTGATATTCATGCAAAATACGTTTCACCGTTGTTGTCTTGTTTGCAACTTTTTATCAGCCAATTACAACTGAAACATTGCAATATTGCTGGAATGAAGCTGTGTGCTTTGAGAGAGTGGGTCAGCTTTTTGCTACAGGTTTATCTGCCTAACTTATCTCAATGGCGGCACTCACGAGGTTGGCAACTGTCCTGGCAAATGTGTGAATTGTTTTTGCCGCATTCGACATGTTTGTGTATAAATGGAATAAAAAACAGAATTTCATTTCTGTAAGCCTCGGCTTAGCAACTTAGCTCCAGGGTTAGTTTTTTTGCACGTTTTCCTTGACGTTTTTCAACCATGGCTTAGTATAAAAATGTTTAAGATTTTGTCAAATAAAATGTTGAATAAGGAAGCCTACTAACATACCAGGGTTGCATAGGCCGTGTCAAAAGCTTTTTAAACTGTTTAAAAGGTCTTTGATGGCAAACAGGTTGAGGCAGTTACCAAGTGTCGTGAATACCCCCAATATTTTTTGGTGTTATTATTACAATTCGTTTTGCATACAATTTATTACTGTTCTACGTGACAAATATGTTTTGACGTCTGGGTTTAGCGGGCGTTGCCACTTTACGTTCAAAATTGTTCCAGCACTTTGTTGTTGTTTCTGTTGATTTATTTTATTTTTTGTTCAAAACCATAAATTTGGCTATTGTTATCGTTGGAATTTAATCACCGAAACGATAAGAATACAACAAAATGCAAATTATTCAAGCGTGCAGATATTGAAAATGCAAACTCATTGTTTCCCAATCGACACTTGGCATGAAAATATTTAATTTAATTTAATTTAGTTTGACATCTGTTTGGTCCAATTTCGTATTAATTCAGAGAACAACAACTGTTGACGCTGTTTTGTTCATTAATTTAAAGTGAAACCGTTGCCCTTAGTTGGTCAGATAGACTCGTGCTCAACAATACCAACAACAACAAGAACTATGGCAGCAGCAGCGGCGGCACCAACAACAATCACAACAAATTGCCCAACAGACAAGGCGAGTAATTAAGACTGACAGCAGTGTTTGTAGGCGCGTGAGCGCAGATTGTTTGGAACGTTACAAGCATGCACAATCAGTCAGTCAGTCCGTCAGTCAGGGATGTAACCCAGCGAGCAAAATGATTAAAAACTTTAGAAAAGAAATTCTGGCATTTTAATGGAATTCAATCAAAAATAATAAAAATTTACTAAAAACAAGCAGGAAAATGTTTTTCATTCAAAGCTTTAACCCTTTCGACCTCGAATTTTACTCTGTGCCTCGATATTACTTTTTGGTATTTAAATCGTGAAACATTTGCCTAAGAAGTGTGCACATGACATTTGAAGTCGCCACGCCTCTTTGTTAGAATTCTAGAGCAGTTTGAACAATTTTAGCTTAAAACAGGTTAGATAAATTTTTTATCAATATTTTTAATTACAGAAAAATTATTTAATTTTTATGGAAAAATACAAAATTATCACTTTTGGATTTTATTTAACCATTATTAAAGAAACAGGGTTTTGATCAAACGCGCCAAATTCGTAGACTTTAACACTTCGTTGCATGTTTTAATTTCCGTGAAGAAAAAACTGGTCTGTTATGTAATTCTGGTTGCTTGTTAAGTTCTGATGGTAAAAATGAAATTTTGTTGAATTCCTGTATCTATGAAAGAAGTTTTGCGGCCATTTTCCGTAACCTAAAAAGAGCGCTACCGCCGAAATGAAAGACGGCTTTATCAATATTTTAGTGTTGACAGCTACGGGGAGTCGAACAGAGGTCAGACGTCACTGTATACTCGTAATTTAATGCACTTATTTTGGGAATAACAATAAAATTTTTGTAATTTGCTTTGAATTCACTGCTAAAAATATTAACTTGTTGGTGCCTACTTGAATTAAACCCATAAATCAATCGTAGCTTTTGCTTTAAGATGACAAATAGGGGAATTTGCTCTTAGCCAACTTTGGGGTCGAAAGGGTTAAGTTCAGACTCTTTGTTGCACTTGTCGAAATAGCTTAGCAAGCGCAGCACTCAGAAATGATATACGTCCATTGTACTACGACATGATGCTCTCTGTTGAGGTTTTTTTAGAATCTATCCAACCTCCGGAGAAATCAGAAAGTGGTCCGTCGTACTAGTCGTCCTTCCCACATTCAGGACATAGTGCACTGTCAGATAGATCTATCTTTTCCATCTGTTTTGCCCATAAAAATTGGTCCGTGACAGAAGAAACTGCGAGCAGTTACTAAAGATGATAGGAAGCATAAGTTTCGTTAACCTGAAGCCGCTTTCAGCCTGCCATGCTCGCTCCTGGGTCACAGTGACCCATTTATTAACAGTTGCTTCAATTGCTGCAGATGGGAAAGGCAGAACAGGCTCGGAACTCATATTCCCTTAGCGCTGCAATCGATTCCGGCCAAGTTGTGGTCGACTGGGTTGCTGTCAATGCGTTCAAAGTGTGCCACATGATTTCGTGATTGTGTGTGTGTTGGTTGCATTTGATGTTAATCAATTTATCGAAAGCAAAACACAAACAAAAATTGCACAGCAAAAAATTAACAACAACAAACACATATGCATACATAACAAATAACTAAATCGGATGAACAAGAGAACAACGCAATTATGCAGCCAAGGCTAATGGTTAATGAAGAAAGTTGGCAGGACGACAGTTAATGAATATTTGACATAATTTAGTCCATGATGAAGAATGCCAGCAAACTGTAAGCACACGTAAGTGTCGCACATAATTTAATTAGTACAGATTTGCCGCTGTTATGCACAGCAAACAACCAATATTGTAACGGTACAATAACGGCGCATGTTAACCTTCAAGTGCCGCAAGTGACACGCGTGTCCTTCAAACCGATTTACAAGTCGCAATCGTCAAGAAGAAGAAGAAATGGCAGCAGTTTGATGGTCGCTGACGCGCAGCTGGAATATTAAACTCATTGACACTGACAGTCAACGGTGGCTTGACACTGCAAAAGTTATGTTTGCATGTGTTTGTGTGAGCTGGGGACAATGGCGCGACAGATGACACACTTGTCATGGCGTTTTGTGTACTTTAAACAGCACCAACAACAACAAGTCCAACTAGTGTTGCACTAGCTGACAATGGCAGTAAATGACAGCAACACGTAGAGCAAAAATAAAAAGCAACCGAAGCGAAGCTACAACTGACAGCTGCCAATAACAAGAATTGACACTTTTAGTCAACGTGCCCAACACAAACACAACAGACAGCCGACGACAGACAAAGAGGTAAGCTGCTATTTTTAGCATTTATTGATTAAATTTGTAGTTTTGGCGCGAGGCGCAGCAGTAAAGTGTAAACTTAAAGGATCAAGGGATCAGCAGGATACGCAACAGCGAGCCAGTGCCGCGTGGGCGGGCGTCAAGTAAAGGCGCCAAAGCATTACACAGGTCTACGCGCTTCAGCTTTTGGAGCCGAGCAGACAAGCAATTCTCAGTGCACTGTTTTATCGGTTTTTCAATATTAATTCGATGCTCTTTTGGGCTTTGGAGTATTAAGTCATCAATAAAATTATTTTGCCAAAAATCAAAGTGGTATTTGTTGCACTTAAGAATAATAAACAACAAGGAACTTTGAAAGTGCTTGGAGACCGAAGAGGAAATTTGCTCAGTAATGAGAAATCGCCAAGTAGGTTGGGTTGAACAGAGAGGAAATTTGACTGAAAATAGTGAGGAAGCTTAGTACTACATCTCTTCGAGACCCCAAAGCGTGTATGATGTGATTATGTCTAACCGAAAGTAGTCCTTGTTTGCTCCAGCTTGGTCTATACTTTCTTTTTTGTTAACTTTTTCATAGCTTGAAATTTGAATGTTCATAAAACGGTAGAATTTCTACCATCTCCATTCGAATTTTTTTCAGATACATTTTTTCAAGAACTCAAACTTTAACTTTAATCAAAATATAGATTCGTTGTCAAAGATTTTGGTGATAAGGTCACAATCAATGTTTATTGTGAGACTTCAATTTGTAGAATCAACTCACAATAATCCAAATTACTTGGTTCGAACTCGTTTCATGGTTAAACTTTTGTACATCTTTTACTTCAGATGGAATCAAAAAAACTTGAGAAGCTATTAAATGCATTTCACAAAACATAGAGTAAAAATATTTGTGTATTAATTATTCTGATTCTATACTTCAAAAGACATCAAAAAACCTCAGAAGATATACAAAATCCTTAGAAAATATCGAATGAAAAATTTTAAATTATATAAAATATTCTTAAGTTCTGACATTAAGTAAAATAACAATGCACGAAATGCTTTTTACTATTTTAGAGTTTAACTTCCTATTAAAAAAAAAACAAATGGACTGATATCCCTGAAATAACTTCGATCCAAATTTTGGTTACTCGATCTCACAAACGGGTTTCCAGTGTTGCTGTGCAACAATGAAAAACAAATTTCACCGAGGATTTTACGCAGCTTTAAGCCAATTAAAAACCGCTCATTTTACCGCCTCACACTCCGCACAATTACCTAATTGCCAAATCCACCAAAAAATGACTGCCAGATTCAAGTCCGTCCAATAATTTTCAACTCTCCATTTAATTCTCGTACTTTGCAGCTCTAAAAATAACAACATTTGCGTGGTACAATAAAAATTCTCGACTATGAAAACCGGACAAAAGTGAAGAGGTGCAGAGGGCCCAGGCGCCCATCTTTTGCTGCCAAGAGTCACATTTGCATTTGGGCTCGGCGGCTGGGTGGGGCTCGATGCTTCGCGGTTTATTGCTGCGCGTCGGACGTGACATTCAACATGTCGCCTCTAAAGCATCAAATTTATGACAGTTGCTGCCGGCAGTTGCAAATGTCAAAGTAAGAAATGAGTTACTGGCAAATATGCCAGCAAACATGATGGACGGACCTTCATTCGATGCGCCTTTTTGGTCTTTTTTTGATGTCAAGCAATGCCAATATGCGCCCATAAAGATAAGGTTCACTTGTGCTTTATGACCGGCATTAGTAAACGCTGACAGGCAAACATGGCACACACACACATACACAGACAGCATTAAGGACGAAAAGCGTCTAATTCCAGCAATAACGAGGCTTTGTTGAATTGATAACGCGGGCGTTGCGAAGAAGACGTGACGCGTGACGATGAATGCATTGGGAAGTAATGAAAGGGCGACATTAATCAGCGCTTAATGAGCTGAATTGCCAAACAACAAAATGTGTTGGGAATGCGGGAGAAAATCCTTTATGCATTACACACACATATGGTTTAACGTAACCAACACAAGCCTGTCTTGTGGAGGCTCTATGCTCCAGAGAGGAGTGAACAAGGAACAAAAAAAAAATGGTATAAGCACACTTGATGTCAATGGTTTTGTGCTTCAGATTCAATTGAGTGGCTTCATTCATTTCGTCAAACAATGACAAAAAGCCGAAAGTAAACACTATAACAAATTGCCAACTTAAATTTCCAGTACTTACTAATTTGAGTGACTTTGAGTAAAACATGAAAGGATTTTTATGTCTTTCCCGCCATTTAAAATAAGACTTGAAAAAACCTATAAATAATGATAGATAGATAATGACATCAATAAGTCGAGAAGATGTGGGCCCAATTTTTTTCTACTAAACAATAGAAACATCTGCTAGAGTGAGTCTGTTTATGGGCAGCGTTCCTATGGACCTTAGCACCGGATTTCAGTGAACAGTTATTCATATTATTTGGTCTTAGAACCCATTCATTCACTTTCATACAGAGATTTGTGCCTTTTTTTCGCTCTCAGATAATTTAGGGTCTCAGCAAAGAATATAAGGTGAATGAAGAATATAAATGTTTATTTTCTTTGGTCTCAGCAAGACTGCCATTTCAAGCTTCCATTCTCGTGTTATCCCTAGAATGGTGTCAGCATCTCTTTTCATTTCAAATGCCGAGGATTTAATAACTGTTATTTCCGTCTTTTTTTATTTCAGTCTTTTCTCAATTCACAAAATCTAGACTCCACATATATATTTAACGCTCATCGGAGGATTCTGTTCGCTGACCAAGAATCGAGTTTCAGTTCTTAATGACGAAACTCCAGGGAAAAACTTCTTCGATGCGAAAGTCTTTGCTATGTCTATGTTAGAAAGATTAAGAAGAAGCAACCCAGTCGACGCTGGGTGTGAGCATGTAGAGAGGGAGAAAAGAGTGGATTAGAGAAAAAGTGGAAGTAGTCCGAAATTCAAAGACGGGCTGCAACATATGTAAAGGTTTTGGCTGTCGATTGTTCAAACAGACAACGCCTAAACTAACTGGGCTATCATTCAGTTTGTTTCTTGTAAAGACATTAGCAGTTTTGTTCATATTTTGATTTAAAACAGTTACAAATCCTTCCAAAAGTTGTCTCCTTGGCATTGAAACACTACTTTCCTATTCAGTGGATATTCTAAGCAAACTACTGGTTGGTGCCATGGTTGGCAGGTGCCATGGCGCAGAACTTTCAAAGACCTCATAAAAGGCAAATCAAATTTGCATTCCGCTGAATTGTGAAAGCGCCATTTTGGAGGTATTTCGATACTAAAACCAACAGAAAGACCGACTCTACCAACACCAAAACCCGACCCAATCAGTTGAGTACTTTGACCTTTTCCCGTCAAGTCTTCAGCACAAGCGGTCATGCAGCCCTCACTGAAGGTGTTAAATGTCAGCAGGCACTTGACTGTAGTTTTGTGACAGCACTAAAAGAAATCAATTTGTGGGAATTCGTATACAAGCACACAACAGTTGACCCACGATTGCGCGGCGCAAGTGAAACGACTTAAATTACGCGTTCTTGTTGGCCCCGAAATGACTGCAGCAGTTAAACGTGGCAATTTGAAAATCAACTAAAAACGAAGGCAATAAAATAGCCAACCTTAAGACAATAAACGAGGAGAAACTGCCAACACATACACACACACACGCACGCACACAGATGAACAGCAATTACGGTAATTAAAATTAAACTTACGGCTTAGGCATCCAGCTGGCTGCAGCTGCATTCGGTGCGGTGCAACGTGGTCGACGTGAGACGTGGTGCACAAAATTGGCGAATGTACCAGCAGAAAAAAAACGTCGACACGTCGAGGAATTAACACACGAAATGAAAATAATTCAACACAAAAACAATGTAAGCGGAAATTCGCTGTTTGCACGAAACACGCGACGCAGAATCACAAAACTGGGTTTCGATTTTTGTTTTTGTTGTGGTGTTCTTTTTTTGGTGATTGTTGTTGGCGGAGAATTCAAGAGAAGGGCTAAATCGAATGAAGGAAAACATTGTGGAAAAGAATTTACAAAAACATTAAAATAAAACAGTTGGAAAGAATTTTCAACACAATTACAAGAAATGCAAAAAAAAAATTAAAATTAATTAGAAACAAACTAAAAAGTAATGAATTAAAAACAAATTTTAAAATGTTCTTTTTATTGTCGAACACAAAAAAATCCAGTATATAGTTTGCACATTATTGATGTTATTGTCAATGTTGTTGTTGTTGTTGTAAATCAAGTTACCAACAAGTGGGCAGCAGGTGTCGAAGCGAGAGTGGGCGGTGCTGCTTTGCGCCACTGAACAAGAAACGGTTTAGTAATGTTGTTGTTGCCGGTTGCATTGGTAAATGCAATTAAAAAGAAACTTGTAACAATAATTGCAAATTTCATTAAAACACCAAAGCAAAAGCAAGCAAAAAATAAAAAAGGAAACAAAAGTCGTGAACAATGATAATTTCTACAAATTATGCAAAAGAACAAACAGACCACAGCAACACCACCGTCAACAACAACAGCAACACCAAACAGTCTGTCAGTGGCACAGCAAAAGCAATGCGAAGCGTGCAGCCACACGCTGCAACAACAATGACGACGGCGACTCTAAGCAGCTGCGAATTTATCTGAGCCACAACGCATCTGTTTGGTATCTTTGTGTCTGTGTTGGTGTCTGTGCTATCGCCCATTGCGGCTCGAAATGGCGGTAAGGCAATAAATTACGCAGCCGCCGTTGTGCTAATTTCCAGCTAAAGTGCGCTTTTTGTTTACATTCAAGTTTCTAATTGTTGTTGCAGATTGTTGAAATGTCTGGTGGCAGCCACTGTTGGCGCATTTGCTGTGCTATTGGTCAATTTTAAAGCTTTATTGCATTTTGTTTATTTACATTTGTGTCTTGTTTTTGCCTCAATTTCAATTAGTTGTATCGAAATAATATCAAAGAATATTCGAGAATCGACTTTGCTGCTGCATTTTTTTGTGACAAGTAAAGCCTGACGAAGCTAATGTCAACGCGTTAAGTCCATGTTGGCTATTTTTAGTGCTCTCCTAGTTATCTTTTACACTTTTTCGCTTCTCATCGATTGCTTCGACCTCGGTGCCTGCTCCGCGGGAGTCATTGCTCCAAAAATAATTATCTCTATTTGGAGAGAGGCTTATCGGACCCCAGAGCGGCGCATTGACCGCAGCTGATAATGCAACCTTCGGCTCGTAGACATATGGCAAATGTGGCGTATTGACAAGAAATCGATACGATGAAGTCAGTGGTTGAACCAAGAATGTTCAAAACATCAGAAAGTTGAATCTGAGTTATAATAATGTTGACCCAATTAATCAAACTGTGTGAATATTTGTGCATTTATAAAAAAATTAAGTAATACAAAATAGAGAAAAATCAGGAATAGAATCATTGGTGCCCTCCGATAGGAATGTTGACAATAATTCTGTGGTCGAAAGCAATAACCGCTTAAGTCGACTTAAGAAGAAATTGAGTTATGGATGCCACCACGTTTCCTTGACTGTGCTCTACGTTTGTGTAAAATCGGGGAGTTTATTACTCTAAAATAAAAAAAGTTATTAATAAAAACACACTACGTGCTAAAACTTTAAAACGAGATTGCTCGAAACAGCAATTTTCGTCTTTGGCGGTTATTGCTTTTGACCACAGAATTAGCAAGGCGACGCGATTGCAAAAGGGCCCAGTCCTGATTCGACCTGCCTGTCGATTTACCAGTTCAACATAACTCGGGTAACATTTATGTATATGTCCAGGTCATGGGGCACTGGGTGTAAGGCTGACAAACTGAGGCTAGAACCTGCAAGGATAAGGAAAACGTACAGTCTTTCAATATCTTTGTAGTTGCCCAGCCACTTCGCGCACCTTTAAGACTGCAAACTATGTAGTGCAGGAAAAACCTTTCGTCGATAATCTGAACGGGCTTTCATGAGCGTCGTGAAAAAGATTTCTTTCTAAACACAGTAAAATTTATATAAACTCATCTAACCAAACCCATTTTTTACTCTCTGTTTTAGTTAACAGAGTTTTTTGATATTGAAAAAAAAGTGAAAATGTAAAATGCGTGAAACTAAAATATTGTAAGATATTTTTCTGTTCAAAAAGTATTTGTGCCTAAAATTTCGTGCATTTGTAGAAAAATTTATATTTTAGATTATAAGGCAAATGCTTTTCTCTGTCTCCATTACTTAATCATTTTTTAACTTACAAAAAGAAACAATAACTAATCTGTGTAAAAGGTTTAAAAATAAATGCAAATGTACTATGAGGCTTTGGCCTTTTTTTAAGAAAGCACTCGTGTTCAATATCTACAATCTGTCACACGTCCATCTTTACGTCTCAATCCTCTACGAAACCATCTTTTTTTTTAGGGCAACGCCTTCCTTGTCGAACTTTTGACTCACATGGAACAAAAAAGCTTTAATTAGGTATTTATCGAGTCCGAGGAAATTTTAAAATTTATTTTTTCAAAACTTTTCACTATTAAACTTTTTTTATATTTTTATTCTGACTGAATAGAACAAAAAAACTATATTTATGGTTATTTCGCCAGTCCGAGGAAAATTTAAAATGCGCTTTTTCACTATAAAATTTATTTTCATATTTTTATTACAAATTTTTTAATTGTAATTAAATCTCAATTATGCTGCAAGCAATGTGTGAATAATTAAATAAGATATATCAGAATCTGAATAATTAAAAAAAATTAAATACCAATTATAAAAATTTAATCTTCAACACAAATTGATTTTATGATTTCATCAGTTTGCAACTAAATTTTCGAAACAAATTTACAATGCATTTCAGTTTTTCGAACATCAACTCAGCACATTTTGGTCATTCAGTCAACACCACCGCTCCCCCACCTCCTCAACATTTAATGAATGCAGTCAACAGTCAATTTTGAACTTCGGTCCCATAAATCATAAACTGCGGCCGGCATTGGCGCAGCTCGTGGGAATTCGCTGGCAGCAAATGAAGCGTTTCACCGTTTAATGAACTCATTGTGCCGAGTGACAGCAATGATGCACTTGCACCGGCTACAACAACAACAACCACAACAATAGCCATAACAGCTAGCACAAATACAACAAGTGTAGTGGCGCAGCAACAACAACAAGCTCGACTAATGGAACAACAAAAATCGAAATAAGCGCGAAGCAGCCGAAGTTCGGAAGGGCCGGACGGCAGCGGCAATTGCGTCAAGTCGACAGCATTGAAATTAAAGTGTTTGGACAGTACAGCACAACGCACATTGAAAGTGGGAAAGCCGAGTCGCAGCGTAGTTGACGGAGCGAAGGCGACAGGTGCGGCGCGGAGACGGTGCCGAAAGAGCGCACTAAAAGGGAGCGAACAAAGCAAAGTTTATTAAACTCATGGCTCATGAGTTGTGGCACATGTGGGTGGCGCTGCTGGAGGTGGGAAGGCCGAGGCAGAGAGTGGCCGCCCGTATGCGGAAAGAACCGTCTGGGCGCTGAAACACGACATAGAAATTTGCAAGCAATCTCCGCAAGTGTGATAAGAGGGCACAACAAAGGCGGCCACTTAAATTGAGTAAACAACGAGCTTAAAATTAAATTTCGACAGCAGCGGAAACAAGTAGACGGACGAAGTGGGGCGGAATGTGGAAGTGTGTGGCTAAAAATAGCAAAGCGCAAAAAACCCCACTTTAACGAATAATAAAAATAACTGCAAGTAGAGCGTTTCAGTGGGTCTATGTGGATTAGATTGTGCCCTACACTAATGATAGATAACGTAGATAGGGGAGGGAGGGTTAACTATGGTCAAGTCGTTTCGTTAGTGGGTTTATGTTTTTTTTCATAAATTTGTTTGTACGACAACACGATTAAGAGTGGGCGAGCCATGCCCAATTGTTACCCAATTCATTGTTGGAGTATCAACAAAATCTGTAGCAAGTTTTATCAAAATATATTTATTCGTTCATGAGCTATCAAAAGCGAACTTGATAAACGGACAGCCAAACAAACACGTTAACCAACTTTAGATTATTGCTAAAGTATTAATTTTTCTAGTGGCACAGATCAGTGCAGTAAATGAAAAGGAATTATAGGAGCTAAACGACATATGGCGCGCACAGAACAGCGGTTTCGGAGATTCATGGCAGCAGGAAGGAAGTGCGAGAAGTGGGAAGCAAAGTATGTGAGAGTGCGCAATTGACCTCTTTTCGTTCTGCCAACAGCTGATGGAGTGCAACTGTCGACACAAAAGCGCCCAACGGGAATGCCGACCAGCCGATTTTACACCTTTACACAAACAACAAAGCCAAACTTTGAAAGCAACTAAACTGACAAGGCTGATTAGAAGCTGCGGTGCGAAGAGCGAGAAAATACGGAAATGGAAAAGCCAACGGCAAAGTCGGGCGCAAAGTGGAGCAGCAAAAGCGGCTTATGGCGCTGCCAAAATTGGTAGACAGTTTGAGTTTGAGACAAGAATGACGCAGGCTTTGTGATCGAGCGAGCGAGAGCCAACTTGAGAGAAAAAGTTGGAATTGCTGGTTTGACAGTTGGAGAAGTGTTGCAGTATGCAACAACTGCTCTGTTGTAGATACGGTTTGAGAAGCACTGGACTGACAAACTACGCGGCATGTCCGGCGTTGTATTTGCTGTCTGTCTGCCAAGCAGCGGATTCCACAGCTATTAACAAGAAAAAAAGCAAATTTTTGTCCGGTTAACACAAATAAGTTGACTTAAACAATTAGCAACGCGTATTTCTTGTTTTTTCTTAACGATTCCTTCCTCTCTAGTGGTAATAGAAGTTTCCGTTATTTACTTTGTTCAATAACAACAACAACAATAACAACAACAGCAACAACACTGTCTTTAACAATAAGCAAATATGGTCTTTTGTGTTTGCCAAGTCGAAGCGTTAACACACGGCGTCTGTTTGGCTTTGGCGGCATTTTAGTTGGGCTCGAAAAGAGCGGCCAACATTAATAACAACAACAACAACAAGCTGTTTAATTCGTAAAGCGGACTATGGAATCTCGCCAATGTCAGCCATTGACGTCGATCGGCCTCGTCCGTTGCACTGCCTAGTCTTCAACTAAATATTTTTTACTATTAATTGCGCTTTCATTTATTTGCATTTGATTTAACTAGTTTCGGTGTGCGACGTATTCATTCGAAGTGATTTGCGAACCTGTTGCGGCATTATCACATTTTCAGATCGCTCGAACACTCTTTCGATTGTTGTTGTTGCCTGCAAGCTGACGCGTTGTTGTTCCTTTCTTTACAGCACGCACACACACACACACGAACCTACACACGGACATTGCCAGTACAAGTCGCAAGGTTCACTACTTGTTGCTCTTTTACTTTCTCATTGCGGTCGTTTATTATTTTAACTTTTTATTATTATTTGATTTTTCGCTTTTCGTTTATATTTCTTTATTCTCCGGCGATTGGATGCGAGCGCACTCAACTGCTTGCCGACGCTGCCAATAATAGACTAAACACGTTTTTGGAGAGTCAACTCAACCGGTGGTAGCAGTCGGCCAGCAGCAGCGCTTGCAAAGCTCAACTTCAGCAAAACCTCGCACATGGACGGACATAAAACAAACGGACAGACAGCCAGACGGACACGCGAGTGCGCCACCAACACATGAACTTTTGGCGCATTGCGTGCGTGTGGAGTGGAATCGATTGGAGTGGAAAGGAGTGGAGTGGAGTGGAGATGCTGACGCTCGCAATTGGTGAATTTCTGATAGCACCCGAAATGTGCACTCGGCAATTGGCAATAAATTCATTGCCAACCGATAACGAGTGGTCACACTTTCACTCGACCAAAAAGCGGCTCCCAGATTGTTGCGAAAGTGCAAATATTCTCGAGCATTCCTCCACTGTGCCGTTGTCAATCCGCTATCGACCCGCAGTCGGGCGTCACTTGCAACAAGCCGTTGTGGCAAGTGAGTGGCAACATGGGTTTTCGTGTTAATTTGCTAACGCCTTGTAAGTGCCGCCAACGACTGACAGCTGGTTGCGCCTTGCATTGACAGTTTGATGTGCACTGCATTGCAGCGCAACTGACACTTGAGTGGTGTTGCCATTGTTGTAGTTGCAACATGCGACAAACTGTCACTCACAGGCACACAGCTAGTTACTGGTATGTGGTTATTTTGTTGTTGTTGTTGTTGACTTAACTTTGCAGCAAACGAGCAGCAATAATATGAGGAAAATATTCAATGAAATCATGTACAGGAGGAAATGAAAAACCTTAACCCTTTCGCTATTTTGTTGCCATATGACAACATGCTACTTTGTGGACGTCTGAACCTTTTGTTGTTTCAAGAACAAATTTTTTGTTGGTCTTTAGAATAGTTTGAAATTTTAGGAAAAATACAAAATTAATAAACTGAATGTGAAAGTTTAAAGAAGAGAAGTATACACGTCTCTTTAATGGCATATCTTGACATAGCAAAGGAAGAAGAAGCGACAAAATTAGATCTTTTTAATTTGATATTTTCTTTCAATTTAGATACTTTCTTTTTTTTTTAATTCGACTGAAGTAAATGAAGAAATATTCAAATTTTCGTTCTGCGTAAAAAGTTTTATGTTTAACCCTTTCCGACATGAAAACAAACCGGGCTGTATGAATTGTATGGGCTGTAGTCCAATATATTGGAGATTGTTACTGAAAGGATTAAGTAGTTATTACAGCCACAACGATGTGGTTGCTCTCATAGAAAAACTCTAAAATACAGGGTCCGAGCATAAAAATTAAAAAATTGCTTATGAAAGTTGAAAGTATAAACAAATGGAAGCATAAAATGTTATATTTAAAATTTAAAGTGTCTTCAGTAAAAACCTGTAGCGAAAGGGTTAATAAACAAATAAAAGTGTTTAAAACTAAAACGAGAAAGAAGAGTTGAACAAAAAATCAACAAGAAAAAGTCGTAAGAGCCAAAATTTATAAAAGAGTGTTAGACCCTGCAATTTGTTAAAGAACCCCTAGACGTTACAATCTGGTTGTACGACAAGTTGGCCGTAAAATCCTCATATTTTAATTCCTTAATAATGCAACTGGTTGTGCAACTCCTACAAATTTGTAAAGTTAAGTTGCGACTTTGAACAAACAAGTCAAGTTTAGCTTTAGATCTGTTGTGGCCTCATCGAACTCATCTATGGAATCTCTGTCAAACCGATGTCTTCTAGAAATTTATAAATATAGGAAAAATTAGGTTGAGGTAGTCCAAGGCTCTTATTCAAGATCACCTCTCTGAGGCATTTGTGTCCTTTGATTCGCTGTCTGTGACCAGGTGGGATGACGGTTTGAAACTCTGCCCAGAATCTACTGAAGTTATAACTATGATGAACACTCAAATGGCTGTCAGGATACATAATTTACTTCTTCTCTTCCTGGGCAGCTCTCTGAAAGTTTTAATCCTGGAAGGTTTTTTTCAGCATTGAGTCAAGTTCTTGTTTGTATTTTTGTTACTTCGGTAAGTTTCTTAGCTTCTCTTGCAATCACTCATCTTCCAAGTGGAGTTGCAAGAAAAAATTCAAAATTGTGTTCAAACATGTTTGCCATGCGGATGACAAAGATAATCTGTCTGATATTTTACTGGTATATACAATAACATTCGAGTAGAGATATTGGAAGTGTGATGATTGAATTATTGTCTCTTTTGTATGCGGACTGACAAAGCATCCTGGCTGGGCTAGAAAAAGTCATTAAAAACCAATTGAAATGCTTTTAAATGTTATTTAGTTTATTTAAAATATTTGTAGAATGCTTTTTAAATGCAAAACTGACCAATGAATCCTGATTTTGAACTACACTGAAATATTTCTATGACACAAACTTCCATTCAACATTTTCACTCACTGTGTCAACACATTATTTTCTCATTAAAAACCATTACAATAGAATTTTGTACGATAATTTTCATGAAAATTTGGCAAGTTTGAAATGAAATTTGCATAACCTTTCTAAAAATTATTCCAATTAAGCTTTGGCCCAAAACGAAATTTTGATTGGATCCACACAACCAGCAGACAAACCTTCATAAAATATTCAACGAATACTGTTGCTAAAGTCTGCAGGGCCATCGGAAGGGGAAATTCAACAGTCAGAACAATAATTAAGTTATTAGTATCGAATTATAAATGCGTTGTCAAGTCGGCGATAGACATAAGCGAATACAAATTTGTGTTTGTTGAACTAAAACCGTTTCCTGTTGCAGCGCAGAATGCTTCTTTGAGCCAATAACCATGGACACAAGGCCAAAACAAGTGGCCGCCCAAGCACACAAACACACGCACACACGCACACTATCAAAGGCGCATTTACATGGAAGGCCACAGGGGCCGGGCCGACCGACAGACGGACAGAGCTTGGCCAGGCCAAGTGCCAGCTGCCACAGAATCACAACATAATTTTGAGTTATTACTGCGCGCCGTACGAACACGTACGCGGGTAATGCGAACTCCGTTAGAGACCACATCCTCAAATGGCCAGGCAAGTGGAAACGGCAACTGGGCCGGCAGGCGCGGCGTAATGACACTCGGCGAGTGGACTGGGGCGCAGCGCAGCGCTGTGGGCGATTTTAGATGCTTTTGTGCGGCCGTGCAACGCGCTGCAGTGTCGGTTATGCAATTTAATCATTTATGTAAAGTCCGGCCGGAGGATGTGAGAGCGCTCATTCGTGTGTGCAACGGTTGTGCCATCAGGTGGCGTTTCTCTTTGTGTGTGTGTGTGTGCGAAGGGGAATTGCGATGATTTTAGCTGCTGGTGAGTGCGAAAAATTGCTGTGGCCTTGTGCAAAATTCGTTAAAATTCACTGTAATTGTTGCGAGACATCAGAACGAAACGTTTTCTTGCAATGGTGCGGCGGCAGCGATTTTCAATGCCGCTACACTTCACGGATTGCAGCTGCCGAGGCAGAGAGACACAGCCAAGTGGAAGATGTTGATGTGCATGGCAAATGGATGATGAGTTCGTCAAGCAAATTCCACGGTCAATGCGCAGCGAATGTTTAAGGATCGTAGAAACCGGCTCTTGACACTTCATAAAGCTGGACAGTCGCCTAGAACTTTAGTGCACAGACAATTGTTCGGTCAAATCATGGAAAACTTTATGGTGAAAGTGTAGTTAATAGGAGAGTTTTTCCCAACGCGACATTTGGATGCGACGGGATTGCGAATTAAATGAAAAGTAGGGCGTTTTTTCTGGATCTTATTGCAAAGTTATATTTTGTTCGAGATTTAAGAAACACAACCCAACTGTAGCAAGAAAGAGTTTTGGTTTTGGTTGCCTAGACGTTCCAAATCATTAACAACTGTGCTTTAAAATTGTTTCCGCACTCAAAGACGAATTTCCGTAAGTTTGAAAGAAAGAATCAAACCTTACAGAAAACCTCACAAAAGCCGTGTTTGATTCAAACAAACCATCTAATGAAACTGTCGTTGAGAGTGTGGCAGTGTTGGAAGCTTAGTTCCTTCTTAAATCTGTCTCAATAATGTCTAATCTACAAATTATTGAACTAAAATCAATCGAGAGTTTATGGTAATTGACAAGCACCAACAATTTTGTTTAAAATTGTTATAAAATCACATTACTCACTTAGTTTACCAGTGGATTATAGCAAATTGTGTGCTTACCTGAAAATGAAAGAAAATCATTAATAAAAGTATGTTCTAGAAAAGATTGTTGGGATTTTTCAAAGTGGTTCGTTAGTAGTTCGAATGAAAACTTGAAGCGATGCGATTTAGCTAAATTTTATGAGTTTTCAGCAATTTAAAAGCATTTATTTTAGCTTAAGTCATGACTGGCAGGAATTCAAATCAACAGTTCAATTCAATTCAAATTCAACAACAAAAATTAGATTTCATAAATACATAGATGGCTCAGTGGCTGAGTATCTGCTCCTGCAACTTTGAAGATTTAGTCCCTCAGCTGTCCGGACAATTATATCAAGTGAAAGTTGAATTTTCTCATCTATGCTTGATCTGAATACTCAGTTCCCAAATAGTAGTTTTCCCATATAAAATTATCTTTTTTTTAAAGCATTATTTCTTCTTCCTGTATGTTCTTTTAACAATTTAGACATATATACATAACTACACATATGCATGTGTATTTGTTATCATTGCCTCCAAGTGCTTTCATATGAATCCCACAAACATAACTCATAACCTTCATTAGCATCAAATCGCACTCGAACTCAAAAAGTTCCATTGGCACTTTGCGCTCGAGCGATGTGTGTATGAAATATTGTCGCATGTAGCATGAACGCAGCTCGCACTAAAATATGAAAACCTAAAAAATCATAACGCATTTGAAATTGCTGATTTACGACTTGAGATTTTACGATGCCGCCGATTACGAGCACATTAAATCGATTTGCGGCAGCCGACCAAATGTACAAAACACATCAGGAAAGCCAATCACACGCACAGCGAACCAACATCGGCCGTAAAAACTTGGAAAATGTATATTAAACATGTATTTCTTGCTGTCCACAATAATTAATAACCAATTGAAGTGAGGAGGTTTATGAAGAACAACAACAACAACAACAACTAACTTTAAAGGCCTCTGTTGCTACTCATCACATCTATGTTTGTTAAAGTTAGCAAAGCAAACTTTCTTTGGGTATTTTAAAGTTCTACTGAAGTCCTTCTACTTACGGGTCTTAATTCCTCTTTCTTATTTTTTTCAGACAATGTTTTTTATGTAAATTTGAAATGCTTCATGTCGCTCATTTATTTCCCAAAACTTGTCGCGGCAAAACTTAGTCAGAGTTAATTTCATCAAATCTGTCAAATAAGTCAAATGACGCACGCAAGCAAAAACAACATCAACAACAATAAATTAAAGGTCAAATCTGAGACAGATTGCCGCAGCAGACATTGGAAAGCCTTCAGCGTGTCCGTCCAACGGTTGTCCGCCTTTAATGCGAAGCGACAAATTAAGACTTCACGTTGGTAATTAATCTCGGCGAATGTATGGCAACGAAAACTTGAAGAAGTCAAAAAAAAGTTCCGAAAAAAATAAAGCAATTTGTTTTCGAATGCGCTGCGAGTGGGGAATTGATCGAACGCCCAGTTGCAACGCCCAGGCAAAGCGTCAAAAATTGAAACAACATTTGTCTGCTACGAAAAAATACAACAAAAAACAAGTGACTTGAACAAAAATCAGTCCATACTTGTACACATCGAAAAAGCCAATAGGCAGACAGACAGCTGGCCGCCGTCGGCGTGCATGTCTGCTCGTTCGCGCCGACCGAGGCTGCTGCGTTCTTGTCAAAAAGTTGCTCGTGCGCAGGCGCAGACGCAGCGCAACTCACGCGATCGACCACAATGCGGCACGAGCGGCGAGTGGGCCGCGCTGATTGTGGTCGGCCGCTTGTCTTGACTTGTGATCATTTGATTGTTTATTTCACTAAAACACAAAACAAAACATTCGCCAAACATGTGTAACAACGCCATGGCGGCATTCACGAACTGTGAAATTGACACTGAACATAAAAAATTCATTGATTGATGACAGACTTGATGCACTGTTTGCAAATCAAAATCCGCCAATTTTCTTTCAAATCAATGTTTTAATATCTCTGCTACTTGTTTTTCCTGTTCTAGTGTCAGGCAAATTGTGAATACCGCTCAAAGTTTATTTGTAATGTACATTTTCCATTTTCGTATTATTATTTTAATTTTCAAATTTTCTCTCGTCTGCTTCCACCTATTCGGTTGCTTATGCTGCAATTAGCATTAATACTTAATTATGTTAATTAAATGTAAAATGTTTTTGGCGCTGCCCGACGAGGCGCCGCGCGTGGGATTTTCCAGGGTCTCCGCCCCTCCGTCTGCCCGACTGTCTGTCTGGCGCGTCTGGCTGTTTGTATGCATGAACAACTTTTCGTCAATGTTTTCATGCCAACGCTCGTGTAAATTTCTTTGTACATAAATTCAAACTTGAAATTCAATGCTCATTAAAATTGAATTAATTTGCCGCAGCAGCGACGACTGACATTTTGGCGTTTCAATTTAACTAGTCGAGTGTAAATTTGAAAAGCAACGAGAAATATTTGAATATTTCAATATGGCATAAGTGCGAATGCTTGAATAATTTAAACTACAAAGAAGGGTTTTGAAAGGGAAAATTTCAATTAATTTTTAATTAATTTTCCGAGTAACTCAAATAAATAGTCGAGGCCTCACATCACTTGAAAGCACTTGGGTGGTTAGTTTCCCACTCTTTCAATTTTAATTTATTTTCCGAGTAACTCAAAAAGCCGAGGGCTCACATCACAAGCTGGGAGGTGAAAGCCTCAATTTCTCGTTTTGGGTGGTAAATTTCTCACTCTTTAAATATTAATTAATTTTCCGGGTAACTCAAATAATCGAGCTCCCAGCTTGTGATGTGAAGGTCTCAAAATCTCGTTTTGGGTGAAACAAGGAATTTCAGTTTCACTTAGAGTTGAGACTTAAGATGATGGGTGATTTTTCGATTCTACATACATATATGTATATACTAATTAACATATACATATGTATACATATTGAAGCTGCAAATTGATCTCTGAACAAAAAGATATCATGTCAACGATTCCTTTTTGCATTTGGTGACCCATTGAAGATTGGGTTGGATAGCTTCATTAACCGAAGTAAATACAAAAACTGCAGCCAGGAGTACCTGGGCAGGAGTTCCTTGAAGACTAGAAAAATTAACACTTTTTGTTGCCTTAGATTTTCAGTTTTTGTTGTCAGAGGTGCCAAGTGGCTTGGGACTTTAATTGTTGTCTGGTATTCATTTTTCTCAAACTACTCAAAATATTAAAAAAGAAAATTTATTTAACAGATTAGTCTCAATTGAAACGAAAGGGTAAAGGAATGGAAGAAACATTGTTTAAGAAATTTGTCTCAACTTAAATGAAAGGACAAAGGAATCGAACAAAAAAAACTAAAAACTGTTTTAGAAATTTGTCTCAATTGAAATGAAAGGGTTAAGAATCGAAAAAAACTAAACATTGTTTAATAGATTTGTCTCAATTGAAATAAAGGGTAGAGAAATCGAACAAAAAAACGAAAAACTGTTTAAGAAATGTGTCTCAACTGAAACGAAAGATTTAAAGAATCGAAAAAAAACTAAAAATTGTTTAAAGCATTTGTCTCAACTGAAACGAAAGAGTTAAAGAATCGAAAAAACAAAACATTGTTTAAAACATTTGTCTTAATTGAAATGAAAGGGTTAAGGAATCGAAAAAAACAAAAAATTTGTTTAAAGATTTGTCTCAAATGAAACGAAAGGGTTAAGGATTGAACCTAACATGTAAGGTTTCTTAGGTTAAGGTGCTACAACAGGTCCACTGCGTCCTCAGTGAACCTCTTTGAGCTGATTTCACTAACCTAACCCTACCATGCCCAAAGTTGAAACATTTTCACTCACATGAACCCAACTCCCAACTTTACCTGCGTTGACGTGTGACACCACAACACAGATTTCCTCGGCACGTTTGTTTCTTTCACGTTTGACTGACAACGCACAACGGTTGTCCAACTAAATCAGTGTTCAGCGTTACGATTTCGGTTCAAAACGTCTCGGACATGCACTGGTCGAATATTCACGCACGCCAAATGTTCCAACCCAATGTGTGACAATTGCGATTTCGGCTCTCGTTTTGCACTAAAAATTTCCAAATCTTTTACTTCACTCGGCTTTTGTTGACGATTGACGATTTTCCTGAATTTTCGTTATGCGTAAATTTTTCGTGTAATCTTCGAATTTAAGTGGATTAAGCGACTTTACGAACACGCGATGGTCAATGACAAAGCTGGTGCGCTGACTAACGATTGGCGACAGCGGACGAAAATTTGAAAAAGACGCGTGCAAAATGTTCGAGGCAAAATTGGCGAATGGCTGTGGGAATTGTCAATTATGTTCCGATTTAATAATGAAATTTGTTGAATTTTGTAAGCAGGACAAAATTTTATTTATTTAAAAAAAATATTTAAAAAAACGAAATTTCAAAACATTCACGAAAATGATGCGACAAGTTGTCTTCAAAATTATACACAAAAAACGATGACAAAGTGTTTTTTTTCGTGAATATCGAACAGTGCACGAAGATGCGAGATTCGGGCGGACACAAGTGTCCCAGAAGTTGCGGCAAACAAATCGGCCAATCAAAATAATTGCAAACCCATTCGCGTGGAGCGCCGCACTCCAGCTTCCACTTCCAGCTGCAGTCAAGTTCATTGCGGCGACTGCTGTTGCAGGTAGGCGACGCGGCTGTTGTGGGCAGTGGGCAAGAGTCCCCCTTCCCCGTTCCCCTCCTGCAGTGCAACGCATTCGAATTGAAGCCTGTTTCAGGTTATTGCGTCTTTGATGCTGTGTTCAGCGTGTTCGCTGTTCTTGGCCGTTTACCACTTTAGGCCGAAACGGGTCGAGTGCAGTTGTTTGCTGTTTGTTTTTGCTTTGTTGTTAACTGTTAAACTCTTCCCCTGCTTTTGCCGCAGTTTATGTTCTGTTGGTGTTTTCTGCGCTCGAAGCATCCCGTTTAATCGACGTTTGTGCAAAAGTTTCCCAAATGTTTCGTTTGAATTCTGATTTTTGTTCATTTTACTCATTTCGGTTTCGAACGAGCGGAAACAAAATGTACGGGAATTTAGCTTGAAATGCATGAAAAATTCTTGGCTACGGCTGCATTTTCTGGGAAACTTTATTAATTGAAAAATTCTTTGAATTGCGCCAATGCTTGCTTTATGCAATAAAATGTGAGAGTTTGCGAAAAATTTCAGCAAATTTTCATTTGTGGTAACGTGGCATCGATTGAACGCAGGCTCGTTTTTAAGAAAAGTTGCAACAAAGAACAGAGAACACAAGTGGAAAACTTTTCAGCCTTAAAGCGTGAAAGAATTGCTTGCTTATTATTTATGAGCAATCAAGCGAACTTCTATTCAATGGGTTCATCTAAGAACTCAGTGGCGCACACAGGATTTAATTTGCGTCGAATACTATACGAAACCTTATTTTGTACAAGAAATTTTTGTGTTTATGGGGTTTGAACCCCAAAACCCCTCTTGTGAGCGCCACTTTACGGCCAGACTAGAGTTCCAGTGAGAACGTCCAACTGAACGGTGCAATCTGAACATAATTTCATTAGGAATTGTAGTTATTTGAAAGGTCCAGGGTCAGCGGAAGAACTCATTCGACTGACATTTCAGACGAACTTTAATAGAAAGTAAAGTTCATCTATAAGTCCAGAGCTGACAGTTTATTCTACACTGGATGAGCGCAAAAACTTTTGGGAAGGTCAGGTTCGATCGAAAGATTTAATCTCATAGTAGAACTTTAACTGAATGTTCAGAACTAATTGAAAGTTCGGATATCCTCAAAGAGCTTAAACTTAATTAGAGCCTTGCTTGACTATAAAGTCTCAGGTAATTCATTTGATTGAGAGCCAAAGCAGACTGAACAATCTGAACTGCCTGAAAGTTAACTATTTGAAAACTTAAGTTGACTGTAAGGTCGACGTAGTTATGGCTTACAGATGAAATCTGGTCCAAAGTTCGAGACAGGATAATTTTAAGGTTATGTTCGACTGAAAAGTTAAATGCTTCTAGTTGACTGAAAGCGTTGATGTGATTAAGCCACCAATTTGACTTAGACTTTAAGTTGATTTGCAGGTTAGGTTTGTAAAAAATTGTGAGAGCTGGCTTTAAGGTTATGTTTAACAAAAATGGTTCAAAGTTCATAGCAAAGTTGATGAAAGCTTCAGTTCGCTTTAAGGTTAGGTTTCTTCTTCTTCTTCTTGACTGGCACGACAGCCCGATTACGAGACTAAGGCCTAGTTACCCGCAACCAACCGTGTTGTGTTAGGTTTAACTGAAGGAAAATTGGGCTCAAGTGAAAAGCCAGATGCAACTACTGGACGTATTTTTCTCAGAGCTGGCAATGTGAAAAATTCATCAAGCTTCGGTCTGAATGAAAGGCCAAAACTGAGCAAAAGTTCAAATCTAATCATAAAATTAACTTCAATTTGATCGCTTCGATTGGTCGAAAGCTCAACTTCAACTGAACTAAGGATTTTATTTAATATGAATTTTTGTTGTATTACTGAGGACCCAAATTATTGAAACTTTGATTTTCTGAATAACTAAAACAATAATCGGTTACTCTAATTTGACACTATACTCCTTCTAAACGATTTGTTGTCTTGTTTTGGGGGCCGACCTGCAGACATTTGCATTTATGCGCAGCCAGACGCTGGCCGCAACTGTACCGCTGCAGCCATCCCGCCCACTTGTCAGGCGGCCGTCACTCAAGTGGCAACCTTTTTAAAATTTATTACATTTAACTTCTAATTGAATTGCAAACAGTCAGCAAACAACACGGCCGACTCGCCAACACGGCGAACGCATTACACACTCATATGAAATGCAAACAACAAAAGGGAGGAGCACTACAACAAACACTCACAGAGCGCCGGGGTCAGGCGACGGCCGCTGCACACAACGACACACACATGTCGGCAGTGGGGCGCTGGCAAAGCGCCAGCACAAAGCCAAACAAACGCCGCTCAGGCCCCAGTGCCGACATTGGCCAGGAATGCACAGCTCAAAGCAGCACAACACCTACTTGCAACACGCTGCGGCAAATGAGCGTTGCGCGCAAACTTTTCCAAATTTCACACCGAAAATTCGCGTCAGCACTTTTCACAGTTTGAATTTCGGCGATGATTCACGGCACTGTCGCGACTCGACTCTACTCGACTAAACTGCACTGCTCCGACGTTGGCTGATTGTGGCTGCTGCAGCTCTACTTTGGCCGTGGCGACAGCGGCCGCACTTGCACATCGACTGAATACTGAACACGCTGGCGCGGCGCAAAGGTTCTCGGACGAGTTTTGGTTTGCATTGGCTCGTCTCGTCGGTTGTTTTCCGCCTTCTTTGGCTGCACGTTTGGCGTGGCGCGGCGGTGCGCTGGCAAAAACCAGTCGCTCCATGCATAAATTTCCATCGTCCTACTGCCTGCCAGTCAGTCAGAGCCAGTCAGCTGTTTTTGCTCCAACGCAGAACGGGTCGGCGCTCCGCGGCTCCACACTTCGAAAAACGTATCGGCGAGAGCGGCAGCCAGCCAGCAGCGCATGGGGGGAACGTTTTCAAGGTAGTTGACAGAGAAGCATAATTGCAATTTTTCGCATTTAATGGTATAAACGGTGCAAGTTGGCTGAAAAGTTTTGTTGCTTGCAGTGCAATTTAAAATGCCGTCAATGCATTTTCGCCAACAGCAAACTCACTGCTGGCAACACTGCATGTCCTTTGCGTCCCGCCACCCACACAGCACAGAGCACGGCGCGCCCCACCGTAAGTTGGCGCTCTCGCGGCCTCGTGCGCTCACAACTTCGAAACGGTGGCGCTCCAGCGAAACGGCATTGGCGTGTAGGTCAACTTCATCATCAGCAACCAAAACAAACACCAAGTCACAGCAACAAACCCAACGGGCGCAGCAGTCACGCTATGCGTAGCGCCGCAACGACAGCGGTTCCTACTACGAGCGCCAAAATTTGTTTGTACCTGCGCAGTGCCAACAATAACCACCAGCGATGCATTGGTGCCCCCAACAACAACAACACACACACACAGGCTCTGCGTAGCTGCCACTCCCACCGCAAAATCCTTCGAAATGCCCAGCTGCCACCTTCTGCCGGCCACAGCGCCGCCGAAACCCTTTCGTCCAGCACCGCAACTGTCAAATTATTACTTACTTTGATGCTCACATATAACGGTAAAATGGTAATTAAAGTCAATGACATTTCCTCACTTTCGGTTTTTGACTGCAAATTTGAGTGCAGTCAAGTGGACCGCAGCGCTGCAAACTTGTCGAATGCATTTCGAGTGTGTTTTGCCTCGTGTGTGTCGGCGGCCCGTGCGCCCCGCAGCTCTCCAGCAACTGCAAAAATTGGGTCAAGTAAAAATTCATTTTTCTATTTGTATTGTTTTGCTTCGCTGCACGGAGCGATGCGGTGGGTGATGCGTCACGAGTGAGAAGGGAAGTGAAGTGGCTGTACACGGTTTGAAGGACTTTCGGTGGTGATGGCGTAGCTGGTTGTTGTCTTAGAGGCACAAATACTGGGTGCTTGCATATCAAAGCACATCAAAAACAACGGTTGACTCGGCGGACCACGCCCAATGTTGTCGCTTCTCTCGTATGGGAAGAAGAAACAATGTCTAAGTTCCTCCATAACGGCTCAACCCTATAGAAGTTACGACTACGTACACTGTTGCAAACCTGCGGCGACCTCTACGAACTATCGAAAACAAACAGATTTGGTCCAAGAAAGCAACAGATCCAACCAGAATACAGGTAAATGAATCTGGGAAGCTAATTGGATCTGAGGAGCAGGTAACCACAGCAACCTGCTGACTGCTACCAATCTCAAATTTCCTTACTTCCAAGTATGAAAACCATCGAAAACCCTAAATAAATCATCAAAGATAAAATACGATGGTCGTCCTGTCATTTTTTGTTTGATCAGCTTCGAACCCCGAATGAAAACCAGAAAGAAGAATCGTTTTCTGTGCACCCTGTTTGTTCTTAAAGTGGCAAAACAATGTAAGAAACGATTTGACTACTAAAAATAGCAAATACGACACATCCCCACTTCCGTCACTCGGCCAACGAGTGACAGTCGTAAGTCACTGACTGCCACAGGGCAAACGGTGTAAAAGGGGGAAATGTTTTGAAAAATTGGAGCTTTGACTTTGTGATGCACTGAGCGCGACGACAACACGCACAAGTGGTCCTTAGGTACAAATATAGTTTTGTAGTATATATAGTAGTGTGTGTGTGCTTGAAGGGGTTCATTGAACTTGCAACAGCATGGGGTTGTTGCCCAAAAGTGGCAGCAAACTCGTTTTAACTCAATGTGGAAAGTTCACAACTCAGCTCCGAGGGTGGCTGCCATTTGTACAAAATGGGTCAATAATGCCACAAAAACAATTTAATGCGGCATAAAATCGATGATGTGTCGTGTTGAGAATTTTATTAACCCAAAAACCGTCGTTAACGTGTTGCTGTAACATTTCGCCGCAATGCTCTAAGCGATGCTTTAAAAACATATTTGAACCGCGACAAAAGCAAAGGAAGAAAAGTGCACGTGATGTATGAGAAAGACGGGGTGGAGCAAGCGAAGGAAAGCAACGCCTGCGGTGTTCGTTGAACTCCCACTTACACACTCACACACACCCACACACACAACAAAATATTTACGATTTTCACTGCTGCCGTTGACTATGCTTCGGAACACAACCCCTCTTCAATTATGCGCCATCAGTGAACAGCCATCCCCCTCCCACTTCCTTACAACCCGCTTTAGAGGATGCAGCGTAGAAAAGGTCGGTCGGGCACTTTCGCGCTCCCGTTTCCCCCCGTCACCTCTCTGACTGGCTCGTTTCAACAGCGTGTCTCAGCGTTTCCAACAACAACTATTACAAGAAAATAACGCCGGCAGCATTGCTTGTATTATTATTATTTGTTGTTGTTGTTGTGTGGCTGCTTCAGTCAATTTCACTTTTTCTTGTGCGATTTGCGCAATTTGTATTGTTGGCGTTGTTATCATTTTCGTGCACATTGTAAAGGCGCACAGAATCGCGAAAATTCGTCCTCTCACGGTTGAATGTCCTTTGCTTGTATAGTTAGGTGTGCTTAGTGTGTGTGTGTGTAAATGTCTTCATGAATGCTTATTGCATGTACTGCGCATTATTGTTAGTGCTATGGCTGTTTATGGTTGTTAGTGTTGTTGTTGCGTCTTGCCTGTTCTGCCTTTTTGTAGCCAATTTCGCTTTGTGTCTGTTTGGAGTAAATTTTTCTGTAAGCAATGTATGTTGCGTGTGTGCGTGTATGTGTGTGTGTGATGACTTGGCTACGAAAGTTGCCAGACAGACAATCCCACTGCTTAGCCTCCGAGTGGGCGTGAGGCTGACTGTCTAAGTTTGCTGCGCGACGCATCTCGTCTGTGGACCACAGTCGCATCCTTTTTGCTGCAAATTGGGCGCATTGTTGCTGGCTGACTGGCTGGCTTTGTTGTATAGTTTGATGAGTTTATTAAAATTGTTTGTTGTGCTTGGTAATGCTTCTACATTTCGTAATTTTCTTTGTGGTGCTTTTCTATTTGGCGCTCAAGTGCGGCAAAGTGACTTCTTTGAAAGCTCTGTTGAACTAATGTCTAGACTGGAGAATTTTGAGGGTTTGTTTTTTTTGTGTAATTTTTGACTCTTATTTCAGTCACAATAAAGGTAAGAAAACCTGCTGAGGTGAGTGAAAAGTTGGACATGATTATTTAATATTTATGCATTTTTTACCTTTTTCATGAGGTAAGATTGAATATTCTTTTTAACGGCTTTTGGATCTTGGAAAGAATTTAGCGAGAATTTGAATTTTTAATTATTATTTGATTTGATTTTTTTATTTTGAATTTTTTTTATTTTAATTTTTAATTATTTGGGCAACATTCCTCAGCAAATGAATCAAGCCCGTTCTGAGCCTACATTCTCAGCAACCACTACCAAAACTTTTAGAGCATAAATGATTCATGCGAAAAGTTCTTTTCGCTTTTAGAAATCTGAATTGGCTTTAAAACTGCACACTTTATGGGTAGAAGAAGGAAATGGAAGGCATGAAGCAGGAAAATCTTCTGAACATATACTGAACAAGGTACGATGTTATGATGGGGAAATAAACTTTAGGATGCAGTTCAGCGATTTACTCCAAGGATTTGATTAGTGAGGAAGCATAGTGAGTGAAAGCCTGAATGCACTACAAATATCCTGCACAAAAAAGTGTAAGGACGCGAACGCAGTAAATTCTTTCAAATTGAACGCTTTCTGGTTCTGAAAAGACTTCACAGCATTGCTTATGCCCCGTTCTGACTATGTCATATATGGTGTCATTTGTAGTCAGTTAAATGAGAACGGGTTGTCATATGGTGTCATTTGCGTTTGCCTGCATGTATGACTACAATTTTCCAATACGAAACGAGAATCAAATGAAAACGACCGAATTTGTGTCGAACGAACGATTTGACTACGTTTGATGAGAAAACAAAAAATGTCAACATGCTGGCAAACTTTGTCATATGTATTTTTCGTCAGTTTTGCCGTGCAATGAGAACGCATTTGACGACATAGGACGAACATGACATATATGGCAGTGTTTGTCGTCAGTGAATATGACACCATATATGACATAGTCAGAACGGGGCATTAGTTAGAAAATTTTGGTACTGAACTGAATGCACAACTCAATCTTTAGAAAGATTCCTGGGTCATGAGGCTGGTATTTCACAAAAAATCTTAAAACCAGTTTTAGAAGTGCCTAGAAGAATTCACACAACTTCGCCAAAGCAGCGAAGTTTACCTACTATGGGCTTCAGAACACAAGAAGCAAGAACATAATGAAAAGCTCCAGTTGTTTTAAGTTTGACAAGAAGCGCCTAAAGCATTCATGAACTCAAAACCGCCTCACTGCATGCGAGGAGCTTTTGAGTGATAAAAAACATACCGGAGCGTTTATTGAGTGAAATTCCCAGGTCTTAAGTGAGTAATGCTGCTGTTGGCCTACAAATAAGTAATCAGTGAAAAATGTTTGCATTGATAAACAAATCAACCACTAATGAAAGCCATATCACTTGACTTGTGGACTTGAGCGCCCAATCAACCCTCTTCAGTACGTTTCTGACGATTCTGACATGCAGCCAACTATTAAGTTTCTCACTAAAGCAATGCATTGATTTTTTGCACTCAGCACGGAAAGCCACCATAGCACAATGGGAACATTGGCTGTTTAGCGCCAGGTGGCGTTCGAAGCTTTTCGAAAGCTTTTACTTACCCAGCTATAAATTTTGTTGTGCAAGTACGATTTTACCATAAAAAATTAATAAACTATTTAAATTCATATTCAGTTTTAGCTTCAAGAGTTATGTTGGCCTAAAATGAGCAAATTCACTTCAATTGAATAATTTTTCCAAATGAGACAATGGAAAATATTTACTAATTATTTATTTTATTTAAATTTCTGCATGTATAATGTAAGCTGAAACAAGAGCAATTAAATATTTCTGGCAGCAACAGCAAATAGCAACAGCAACATTTTACTTTACAAATACAACACGTTCAATAAAAACACATATTTTGGAAATTTGTTTGGTGTTCCAATTGAAACATTTATTGGTTATTGGGAAAAAATAAATGTTAAGTGTTAATTCAATAATTAATTGAAAGGAAAAACATGAACAGAAAAGCATTTATGGAGACGAATGAATGCCAAGTAATGAATGATTAGTGTGTTTTAATAAAAAATTAAATAGATAACTGTGGAAACTTGTCAGTTATGTAAAGGAAATGCTGCACCTAAAAGTGTTAAGTGAAATTTAATGAAAAAGGAAATCTAAAAATAATTTTAAAATTAAGTTGAGCGCACTTCAAACACAAGTTTGAGCTGTGAAGGAGTCGGTAAGACAACTTAAGCACTGATTAACTAATTTTAAAATTTAACAATTTTGTGATTTTTTTTATGTGGTTAGAAGAAACTTTTTTCAAATTTCTTTAAAAAAACTTATTTAAAAAAGACAAACCAAATCAAGTAAACAAGTTACAAAATAATAATAAGAAATATATAAATTTTAACTGAATTTTGTGAACGACAAATCCGTTTGTGGGTTAACACTCTGAGTCCAAGTTACTCAACTCACTTCAAACACGTTTTCAACAGAGTTTTCAACCCGTAAAGCAAACTCTAAGCAGTTATAAGCCCCTCGGAGTCGAAAAATCGTATCTACTTATAATATTTGTACCAACTTGAGCTACAAAGGCCAATTTTTTCTATTGTTCCAGAATTCATATTCTCGCTATCAGAGGCGCTGTGGGCTTTGCAAGCAGGTTTAATGAAGCTCGATTTAATTTTTTTGTGACAATTGGCTTTTCCTGCCCGTTATCTGTGTAGATCTAAGTTCCTATTCCTGTAAGTATTAACTTAAGCACGGCTTAAAGTGCGCTTTTCATCACTCAGAGAGCTAAGTTCCTGTTCACATTCCTGTAAGTATTAACTGAAGTGCGCCTATTCACCACTCAGCTCTCGCCCCACGAACTTAAGAAAAATTTTCCTTCTTAAAAAGAAAAAAATAAAATAAAAAATAAAACTGCAATGAAATTAGAGTTTAAAACGTTTGCTTTTTATTTGCTTTGAGTTCAATGGAAATCATAAACATAATTTATACTTTAAATATTACAACTACAACAAAACTTTAAATATTACACAAA
Source organism: Melieria omissa (assembly GCA_963971225.1). Lineage (NCBI taxonomy): Eukaryota > Metazoa > Arthropoda > Insecta > Diptera > Ulidiidae > Melieria > Melieria omissa. The sequence goes on along the minus strand of OZ020268.1, from coordinate 126,572,896 downwards.
GAGTAAAATAAACGTAAAATATGAAATGTCAACATTTTGCGTGAAAATTTTCAAAATGTTGTTGTTTTTATTTATAGCACAAAAAAGAGTTCAAGTGTTAAAATGTACAATTTCGTTGTATATTTTTGCCAATGCTTACAAACAGACAACTCGCTAAGGTTAATACAAGTTGGAGAACAATTTTAAAAAGCGTTTTTTTGTTTGTTAATTTGTTTGTTTTTGAAATTTTTGTAAATGCTTAGACTACAGTTTGAGCTGAAAGTATACAAAGAATAAGTCAGATAAACTTCAGGCGAAAACTGATGAAACAGTATAGCAGACTGCGCTATGAAAGTGATGAGGTGACCATTTCAACAACTAAGATGACTCAAACTTTTGATTGTTTTTGTGTGTAATGTGCGTTGCATTAAATTAAATATGATTTTTTTTAATTGTATTTAAAATTAAGAATTAAAAAATCATTGGCACAAGTTGCAGTCTAAAATATATTAAAAAAATATAAAAAAAATATATATAAAATTACGAAATTATGTACAACAAAGGACTTGAAGTTAATGGAAACAAAAACCTTATTAGAAATAAAAATTAATAAAAATAAAAATCATTAATATTAACAGAAAATTGTAAAAAATTAATCAAAAATATAATACTAACAAAAAATTATATAATGCACACTCGATGACAAATGTTAGTGCAAATGACAGAGAAAGGACGAAGATTTCAAGTCAACGTAAAATTGCACAAAAACTATACACAATTGAATCGTTCATAATGTCAATAAGTACAAATTCGTTAAACTTAAAATACGTATTTGTGTGTGTGTAAAAATGTAAATAATTGCAAATACTTTGGGTACTTAAAGCACTAAACTAAGAGTGGTTTCGTTTTCTGTGACGTCGCAAATGTTCGTTGTAAAATCTCGCGCATTCGTTGCATGTGGAAATGTAATCGTAAAATGCAAGCGTTCGTTGTACTTGTAACTAAATATACAAATTGTAAAAATTAAGAAAAAAAATTACATAAAGTTCACAATAAAAACTGTGTAAATGGGAAACAAATATCTGGTTAGACATCGCAATGCAGCGTTGCCGTTCATCTCGATTTCGTTCAAAAACTACTCAACGTTTAACAATCATTTCAAGTGCACTGCGCGACGAGTCGCGCTCGGGAAACTGCAATTCAAACTTAACAACAACTCAACGGTTAGTTCAACGTCTATGCAATTGCAACAACAAATACCAAAACGGTGCGGGGTGTGTTGGCTCAGAACAAGGCAATCGCTATGATGGTGACCAAGCCGACGATGATCAGAAAGAGTGTGTAGAGGTCGGTGGGTGAGATGACGCCCAGCGAGCAGGCCACCAGCACGTGCTCGAGTGTCGTCAGTCTATTCGCCGTCGCCGGCCGCAGCTCGCCGAACAGCGACACCACGTTCGCGCTGGTCGAGGGCTTCTCGTCGTCGTGGTCGACATGGTTGTTGGCGGCCACGTGGCCTCGCGGCACCACGGCGCGCTCCCTGTTGCTGTCGTCGGCCGACGAAGAGCGCTGTTGGGCGCGTCTGCGGGGCGTCTGATTGAGCGCCTCGTTCAGTTTCTCCACCGCGGCGGTGCATTGCGAGATCTGCGCCAAAACGTTCTCGGCGGGCGCCGCTGCCGGCTCAACACTCAGCGCGTAGTTCACCTTCACCTCGGAGATGTTCAGCGCCAGCTGCGGGGTCTCGAAGACGATGCTGGGCTTGCGCACCGGCGAGCCCAAATCGTCCAGAGACGCCTCGCTTGAGGTGGTTGGCTGCTCGTCAACGATTCTCACCAACGAGGAATACTGTTCTGTGATGTCATCTGTGCTATCGAGGCTGTCGCTCACCGTACTCTCTACTTCGGTTGTGCTGTGCTCTGACAGTTGGGTCAGCTCACTCTGCGCGCCATCGGCCGCGATCGACACCTGGGACACGAACCTAGCGGCATTTCTAACCTCGAAGCGACTATTGCAGGCGCTCTGCAGCTGCAGACATGCATTCGCGTTGGCCGCGAGCGGAAAGTCCGCCAGACTGACATTGCCCGAGTCCGGGTTCGACGAGTTCTCCTCCAGCGAGCTGAGCGAGTCGAACTGCGTGCTGCCGACGGGGCCGTCGTCCGGCGCCGCCCGGTCCACGATTATGTTAATCTTACTAGCAAAAATCTTATTGAAATTGGGCGACAGCTTCTCCGCTGCCGTCGGCTCGGCATGCAGCTCCGGTATGGTCGCGAGCTTACAACTAGTCGTACTAACGTTAGTGGGTGAGTTATTGGCATTAACATTCAGATTGGTAGCTAAGTTGGTAGTAGTGGCATGGCTAGTACTAGTGGTGGTGGTGGTAGTGTTGGTGGTATCTGTGGTGGTAGTGGAGGTAGTAGCTTCAACATCAACTTTAACAACATCAACATTGGCTGCGTTGGTTGTTCGCCTAGCGACAACAACAACGCAATTGCAATTGCAGGCATTCGCATTCGCATTAGCGGCGGCATTGGGATTAGTGAGATGGGCGCATTCGGGCTTGGCAACGCAGGATGCATGATTAGCTGATGACAATGGCACGCGCGACGCATGAGTGGTGCTGGTGTCGGCGTCAACATTACCTGAACCATGCGCTGGTGGCGTCTGCGTGGCGGCGACGCCCGCTTGCGGTTGCACGGACTGATGCACGGACTGCAGCTGCGTCGGCGGCTTTTCGGCAATGCCGAAGATCATCGCCAGCTCTTCGGACGAATTGTACTGCGACGGCGACGAGGTGCGCTCTTGCGATGGGCGCCCTGCAGGCGGCCGAGCGACAAGGGTGGTTTCAGCGCTCGCTGGTGCTGAATCCAGCGGTGGCGGCGGCGGCGACGGCGAATAGCTGAACGTGCTGTTCGTGGTTATGTTGGGCGTGGCACTGGAAGATTGCACATCGTACGATGTGGTGCTAAAGGTCTTGATCGGATCGGTGCTAAGTGCGTGGTACTCGCTACTGGGTGATTTGATATAGTCGCTGGAGGAGTAGGGATTGAAGGAGGTAATGCTCGAGGATTGCCGGCGACCGGCGGAGGGACTCGACGACTTGGCCAAGCAATCGCTGGACGAGGAGAACGACGAGGCAGTGGTGCTCGAGTTGGCCACATTGTGGGCGGCGTTGCTGCTGCTGCTGCTGGTGGTCATGCTGGGCGCAGTCGTACGATCGTCACCGCTGCTCAACAGCACCTGCTGTCGCCGCTGCTGCAGCTGTGGGCCACTGCTCAGCGGCGTCTTGTCGGTGGCGACACTGTGGCTGGCGCTTTGGGCGCGCACCTTCGCCTCGCACTCTTGCATGATCTTGTCTATCTCCTCAATGTCGGGTTTGGGCGACTGCCTTTTCGCTGGCGCTTTCGCCTCTGCAACGGTAGAAACGTGATTATCAATGGGTTCGCTGCTGTGCGCTGTTTCGGTCTCATTACAGGCCACAATCGCCTCCTGCTGCCGCAGGTTGTCGTAGTCGGGCTGATCGTCAGCCAGCTCGCTCAGCTGGCGCATGCAGCGCTTCGCTATCTTCTCGATTTGCTCCGACTTTATGGGATCGAGTTTCTTGATTAGATTCGGCATCACTAGCGCCGGCTCGACGCTCGCTGGCGTCGGCTTGCTCTTCACTTGCACCGCCTCCTGTACGACCACGGGCGGCTCGGTGGTCACAATGTCCTTGAGTATTTTTTCGCAAACCGCATTTGCCGCCTCGGATACCTGATCAATGGCTTTAATGAGTTTGCCCTCTTTGTGCAGTTTACGCGGCTTGGCAGCGGCCGAGTCGTCACCGGCATCGGGCAGCGTCTCCAGCAGCATTTTGCCACAGCGTTTTGCCGCCTCGGAGACTGCCTCGATTTCCTGTAAATCCTTCTCCAGCTTTTCCTCATCAGCGTTGATCTTGGGTCGCGAGGCGGTAATGAGCGCCTCTTTGCGCAACTCCTGCAGCTCCTGCGTCAGTTTCACGCTGCTCTCCTGAGCCTCTTTGGCGATCTTGTTCAGCGCGTCCTCCATTTGGCTGCCCGCCACATTGCTCGGCTCCGGCGTGAGGCTGGTGCGCGGTAGGGGCACCGGAGCTTTGTGTATTTCTTCCCTGCTGGTGCTTGTCAGTTTTTCCGGCAACTGACAGATAGCGCCGCCCTGGCTGGGATGGCGGAAGGGCACTTTCTTCGGCGAGACCAGCTGCTGCTCCTGTTCCTTCAAGTTCTGCAGGAGTTTCAGCGTGGCGGGTACATCGGCAGCCGTGTTTCCCTTCTGCAAGTCGCATAAGCTGCCTGCACGATCGATGTTTTTGGTCAGCTCCATGTACGACAGCAAATCGCCACCGGAGGGCTTTGCAGCGTCGCGCTGTATCAGTGAGTAAATGTTTGCCGACTGCGTGCGCGTGGCGCGATTCTTCTTCTGTAACGAACTACATGGGTAGACGAATCTCTCTTTCGGGCCCGGCGGGTCCTTGCGCAGTGCACGCACTGCCAGATCGTCCTTCACAACATCCGGTATGTGTGGCGCCGCCGTCTTCTTATCCGCTGCTGGCGTCACATGCAGATAGTCGCTTTGGGGTGCGGGCACAATGGGTCCGATGGGTATGCCGAACGGCGGCTGCTTTTCGGCGGCTTTGTGCTGCAAATTGGCCAGCTGCATGTTGCGATAGGCGACATCGTCGCGAACAGGATCCGGCTCACCGGCCGGTGAGTCCTCGTCGTCGTACTCGTCGGCATGGGCCAGCGCATACTTCTCAAAATCGCTTGCCGTGGGTACGTGCTCCTTCTTCTCCGGCTCCTCGGACAGTCCGAGCGACCTGTAGATGGCTTCCAACTCGTTAATGGCCTCCTCTAGATTGGCGGGCTTCTTGCGTGGAAAGTAGATGGGCGCATTGGCGGCCGGCGGTATGGAGAGTTTCCGCTGCGGCGGCATAGGGGGATTAAAGATGGGTTTTTGATGTTGCTCGCGCTTCTCGGCCACATATTCCTCGTATTTGTTGGGTGTGTTGGGTATCTCGCCCGAGCGTCGCTGATAGTGATTTGGCATCGAGTTGCTCTTGTTGTAGTCCTTGTTTCGTATTTCCACATAGTTGTTTTTGGTGTTGTCGCGGTTCGACTTGATCTGCAAACTGGCGCAGACCACATTGTCCACCTCGTCGGTGCTCTGCTGTGGCGACGGGGGTTGTGGCTGGGCCTTTGGTTTGTGGACCTCCGAGTACATGGGTATCGGGTAGGCACGCAGTTCGGCCGCGCGCGACGAGGAAATCGAACGAGGTTTCACGCTGCTCTCGGCGTAGGGTCGTTCTTCGTCGCGACCACGCCGCTGTGAACCTTCGTCCAGCCGCTTCCAGAAGTCTGAAGCGTTTGCTTTGGGTGTGGTCGCCGGCAGACCACTCTTGGTGGTGCGCAGAATACCGGATGAGGGCGGCGGCGGCTCGGTTATGCTCAGGATGGGATCAGAGCCTTTCGGCTCCAGCATGTGTATCGGCTTGCGTGAACGGGGTGTGGCATCGGCCACATAGTGGAACTCTATGCCGTTGGGCAGGGACTTCTTGGAGGGCTGCGCATCGCGCTCGGCACGCGTGATGAAGCGACGACTATGCGTTGGTTGTTGTTGCGATTGTGGTTGGGTTTGGCTTTGTATGTTCAAAGAATGCGCCGACTGGTAGTGCGGCGTCTGACCCGCCCAGATCTTGTCGTCCGAGACGCAGCGTCCGCTCAGCCCGCTGGCGGGCAGTACGGGCAGCCCGTTCTGATCGAACGCATACGAGGTGGGCCGCAAATCACCGGAGCTGCCGTTCGGCAGCACGTTGACGCGGCGCAACGGGTCGCGCGGCGGCGGAGGCGGCGGCAGCGGCTTCGACTGCAGGCGACCGTTCACGTTCTGCAAATGAATGTGGCTGTCGTAGCTGATGCTGCGCTTCGCGTCGTTCACAGAATTCTGCAGATTCTTTGGTTGTTGTTGCTGCTGCTGTAGCAGCTTCTGTTGCATCTGACCCCACTGCACGTAGGGCCCCACGTGTTGCAGGCTGCCGGTGTTGCGCAAGCGCTGATTCGGGTTGGGCGGCACCTGGCGCAACTGCGCCTGATCGCTGGGCGGCCCATTGTAGATGGAGAGCGGCACCGGCTGTGTCTTCCAGCGCTGCGCCGGCTGCGGCGCATACATGACCGGCACCTGGCCGTGACTAACTTCGCCGTCGCGCGACAGGCGCTTGTAGTAGCGCTCGTTGCGCGCGGCGCGACTGCGGCGGCTCTGGCCGTTGCCGTGGCCCTGCCCGCCGCTGTGGATGCTCTCGTCGCTGCGGTACTTGGAGAAGGTGGACGAGTTCAGCGAAATGATCTCCTCCTCGCTGGACGTGTGTACGCCCGGCTCGGGCGGGCCCAGTCGCTGTGTGGAGCGCGGCTTTTGGGCGGCGCGGGCGGCGGCACGACGCTCGAGCGAGTTGGACGAACGCGTGTACGCGGGCTGCGGCAGAAACTGCTGCTGGTTCTGGTAGTAGGCCTCGGTGGGCGAGATTGTCTCGACCGGCAGAAAGAACTCGTTCTCCACATGCTGCGCGGGCGAATGACTGGGCGGGGCTGTGGACGCCGGGTTCACGACGATGTGATCGAAGCCGCTGCCGAGCAGTTTACTGCCGCGTTGGCTGCCGCTTTTGCTCTTCGACTTCGGCTTACTGCTGGCGCTGTTGCCGCGCGAATATTTCGACGCGGCCGGCACGAAGCCAGCTTTGCGATCCTCTTCGGACGATGAGTCCGTGACGATTTCTTTCTTCTTGCGAAAGAGACGTCCAAAGGACCACTTCTTGTTCGAAGTGCTGGCGCTGCTGGCATTTTGTGCCGAGCTCTGCGAGTTGCCGTCTTTCTTACTGGTATGTGGGCGGACCGTTGTGGCGGACTGATGTAAGCGTTCCATGTCGGCGTCGGTGATGGGTTCATCTACTGAACCTTCCGACTCTTTAGGCAATGGCAGTTGAGGGCGCCAGGATGTCTGGACAGTCTGCAAAAAGTAGAAGAAAACAAAGAATGTGCAGTCAGTAAAATTGTTTCAGAGTGTAGGGAAAAGGTAGTAGAGATATGAAAAAGGAGATAATCAGAGATAATAATGATGAGTTTTTTGAAGAAGGCTATGCGCAACTCGGTCCCAGTTGTGTATGTTTTTCTTATCGAATATAAACAGAGCCATAGGCACTGCCAAAGAGGCGAATCTAAGTTTCTATATTTGCTTTTGGTAATCGTAAAATTCGCTTATAGCAAACAACCGGCGACATTTGAGACCTTATCGCCGGACTTCAAGGCATTCGTTTACAGTGTTTACTTAAGAATTACAAGATAAATGTTAGCAAACAAGCGGCAAGTAGTGCGCAAAGAGTTAATGTGATTTGAAGTTTATTCAACTCGAGCGTTGGCCACAGGGCCCAAGGTCGACCATCAACGAAAGCAAGGAAGAGTTTTGAGTGTTGACCTAACCAAGGATTATCTCTGTAACTGAAGCACAGGTGAAGTTGAGGAGAGGAAAAAACTTCCTCTATTCAATAAGGTTAGAGAATCGAGGTATAAATGGCAAAAACCTTAAAATAAGAAGAAGAAGAAGGTAAAGATGATAAGAAGGAAGGTGGGTTGTTCAGGAATTGCCACCTAACTTGAACTTCTTGTCCTCTGATAAACTATGCTATAACTACACATTTATGTTTGTTCCGTTGAAAAAAAAGAAGAAGCTATCACCGGGTAACCTCGTTTAGCAAGAATGTCTTATGATAAGAAAAAAGCAATGGCAAGCAATGTTTTTTACTCAAAAGTATGTTTTTTGTTTTCACGCCTGTGGGTTAGATCAGCAAATGTGATAAGCGTTGCCACACATGCGAATTTTGTCAGCGTGAGGCGCGTCGAAACCATAAATAAAAAAAGATATCTACTTCGATAAGGAACGCTGTTTTCAAGAAGAAAACAAACAATAAAATACAGAATATAAAAATAATAACAAAAAAAACTCACTATTGCTGTCGCGATAAGTTAAAGTGATAAATAAAAAAACACGTGAAACGCACAAAGTTTCATAAGTTCTTACAAGCCAATTAAAATCAAACAGTTGTTTCATCTTGCGACATCAAAGTTGTTGAGTACTTGTATTTGCGAAAAAAAAACTGGGCTTTGATTAAATAATAAAAATAAAAACCTTACAGCAGTAATGTGGGTTGAAGAATGTTTGATGGGAAAATGGAAAAACAAGTAGCAAACTCTGAGCATTTGAAGTGCTGAAGAACATTTCAAGTGCTGTTCTCTCAGCAATTTTGTACTGAATATTGAAATTTTGATGTCGCTGCATAGGCGAAGCATTTGTTTTTAGCTTCCGGCAAAATACTTTAAAATCAATCATTAATTTCTGAAATTCTCACAGAAAACTCACAAAATTTCAATAAATAACAAATCTATAAGCTTGGACCAAGACCCTGTTTCGGTATTTTTGAAATGTTCGACTTTAAAACTATGTAATTAGTTTGATTCAAAACAGCTGTCAGTGTGTTTGACACAACATTTTCCAACATTTATATAGCGCATTATCGAGTCTGGCGAAATTGTAACGAAAATGTTGTAGAAAGAACACGTTTGTCAGGTGCTTTCAGAACTTTTGAGCGTTCTTCTATAATCTTTTGCAGGTGAAAGCTTCGGTGATTTTCGAGTTTTAGTTTTATTACATAAAACTAACCGATTCGAGAATATTTTCTATTTGAAAGTTTAGACCAAAACGTTAACGTTTCAATCTATCTTTCTAAACCGGGAAAATCAAAGTTGGACTGTGAAGAGAACTCAAATCGTTTAGAGAAATGCGAAACTTTCTGAGAATTTTGCGGCATAGAGCCTTCTCCAAGCAGTTGTGATTGTTACAACATTAAAGTCTTTTGAATCCAAACTGTTTTAGAATGTCAGAGAAACCTAAATAGAATTGCTTTCATATGAGGAATCATTGCTTATTCTAAATCACCGCATTCACTTCGTAATTACTTCAGTTTCTTATCTTTCGACTATTTAGTAGCCACTCGATTGGCCCACATTAGAAACGATTCCGTATCTCAAGACCTTCGGCTATATCTGGCACAATGTTGTGCGTGTTAAGTTGCCTGTTTTTATGACGCAAATGTTTATTGAAACCACTGGACTCCGGGCAATGTGAGCATGAAATTGTTTATGCAAAATGACTAAAGCACAAATCAAAACACAGGTCAACAAACATTTTCTTTGTTTTAGTCTGTATTGAATGACTATTTTCTAGGTTTATGAGTATAACTTAAAATAACAAAAGCTATTAAGGATCTGATTTAAAATTGTTTTTATAATATGTATCTATAATTCTGTATAGGTGATTTGTACAACTTGTAATATGTAACCATGGCTTCCTGATGGAAATGCAAATTGTCCTAGTGGACCCAAGACATGTATTTAAATGCCCATAACATCAGGTTTTATTGGGCCAATCTTATTCATAAATAAGTATACTGTAGATTCCAGCAATCTGAACAATTTTGTTCCAAAAGAAAGTTTATCGAGACCAACTGATATTCGATTTTTTATATGGTTTGGACTGAGTTGAAAGCTTTCTTCAGCAGTAGCACTTTCAGATAGCGAGGAGTGACACCTGGGGGCTAATACAAGCAAGTCCATGAGTTACAAAAGACATTAATTTTTTTTAATAATCAACATTTTTGATATTAGTACTGTGGAAGAAATAAAAAAATTATAAGCTATGCCGAGTTTAGACTCAAATTTGTGTTGACCAGTGTAGCCGATCGAGTGCGCGGCACATGGAATGAGTGGGCGCATAAATTATGCGCTGCTACCGACACAATACATTTGGCACTAAAGGTACTAAGTATTACAGTTCGAGGCGTACACGTACATTTGTATTTTTACCACATCGAATGTAAATGAATTCCTCATTGCTGCGCGTCTGCTGATTCTGCGATTGGCGTCGCACGGGCATTATGGCTGTCGAGTGCTGCCCGAATTGTCCTCCAAACGCTTCAGTTACTGGTCACTAAAGCGAGCAGGAAGTGCGAAATTGATGGCATTAGTCCAGGGGTTCCCACGGACTAAGGAAATTCCACTAAATGTGTAGAAATGATTGCAAATAAGTGAAGAGTTCGAAACGTTGACCTTTCGGCTTAGGAACCAGCGCAGCCGATAAGCACAGCCCGAGTTGCGAGCGTGCTGGAGGCACAAATACGCTTTGACGTAGTTGTGGACTAGTCAGAGTGCAGCCCAGGAGGCAGATCTCAAGTTGTGTGTATACAAAAGAGCAAAGAATTGCCGCACCAAACGATTGGGCAATGTGCCAAAGATAACAGCAACGAAAACTCAAAGCGAAAAAATCAAAAGGAAACAAAATGTGTACATTTCGAAAGAAATAAAAAGTTGGCTTTTTTGTAGACACACACACTCGAACACTCCAACACTTGAGCACAACCAGCCCGAAGACACACAGCCGCTCGACGGTTTCCTTTGGCTTTTCGGCGTTGCGCTTTCAAAACAATGCGTTCGCGTTTCTGTAGAGCTGAACGATTCTAAAAATTTGCGTAACACTGCCACACGCAAATGTCCCGGATGAAAATCTGTTTGTATTTTTGTTTCTTTTACAATAAAAATAGCAGCAATAGTTGACAATAACAACCGCAGTCTGTCGATTTTGTACTAAAAGCAACGGCTGCGGCTCCAATTCGTATTCAGAAAGTGCGTGAAATTGATCGGTTTTTATTTTGAATTCGATTAGTTTCCGCTCGAGAATGTTTCGTTAAAAATGTATCGTTACGCGCCGCGTCGTGCACTGAGTGCGAACCACCCCACGGCTACTTTTGTCGGCGACTAATGTGCGAATGAAAGTGCGGCGGCGGCGCAGGCAGCGGCTCCGCGAGCATCGAAACCAGAGCGGCAAAAGTCACAGCTGGCCGTGGGGCCGCCCAGTGCACCGCAAAACGCTCCCGAACGACGAGAGCAGAAGAGAGCGAGTGCGTGACGTCGCCGGCGAGTCATTTAGCTAATGTGTTTTTAAAGAAAACTTACAACAACTTTTTTCTTGCTAAGCGCCTTTATTGCTGTTGTTGTTGTTGGTTTCTGCTTTGTGGGAAATGTGGTTAATTTGTTCTATTGACAGACTGAAAGACAGGCGGACAGCGATGAGCAAACTGTTTTGGATTCTTGCTTTTGTTGTGCTTTGCAAGAGAGAAAATTACAATTAATGTTATGATGGCAAATTAGTTTTTAAGTGGTTTTATTATGCAAAAAAAGACAAAAACAAAAAACTAAATTGTCATAATTTAAATTACTTCAAGTCGCGCTTTGTGCGACCATTTGTCAGATTGTTTTGATTTCTATAGGGAAAACATTTCTGCAATACATTTTTAAACAGAACTGATTCATTTATAATTTTATTAGTTTTAAATTGTGTGTTTTATCACTAAAAACATAAAACGCACAATTTTTCTTTCAAAACTTATGCTCGGGTTTTAAATCTATAGTTCAGATGACTTCTGTATTGACTGCAGTTCGAGTCTTCAATAGAAATACAGAGACTGAACCTCCTTTTCACAGGTCGCTATTGACCAACCGGTAAGATTTAAGTAATCTAGAACTTTACAAACTTACAGTTGTTTTATATTGTAACTTCTTTCATATTATCTTTTGATCCAAAGTTAGTCTATTGTGATCCCAATAGGCTTTCAGCGCCGAGATCTGGTCATTTTACTGATCTAGACTCATCACATGAAAAATTACAAGGACAACGAATGGAAAAATTAATATTTTGACTCTGACTTTGACTGACTTATGTCCAGAAAAACCAGCGAACTGACTGCTTTTTACAGTGTTGACCATCAAAAACAATTTTTTTTATTGAAAAAGAGATGCGAAAGGACATATTGGAAGAATCGTTTGTTTTTTATAAGAAACAGCAGTGCATTAAATATATATATATATATATTTATACCTTTGCCGATATATGACCTAAGGACGATTTCATACATGAACGAAAGTAAGCTACAGTTTTATTACAAAGACTAAAAATAATCAAATATTCATTTCTTTTCTATAATTGTGTCGTAAGAATCACAAACTCTATTATCAACAATTATTTTTTAAAATACACAAAAAGCCACATCTTTGCTCTATTTTGTAGTAAAAATACGCACTTTCCAGACACCGATTACTCACTTCATAAATAAGTATTACCAACTCACGAGAGAGAATATGTAGTCCAATCAAATCCACTCATACAGACACACATTAATGTGGTATGTGTAGATTTTCCTTCGTTTAACTTCACGCACTGTGCAAAAGTGTCCGGCTGCGTTATGCTTTGCGCCTAATTAACAAAATCATAAACGAATTTTTGTCGGGTGCCACATACTTGACTTGCGCTCACACGGTTTATAGCTGAGTTTGAGTGCCCAAGCAGCGATGGAAACACACACACACACACCACACAAATCTAAGTATGTGAGTCGCAGCCTTTTAAAAATAGCCCTCAGTGCTGTACACAGTTTACATCAACAAAGGAAATGCGGCTAATTTTGAAAAGTTTCCTGCAGCACTTCTCGGCACCGGCCAGTCAGGCAGTAGGTGGCTGCCACTGCAGCCAGTCGAGTGCACACACAGCGATGACGCAGCGCCCAGCAGCACGCTTCGACGCCGCATTGGTCCGCCTTGCACGCCCACAGGGTCCTCTGCATGATCGGCGAGATGCGGAGGGGCCGCTGTGGTGCGGCGTTGACGCCAAAGCGCTTTAAATAGTCCAAGCGACACGCGGCAGCACTCGGTGGCTCGTCGACATTTGTCTAAGTTTGCACTTTGTTAAAAGCGCTGCGTTTTTTTGTAGGTCAGAAATGTGCTATCGGTAATTTGTCGCTTCGGACAGACACTGATGGAGCCGTTGCTGATGCTGTGCTGGGCGTGAGAAATGCGGAAGAAATGTGCGCCCGTTTCAGTGGGAGGCCCAACCCGTCGACAAACCAGCGCAGCGTCTGCGGCAGCTCAGTGCACGTTGCAGTCGAAAATGGGTCATTGGGTATTTTGGCAAGTGTCCAGAATGTGAGTAATTAAATTGTTGCTGCAATGTCCGAAATGCAATCGAATCAAACCGAACACGTGGCTACGCTAAAAGTCAAAGTGCTCGCGAATGCTTGCATAAAACTTAAGATGTATTTAGCGTAACAGTGGAATATTTATCAAATGGTTGGAGCATAACAAGGAGGAGGAGCTGGAACAAGAGGAATCTGGAGCTGGAACCACCGAACGACGATAGCGAGGAAAACAGATAAAAGAATCGTCTTGAGGAGATTCTTCTATCTAGTCTATCCAGCAATCTTTCATTGTATCAATTAATCAATCTATCAATCCATTAACCCGTCAATCCATACATCTATCAATCCGTCAATCAATCAATAAATCAATAAATCACTCAATCAATCAATCAATCAATTACTCCATCAATCAATCAATCAATCAATCATTCAATCAATCAATCGATCAATCAATTAATCAATAAATCAATCAATCAATCAATCAATCAATGAATCAATCAATCAATCAATAAATCAATCAATCAATGAATCAATAAATCAATCAATCTACCAATCAACCTAATTCATCAATCAACCACTCTCAATCAATTTTAATAATTTGCAAGTTAAATGTCGTGAGGTCCTAGATAGGAAGAAAGGTAGGAGAATACGTCCAGAAGGGTAGGCAGGTGGAACCAATGGCTAGGGTTGACCCCACTTGTGAATGCTGAAGACGCCAGCTACGTTTTATGGGTATTTCTTTTGAAATAAACCTATAAATTCATAATAAATTCAATCTATTATTTTATTAATCTATCAGTCTATCAATATATCAATCTATCACTCCATTAATCCATCAATTTATCAATTAATAAATGTATAAATCCAACAATCTGTGAGTCTATCAGTCCATTAATCTGACAATATACCCATTAATAAATCTATCAATGTATCAATTAAGCAATCTCTCAATCTATCAATCCATAAATTCAACAGTTTGCCAGTCTATCAATGTATCAATCCATTATTCTATCCATTCATTAAGTTATCAATCAATCCAGCAATCTATCAATGTATTAATCTATCATTCTATCAATCCATCAATCTATACATTTACCAATCCATCAATCTGGTAGTCTCACAATCTATCAATCTATTAATCTATCAATCCATCCAAACCAGGAATTTCAATCTATCAATCCATCAATCCATCAATTTATCAAACTATCAATTTATCAATCCATAAATCTATCAGCCCAGCAATCTATCAATCCATCCATCAATCCATGAATCTATCAATCCATCAATCTACCAATCCATCAATCTATCAATCTATCATTTAATCAATCTATCAACAATCAAATGAAAATATCATACAAAATATATCAAATGCTGTTTTATTACAAATTAATTGTAATATAACATATTGTAACTAATTCGTCTCTCGTTAAGATTATATTTTATATTCCGCATATTTCTTCCTTTTCTTCGTTTGTTTAAATCTGATATTCAAATGCATTATTTGAAATCGTTTTTCATTGTATAAATTCGCCCTGCAGTCAGGTACGAATACTTCTCAACTCAACAATGAGCTGTCAACATTTTCAGCACAAAGCAAATCATTTCTGACACACTGAAACATTGAAATATCCCATAAAAAAGATATCACTTGAATGCAATTAATTGTCGAGTCGGTTTCCTTGACATCGACAAAGCACAGTGGAAAACATGCGACAATGAAAAATTACACAAAGTGCACAAACGTCCCGATTAACCCACAATGAACTGCGCGCCGTGTAACGAACCGCAGCTGCCAGTCATACAACTTGACTGTGGTCGACAATCTGAATAAAATTTGGTACTTCAAGCACAAAATTATATTAAAATATTTAATGATTTGTTGCAAAAAAAAAACAAAACAGTATGTTGAAAGATGTTTCATGCGCAATCAGAGCCAACGCTTTCTCGCTGTCGGGAATTTTTATATTTTTATTTATTTATAATTTTTTGACGGAAGCCACATTTTCAACACAATTTTTGTATTTTTGAGCATTAAAATATTAAAATTAAAATTTTCCTTCTTTTATGAGAGCGCAGCGTGTGTTGGCTCAGTGTGGAAAGCGAAGAGCGCCGCACAGGGTGTCGCACAACAGATTTTATGGCAATTGGCGGAAGTTTTGTTGTATAGATTGTACCAATAAAATTGATTACATTGAACATGGAATTTCGTTTACAAATCACCATCAATGCATTGAATAAACGTGACTGTTTTCAACAACTTTTATGCTAAAACACTGGCGCGTTGTTGTTGTATAATCATTTTGTGATTGAGCGTGATTGAGAAGAAGACGCAGAAAACAAAAAATAAGTAAACTTTAAACGTGTTTTCCGTACGATAAATCTTAATTGAAATTCCAAGTAGTCGCTGTCGCATCAACTAACCGCCTCCGCCTGCCCGCAACTCGCCGCCCACCGCCCACTGCGACAGCCAATAGTCGCCAGTGCCGGCGCGCTGTTTGGCATTTGGCAAGCGACATAACAAAGTCGACCAGCCGCTGCTGATAGAAATGTTTTAAGATATTTTCTTGCAACATTGTGGGTGATTTTATTTTTATTCTCGCTGATTATTTAAATAATTTCCTTATTTTTTGGTTTTCAGTCCAACTGCTGATTGGTTTTGGTATTTTTAAAACATTTCAGAAAATCTCATGCAGAACTGCTTGTGCCACTAGAAAATCCCAGTCACAATGCTTCGACGTCTTCATACAAAATTATGCCACAGATGTTCATGTTTCAAAAATATTTCAGATTTTCTGATTAATTTAATTAATGCAAAAGTTTCAAAACAAAATACACATTTTTAATTTTAGTTTCTACTTATTTCGAGATTTAAAACCCCATAGAACCCTTTGATCCTCGTTACTATTCTGACCTTTGTTGACCTTAGTTGCAGCTGCCCGCAACTATTTGTAAACTGTTGGCAGTTGGAAAGTCATGAAAGAGTCAAAGGTTTGAAAGTGTAAGCAACTGCCGTGTTGGCTCTTTAATTGATTTTCTTTATGATGATTTGCTCATTGATTGCTGGATTTGCGTAAATTGACAGCCGCTTTAAGTGCATACAACTACAACACTGTTGTGTTTTGTGTCGAAAGATAAACGGTACAAGCAGTGGCGCACACAGGATTTCAGGGAGAGGGGGTTTTGTATGCAACTTTTTAGCCCCCTACCAGTTGAAACCATATTTGTCACTCAAAATGTTTGCAAGTTACAGATATTTGGAAGGGGTTTGAACCTCCCAAAACCCTCCTTGCGTGCACAACTGGATACAAGGCACTGCTGGTTGGTTGGTTCTACGGCTTAATCGATTTTCTCTTAACGAACATTGGCTCTTTGTCTCAAGTTGTTGAACAATGGAAAAGTGCGGCGTCAATCAAGAATTTGTATAATCTTGCTGTATTCATAATTAATAACTTTAATTATTGATGATGGATATTTGCAATTTTCAGGCGGTGGATACAAAAATTTTGAGCTGTGTTCGGAGCAATCAAATGTTGAGTAATAACAGAGAACAATGCAGGAACAATGAACACATTCATTGAATTGTTTAATTATAGTGAAAAAAACTGAGATTACAAATTGTATATTCAAATAGCTCATAGAAATGTAAAAAATACAAAATAGGAGGTGATGAGATGAGATGAGATGAGATGAGAGTTAGACAGAAGACTTAAGTTGGGTTGTCAAAGTAGAGTTCTAGTCACATATGACTCATTTTTAGAGCTGAGTGATATATACTTGAAACAAATATGTATATGGTTGAGAGCTACGTCCACACTTTGTTGACACCTTCAGGAAGCATATCGTCTCAACAAAACTTAGGTTAGGTTAGTTGCTGGTTTCTAAGCAAATACACTCGGAGGCCTCAAAAGACCCAATTTGATGATTCGTGAGGAAAGTTGATCAACTCATTCAGAAAAATATGGTTCGTAAATGTTCTAAAGGTTTGAAAAAATAATAAGAACACGTGCAGACTTCCAAACCGACAGAAAACTGCAAATTGCACAAAAAGCTGGTAAACAGTCGAAACAGAAGAAACACCAGCAGCAATAAAAACAACCGACTTTTTTATTTGTCACAGACTGCAAGCAGCTCACAACAGACGACCATAAAGAGCAGCAGATAAATCTCGCACAAGACGACTTGACCCAAATTGCGCAATGCTTGCTTACGTGTTGACTAAGCGCCACTTAATTGAAGATTACCAACGCCAACAACAAAAAGTTGCTGCCATAATATTTTTTTTTCACAGTAAAGAAATTCTAATTAGCATTTAAATTGCATTTACAACAGCAACAAATGCCAAGAAAATTAGAAAGAAAACAAAATAATAGAAACTCGAAATGTAAACAAACAAACCTGAAATTTTGCAACACAAAAAAACTTTCATTCAGTTATTTTTTTGTGTATGTTGAAAGTGGCAAAAAAGGCAATGAACGCACAAAACAAATTTAATTAACATATGAGGAAATTAAAACAGTGCGTTTGTTGTTGTAAAGTTTGCATTTAATTAAGACGAGTCGAAATATGCGCGAATGTGCCGACGACAGGCCGACGCGGCGCGACACCAACAAAAATGTGGGCTTTTGTTTTTGGCTTTTTTTTATTTTGTACGAAAAAAAAGTGTGTCACTTTCGGTGACTGAGGGAATTTGTATGCAAAAAGCATTTGAAAATGTGGGCTCTCGAAGTGCACAACAACAAAGCGTTTTTGAATTTGTTGTTTTTGGTTGACAGTTCAACTGTTGGTTGGAGCGTGTTGCTATCAAATGGGAGCATTAAGTTTAGATAAAAAATAAAACAACAAAAAAGCGTCAATTGTCAGTTTCATTGCAGCGCATAAAACAGAAAAAACCAAAAAAGTGTTGGTGCACAAAAGAAGAAGAAGAAGGGACAAGACAAGTGGTGTTAATTTTCAATTTGTTTTCAAATGTCATTCAACTCGCGCGCGCAGCGTTGAAGCGTTGCGGCTGCGTTACAAGTGGCACAAATGCTGCAGTGCTGCTGTTCTTCTTCTTGTTGTAGTTGTTGGTGGTATTGTTTACGCTAATGAAATGCGCTCCCTCAGCAGCGGCGGCTGACTGCAACACGCATGCAGTCAGTCGGCATTATGCACGCGCAGCACGTGCAGACGCGTCTTGGCCAGACACATTAACAACAATAACAACAACAACAACAACGGCACCCTAAGCTGGACACAGCGCATCACAAATCGAGGCCCATACTTTGCTATATATGTAACTATGAAGTGATCGCTATGTGAATCGATCGCTCTGGCACTGTGGCCGCCTTTCAGTTCGCAGCGCTTTTGCCGCGAGCGTGAATTCAATTACGCGCTGATAACGCCGCCTAATGCGCCCAGAAGTGAGTCGGAACGCAATTGAGCTGTCGGCCGGGGCGCTGAATTGTGTTCGCGCATTCGCACTCGAGGCGCATTAGCAGCCAATTTTCAGCGCCATGCGGCGGGCGCCGCTTCAAATGGCTTTTGTGCTTCGATGTGTTCGTGTGTGAATATAAAATTTCTCCATAAAAATTGATACAAAAATTACATGTTTCGACCATGGCCCGGCAGACTTTCAAAAGCATTTGAAGCGCTTTTTGTGAATTTGCCGCCGATGCGAAATTCGTCCGTCGCTGACCGCGCCAACACACGTCACTGTGCACTGTGCACCTGCTTCGCCGTTCCTCTCTCTCGGCTGCTTGCAAAAACGCTGTGACTTTCACTCACAAATCAATTAATTCTTCACCGATTTCTATGTACGAGTTCGGTTAGCGCCAACGTTTGTCCATCAAGAAGCACAACAAAACTGCAAAGTGGAAAAGCATTTAAATTGACTTTTAATTGCCTAAGCTTTGGCTTTGTCTCGCCATGCGGTCGCTTCCGAGGTTCACTCAGCTTGCTTCAGCTTCTCCAACACTAGCGGCATTCACCATATCCACCAACGAATCCACCGAAAGGTCCAACATCTCAAAAATCAGACACCATTGCTATAGTTTGGGTAAATTTGTGCAGATCGTGAATGCCGCCACTATTTCGATGGTACAAAAACAAAAATCCACTTTGAAGTCTAATGAACTCTGCCACCTTTAGCCAATATTTTCTTCAGCCATCGATAAACCGCTTAATTAGCGGTAAAATCAGTCAGCAACAACAAAACACAAAACTTTTCCAACAAATGTTGCCTACTCTGTCTGCTGTTCGAAATGTTTGACAAGTCTTGCGTTGCTGCAATGCATTGTTCACTGGCTGCAGGACAATGTTGTTGTTGTTGTTGTTATTGACGTACGCGTGCCATAAAAATGCATTTTTATTTCTTATATGTGTTCATAATTTTTGTGATTATCCAATTGTTATTCATTTAAATTTTTCCGTTGTTAGTTGTGATTTTGTTTTTGTGTCTGCAATTGAATTAATTTGCATTTTTTTCTTGTTCATTACTCAAGTTTATTGCTCTTTCTGTGGAAAACTCAAATCTGAAAAAAACAAAATTTCTTAAGCATTTTAAGTGGAAATTATTTTGTGTGTGTGTTGTTTTTGTTCGTTGTTATTATAGTTATTGGTGTTGATTTGAATTTGTTTTTATTGTTTTTGACTTAATCTTGTATGAGTTTATTGGCTTTAGTTTTTTTAATGTTGTAGCAATATATTGTTTAATATTTCTGACACCCTACATTCGGAAATCTCAGTTCAAAGAAACGAGAAATTAAAATTGATTTTTTTTTCAATGCGATTTTGTTTTTATAGCTAAAAATTCTTTTTTACCTTTATACTGTTTTTTCTCATATAAATTTATTTTTTTTTAATTTTTAAATTAAAAACAAATTGTAAATTTGTAGTTTTTATTTATTTCTGAGAATTAATTCTTAATTTTTATTTTTGCTTGGAAAAAAATATTGTTTAAAAATATTTTTTACAAAAATTAAAAATATTTTTTTTCTAAATATTTTTTGAAATATTTTTTTTTCTAAATACTTTTTTAAATATTTTTTTCTAAGTTTTTTTAAATATTTTTTCTTTAAAAAACATGTTTTGGGTACGTTTTCATTTTTAACGAATATTTTGAGATTTGATTTTTTGACAAAAATCAAAATCTTTAATTTCATTTTAATTTCAAAATACCTTTAATTGTTTTCCTAGATAAAAATGAACGTTTTAATTCTTTGACAAAAATCAAAATCTTTAATTTCATTTTCATTTTAAAAAACCTTTAATTATTTTCCTAAAAATTAATGTTTTAATTCTTTGACAAAAATCAATATTTTTAATTTCATTTTCATTTCAAAAATTAAATCAAAATCAAATAAAAATAAAAACAAAAATCAAAATTCGATTTGATTCAATTTTCATTTCATTTTCATTTTGATTTTCCTAAAAATTAATGTTTTTAGGGATTTTTAATTGGTATAGCTGACTTCGTTAAATTACAAAGAGCTGATAATATTTTTGTGCTAATTTTTCTTAATTCTTTGGATCATTTGGTTATTCGTCTAATAGATCACTGGAACTTTTAACTTTTCATCTAATTTTTTAATCATACATTCATTTTCCTGTTTATTTTATACATTACGTTTCGTTCCTCAGTCTTTTGTTAGTAGTTTTCCTTTCCGTCTGTTTGTTTGTTCTTATTTTCACATATCTCTGTCTTTCTTGACTTTTGTCGTATCCTCGATTCAAGTCTGGTCTTATCATATTATATCCTCACCTGTTGATTCATCTATTTATTCCTTAACGAATGTATTCATCAGTTGGACATCTATCTGCTCGTTTGTGTGCCCATTCCTACGCCCATAAATTTCTGTATCGTACGATCTGTTCTTTGTGTATTACACCATCGATCCTTCACCCGTTCGTTAATCTTTTCCCTTTCTCCACAGTTCCATAGTTCGTCAACTCGTCTAACTTCTGGAATATTTGTCTGTTCGTCAATTCATAACCCGATCCATGCTATCGTCTACCTGTTCATTTTAATGTCTGGTCGATAGACCAACAGATAATTTGTTTGCTCGTAAATTCATAACTCGGTTGACACAATAGTCTACCTGTTTATTTAAGTCTCTGGTCAAAGAATTTTTCAATTTGTATGTTTGCCAAGTTTTAACTCCGTTTATATATCCGTCTATTCATCTATTCGTCTATTCATCTAATCAATGAAACGACGAGCAAGTTGTTGAATCAATAGCTATTAGTCCATCATGTTCTCTGGCTCACTCTCTATGCTTCCATCGCCGTTTACTCATTCCAACACTCATCCAATGCTCTTTTCATCTATTCGTCCATTTGGTTCATGTGTTTCTCACTCCATGATTCATTCTCTACTCAGTGCGTAGGGTATCTCATGCTGTCACCAAGCCGAACTACGTTATGACAAGTTTTGCTTTCGATTTGCGTGACTGCAGTCCTACGCTTTTCTGAGAATTCCCAATAAACATCAATTGGACGACATCTGGCGGTTGTGTTGCAAGCAATGAGATAATTTTGGTAAAATGCAAACGCAACACTGACGAGTCATTAGCAAATTAACACACATTTCAAAGAAAATATATATATATATATGAGATATGTTCATCCAATGACATAATAAATGAATATATTTTGGATTGAGACAACTTCAATAGGAATTAAAATCTTAAGATCCTTCATTACATAATCGGACTATTAGATTCCTATACAACTTGGATCTAATTTTAGGGCTATAGTCATGTCCAGTGTTTAGTATGCGACCATTTTCCACTTTAATTTATGGGCACAAGTGAGCAAAGTGTCAAACTAATTAAATCACCTGCAGTTGCTCGTCACCACTGACTCATAACGAGCGAAACACACATCTCGACAGCAGCAATTTAATTTTTTATACAATTTTTACGACATTTCGTGTCACAAAACCTCCAACGTACAACACAATTTATGGGGTTAGAAATGCTAAACTTCGGCAGCGCTGAAAGTGTGAAAAGGAAAGCAAAATGTGTGTCATGCAATGGAATCGTAAATTTCTCTCACTCAAATAAGAATCAGAAAACATTCACAAATCCGACCAATGAGTGAATGAGTTTCCACCGAACTGGTTGGTTTAGTTTTATAAACAAAATTTCAATAAATTTTAGGGCAAAAACGAAAACCAAAACAAAACGCGAATAAGTTGAGGTTTTTAAAAGCTTTTCATGAGATTTTGTTTGAAAGCAAAAGGAGGCAAAAGCAAGCAATGGAAAGTGATGGAAAAGGCGGCTACGCCCACAAGGAGAATGCGCAGAACACTTATATAGAAAATTTTAACTTAAGTGAAAGGAATTGGGTTTGGTCTGTGCATATAGCAAATGCGTAAAAGTTTTGTGCATTACTTAAAATTACTTAAAAAAGAAATGGTTAAATGTGCCAAATTGGAGCTTAGTGGCAGACAAAAATTACGCAGAAAGGTTGTTCTGCTATTTTCGACTAAAACGCAAAAAATATTTTGTGTGCGCGATTTTTCACGTACACAAATTTGTATCATAAAAATGTATAGAAAGCTCAAGATTTGATTGAACTGTTGAAATAAAACTTATTAAACACTCAACACCTCGTCAATGCCAAATTACTGGCATTCAGAAATAGTACTCCACTCCTTTTACTACTACTACTACTGCTACTACTACTACTACTACTACTACTACTACTACTACTACTACTACTACTACTACTACTACTACTACTACTACTACTACTACTACTACTACTACTACTACTACTACTACTACTACTACTACTACTACTACTACTACTACTACTACTACTACTACTACTACTACTATTACTACTTTAATGAGTCATTACTTCTCTCTAATTTGCTTAAACGGATTGGCGCTGATGCTGATGATTTGCTGAAAATTACAAAGTTTCTTCATGTTCTGTGCTCCTGTTTTAAATACTGAAGTAGATGCATCATCATCTGGAGAAGGAAAAGTTCTGATCTGAGGGCTTTACAAAAGAAAAAGAACTCATATGTGACTTTGCAGAAAAAGAAGGTGAGTCTTCTCAAAAAGCACAAGCACTCTATTTGAGAGAAAAGTATACAACTGAAATTTTATTATCGAAGAAGGATTCTTGGAACAGAAAATAATCATTTAAAGCGTAACTAAAGAAAGAGCACTTCCCTAGATTTACTCTAAAAGAAGAAACACCCAACTGAAGCTTTGCGTAATAAACAAGTCTCAGCTAAAGATTTTGTTACCTAGAGTAGAGGTCTAAAAAAGAAAGACTACTAAGCTGCAGGTGTTCCGAACAGGAAAGACGCCCCCGGATGCCTCTTATTAGATAATTTGGGTGATCTAGTAGGTTCAGTTCGTGATATTTATTTATTTAATTCAAACTATGAACAAGAGTTCTTACAGACCAGTATTACAGTAAGACGTAACAGTCTTCTTCTCTGAAGGAAGGAAGATTCATCTAGCGGTCTCGGAAAGAAAGGTCACCTACGGGGCTTCAAAAGAACAAGAACACCCCGCTGGAGTCTCCTCATTAGATAACTTAGGTGATCTATTAGATTCAGTTTGTGATACTATAGTGAGACTTGGCGGTCTTTTTTTCTTTCGGAAAGAATAACCTTTTAGAGAACTAGAGTATTCGTCTACGGGTCTCGAAAGAAATAAAAATAAATAAAAGATAATTTGTTTGTGATATTATAGCAAGATTCAACCGTCTTCTTTTTTTCTGAAGGAGGGAAGACTCATCTAGGGGAAGAAAAGTTATTGAACTTGGGAACTGGAGGATTCATCTTAGGTGTCTTCGAAGTTATTACTGGTTTGGGGGATCTAGTAGGATCAGTTTATGATATTATAGTGAAACTAAGTGAACCCCGTTTTAGAAGCTTTTCTTAAGTTCTCTGAAAGAAGGAAAACTCATCTAGGTGTCTCGGAAAGAAAGATGACTGGCCTAGGAAACTAGAGAATTCATCTAAAAAATTAAGTGTCAAGTGTTTTTATTTGATATTTTGGGTAATCTAGCCATATAAGCTATTCGTACGATCAGTTTGTGATGTTGTAGTGAGATTTAACCCTCTCGGGACTACTGGGATAATACGTCCCAGCACGTTTTTTAAGTCCCTCAAAACAATCATCGAAATCTTACGACCCACGGAAAACATTTCTTCGATTTCGGTGTTCTCGCATGTTTTCAGAATTTACGAGCATCCAATATAATTTTCTAAGATTTTCTAATAATTTTCCCAACACTCATGGCATGAGAACATTTCTACTAAAAGTATTTTTGATTTCAAAATTTCCCGAAAGGGTTTAAACTAAGCGCCGTTTTTTAAAAAGTTGCCATTTGCTATATACTTCCTAGCTAAATTTTAGTACCAAATCTGTCCAATAAATTTAAAATTATGTTAATTTTATTTGCTTTACATATCGTAAAAATTAAATTCGTTGCAGCATAGTTTAAGTGGCAATTATTCGAGTCCGTGACGATCTCTCAGCTTAAATATTTATGCACAGTTTTACTGCAGCTTTTGCCATTTGACTTAGCTTGAACATGCCCCACTTAGTTCATTCACTAACCTCAATCATGCGTTGTATGCGAGCAGCGGCTGGCTGCACTCACTTTCCCGTCGACCTCTTCGAGCGTTGCTGCATTAAATGCTAATTCACCTTTCGACTGGCATTGAATATGGTCAAGGTTGCTCTCGGCCAAGTTATACACATTTGTTTTATGGTTGAAACACTCTACTATCTACTTGAATTTATTACAGCAACAACAATGAAACTAGAATGACCTAACGGCGTTATGACGCTGGCAGTTTGCATATAACAAATATTATTAACAACTTGATTTTTGTTGCAATGTACAAAGCCGAACCAACAAAAAACTCTGACTTGAATTAAATAGAGCAAAATTGGTGTAAACTAAAAAATTTTTGTTTTTGTAGAGTGATAAAGTGCGCTCAGAGCCAAAGTGAGATACCACATGTCATGTTGCATGAACTTGAATTGTGCGCCAGAATGCGCAGAAACAGCGAGAAGTGCATAAACAATCGCGTGGATCTTTTGTATACATATATGTATGTATTATGTATATATAATGTTATATATGAGCGATCGTAATTAGAATGTTTACATGATAAACTTTAAGCATTCGGTGGTGGAGGCAGTAAAAACTATTTTCAACAGCAACAAATCGAAGACTGAAGGCTGAATTTTGTGCATTTAAAAGCGCTTTGGTAGTGCAAATTCGCGCGCAGAGAATTCATAAACATTTTCAAAACTATTTTTGTTCAACCGAAGCATTAATCATGTGCTATCTCGAGTATCTACAATTTTCACACACTTTCAAAAATAGCACAGGAATTTTGTTTTTATAAATTGTAATTTAGTTGTAAACAATGTAAAATTATTTTAATTTTTTTTGCTTTTAAAATGAATTAATTTAATCAAACCTGGCAACAATTTCCATCATTCATACCCACATTTCAATGCTGATTTATGTTTTTTAATATTCCACTCACGTCGTTATCTACTCAAACGTGCTTCTGTCAGTGGCATTTTGCACTCAACTTCAACACCGATAAGTCTTTTGTATCGTTCGCGCACAATTTTCCATCTGCGGCGCAGCCAATCAATTCAATCAATCAGCAATTTCCGCCACTGCTCATTCTATTCTATATCAGCGAGCATGTTGAATTGCTGGAAAATTATGCAATATTGTCGCATTAGATCCACTTTAATTATTTGCATCCTTTGCTGTGCCGCATAGAGTCGCCGCCGCTCATAAGTCATTCGTCGTTTGGCTGTTGCTGTCGCTGTCGCCAACACTGTGTGCTTAGTCGTGGCTTATTAAAAAAGATATGTTTATGATATGATTACATCAATGAGTTTGTTGTTTGCATCCTTCGGGGAATTAAACAACGCCAACTTTGCGTGTGTGTGTGCGCGCATGCGTAAATGAACGGAAGCAATTCTGGCCGCAGAACTTCCGGGCGGTGAAAATTGTGCATTTAATTGAGCGCTGCCTACGTTGGCTGCATAAAAACGACACTATGCCCAACTCCCCCTTTCTCTCTCTCTCTCGCTGTTCCTCTATCTATCTTTGGCCATGTTGTGCAATGTGACAGTTGCATTGTTTAAACGCTGACATAAGCAATTAAGAGCAGCGTAATTTATGGCACATAAATACTTTGATTGTTTCCCCAACACACCGGAAGTGATTTTACAAGCGTTTTTATTGCAGTAAAAAAAATTAATAAACATGCATAAAAATCAATTGACCGTCATTTAACAAACTGACGACGATTCACAGCGAAAACATGATTTTCTTGGCATCGCAAGAGTAAAGCTTGGGCGGCGACTTTTCTGCGCTGGCCAACACAAAGCGATGCCATAGAAATACCACGAACCAAGTGTGGAAAGTACACAAAAAAGCGCCGCGTTCGTGTTGGTGTGAAAACTAATGACAAATGCGTTGCAAAGTACAACGCAAGTTTATGGCACAAGGTTCACTTGTTTGTTTATTTATTTATGCTTCATAGACATTTACATTAAAGGGTGCGTAGTGAGTATACAGGGTGATTTCGGCAGAGATTGTTTTTATATAAAATCGTGCAATAAGTAACAAATAAAATCTTTCAAATGTGAAAGGTCATCAATTCTGACTAAGTAGTTTAGTAGTTCTGACTAAACATTTAAATCCGTAGGTCTCAGATGGTATTAAAGCGTTTGTGAGTACATTAGAAAAGCGATTTAAAATGAAAATGTATCACAATGTTTGAAATCTACATTGTGGATGTTAACCCTTTCGCTATTTTGTTTCCATACACATTGCTACTTTGTGGGCGTGTGAACCCCCTGTGGTTGCAAGGACACATTTTTTGTTGGTCCTTAGAATAGTTTGAAGTTTTAGGAGAAATACGAAATTATCAACTGAATATTAAAGTTTAAAGAAGACAAGTATACACGTTTTTGAATGGTATATCTTGACATAGTAAAGGGAGAAGAAGCAGAAAACTTTAGGTAACTTTTTAATTTGAAGTTTTCTGTCAATTTATACACTCTTGTTTTCTTAATTTTGGTTGAAGTAAATGAAGAAATATTCAAATTTTCGTTATGCGTAATAAGTTTAAGTAATTATTATAGTTACAACGATTTGATTTCTCTCATAAAAAACACTCTAAAATACAGGGTCCGAGTATAAGAATAAAAAAATTTATGGAATGTTGCTAATAAAACTACATGGAAGCCTAAAACGTAAAATTTTAACTTTCCCCATTAAAAACCTGTAGCGAAAGGGTTAAGGACGAATGATATAAGGTTCAAGGAAAATTCAAGGTTATATTGGATTTAATAGATTCTAAGCTCCGAAAATATTTCGAAGCAGAACAGAGAACAATTTGGTTTTCATTTTGAAGGGGAACAATGAATTGACTTCACTCAAATGTAGAAAATATAGAAGATAGAATATAGAAGATAGGTTTGTTAGGGTTAAGATAATTCCATAAATGCTTGAATAGACCCCTCGTCACACTAAAGTCAACATTGACTTGAAAAAACTAAACATTCTCTGGCTATGAGAGAAAATCTAGTTTGATTCAGACATCAATCGAAACTCAAAAGTCTAAAGCAGTGATGGCCATTCTGCCACTCGCAAGTAACATCTTAGTTGGTGCTCGAATTGTCATCACTGGCCTAATTTCAGGAATAAAGAGTTAACTGTCCTCAATTCTAACTTTTTGAGATCTATTGCAGTGGTCAAAATTTCCTCTTATTAGTCTTTGCGCCTAATTGCACACATCTCTTTTGCATTTCTTAGATCAAATGTTATATTTTTTACTTACATCAACAAAACCCGTCGAGCTCTTCCTCCAAAAACCAATTCAAATTTAACTTTTTAAAAACATGACAGAAACCAATACAAACTTTTCCGAAACACCCTGCACTCAATGCCGAAAACTAGACGCACAACATTCCTAGTCAGAACAGTTGACTTGTCCGCGCTTTGCTGCGCTTACATTTCATTGATTGTTTCTCCGCATAGTTTCCAGCACTTTGACAAACAATTTTCCATCGATTTTCCCCACTTCGAAAACCTTATTTTTAGCTCTTAGGAGCAGTGGGAATATTTCATTCGACATAGAGCATAAACGCAAAGGACAACAAACGTTTGACAACAAATTTGGGCTCCATTAAGTTTCGGCGCTTTAATGGCTTCTGGCAGCACACAAAAACAAAAGTTGGTCACAATTAATGTAATTAAGCGACAGTAGCCCAATGGCGGAGTAGTGAGCCCGAGTCGGCGATTTGACATTAGATAATTGGGTACTCAGCCTGTACGATATAGTTGAGCATGAGCGTGATGTCTTTTTGGAGTTTGGCCGCATGTAGTAATTTCCATAAAAATTAAAGTTCCACAAACAAGCAACTCGTAGCACTTAAGTGCAATGTGCGAGACTTACCTGCAAGAGAAAAGGGAAAAACATGACGAAATTAGTTGGTGTGGTAAAAAGTATGAAATTGCATGACGGTCTGACATGACGCATGCAAACAGGTAAATATTGAAATTTTCAATGCATCACAATTTGTACTCGAAGCAAAGAAGCGAGAAATACTTTTAGTTTCACTTATAAAACCACAAATGCCGCAAGTGACCAACTGTGACGTACACGTCGAACTTGTTTGACGGCCAAGAATGCCGGTGCCGGTGCCATCGATTGCCAAGCGATAACATTGCTAAGCAAATAAATCTTTTGCCTGCTTCTTTTTTCAATCTTTTTGTTGTTTTCTTGCACTTATTGTTGTTGTTTTTGAGGAACGTGCTGGTCTTAAGGCGATTTCAGTTGAATGAAATCAAAATTGATTGCGTAATAAAATTGAGAAATCTTCCTAGTTGAATGTTTACTTGTTTTTGGAAAATGTACTCAGAAAAACTAGAGACGCTAGAAAATACTTAAGCCGATTTATTTTTATATATTTGGTCAACTGTGCGATTCAATGGACTCAAGCAAATTCGAAACTGCAGTGACGTAATTTAGTTGGTTTCGATCAAATTATTTAGACTTTGTGGCCGAAGAGCGAAACCGCGTCTTCAGTCGAAGGACCAATCTGAGGACGTCGTATCATCTTTTGGACCAACTAGAGAAGACATAATGTAAGTTTTTTTTAATATTTCTGAATTATATTCCAAGAAATCAAACCTCTAGGCGAATTTCATATCTCAATTGAGCGCTAGCTCACTAGTTTGGCAGACAGATCAGCAATTCTCCTATTCTGATCTTGAACACAAATATTTATACTTTTCCATACCGGCACAGCTTCCTTGCAGACATTGCCAGCTCATGCAGCCTGACACTGCCGACTGTAGAGTATACAAATTCAAGAAAATCGATACTAAAGAAACAACAGCAGGCAGCTCACTTCCAAAAAATCGTAAAACTAGACATTCAAGTCCACTAAACCTAAGCGAAAGTGCCCTCTGAACTCTCGAGTAGTTGGAAATAAAACCAATAACAATGCAGCCATCAATTCAATGAATGCCATAAAAATAAAACTATAATCGGTAGTGTTTAATTTGCCCAGCCATACCCTGCCGCAATGTGGCAGCCATTAAGCCACATGACGCTGCTGGCCTTTTCGTCAATGGCGTCAATGCCAACAACAATGCTGCACAACACAGTCACTTGCACACGTGCACTAATTGCCAGCTTCGGGCGCAATTGAACGATAATCTACAATGCGTGCATTGCCTTTGAAATATGTACAACAAATAATTGTTAAAAATAAAAACAACAACGAACTTAATCGAAATTTAATCAAACAGCTGCCATGTGAGCCAATGCGATGCGTGAAGGCCAACAGCCAAGACTGTACTTAATGTACTTTAAGTGAAGTCTTTGCAGCTTCGCGCACATGCAAAACAAGCCTCGAAGTCTGCATAAAGAAATATTCAAATTACATAAAACAAACTCATTCATATTATGAGCGAACAACGCTTTTTGACAGTCGACAATCAAGCGGACAATGCACCAAGCAAAAAGCCAAGATTAACGAGGGTTCACTTTAACTGGGAGATCCATTGAAAACTACACAAATATCAAAATGTATCTGAAGCAATGCTCCTCGTAAACACATTCAGACAAATTGTTTAGCTTCGCCGCAAAAATGTTTGGCAAGCGCTGCTCGCAGTTGTGCGCCTGCGCCGGCCGCTCATTGTCGGAAGCATGGAATTCTCAGTGAGCATAAATTGAATTAAGTTCAATTGAAACGGTCGCAATTGGATACGAATGTGTGGAACGTTGGGCGCCACACACAACGCCCGATTGTTGTTGTTGGATATTGTTGTGCAATCCTGGAATGCAAATGCCTGCAGTGCAATTTAATTTATTTATTTATTCGGCATTGCATGACAACGCATCGAAGTGCATTCAAGTGATTTGCAATCAAATTTTTTAAGCTCAAATTTCATTCGAGTAAAGCGAGAACTTCGAGAATTTTGAGCACTTTGGGTGTTGGTTGCGACACATAAATTGAAAGAGCAAACAAAGACAATTTGTCTTTGACAACTTTTATCAGTTAGCGACAGCTCTGATTAATTGCAAAGTGTTTTAATTTACTTAAATGACATTAGTGGCTAATTAATTGTAATTTGTCGCTGCTACTTAATTAATGCAGCGCAATGTACTTTTATTTCTTCCCCAACTTCTGTTGTCAGCACTCACTACTAATTTTTATTACACTAACTTACAACTTAAGCGCTTCTCTGCCCACTTTTACCAAAAACAGCTTTAATAACTCACAACCGCTGACAACAAACAACGCAGTGCATTTTGTTGGCTTATCACGCCCCGACCAACACACCTGCTGTCAAATTTTTCAATGCTCTGCTACAACAAACTCTCGTCGTTGTCCAAGACAACAAGAGTTCACGCCCTAAATTGCCTCGCTTCAAGCGGCTGTGGACTTGACGCTTACAATATGAAAGAATAAAAAAATAGATTCAAATATTCTTAAAAAAAAATGTAGGGAAATTTGTTAAGCAACATTCTGACGGCTAATTTATGCTGTCATTCAAAACCCCGCCGGCGCATTCAAGTCATCGATTGGACAGGGTTTTGCTTCGTTTTGTTCAACTTTTCCGCTTTTCAATTCATTTCAAGGCCTCTAATGCTTTGCTATCAATTATAATTTTTTACAATTCTCATATTTGTTTCGACAGTAATTTGGTTGCTCTCTTCTTCTTGCAGAGAATTTCAATTTCATTTTTGATAAGCCATGTTTTTGTTGGCCTTTTTCCATATGTATACATACAAGTAAATATTACTGGTATATGTGTGTGTGTGTTCATAGGTGTGTGTTTGTGTAGCGTGCACTTTAATGTGCACGTCACCAATAAATCATGACTGCAACCTACCCTAATCTGAATTATTGCTCCCCACCATTTGGCTGCCAGTTCGCTGTTTGCTTGTCCGCTGCTTTCTTATGAATGCATTCGATTGTTTTGCATACAACAACGCTTCGCAGGCAATGAATTTGTTATGCAGTTTTATTGTTGAGGAATTTTACGAAATTTGTTCCTGCTTTTTCTTGTTTCCTTTACTGAAGGTTGTTCACAGTGTGCGTCTCAACAAAAGGTTGGTGGTGTTTTTTAGAGGAAACAATGGTTGGGATTAGCATAAAAATTGTTTCGGTTATGGCTGTCGAATTCGAATGCATAAAATTGCCTTAAACAGGATTCAGAAGTGAATAGACAGACAGCTTAGTTAGAATTGGCCAAGGTGACCCATTATAGACCCTGCTAGGGTTGTGCGAATATCGGTTGGAGTATGGGTTCTCAGCTCATAGATGTATCTTAGGGCTAAAAAACCTACACGTTTTTGATTCGAGCACTAATTGTTTTCCCTAATGCGCACTTCCGATAAGAAAGATTTGAATATTTCAGGAAAACCGTAAACGTAACGATTCCTTCGTTACTAACGAACGTAAAACTGAGAACATGTTTCATTTTTTCTTGAACATTTATACTGTCAGTATTATCTAAACAAATCGGATAATGTATCGGAGTATTTAAATAGCTTTAGATGCCAAAAAAGATAAAAGAAAAAAGAACAGAAGATAAAAAAAGAACTGGCAGGCTTCTAAATCAGAAGCGCATAGCTCAAAAACGCTGCGACATTAACCCTTTCAGTCACAATGTCCAATATATTGGACTACAGCCCATACAATTCATACAGAACAAGTTTATTTTCATGTCGGAAAGGGTTAAGGAACTTGCAGAATTCTTACAATGTATTTTCTCTTCTTGAGACTTGAGTTCAAAGAGTTACTCCGAGTAATATACTCAATCCTTAATCCTCCTAATTCCATCCAACCACTTTATACCTCTTTTGTAAGAGATTATTTCAAATGAGATTTTTGAATTTTTTAGTCACTAAAATCCGCTGAAACATTTCACCTGTTGCCTAGCATTCCTTACAAAAAAGGCTACGCAGGATACTCTCAGCTCTTACCTAACATTTTTCAACTACAAAATAGACAGCAGAAGAAACATTTTTGTAGAATATGCAACAACAATAACTGAAAAACAGGTAAACAATAGAAAAAGATGCCACGAAAATTCCCTAAGAAGCAAAATCCTTAAGATTCAATCAGTTCATTTGAGTGGCCACATACATCAGTCAATCTCAATCAAATGACACCAAGTCCAGTGAAAAAGGTCAGTTGTGCGAGTCAGTCGAGCGTAAAATTACAACTGATCGACTTGAAGCGTACAACAAAATGTTTAATGCTATGAAAAACAAAATACTTTTAATTACCAGTTTGGGTGATGTGCGACATTAGCACACAGAAATACATACACACACCCATACATTCGGACAACGACAATGGGAATTTATAAAATTTTAAAGGAGAAACATTTTTAAATGCGTACTTGGAAGAAGAAGAAGACTTGGAACATGAAGTCGTAATTAAAAATCCAAAACATTTGAAACCCACAAAAAATTCCAACATGACAAATGCTTTCTCACGAAAACCAACTTCTACCAAAATGCTTGCAAGCCACATTATTACACGCAACAAAAAACGTCGAACGATTGTGATCGGGTTTCCATGAGGCAAATATTTTATCAATAAATTCCAAGCCAACACACCTCGTTTTGCATACGCAGCCAAATAAAAAACTTTTGTGTGCTTATTTTTTGTATTTTAATATTCTTTGCTGACTGCGCATTTCATCTTCAACCCTAAAAGAACGAACGCACACGCCCTGATCCTCGCGCACCGATGCCCCAATCACTGTCAACGAATTCCCCACGGAGCGAGAATGTCCCAAGCACACGCACCTCGTTTCGTTGTGGTTGATATCTCTGAAACAATGCGCCGCCGCCATAAAACATTCGAATGTGTAACGCGAGATCCCGACTGAGCGCCTGGCAACACTCCCACAAAACATTGGCTGGAACTTGGTTTTATGGAAAATTTATGTATTTATGGGGCCAACGAATAAACAGATTTCTGAAAGATGACACAACGTCGCACAACAGCTGTCGATCGCATTACGCTGCGATAATAAAATATGCGATCGCGTGTGCCGTCGCCATGCAAAATACTGTGGAAGCAAAGACCACAAGACGCTAGAAATTTATCAAATTATGAATTTATTTTTTACACAAATCCAACCAGCAGTCAACCGCAACCCACTCAACTCGCTCCTCCGTCTCCCGGTGAACGTGGCTAACCGTATACAGGCAAACATATCGAATGCCCACCGCGACTGTGTGACTGACCCAGTGTAACGGAAACTATGCTGAAGGTTACTCGGATTTCATTGTAGCCGCAAACCCGTCTGGACGAGCGCAGCGCTTTCAGGTTTTAGGTTTTGTTCCAGCACTCTCCGATACTTTTTAAATGTGTCACTAGTAAACACAAAACTAAATAACTCTGCGGCGATCATCGATCACGGAGATGTATGAGGTCGCTTGCTTAATTATGGTCGCCGGCTCATTTGTCAAATGGCGAGAACAAAGAGCAAAAGGGTCAAAGACGATGGCTGTTTGTGTAAATATTGAAAGAATCTCTGAAACTGATTCAGCGCCGCCAATGTGCAGAAGACTGGCCACACTACACGCCGACTGGAACAGGTTGGGATCGGCGGTTTAGTTTCGGCGAAGATTAATGATTTGGCGCACAAGAATTTTGTACCAAATACGTTGAGTAGTGAACTTGATTAGAAGAACTGTGTTTACAGACTCGAACTCAACTGCTGGAGATCATAACGATGGCTAATGAGAGAGAGAGAGGTCAAACTGTTTAAGGCAATAATATCTGATAATCTATTGAAAGTGTTTAGTGTGGTCCAAAATAGATTAAGAGAGAGAATCAAAAAATCAGCTGAATCAGTGCACAGTGATTCGACTCCATGCAACGGCGGGACAAAATTAGAAAAAGTGGTATGTTCTTAATAGAATTTGGTAGTGATTTGGTTAGTGAAACATGGTCTGCTGAATTGAAATCTCTACTCTAGTTTGGCAATGTCACTGCCAGTGCCACAAGTGTGTTGGCTACATTTTTAAGATTTTACATTTAATTCAGTTACCTCAACATTGATTATTGCAAAGAGTAACAGAATTTGTATTAAAATCCTTTAGTTTTGCAATAAAAATTATAATAGGGGTATTCTCGATGTCTTGCAAAACCCTTGCACATTGCAAAAGTTGCAGATTATGCAGACTTTTGCAATCCGTACAATGCTACAACAACAAAATACAGTCAAAAACATATCTGCAATATTTGCAACACCGAAACCCATGTTTTGTGTAAAAGTGCAACCATGTATCATGTATCACTACAAAAGCACTTTCACTCAAGAAATCAACAATTTTTGAATTTTCGACTGTTCGCAGCATTTTTTACAATATTTGAATTTTTGGATGTTCTCGAAGTCTGGCACTTTTCAAGGTTGCAAATATCAGTTTCTACAAGTCTTGCAAGGTTGCAAGACATCGAGAATACCCCTAATAACCGATGTATGTCTTGTATTTGTTCTTTTTTTAATTTTAAATGTTGGTTGCATACTTTCAGGGATGAATAAAATATATTTTTCTAGACCACTTTTTAAATTGAATTATTTTCTGAGATCGGCAGATATCGGCAGATTGCAATAATTGGAAAAAGAGAGAATGTTTCTTAAATTAATCAAAAATCAAGGAACATGCTTCCACATATTTGTTTGATATTTAACTCGAAATCTTGGCAATTTTTTAATTTAAAATAATATTTTGAAGCCTCAAAGAAGTAAAATCGACCAAGAAAGAATGCTTCTTAAAATAAACAAAAATGCAGAAACATGCTTTTTTATATTTCTTTCGATATTTTACCCTAAGTTTATGGAATTTTTAAGTTTTTAATTCTTAAAAATATTTTAATGGCTCATAGAAGTAAATTCGACCAAGAAAGAATGCTTCTTTAAATAAACAAAAATGCAGAAACATGCTTTCTTATATATTTTTTCGATATTTGACTCTAAGATTCGGCAATTTTCAGGATTTTAATTTTGAAAAACATTTTAAAGCCTCAAAGCAATAAATTTTGAGAAAAAAATTAAAAGCGAAAATACCCACATCAATTCTTAAACTGTATTGAAAATTTTAGGAACTTCTTGGTAACCATGTACTTTAAGATTTTTTTGACTAATAGATTAAAAAAAAAGAAAACATGCGTTTATATTTTTTGTGAAAAAAGTTCTGACTTTGAGCACCTCTTGCACGCATACTAATTAATTTTTTTAGTTTTTAATTAATTTTTTAAATAAATTTTTTAATTTAATTTTGTTATCACAGATATTTGTGTTTTTTAGTTGAAGTTTGGCCCTTCAAATAACATTAAAACCGTTAAATTCTGAGACTATAATTTTGTTGAATTTTGTTTATGGTACAAATCACTGTGCAGTTCTTCGATTTTCCTAAAAGAGTCCATTTTGTAATCAAAAGTTTATTCAGATTTTAATTATGCGCGAGTGTTCTTTAATTACTTTTTCTGGAGCAAATTTCATATGCAACATTTCTATGTCCACTTGGCTGCGCGTAGCAATACGAATAATCCATTTTGATGAAATAATTGTGTCACCTTTTATTATTCATTGTTCTTTTCCATTCTATACGCTTCAATAAACCGACTTCAAGCAACTGAAAGCCCCTCAAAGTCGGCCGCAAATCGCCACGAGCCAAATAAATTGACACTTGTAGTGTCCGCACGTCTTCCAGTGCCCAGTGCCGGCTGTCAGTTGTGGGTTACACAATTCAAATAGCAATGACTGAACGTCAAACAAATCGATAAGCCACCTACAACACACAAATTGTGAGTTGAACAATGTGTAGGCCCGCCAAAATATTTGTACAAATACCTAAGCGACAAAAAACCGAATGTGAAAACATTTTTTTGCGAAAGTTGAGTGAGTTATTGGAAAACGACAAAAAATCGAATCAATTATGTTGGTGAAGAAGAAATTTTACAACGGCATTTTTTCGTGCAGTGCCGCTTTGCGACCTACGCAGACTGTGGCCGGTGCGAGTCGCATTTGAACGGCGAACAATTTTGCGGCGTGATTTTGTTTTGACAATGTCGAGCATTGATTTGCGGAGGACGCGCCACTTGCGGCATTATTCATTTGGACAACTCGGAGCAATATTATTTTTGGCAAATCATTTCGTTTCGACGCGCTCGTTGTGGCTTTTATTGCGGAGAAAACTGGGTGAGAAAGCAAAAAAAAACACAGCCGTGTGCTTTGTGAGTTGTGTGATAAGTGTTGCCAATGTTACTAGAGTTGTTGAAGTATGCTGCTTATGGCTTAATGGCTGCAATGAAGTTGGTTGCTGGTTGCGGCCACTGTTTTTGATGAATTGAGTGCGCACAGTTATTACAGCAACAAGTTGTGCAAGTTATGTGGGCGACATTTTGCGTTACTCAAGAAAAAAAGTAAACAAAATGGTATTTTGTTGTTGGTAAAATGTGTTTTTAACAGATAATTAGCATGTTTTGTTCCACTATGAATATGAAACACATTTAAAAATGCAGTTTAAATACGTTTGAAAGATGTTAAATATGTTTTTGAAAGTATTCTACAGTTCCACATTTCTCTATTTTAACTTAAAATTACTAAACAATCAGTTTTTTATTTCCAAATGCATTTAAAATTAATTTTCAATCATTTAAAAAACCAACCAGAGAACTGATTTATGCAACCATAGACTGCTAAGTCTATTTGTCCATTTGGCTCCCAACTACCAAAAGGGTTAAGTAATGTTTGGCCTCGTGCAATAAAAAATTCTGTTGCAAGCTTCTGTTGTGGCCACAATTATCTCACAAAATTAAATTCCGACACACTATTTCTTGCAGCACAGCTCGTTTTCTTTTCAACAACTGACATTGCAAACATTTGTTGGCTTAATTTATGTAGTCAACTTATAACTGTGTGTCTGAATACGAAATGTTGATGACATATTAATTGCATTTTCATTTGCCACTGCGGGTCCATTATTCCAAAATGCGCCATAAAACACGCACAAGCCCACAGCCAGTCGCATTTTGAACATGAACCTTCAGCACTTCAGCACAAATTGGCCACATAATTTTCATATTAAAACATGTCCAACACTGAGAGCTTTCAGATTAGACAAGCAACAAGCAACGGTTATAAATTGCTGCATTAGCGGCCGAAGAGATATTGAATCAATTTTTAGACCAACAAGCTGAAGTTGCTATCGCACAAATTTGTATGTGTGTCTGTGTGTGTGTGAGGGTTTGGGTCGTTGTCATTTCTTATGCTAAACCATATCTTATGGGCTCTTCTTCAACGCCACATGACACTTTTCCAAAGACCTCTGTTTACCCGCTTAGGCCTGTTGCGCCACTAAGCACGCATTCTAAGCGCATTAGGCGCTGCCACTGCAACTTCCTCGACTCGTATTCTCTCGACTGCTGTTCTTTTGTGGGGTGTTTTTTCTTACAACTTTTCAACTTCTTTGTGCGGTGTCCAATAGAACTTTGAGTAGACTTTGCCTATCTTTGTCCAACGTTATGGCCGTGGCGCGTTGCATGCCACATTTGGTAGCTGTTTCAATGCCACAAAACCCAATTCAGATCTCAGCTGGATGCTGTAAAGTGCTTGAATTTAAAACTTTTCCATCTATAATCAGCAATAATTTCAGCTATAAATTGTCAATGTTTTACATTTTTATTGTGCGTTAAGAATCGCTTACAGAAAAGTCGCCGTTGACATCTTTTCGAGCTGCAGTGGGACTTTTGTGAAGCTTATCGTGAGTTCAATTAGTTAAAATTCGGTGCATTATTAGAAATCTCAATAATTTAGCAGCGAGTTGTAGTCGCTTGAATCGCTCTGAATGGAACTTTGTGACAAATTATACGAGTTTTGTGACAAAGCTTTGAACTATATTTGGTTGAATTATTGTAAATATTTATTAAGGTGGAGCTTAAAGAATTTATTCACGTTTAAAGAAAAAAAACAGCTGCCGATTTAAAAATGTAAAATAAAATTATGATCCAAGGCTTGTAAGACATGTTGACTCTGAAATTTTAGATGATCCCAAAACCCCCCAAACACAAGATTTGCTGGTACTTTTTTCATAAAAATTACAAAAAAACTTTATTGCCAGGTTTGATTGTCGATGCGAAAAGAAATGTATTGGAATATTTCATTTATTTGTAAGACATTTTCTTCAGAGTAATTTTTTCAAATATAGTTTTCATAAATAACTGTTATTTCCGGTCCCTGATCTCTATTTATTCAATCACTAAAACTCGCTGTTGAGATCATTTCAATATCTCTGAGTTGGACTTTAAAAAAGTATTACCTATGATACATTTTTCAGTTAGGTAGAGTTTTGTAACATCAACAAAATACCAAACTTTAGAAGGATGTGAAGGATGCACTTCCGCACGGAAGCGTAGACTACAAGTGGTGAAATTCCAAATTTGTTTGACTGAAAACTAATTCGATTTCTTAAAAAACTGTGCTTGATTGCAGAGTTTGACTAACAAATCCAACAACTTCCTAAGACAACTTTTTCTCGGATTACGCAATCCTGAAGAGCCAAGAAGTACACCAACTTCAGACTCTTTTATCTCAACTTCTCTACTCATCATAAATGCATTATTTGATCAGAGTGAGATTAAAAAGATTTTCTCAATTGTAAAATTTCTTGAATTCATTAAATTTGTTGCTCGACCCAAGCAACCAAACCTACCCAGTTAATTGCTAAACCGTAAAATCCAATTAAAATCTTCAAATTCGGAAATATTTTCAAAGGCATTTCCTTCATGAATTCCCCTCTTTTCAACTAATTAACAGCCAGCAAGCCACAAATAGACTGTCGCACAAAAAGCCGCCACATTTTCCAACTTGGAGCCGCCCGATTCGGGGCGCTTGGCGCATTTCGCAACAGTTCATTCATAAAAACACAGCACGGCGCACCTAGTCGTGTTGCATGCCCCACTACTCATTTGTGCAGTTCGCGGCAGGTGTGCGGCACAACGCTGCCAATTTTGTTTGCCTTCAAGTGCAGCGGCGAACTCGCAGTCGACCGACACGGCGCGCTATGTGGTGCAACAACAATGCTACGTTGGAAAAAAATGTGTGTTGTTTACCTTCAATTTAACTGAACATTGCAGCCGCAGGCCAAACGGTTTTTTCCGTTGCTGTCCCTGTCACCGGTTGCATTGTTGCTTGTTTTCATTGCTGCATTTTCCTACAGTTCGATGCAACACGTTCGGGTTTTTTTCTCTCTCTTTGTTTTCTACATGGCACAAGCATGAAATTGTCAACTTTACAGCTGCAATTGACTACTGTTGTTATTGTTACGGGTAGTTGTTGTTGTTGTCGCTAAAAAGTCACTGTAGTCATAGCAGTTTGTGGCATTTCGAAGGAAAAATTGTTGGCATAGCACAATGACACACGTTCTAAAGTCCACTCATAAGCCGATCTCTCTGTTTGTCTGTCTGACTGTCTGTCTGTCTGAATGTTTGTATGTTGAACCGTTGCATTGTCCGTATTGATTGGCCATTGAAAAGTGCAACGCAAACGCATTTGAAACTAAATGTAGGTAAAGGCAAACATTTTTTCTGACATTTCATTTTGCTGTCGCCACCTGGGCCCATAACAGGTTGTCGTATGTGTAATTGATTTGTAATATACTTGCAGCAAACTTTTATAGGCATTGTCTACTAAATTAATTGGTTTAATTGTGCTGTGCGTGCGTTTTGTGTGCTATTTGAGTTTTCAGATTTGTTTCGCTCATTGCCTTTTAGAAATCATAGAAAATTC
Organism: Melieria omissa; assembly: GCA_963971225.1. Classification (NCBI taxonomy): domain Eukaryota; kingdom Metazoa; phylum Arthropoda; class Insecta; order Diptera; family Ulidiidae; genus Melieria; species Melieria omissa. Next base: position 126,532,515 of record OZ020268.1, on the reverse strand, counting down.
TGCAAAACATACATATCTAAAAACAACATTTGATGAAAAAATTCGCTGTTGCCGTGTAAAGGGTTAAAAACCTTTAAAAACAAACAAGACAGCGGGACTCAAATCAATGAAATATTTTTTGGAGTTTTCACTGGGATTCATGCAACTTGAGAGTATTGATATTAGTTGGATTTTTCTTTGAAAATTCCTATACTTCATGTCACTGATAATGTTTAACGCTTTCACGACCATAAAAGTGATACTGACTTACAAACCCAAAAATCGTTTTTTTCTCTCATCTTTGAAATTTTTATTTCCGCATACTTTCTGGCACAGACTGTGCTTTACTGCAATGAGCACTCATTCGGTCAATTAAAAATCTGGAGCAATCTTAAGATCGCAATTGTGTGGGCTGTCTGCCAATGAAAATGACCTCCTGTCAGCAGATTCATCAACGGCAGCTGCAGCCAACTTCAGCTCGCACAAACCCACTGAAAATGGATGAGTGTTTGGCCAAAATTATTTATGGCAGCCTACGAATTGTTCTTCAGCAACAAATGTTTTTCAGTACGAAATCTTTTTTGGCACAGCCACAAACAGTCTTTGTTGTGGTTTCTCAGCGCCCCGCCGAACAAATCAATCAAAAGTGAAACTGAAAGTGTGGGTTCCCTTTGTTTGTTTCTTTGTTGTTCGAAAGGCCATCAAACGCAATACGCGAACGCCAATTAACTCGGCAGCAGCAACAACACCTGTCAGCCTGAAAACCAGCGCAAATGGAATTAACCCAAATACGCAACAGCGGCCGCACAGGGCCGGCGCCGCAGCCACTTATGGCAGCGCGCGTGCCAACGCAATCGAAGGGAACTGATTCTTAACAAAACTCGAGCACTTTGCTTTCGCTGCCAGGTGCTGTCAACGACAGAAAATTCTAACTTTCCGAACAACAAACTCACAAAAACATCGGCGGCAGCAGTGCGCTCGTCCTAAAATTCTTCGTCACACTCAAATTCTAGGATCTTCTTTATAAATCGTTTCACATTATTTGTAAAAGAAAATGCACCACAGGCTGTAAGCGCAGCACGAGCGAATTTAGCCAACGGCAGCGGTAAGAGGAGCATCCGAACATTTCGAACATAGCGAAATTTTTTACTGTCAACATCGAGGCCCAGCACGTCAACGTCAAGTCCAGCGATCCCGGCCGGACTAGCACACAAACAACAACTGCTAAAATTGCAACTGCCACTGCAACAGTGACAACAACAACAATTTCAGCCAAAGCATGAAGTTGCCGTTCTTCAGTCAACCGCCCGAGCGTGAGTGTGTTTGTTGACAGTCAATGCCGTGTGGCGCTTAACCTTCGCTTCCCTCGCCCTCTCACCGATCGTGCAGCAGCATCAGTCGAGCCCGAGCCGGTGTCGTACGCCAACGAGTTCCGCGACTTCCTGCAGAACAACACGCCCGCTGACTTCGAGACCAAGCTGACCAGGGCGCGGCCGTTCGTCTTCACCAGCTTCGTGGCGTGGCCCATGTTCTGGCTCTACAAGGGCATGGAGTGGGGCCACCGGGCGCAGTTCGACAAGTCGCTGGTCAACTACATAAATCGGGTAAGCCCGGCCGCGCTCCCCGGTCGGCGCTGGCATGAGGTGTGTGCATGATTTTCCGGTTTCTGCTTGCAGACCTTCCTGCAGGCCAAACTGATGCAGTTCGCGATCATTGCCGCCGGCATAATGGCTGCCAACTCTGAGGGCAACAAGACCCTGCACCAGATCAACAACCTGCTCAAGGGCTACAAGCGCGACAACACCTGGACAAGAGGTTCCAAATGAGTTGCATTTAATTAGGTTAATGGGCGGTGCCGGGCACTGTTTCGAAACAGTATTCAGTATTCTATTCCGAAAGAGCCGACCCCCTCCACGTGCCGTCGCATGGAATTCCGTTACAATCCAGTCCATCCGTCTCGAATCTATCTCCATCGTCCCAACTCCACATTGTAGACATTAGTTTCCGAACATAATAGCCTCGCTTCAGCGCAGAGTGCACGTCCACTCTGCGCCGTTCAGCGGCGCTCGCACACGCCAAAAGTTCCCATTGAAGGTCGTAATGTGGCCCGTCCATATTTCGGGATTCAATGCGATTCCATGCGCCGGCAGCACTGCGACTGACGAATTACGACTCATCACGACTCACGGATTCCAAAGAGCAACAACTACTTTCGATTAGACGAAAACTACTTTGTGCTTTCGGAGGCCGATTTTCAAATGGCTGCAGGCTCTTTCGAATTCCTTGTCAAGTCAATTTGAAAAACCGAATCAGTCACAACTAAAGAAAATAATCATACATCTCTTTTTTAAGAATTGTAATAGCACAATAATGGAGATAAATTAAAATCGTGTGTACCATTTCGAACAAAAAAGCAAATCCATTTTCTTTCTTTTGGGCCCCAAATTCTAAATCAGAGCAATTTTACGGTTTTGTGCTGTTGCTAGAACGTCCTTGAATTCCGCGACAACATGCAGCTGCTCGACTATATTCTGTTCTGGCGCACCACCGAACAACGTAAGCCCAACCCGTCCTCCACGTTCGCCCCCTCTCCTCACCGCTCTAACCGGACTTCTCGTTCGACTTTCTCGTTCGCAGCTCGCACCAACCTGGGCGAGGAGGTTCGCCGCCTAATGAACCGCAGAGACATCGAAGACAAGATCGAAGCTGCCTCGCCATTTCTCGCTGCGAGTCTGATGGCGTGGCCCACGTACTGGCTCTACAGGGGCATGGAGTGGCACACGAAGCGGCGTAGCGAGACTCTCCAAATGTACATTCGAAAGGTGGGTCCACACGCGCAACTTTGCCCTTTCACTCTCTCACTTCCGCGTTCCGTTCGCAGACGTTCGTTCAGGCGAAGTTCTTGCAATTCGCCATACTCTCTGCCGGCATCCTGTTCGCCATCAATCACGAACCCGGCCACTCACTCTTGGACATGAGTGACGAATAGGAAATGGAGCAAGGCGCGCCATGACACGACACCACACCACGCGACACGAGTATATTACGAAACCGCTCGAGAAGCTGCTATCCCGTTGTGCGTTAGTTCGAGGAGGAGGCGAACTAGCACATTATGTGATGGTCCTAACGAGATCACCCCGGATCATTGTGGCGTAATGTAAACATCGATGTTGGCTGTAATTAGGTGAATTGTCTACTCCATTGGTGTAAAAAAAATGTAACTTTTACCATAATCTTTTGGAAAATATGCCTAAAAACAAAGTGTATACAAAAAATAAAATCACAAAAAAAACAACAGTAAAAAAAAAGAAATCTCGTGGCGTTTCAATAAAACAAAGGCGATGACAGGTTTTGTGTCGAACTTCAAAAATTGTTCAAGAATCAAATCGTTCAGATACTTTTTGCTTGTTTAAAACCATTGCAACATTTGTCCTCCACTGGATGTTTTCATCCAAGCAGAGGCCCTAAAGGTCATCCGAAGACAAACACAGCACTGCACAATTGTGCTGGCTCCGACATTGACCTCACAGTCATGTCCATGCCCCATGACCCCATGCCTTCAACTGTCATTTTAAAGAAACGGTACATGGTTTTACTGCCTGAGGCTCACTCTTGGTCAGATCCTGACGATGATCCCGATAAACACTGTTTCAATGTATATTCACGGACGTCTTCAGAACGGAAGAAGGTTCTGGCTCTGGGGTCTTCGTTGAATCCACGAGGACTAGACACTTCTTTGTCCTAGGCTCGCACGCATCTGTGTTTCAGTCAGAGGTGCATGGGATACTTGAGGCGATGAATTTTGTTGTAGGGACTAAGTGGAGAGGCAGATCTATCGGTGTCTGTAGCGACCTTGGCCTTGGACAGCCCTCTAACCACGTCTATGCTAGTCAACTCCTGCAAATCCAGGCTTAATTATGTCCCGGCAGCTGGGTCCCGGGACAAGCAGGAATTGCGGGTAACGAGACTTCGGACTCGTTAGATAGAATGGACTCTGAGGCTGCTTTTGTCTGCCCTGAGCCTGTTCTGCCACTCACATCTACGGCCATCAAAGCCTCTGTCTGATAATGCCCTATGTCCTGCCTGCGGGGAGGACGTTAAGACGACGGAACCCTTCCTGTGTCTCTGCCTCCCGTTCGCTCGTATCAGATTTGAGACGTTTGGCACTGATGTGCTAAGAAGCGAACATCTTGGCTCCTTGGCTCCCCAGGATCTATCAAGATGTTTCCGGAAGTCGGGTAGATTTTAAGCACATTAACAGGGAGCAGCAAGTCATGGTACCTTGGAGTGCTGCGCCTACTATATCGTTCCTACAAGAGGGAAAATAAAGACATTGGCCCTCTTCTCGAGTCGAATGAAAATTTGTGAACTTCAAAGTTCATCGGCAATTCAAATTCACAGCTGTGCCATTGCCGTGTACCATGACACACCCCATTTGTCAGGCGCTGCCAGCTACAACATACATCGGTCCGTTCGGGCGGTCGGTGGTCGAGTTACGAACATGAACAATAAATAAACAATAAATTCAAAATTTAACGCAAACGCGAACAATTGTGTGATCATGCAAAACGGCGGCCCCGACGCGGACGCCGACTGCGACTGCGGACACAATGCGACCAGTGCACTTTCAATGCAGTCTGCTTGTACCGCCAGCCTGTTTATGACCTGACAATGCCATGTTGACGGGCACTCAAGTGCAACGGTTATGTTTGCTCACTTTTATTGCTGTTGAAAATAGATTCATTTCGATTGCGGGCGCAACGAGGGAATGGAATCGGGCGACAATTGGCTGACAATTTGTGTTTGTGTCCTAATTGTGATTTATAGAAATCTTTCGGCTGTCGCGGGAGAAGTATGCAATATTTGAAATTTGATTTCACAGCGAACAAAGTGCTGAGAGTGTGGCTGTGGCCTTCATGTGGGCGACGGCGTGTACGTCGTCTGTGTGAGGTTAGTGAACTTTCTTTGGCCGCGCGTCAATGTTCGATCCAACGTCAACGAATTGATTGCTTTTTCTTTAAAAACCAATTTTTGCAAATGCTCATAAAATGTGAAAGCGTTTTCGCTAGACGATGTTTAATATATTTTTAGAATTATTGTCGATGGTCTTTCCAGTCTAAATGGCTTTGAAATCAAATGACTTATCTGTCACTGATTGCCAGCTATGCATTCACTTCACAAATAATAATTCAACCAAATGTGAAAAGACGTGTGATGGGTTGGTCTCACTGCCTTTGCTGCAGTCTTCATGAGGACTCAGGTTTGCCAAAAAACCATTGAATCTCATGAGCGCCTTTGATGCTCAGATCAACAAGTTTCCTCAAATGGTTTTTGAGCTAAAAAGTAAGTGGATTTTTTTCACTTTTACAATATTCATTCGACTCCAAGCATTTCTGTGAACCACAAAGAATTTATTAAAATTAATTATAACATGCCACATTTCGACTCGAAACACCCTGACACCAAAAATCTTTTTATCTGCTTCAGAAGATTTCGCACAATTAAGTGATTTGAAAGAAAAAAACATAATAAATGAACACAATTCGGCACAATTAATGACGGCCAAAGGAAGGGCAAATAAATTTGGAGCGCTTACAAGTAGCAAAAAATATTTTCACATGACGAATTTCGCACACAGTGCGTGGCAGCGAGAATGGCAGCGCCAAGTTGACCTTGAATTGAATTGTGTAAGCGCCGGCGTGAAAGAGGGAACCAAAAACAAAGCGCAATGCTTTTTATTGACCCAAAAACTTATTTGGGAAAAATGTATGAATAAACAAATAAAATGCAAGAAAATGGGCTGCAAAGTGCATTTTCAGTAAAATAATAAAACATGCGTAAAAAAAATTAAAAAAGGCAATAAAAAATATGTATGCAGCAATAAATGTTTTAATAAATTGTTGCTGTGTTAAACACAAAACAGCACACAAACGAATCGCGCACATAGTGTGAAAAACATGTTGTTGGAACACACAAAATATATTATAAAATTATAAAAATAACAAATCGCATGCAAGCAGCTGATTGTTGTTGTTGCTTTCATGTTGTGCATGTTTATTGTGATTTCGGTTGCATTCGATGTGAAAAACGAGCTAGCAAATTAAACAATTAAAAACAACTTAAGTGTTGTTGAAAATAAATCAACATAAAAAAATAAAAATAAATACGCTAGAAAAAGAGAAATTTCACGCAATGAAATTGCAGGAAGCGCAACGTTCGCTCGGCCGCCGGCTGTGCAACTTAACACATAATTTAATGCTACGCGGCGCGCTCACCTGTATTAGATACATTTTTGATTGTTGAATTTCGATGTTGCTATTGCTTTGTTGTTGTTGTTTTTTCAATTTATTACGAATGCTAATTTGCCGCGAAACTGTGTTGATTCGATTGACGCTTCATGTGTGCGAATTGCTTTGGCGGTTGAAGTTGTTGTTGTAACTGACGCTTTGTGGACTGTATGAGGGCAGCTGTGAGATAAACGCTCAACACGCAACACAGGTAGCACTCTACGCGCGTGTGTGTGTGTGTTTGTGTAAAGGAAGTGAATAGCTGCGAGCGCTGGATTGCAAATTGCACGAAGGTTGTTGTTATGTAGATAGACTTGTTGTAGTTGTTGTTGTTATTGTAATGTTTGTTATTATTTTGTTATTTTTAGCAATTTTTTATTGCTTATTATTGTTTGCAAAGTCTATGCACTGATGTTGTTGTTGTTGTTTCGCTTAGCCGCTTTGCTGTTTTGTGTTATTGATGACTGATTGTTGTGCTCTATATGTGAGCGTAATTTGTTGTTGTTGTTATTGTTGTTATAGCCTGCAGTTGAAGTGCAATAACTGCCCTCAATATTGGAGCTCGTTGTGTTGGAAAATATGATTTGTTGTTTAGTTATTGTTGTTGTTGTTGTCTATGCTGGTTCTTATTGCACTGCACTATTTGTTGTGCATTTATTAGTTTTTTATTTAATATTTTTTTTACTTTAATTCAACAAAATGCATTGTTTTTTAAAAAACCATAGTTGAACAAAATGCAATGCGCTTGAAAATGCACTTTAAGTGGTCAAGTGATTTCAGCAGTTATTACAACAAAACAAAGTTTTAAAAAAAGTTCAATTTTTTTTAATTTTCAATTAAACAGTTAAGAGTGATTTGGAGCAGCGACAACTGGCGGCATTAGTACAAAAATTATGCAAACGCGTATAATTTCGCTAAGCCGTCACAGCGCACAGACGAACAAAGAGTGTGTGAAAAATCTTAAAAAAAATCACTTAAATGGCGTAAATTAAAATTTTGACAACTTTGAAGTGAACAACAGACTTTGTTGAGTTTGTTTGTTGCTTTTTTATTTTCTTTGTCTTCACACAATCGGCACGTTTGCTTCACTTTTCTTTGCTTTTTACAACTTGTGACAAGTGACGTTTGTTGGCACTGTTAGTTGCTTGAATGTTGTTGCTGTTGTTATATTTTACTTATTTTTGTTTTTGCTTTGTAATATCTTGAAGTGAATTTATTTTTGGTGATTTTTCGAACGTTTCGCTGACGTTATTGACTTTTCAATTTGTATTCATTTGCAAATTTGCTGCTATTTTTGTCAAATCTGCGCACGTTGAGACCGCAATTTTTCGTACTTGGTTGAATTTTTTTTGCCGTCACTGTAGTCTTTGCTGTCTTTGCTGACTCTGCCAGTTGATGCAATTGAACTTTATTGTTTTTTCGCAATTAGTTTCATCTGCTTTTGCCGCTTTTACGTATTTGCATTCACTTTTCGCGTCACTGTCAAGTGTTAATTAACCCTTTTCCGTCTCTTAAGCAGCGACTTTCGGCACTCTTTCCACTCTTCGACCCGTTGCCGCTTTGCAATTGCCTTCGAAATGCAACTAAATGTGTCACTAGCGCCAAGTTTTACCTACGGCATTCCTTTACTTAAGTATTTACACTGCGGTTTCCCCGCGCACGCTTCGTCCATGGCAACGTCGACTATGAACGTTTTCATTTTTCACTCTTGGCCGTCATTAGCAAAAGGTTTGTGGCTGTTACAATTGCTGTTAGTGCTGTTGTTGTTGTTGTTGTGGCAGCCATGTGAATTCCTTTACTTAAATGCCCAAAAATCGATCAAACAGCTAACGACGATTTTCCACTAATTTGCCCAACAGCCACTTGACTCACGTCATGAACTTTCGGAATTTCGTTTGTTGATTTTTGTTTTCTTACTTTTCTGTTGATGTCTTCTTCTTTTTGTTGTTATTGTTAACTTAATATACGCGCTTGCGCTTTATTAACGTTTCTGCTTTTCACTTTGTTGGCCTTCCGTCGAGTTTATTTGGCGTCTACGCGGGACAACGGTTTGACGTGGAATAAAATTCACCAGTCGGGCGCCACTGTGCTTGGCGCAAGTGTGCTTCGAGTGTGAAACATTTGTGTGAAGTGTGCAGTTGTGTTTTGAAAAAGTGCTGCTGCCAACATCGAACATGTTGGCAGCGAACAAATTTCGAAAATTTTGAATTGAAATGTCCGTTAGATGGCAGCTTTTGAGTTTTTTTATTGTTAGAGATGTAAATGTTCATGCAAAGGTTAGTTGTAGCGTCACATCACTGCATTCTGAATCAGAGTTGCCACTTTTGGTTTTTTCGGACCAAACTTGGTCAGATTTTTTTACTTTGGTTCGCTTAAACGAAGTTCGGTTCGTTTTGTTATATGACTATATTTTCATTAGTTGAAAAAATTTACTTAAAAAATAGAATTGTAATTTAAAAAAGAATTTCAAGATATCGAAGATATTTAATTTGGTCGGTTGGGGTCGGATTTGGTCGGAACAAAATTTTTCAAGTGGCAACACTGATCCTGATGGCAATTTTATATAATAAATTTAAATAATATATAATATTTAAATAAATGGTATTTTGATCCAGTCCAACATGTAAGACAGTAACTTGTTCAAAAAATGCGTCAGCATAAACAAAACAACGACTGATATGGCTGCCAGTGCTCCATAGGTTCGATTTACTGTCGCAACCAATACCCAATTATATTCAGATGACCTCTCAAAACCCCATTTTATAATTAAAAAGTTATCTTATACCGCAAGGCAACAGTTGCTCTGAAAGTGCTAACACGCCATGCCAACCTTAACCGGTCACAACGAACAAAACAAAACATGCAACACGCAACTTGTTCGCTCTCGAACCATGCAATCAGCGCAACCACAAAATGTAAACAAACCCGACTCTCGGCGCTCAGTTGCGCTGCAACATGGCTAAAGGTGAATAGCAAAACGTGTTGCAGCAACATTGAGTCCAGCCAAAGCACACAGAAACATGAGGCAAAGCAATTTTTGTTTTACTCGCATGCGAGTTTCTCAAGCGATTTCTCCCGAAACAAGTCGAATGTGTAAGAAAAGTTAATAAATGGAAAATGTGTCTCAGCGGTGGCATTTGTTGCAATTAATTACCGCACATGCAACCGAATGCTTTGGCCGCAGCAACAAGTGCGCCATCCTGTCTTGCCATACCCGACCATAGTCTCAGCGCCAAAGCTATTGGAAAATAAAACAACTGCAAATATGCCAAAGCGAAATGGCTAAATGGGTTTCATAACTGACACGAATTCACCGCTGCTGGCTTCCGCCGCTTTGTTGCTGCAGTGAAATGAGAAATTGCCGCGGCATGTTGTCGCCGCACCAACAACATCCACAGCGTTGCAGTGATTTCTCACTTTTATTTTCTTGCCATTGTGGTTGTTGTTGCATGGTTTTTTCGCTTGATCGCAATTGTCTTATCGCCGACATTTCACTTACAAATTGCCAATCATTGTTTCGCAAACATTTCGCATGCATTGCGATGCTGCGTGTGTTGGTGTGTGTGTGTGTGTGTGTGTGTGTGAATGCTACGCCCTGCCTTCCCGCGCCAATAACAAGTTTTGCCGCAGCCACCACCACCACAACAACAACAAAAGTCAGCATAAAATCGCTGCGGCTTGAATAAAAATTGTAAAAAAATTTTGATAATCATTCACGTTGGCAGATTTTATGCGGCAAACCACCAACGTTTACGTTTATGGACGCCGTGTTATAATCAAACTTGGGCCCGTGTGGCTGGGCGGCGGAATGCGAATTGAAATTATGCGCGACTGGCGCAGAAAAAGAGGCGGAAACTGTAGCAAAAGTGGCCGGACAGCTGGCTGACAGCACGCCGGCCCTGGCACCAGCCTCTGGCTGAGAGCTGAAGCGACGGACCGCTGTACAGACAGCGAATTTCATGGCAGTGTTGCCGCTGAAGAGAAATTAATCAACACAAAAATTGTGGGCGTGTGGGATTAACCAATCAAAAACACTTTTGATGGACTGAAATGATATATTTTTAGAAAACTGAAACAAATTTTTCAAAGATCCATTGTGAAAATTTTGACATCTGGCAACCACGCAAGTCACATGTCGTCCGCAGTTGAATCAACCTTAAAATTTTGCTAAATAAATTCGAAGAAATATCAGAAAAAATATGTAATATAAAAAAATTCGCCTTGAGGCCATTCAACGAAAACGAAACTACAATGTTGCTGCTGTCGTTGTGTTGTTGTTGTTGTTATTTTAATTTATTACTATAATTCACTTTCTTGCCACAAAATATGTGTGGCATCATGATAAGTCAGCAAACCGGCTGTTAAAATATAAAATACCAACAAGCACAACAACAACAGGTCAACAATGAAACGAAAGTGAAATAAAAGCGCCACAAGCACGCATCGATAATAAGTGAAGAAAAATCGCAAGTTGCATTTAGCAATTTTTGCCATACGCAATGCCGTTGCAACATGCCACATGCCACGACGGCCGCCTGACTTGTGGCCAAAAGATCAGCGCCAAGAGCTCAAGACGCGATCGCAATGAGGCACACAAACGAGTACGGACATACCGACGCCTATGTGTGTGTGTGAGTGTGTGTGCAAATAAATTCATTCATACCGAGACGCAACGCAAAATTAAGCGCCAGGGTTGCCAATTCATCTTTTAGTATACATTTTTTGCTGCTTTGTGCTGAGATAATTGTCACACAATTTTTGTGACAAGTGTCACATAGTAGTACAAGTGTCACAATTCGTCACAAATTACTTGAAATGGAACCTTTTAGCTTTACAAATATTTCCGATGTAAATGTATGTAGTTTTAAGCCAAGTTTTTCATCGCAACCTGGCAACCTCGTTTCACATTAGCAATGCAACAAGCGCCAAACACGACTGCAAGTCAATAAAAAATCCAGCAACAGCATCACCGGCACAGAGAATTGCAGTGTCGTTTCATAGGGCTTCGACTAGCAGTGCAGTGCCTTGCAAAACGATGGGCCACCGGTGCCACTGGGTTGGGCTGTCGGTGTGTGCTATTGAATGTGTGTTATCTGCATAAATTTTACTTTATTTCGACTTGAGCGAAAAATCTGCTGTTGCGTCTTCGTTGCACATTTTCTGAACGTAATTCATTTGGCATAAATTTTATGCGGCACACACCAATTGTAATTTTTTTACTACACTTTTAGGCACATATTTTCAGCTTAAGAGTTGTTGTTGCTTTTGTGTGGTGGCATTTTAAAGCCACAATTTATGCAGCTAAGCGACAGGGTATCACAACATTATGAAGTTGGAGATGATTTTAGTGTCCTTGATGGCATTCAAAAGCCAACAAATAGGATGCTAAAGGAGGCGAAATTAAATTAAAATAATAAAAATTGTAACAAAATTTTTCGAATTTTCTAAACCAAGGAGAGGTTAGGTAAGACAGACAGCTTGCCACTTCATCCGCGCTTTCATTACCCTTAAAGTGTGATCCCTGATATCGTACAGAGACTAACGATATTCTATAACTGTTTTGGATGGATGTGATAATGTGAGGGTCCAGTGCCTTGATTGCCGTCTATCTGTCTACACAGATGATGATGAAACCTCGACCTAAAAACACTGTACCGATCAGCTAGTTTAAACGACCTACATACTTAGTGAAAGTGTATCCGAATAGACCCCCACCCCCACTGTCCCCAGTTCATTTTACAAAAAGTCACAATGGCAGCTTCTGAACTTAAGGACTTAAATTGCTTGCAAATTGGTATAGAATATTACTTTGTTAATATTATTGAAATATATTACACATCACAAATTGACTGTTAGATAACATTGTGACAACTTTTCATAGACTTATATACAATATGTGCTAAAAAATTAGATGTGTTACATCATATGTATGAAAACATTAGATGGCAACTTCATCAATAAGAAAGATTGATGTGACATATTATCACACTATAGCACGAAATGGTAAGTCTAGTCTAAATAAGTCTAAGTTTAGTCTTAGTATGTGAGAGCCAGACAATTCGTCGTAATAAACATTTTGTGACAGTCAACACTATGTGACAGTTAACATTTAGTGACAGTCAACACTCTGTGACAGCTAACATTTTGTGACAGTCAACACTCTGTGACATTATGAAAACTTGTCACAGATCAATGTATACAATAAGTGCCATGAATTCTGAACGAATAAGCGGTAAATTTCATATCAAAAACACATTCATGTCACAAATCAACTTATCACAAAATATTATAGTGAATTTTTTTATTTTAGAAATGTGTGACATTCATCTAGTGCGCAAGTTTTTTTTAGTTAGCTAATTAAAGTATCTAGAATCAACCTTGTCACAACGATACTTGTATAAGACAATCTTAAAATTTGTGACACTGCTGTCGCCTCAGTCTTAAACTATTTTCAATATAAAGTGACCATGAAGTGCACCTAAACTCCTATCTTTTAGCGCTGCTCAAATTTCTTTCAACTTAAAAAAAACCGAATTGCCAGACGCCAAACTGTCTCGCTTCAAGATCTCTTTATATAAAAACAACAACAACAACTGCATTCGGTTTTATGCAACACAATCAGCTGGGATTGCCTCATCAGCGGCCGACATAGTCAACCAGCCAGCCAGACTGCCAAAGGCGCGCGACTCCAAAACCATTTGCAATTTTTTGCATCAGCGTTTTTTTTTCTCTCGCCAAATCAATGCAAAAACGGCCGACGCCAGCCAATTGCGGCTGTAATTGCTGCAATAATTTAGCGATTTGCATTACCTGTTTTTGCGCTGCGCAAAGTGTGACAGCGTCGCACCGGCGCGGGCGCGCCTAACGATCTTTAACCCGGCTACGCACAGACGCGTCGCTCGGCATGTTCGGCGCGGAAAAAACAACGCATTAGCAGCCAAAGGCAGCCGACGTTGTGAGGATTTGCGCGACGCTCAAACGTTTTCAGTTTTATGGCCAACGGCTGCGAGACAAAAATGTCCCACCGTCGCGGCAGTCAGCGACAGCAGGCTGATTTTAGTGACAAGATCGGCGGCGCTGCTGGTGAAAAATTGATTGCTGGACAGGACAGCGGCGATGGGCCCCTGAGTGGTTTTTCTTCTCCGCAACTCTGCGGTTCGGATCGGATCGACGCGGCGCAGCGTTTTTTCTTGTGGCATTTTTCTCCAATGGGTTTTTGTATTTTTCTCTCTGGCTGATTTTAATGAAAGGTGAAAGTGATTTGTCGCAGTTGATTGGAACTTTTTGCGCTTTGAAACTGAGCGGAGCACAAATGGGTCCACAAAAAGATACGTTCGAGGGGCGCACGTAATTTGAATCGAATGCGAGTTATTTCGTTTTGAAATTTTATAATTTTGCATTAGCTTTCTTGGTTGGTATTTATTTGGCTTTGTGGTGTTTTATGTGAAAAAGTGTAAACATTTGATGGCTGAATATTTTAATGAATAAAAGTTCATGAAATGGAAGTAGGTTTGCCAAGTCCTTTAGGCTTTTAAGTTCGACTGAAACATAATTATTTTTCTAATAAATTCATTTCATTCATTTTACATAAACAAAGATTAGTTTTTTAAATTGAATTTTTATTTTCTATTATTTAAAAAATATCCAAGTTGCTTGTCGAGAGGAAATTCGACAGTTTTTGTGTGTATTTAAGTGCCACATAAATATTATTATTTACGATTAGCGAATTTTACACACACACACTTTCACTCTGTCAGTGTTGTGCCGTATTTGAACTCATAGAAAATGTAGTCGTAACGAAGTCTCACAACTATGCAAAAGTGACAATGACATAAAAAAAATAAAATTTTACATAAAGTCTCCACAAATGCCACAAAGAAGTAAACATTTGTTTTATTTGCATAGCCAACATTAACTACGCCAATTCAATGAGTCTTTCTACATGTAGAAAACTACATGTTTCCAAACTTAACACAGCCCTGTTTCGTCATCTCTCACCCCTCAGTCTTGTGCGCTCGCATCTTTATCTCACATGATTTGTGTGTTTTTGACATAATGCTGTGAACATATTTTGTTGGCTATTATTAACATTTTTGTGTAGAAAAAATAAAAAAAGATTGAGAGAAGAAAGCAAAACATTTGCGGAATATTTCCTTTGATTGGCGAAAAATATTGCTTTGACCCAATGGAATTTTAATAAACCAGACAACAGACAGTGACAAATAGAAAATTTGTTAGTATATGAAAAGTGATGAGGTAGGCAAAGAAAATGAGGAAAGTTGAGGATTTTTTTAAATATAAAAAGTAAGTATTGTAAAGAATGATGGTTGGTAATGAAGTAGGTGGAATGTTTGCTACTTAAATACATACAAAATAATTTTCTTTTCAAATTTATTAGTTTGTCAAAATCCAAAACAAAAGACGCGCATTTCCTGCTGCGCTCGACAACTCACTTTACAAAATGACTTCTGTTCATTTCGTTGTCATTAACCCATATTTGTTTTATCTGTCTCGCCTATGAAGAACAAAAAAGAGTCCATAAATATTCAAGACAGCTTCGGCCTTGAAATCGTTGGAATTTCATCGTCCGGAAAATTTAAAAGGCTTCATTGTGGTTTTGGTTTTACTGCTCTGGCTTGTCATAAATTTGTATACAAATTGCAGCCAAGAAAATGACACAAGCTGTTAAAATATGACAGACAGGTAGCTGTCCTAATAGATGTTGAAATAGTAAGATTTATGAACAAGTGCCGGAATTGACTTCGCAAGACTGAAATCCTGTCAGCTACCAGAGGAAGACAGCCTAATGACTCAAGGCAAAATTACCTTAAATGTTTTCAAACAAATTAGAAAATAGTAACTGTCGCACTCGAAACGATTTCGTCAGAAGTATGAAGAAGAAGCAACCAAAAAAGTGCCCTTTCCATCGAATGACTACCAACTATGACCGTCTATCGGTTTCCGCACCACTTACACGGCTACTGCAAAACTTCCCCTATTGATTTTCTGTCTGCAACCATCATTCAAATATTTACACTTAATGGTTTTTGTTTTTATTACAGTTACGTGAATACCTTTATTTACCTATAGTAAAAAATCCATTCCCATTTTGCAATCGAAATAAATTAGGAACAAGAACAAAACGGAAGCAGCACTTAAAACTAAAGTGATTTCCGATTACATCACTTCCTGACTAGATTCAACTTCAGCCGCTCTAAGGGATGATTCAGCGTTTCAGGAGCAAACTTGTGCGATTTCGATATAGGACTACAAAGGACAATGCTTGACGTAATCCTAAACAAATAATTAAACGGCAATGCAGCGTTTTTATAGATTTACTTACAATGGTGTGTTTTGTAAATTTGCATTAAAGTGATTCGAGTATAAACGGATGTGAAACTTACCTGAAAAGAAAAGAGAAAAATGTATTAGAAAAATTAATTTTGTTTTAATTGGTTTTCCTAACTCTATAACAACTAAAGTTTGCTGAGTTGATTTTGTAAAAATCAGAGCAAAGTAGATATAAAAAAAAAAAAATAAATCTAACGATTCAGAGAGCCCGAATCTAAAGAAGCGCTTCTCGAAATCCTTCATTCGTCTGGCATTATGTGTCGAATTAAAAACCCTAACCATAACCGCAGAAAATTGAACTTTACTTGGTTTTATTAAGGTCGATATTCAAATGAACGACGCCCTGATTTATGGTTCATCAACTACTCAGAGTATAAGTTTCAGCTTTAAGTTTTTATATTGCGAAAAGTACATCTTGAGGCATTGAGGCGACAGTCTTTTTTACAAAGCCACAATCAAGCCTAAAAGCACTGTCACCACTCAGGGGGGTTTTCGAGGGTGAAACCCGCCCGAAAGTGGCATTTTTTGTTTGGCAATTTATGAAAATTAAAGAATTGCTTTTTGAAACACCCCGAAATATTTTTCTGAATCCGCCCCTGACTGTCACACAACCAAATTATTTTTTCCCAAATCAATTCAATCAGATTTGTCAGACACATAGAGGCTTCGCTGTATTAAAAAAAAATCTATTTTGGATCACACTGAGCACTTGAACAATAAAGAAAAACAGTGCTTCACTTGAAGGTTGTCGTTTCTTCTTGCATTCGAAATCTTTTCAGTGAACAGTAATGGAATGGAACAGAAGATAAATAAAGTAGTTATTGATCAAATCTGCCAAGAATCTAAATAGTTGTCTTTAAAAGGTATTTCCTAGAATAATCCAAAGTGACCATTTGCGGCTTGCAATGCTAATTAGAGAGCCGAAGACTTGGAACATTCCTATTAGTCTCAGCTGCATTGCATGCTAAATGTTGCCTCGTTTAATTCGTTCTACAAAGTTTACCTTTTATGTCACTTTTAAATGTCTTTGCGCCGCACCGACAGACACCGCCAGCTACACTTAGCAATTGGTTACATTTAGTGTAAATTTAGTTGGTGCAATGACTTATTTTTGGTATTAAATATTTCGAATAACTTTAATATTATTCGAAACATGTCTATATAGTGCAACCTTGAAGTTTGGATTTTTTAGATCAAAATTGAAAATTTATAGTCCCGAATTTGCCCTTTCGAGTGTTACAAAACCCATATTAAAATTTAATATACCCAGACACCTTGATGTAGCTTTGGCAGAATCACACCGTTGTTCCACAGGGTGTCAAGTTCAAGTGCATTTTAGGAAAAGCACACAGGTTGGAGCAGGACAGGTGCTGGCGCACAGGTGAGCACGTTGATAAGACAATAAAAAACGACTGCACGTTCCATTGCAGTGATGCTATTTCGTGAGAAGAAGAAAAGGAAATGCGACAGAAAACTGCAGGCCACCACAGCCTGGGAACCAATTACAGTCGATGTCCAGCAAAGCGGACCACATTGCAAAGATTTGTTCTTGGAGTTATAACTGGGCTTTTGTGCAGCGGAGCATTCGTCATACTGGACGGCGACTGTAGCTGGGTTGAGTGCTCCTAAGTAGTGAACGATAATGGAGACATCAAGGGCGATAAGTTATGGGCCGAACAGCGGCGCGTGAAGTTATGCCAGAGCGGCGCTTAAGTGTTGCTTGAGAAGAAGAATTTTGAGGTTATGCTTCACACTGTTCCAATGGAAATGCAAATTTATTGCAAGCAAATAAAAATATAAGTAAGTAATGACTAGTATGCGTTAAGTTTACTTGAAAACATTTTAACTTTTAGAGCTTCAAAACAAGAAAAAAATCACTATGATTCTTTGATTAAAAATTTTAGGAAAACTTTAAACCTATTAAAAAACATTAAACATTTTTGCTTTGTTGCTCTCATTAAATACGGGCAGCAATGCTTTATTGAGTCAGTGTAGCTTATTATTTTTTTTTAATAACAATTAAAAATTTGGTAAAAAATAAAAACAAATTTGATTGAAATTGCTCAAGAGTGAAATTTATTCCAAGTCAGAAAGCCAAAAAAAAAGGGAATAAGTGCCTGGCGACTTTTTATGATCAATTGCGAGTCCAGAAAAAAAGTTCTTTCAAAGATCTTTGTAAGCTTCTTTATTTAACTCTAATTCTCCCAGATGTACACAAAAAGTATAAATCTGGCCTCTAGAGATTTCATATCAACAGTTGAGTCTTCTAAGTTGCCAAAGTGTCTTCTGTGAGCTTACATCCAAGTTGTTCTTTGGTAAAAGGATATCCAGAAATTCTTTTAAGAATTTATTGAACCGAAAACACTCTATAGAACTTCTGGACTATTGTCCTTTTGTGTCTCTCTTCACTTGGAAAAAAATGTGAAGAGGCATAAATTAAACTATCTCATCTACAGGAGCCCTGGAAGTTTTTATTGACATTCCAGTGTCTTTAACTTACTTAAAGACAAAATACCTAAAAACCTAATAAACCATGTTGCCCAGAATCTCAATTTCAGATTCAAATTTCCAAGTCTTTCAGTCTTCAAACTTTTTAAGTAAAAGGAACAACAGTTTGATTGCGGTTGCGTTGAACTTCATTCCACTGCACCAACTGCTAGTTACCACTAATCCATGTTGGAAAGACTAAAATTTTCTACCCGATCCAAGATTCTAAAATATTGGTTTCATTGCAAATGTTATTGTTAAATTTTATTGCTGCAATCTGTCGTTCATTGCAAAATTTGCACTTTGAGCGCACAAACATTTGAATTTCCAGCCACGCATGCAACGCGCAAACAAATCTGTCTATTAATAACAACAACAACAACAACAACATACAAAACAAACAGCTGCAATCACGTAAAACGCTCACGTCTGGCAATTGGCCACTGAGGATAGCAACAAGCAAAGTGCAGTCAATACGTCGAGAATTCTAAGAAAGTGCGCACAAACCGCAGCCAACCGAATCGCCACAACGTCAGCCGTCGCCAGCGAGCTGTGGCTGTGGTTGTACGCTGACGTGTGTCGCAGCTACGCGACGCCCTGGAAGACACACCAAGCCACACCACCCACGCCAAGTGGCACTCGGGTGACACTAGCCCAGCAATAGCTACAACAACAACAATAACAATACTCAGTGCTCAAATAGTAAATGCAAATTAGTTGCTTCTGTCAGCGATGTTTAAAAATACGCACCAGCGCACCGACGTTGCTCAGATTTCAACGTTCAACGTTTGTGAACTAAACAAATACATAATAAATATATTTGTGTGCAAAGCAGTGAATTTGCTAGTGTTGCTTATTTTCACTTTGGAAACCAAAGACGTAATCTATGCGCAAAGGAATTTTAATGCATGAAAATAAACAAAATCTGAAATCAAAAAGCATAAAGCAAAACACGACAAAAGACGTTACTCGTATTGGCGATTTTTTGCTTTTTTGTTGTAGTTGTTGTCTATAGCTCGGCAGCACGTGAGCCGTTTACCAATGAAACGTGCAGTCCAATGCGCGGCCAACAACAAACACGCGACCGCTTACACAACACGGCACTCCATCACCGTCATTCGATCTATGATCTTTCTATGCGTCTGTCCGTCCATCTGTCCGTCCGTCTGTTCGGCCGGCGCACAAATGGCGGGCGTTTCACGTGTCCGTGTAGAACGGCGCTGATTGACGTACGCTATGACGCCGTGGCCGCCGCATAGTGAAAATGATTTTTATGCTTCTTTATTGTTGTTGCTGTTGTTGTTTTCCATCACACACGCATGCGAGCCACTTGAAAGCCGCCCAAAAGTGCGGAAAATCACAAAAGCTTAAGTGCAGAGAGATTTCCAGCTGTCGATTAAATTTATGCACGCAGCACAATTAATTTTTATAAAGCATATAAATTATGATTAAAATTATTAATGCACAAACGGCAGGCAGACATTTGAAGTCGAATGGCGAGGCGGTGCGGCGCGGCCAGCTTAGAGTTTGTGTTAAGGTTCGGGTACGAGCAGCATTTAAGTCATAAAGGGAATCTAAATGCGGCAGTCAAGAACGTGACACATTGGCTTAATCGCCGGTAAGAAGAAGAAGCAGCAGCAGTAAGTTCAAGATTTAGTGGAAAAAGATTTTACATTTGGGTTTAGAAAAGCGTGTGTAAAATTTGTTGTAGTAAGTGGTTAATTGCTTACATTCGAAATGACTCAAGTGAATGGTAATGGTAAACATATTTTATATTAGTAAGTAAGTGTGTAAATCTATTTAGAAATGAGAGCACAGACTGAGAAACACATCCGACTATGTTAGGTCCCGACCGCTTTTTTATGCTCCAGTGCTGAACTGAGCTAATGATTTCAACTTTTAGACATCTGGTTTACAATTTCAGGAATTCGATTTTAAACAAACGACTATTCTGTGATTCTGTGTCCTTCCAAAGACCCAACATTGATGCATACTTGGAGTTACAAATTGGTTTATTGAAGAAAGACATGTTTCATAAAGAGTTGGGTCCTTCTTTTGGGCTCAAATGTATCTCTCTATAAGTGTTTTTGATTTATTTTCATGAATAAGTAATATCAATTTGTGTTTTTTTTTGCGTGAATGATTAGTTTTTAGGATGATTGTGATTCATCACCATAATCATAATCACCATCATCATAATTGAATAAAAAAATTACTGTCCCTTGCTGCTTGATAGGATCAATTTTTAGTGTCCTTGTCAAGCAGCTGCGGTACAAATTACGCCCAATTTGCAACCCTGGCCAGAACTTTTGCTAAAACTAATTCGCTTCATAATTTTGGTGATTTTTCGTCTTCTAAATTGTCTTTTAACTGAGTTTAATTACCCTCCTTAAATAATTAAAATCATTCTTTAACACATTCGAGACGACAATCTTTTTCGAACACGGTCGACAGGAGCGAAATTTTATTTTTCTCTGTATTGCACACAGTAAAACCAATGCTAAATTTATTTTCCTGTACTTTACAGATTTCATTAGTTCCAGAAAAATCTTATTTCGACGACTAGTTTACTCAGAATAACTGATAATTGCACATTACTGTCTTATAGCCTCGGAAATCCATTGCACACATGGTGTGCAATCGGTCTCGAATGGGTTAATTAGTCTGCAAGTTACTTACGGTACACATGGCTTATTAAATAAATAAATAAATAAATATATGAAATGAACATTTCGTTGAAATAATTTGTGTTTTTTTCCTGTGTGCTTCCTGGTAATCTTTTTAGAATAAATATCCTTCACTTTCCTATCCGTCGTGCTTCTAAGCTCAGGTTTCATCTGGAGCCTCACCACTTCTTGGAATTGGAAAGTTAACTGGTTGACAGCAATAAGAAATTAAAAAATTAAAAAAAAATAAAATTTTTCTGTTGAGCTTCATTGCCTTTTGCTCAACTATCCACATTCGATAATCGACCGTTCAACCACTTCCAGCAAGCAATATTTAAATTTTCCACTCGTTACTTTAATGCTTTTCTTCATAAACATTAATTTGTTTTCACCTCAAATTGTTTGTCAATTTTGGTATTTTCTATGATTTACTCAAATGCGGAATGTGTGCAGCAAGTTGCGTTAAAAATTGTTGCTGTGGCCACACCAAACCGCAGCAAGTGCCGCTTGCAAGCCACATGGCGCAAGCATTGAGTTGTTGCTGCCATCGGCGGCAAACAATGTAAAAAAGGGTTGCTGGAAGCATTACTGTGCAACAACGTTGCTGATTGTTGTTTCACAGTGCAAAGTCGTAAATGTTGACACGAAGTTGTTGTAAATGCATACAGCTATGTGTGTAATTGACCGCATTGCATCATCGACAGACCAAACAGCGGCGGGCAGACAGGTCTCAACGGGGCAGAGTTGTTTTGTGGAAAAACGTCAACAAGCCTCAACAATACACAAGTAGTCATAAACGTTGTTTGGCACTTTCGATTTCAATTACAATTTCGAATTCCAGCGCCGGCTGTTCAATTTTCTTTTCACTTTGGCCAAAAGCGCATTTTACTTGCTCACTCACTTCCAACGAATGCAATGCGTCAATTTTTCTCAGCCCTTTGGTGTATCAGTGTTTTTTGTTGTTGTTATTATTGTTAAGTGCCAACTTATGTACAGTTTTGTTGGTGTTTAGTTGCATTCGGTGTTTTATTGTTGTTTTGCTGTCGGCCACATTTCCGCAACGGAATTCGAATATTTCTCACCCGATTGGCGGCGGCACCCACAACGGATGGCGCCCATTACCCGTTAACAATTTCATTGCGGTCGATTGTTGTCGTTGTTGCTGGTTGTTATTGGTGTCTTTATTGGCGCTGTGGGAAGCGGCAGCAATGCAATGCCATTGCAATAACCTCAGACGGATTTGTAATCGGAAAATGTTTTGAATGGTTGTTGATACTGTTGTTATTGTTGTTGTTGTGCTTGCTTAGCACATTCTTCTTGTAATTTCTCATAATTCGTCCATTTGCCGTTGGTGAGCAGACGGACAAGCCAACAATTGCGGTTGAAGATTACAAAGTAAACACAATTTTGCCGTAAATCAAAACCGGAAAAGCGGAAATTGGACTGTTGGCGTTGTTGGCGGCAGCGTGAGTGTGAGTTTCAATGGAAAATCACGCAATTACCCGAATGCCCTTAAATAGATTTGTTATATGAGTTGATGGGTGGGGGGGGGAGGGGGAGGGGACGCGGGAATGCACTCATAAAGTGGATAATTAAATGAAGGGAAAAGAAGATAGTTATTTGTAAAGGGCAGCAATTCTTAACCCTTTCGACCTCGAATTTTACTCTGTGTCTCGATATTACTTTTTGGTATTTAAATCATGAAAAACTTTCTAAGAAGCGTGCATACGAGATTTGAAGTCGCCACGCCTCTTTGTTAGGGTTTTAGAGCTAGTTTACTTTTGAACAAAGTTTAGTTTACTTTAGCTAAAAACGGATTAAATAAATTTTGTATTAATATTTGTTAATTACATAAAAATTATGAAATATTTTTGGAAAAATACAAAATTATCACTTTTTGATTTTATTTAACCATTATTAAAGAAACAGGTTTTGATCAAACACTCCAAATTCGTAGACTTCAATTAGAACACAAACTTTCCCTGATATCGCTGCAAATAATTGGAAATAATGTTGGGAATAACAGTAAAATGTTTGTAATTTGCTTTGAATTCACTTCTAAAAATATTAATTTGTTGGTACCAACATAAATTAAACCGTAGCTTCTGCTATAAGATGACAAATAGGTGAAGTTGCTCTCAGGCAACTTTGTGGTCAAAAAGGTTAAATATAGAATGCCGCAGCCCTTTGCCATTTTATCGGTTACCAATAACTATTGCACACAAATTTTCATGACTTCTAAGCAGTAACGACCCCATTAAGATTTATCGTTGAAGCAACCTAAAAATTTCTTACCTACACTCGAAGCACTCGAACGTGCATTGAGAAAGCTTCGATATGCGTTTTTCATACTTTGTTGCTTTCGAATGAAAATTCAATAAGCCCACAAATGGCACGTTCCAATGACAAACTATTTACTGTACGTAGGTATTGTTGCCAATGGCATTGGTGTTGTTGCTGCTTTGATTGTTATGCTGCACATTTTACAATTCTAAAATTCATACAATGCGTCGAGGTGTGGCCACGGCTTGCTGATGTTTAATTTGTGCAAATTGTAAATTGCCATTAATGACGAGGTGCGCAGACGATGTTGTTGTATAAAAGGCGTGAAACAATTTAGCAGTTAACCCACATTTCTCTGTGTACAACATACACGACACACGCGACTGCGTGTATGTTGTTTTGGCTTTTGTGACGCACGAAAAGCGAGATGAATGAAAAACAACTGGGCTGAATGCTGCATTAATTTGCCATCGAAAATGATGTGATTTGGTTGCATGTTCAACTCAGTTGAAAAGATCTGACAATCTTTTGATTTTCAAGTAAGGAAGAAGCGAAAGAGAGAGAGAGAGAAAATCGTTGTGCGAAAAGTAGAATAAGAGACAACAAATCGTAGAGGAAAATTTAAAAGGGGCCTTGCCACACTGCCTTCGAGCATTACAATGGGCCTCAGGGGTCTTTGAGTGTACTGACTGAGTGGAGCAATCGGCAAGCTGTCTGTTCTATCTAACCTGGCCAACCAAATTGTTGATGCTTTTAAAGTGTTGTCTACTATCTTTTAAATATATGTACGTCTTCAGTAGCGCACACAGTAGTTCATTATGGGGTTAAAGATTATGTACACAACATTTGAGGTTAGGTTAGGTTATGGTGGCTGCCTTTATAAGAGATACACTCGGAGGCCTATTATGAGCCCAATTGTGATACATATATACATATATATACACATATTTCACCTGATTTTCAGCTAAATACCAGTTGAAACCATATTTGCTTCCTAAAATGTCTTTCATCAAAATCTTTCTGAACCAACTCAATGTTTTGTACTCTTTACTTTGCAGCACAACTCCTGCGTGATGACTTGGTAAAAAATTTAAAAAATTCAATAAATTATAAAAAATCGTTAAAGTGTGGCTGACCGTTAAATTCTTCAACGTTTTCGGTAATTTGTTTGAAATTTTGCAACGTATTTTGCCCATAAATCATTTTACAGTCGAATCGATGATGAAAGTGTTCGTGACTTGGTCAACGCCGACAGTCAATAACGGCAGCCAAGTTGTTTCGAACATTTTGACTTTTCAGAATTCCAAAACGTAAACGAGCTATTCAATGTTTTGGCAATGACAATATTTATGCCAATTTGTTGCTGTGAATGTAAATGAGAAAATTACCAAACCACACAGGAACAGTGGCAATGATTTTTATGTGAAAACATGTCACGTTGGCAGTTTCCCTACACGTCGTGCAATAATGCTGAGTATGGTTGTTTCTAAAAAAACACACATTAATTAGACAAAAATTGTCTACAGGTGCAATGGGACAATCAATTGTTATGCTTCGTTTTTTTGTATTTGGCTACTTGTGTTGTTTACTTTCTCACTGCAGATTTGATTGACTTGAAAAATTACAGATTATATTTTTTCTCATTATGAATCGATGAAAATGACTGACATGTCTCTGGATCATTGGGGACATATTTGCGACAATGAACAAGCACTCACTTTGGCGCTTTGGATGACTCACAGCATCGATGCGGGAAAAGTACCACCGCAAAAAAATCAACGAAAGGCAAAACCCGTTAAGAAAAATGCTTACAATATAATGGCAAACTGTGGTTTTTCAGCCACAACGTGAACAACAAACGTTTGGCTTATGGAAAAACTTTTATGGTGGTGAAAAAAACACAAACTGGAATATATGGGATACATTTTTTATGAAAATTTTGTGGTTTTCTTTATGGATACATTGTTTCATTTAATGTTTCAGGCTCAATAATGCTGGATTTCTTACAGCCAGCGAGCTTAGCTGCTGAGCTGAGGGCGTCGCTGGTAGAAGAATGGGACACAGTGCATGCACAGAAGAATTTTGCACTCAAAGACTTTTACAAAAGTTCGATCCAAGGTAGCCACATCTCTTTAATATATAATACGGACATATATACAAATAATTTATACATGTGTAAGGCGCTTTAACTCTCTCTGTCTATCTTACTTTGTGGTTTTCCCAGTTACGGAAAGGAAAAACACGCTGCCCATTCCATTTGGCAGCTGCTGCTTTAGCTGATTTTCGCAAATTGGGTCAACACATTGTAATCAAAGCAATTTCGCCAAACAATCTACCGGCGAGTGCTGAGCGAAATTGCCATCAATATGTATGCAAGTTACAATTTGCCACGCACCAGCAATGCAAAAATCACAACTCTCGTTTCCAGATGCAATTTGCAATTTGAAAATTGCCGCAGCGACGTGCGCCTGCCCAACGATCGGCCAATAACTGTTAACGACATAAAAATAATTCAGTCAATTTTATGAGCCGTAACGTTTCAGGAAATATAACCAACAGGTGTGCAAAATTAAATTTCTTTTCGATCAGCAACACGAACTAACAATGAATATTTGTGGCAGGGAAATAAAAAATAGTTTAATGGTATATTTTTACCTTTCGTATGGCCTTCGTTATGACATAAAGACGGAGTGATCAGTGTGGAATGTGTAAAGATTTGTTTCAGAAAATCGACCTAGAAATGTCTCTGCGTCCATTTCTCATTTTATTTTAGTTTTTCTAATTTGTTTACAAACACATTTTGTTCTAAGTAAAATAACTAAACATTTCTACGAAAACCATTCAAAAATATTTATAAAAGAAGCTGTGCCCAGTGCTGCCACCTGCATCGATTGACTGCAATTGCGCACAAAAAAAATCAAAATCGTGCATTGCCTCTTCAACAGATCAAGCGTTGTTGTGATGTTTGTTGTTGTTGTTGGATTTGTTGTTTATAGTTCATTCACAAGCCAAACAAATTGAGCCAAAGTAAAGCAAAACAAGTGAAAGTGAATTCAATTCGATTCAGTTGGATTCAATTAAATTCGTTTGCTGTTTTTAGCTTTTAATTGATTGGTTGTTTTGCCAATTCAATGGTTTATTTTTGTAAATGAAATGGAGTTTGTGCGTTATGTGTTTATATTGGGGGTTTTCACTAGACGTGTACATTGCACTTATTGTCATAAGAGAAAAAATTTAATTCGAATCAAGTAAACTTCTAGCGCGGCCCAGGAGAAGTAAACACAAAGAATAATAATGAAGTACTTCACATGAACAGGTTGCACAAAATTTGGCCAACTAGCTACAAATTAATCTTGTTGAATTAATCTCAGTTGGTTTGTTTATTGTTGCGCAACGGCCACAGATCGTGAGCACCGCCTTTGTTTATTGCTCTTTCAGTTGTGCTGTTTTTCTGCAGCATTTTCTTGGGGCATGATGAATTGCCACAGATTAAACACAGCACACAGCAATTTCGTTGCACTTGTAAAAAGATTGCTTATGGAAATTAAATTTTAAAAATTGTTGGCCAAATATTTGCACCCAACGAATGTTTTCCCTTAATTCCTAGAAATGCTTTTATTTGAAATATTTGATGACAACATTTCGTCTAGACACAGCAATTGCCGCAAGCAACGCCCTCAAGTGAGTTGTGTCACACTGAAACTTAACATTTCTGACTCATAGTCCGCAGATAAATTTCGTCTACAATTTCCATGTAAAACAATTGAAAGGCGTTGCCGTGTTTGCGCCCCTGCAGCAACGCAACGCCAAAACTTTCACCACATCCCAATGGGATTAAGACGAAAATCTGGCGCGCTCACTGCAAATAAAACAAACAACAAAAATGAGTCAACAACATTGTCGAAACTGCAGCTGACAACTGGCAGCAATGAAATTTAAGTCCACAATTTCCAGCCATGGCATGAAACAAAAATAAACAAACACAAAACGTGCGGCAACCAACAACAACAAAGTCGACAGACTTCGGTGCAGCTGACCAAGTGGCGAATGTGTCGCACTTTGCTGCAGTCCACAACAGTAACGGCACAACCACAACATGAAGAGATCAATTGTTGCAGTATTATAAAACTGCAACAGCAACAACAACAACAACAACAAAGCCTTGCACTTGCCACTTGTTGTATGGCCGCCAAGCAGATGACAGTTCGGGTGATACGAACTTGCTGCACACTTTTTCCCTGGCACCCTACATTTGGGTGTTTGAGTTGTGAAATTTTAAGCCTCACAGTGCTTACGTATGGTACATACACACTTACATACTTATGCAAGTGGCAGCTGTGAGTGGAATTTGAGTTTGCGTTTGTCTACTTCGAACAGTTGAGTTGAGTACAAAAGGCATTGCATTGCAATAAGCTTACATGTGCCTTAACTTAGCATTGTAGCGTACAAGTAAGTCGACTGAAACCGATTGAAAATTTTGTACTTTGCACTTTTTGGTGAATGAAATCGTTGTCCACTCGAAGCCACAAGTAATGGAGAGCAATTTAAGCGCAGCTCTTATTGTTGTTGTTGCCGTCATGCGCTGGTCACTAGAGCATTAATCACATTGGACTGGCGCTGCCTGGCAATGAAAGGAAAAGTTGTATACATTTTGTCACCCCTGCACCCCTTTCCTACCAGTCTTTGTTGCCTTACGATAAAATAAAGATTGTTGAACTTTGAAACTGTTTGGTTAAAACTTATCATCGGTTGTGTTGAGTTGTACAACAGAAAATATTGAAAAGGCTTCAAGGCTGAAGCCAACATTTAAAGCTTCTTTCAAAATTTCTCAACACTGTTTACGCTGCGATTTGAAGAAAATCAAATTTAAAAAAATTTAAATAAAGTTTGAAACTGTCTGACTGAAACTTATCATCGGTTGTGTTGAGTTGTACAACAGAAACTATTGAAAAAATCAACAGAGACATAAAAACTGAAGTCAAATTTTACATTGTTTTTAATTTCTCAACTGCGGTTTGAAGAAATAAAATTAAAAAAAAAATTAAAAAAATACTGTTGAACTTGTTGAAATTTACCATCGGTTGTGTTGAGTTGTACAACAGAAAATATTGAAAAGGCCAATAGAGACTTCAAGGCTGAAGCCAACATTTAAAGCTTCTTTCAAAATTTCTCAACACTGTTTAAGCTGCGATTTGAAGAAAATAAAATTAAAAAACAATTAAAATAAAGTTTGAAACTGTCTGACTGAAACTTATCATCGGTTGTGTTGAGTTGGACAACAGAAAATATTGAAAAAATTAACAGAGACTTAATAACTGAAGCCAAATTTTACAGTTTTTTTTTAATTTCTCAACATTGTTCAAGCTGCGGTTTGAAGAAATAAAATTAAAAAAAAAATAAATTGTTGAAATTTAACATCGGTTGTGTTTAGTTGTACAACAGAAAATATTGAAAACGGCCAATAGAGACTTAAATACTGAATCCAATATTTACAGCTTTTTTTCAAAACTTCTTTAAGCTACGATTTGAACCACAATTCTCTAGCAAGTAGTGAAAAATGTTAATCACAACAACAGTGATGCCAGCGATTTATATGTGCTGCGAAATTAAATTTTTATCAATTTCCCTTCTCATCTTGAAAGCTTTGAGCTGCGCCAGAATACAAAACAGGCGCAACTCAAAGCAACGTAAATGCCAAATTGCCTTTTATTTATTTATGACCAAGTTGAATGCATAATTTGTACAAGTCTGGGTGTGTTTGACGAAGCTCCAAATTAACATAAACGCATTTTTTCTGACGTTCAGCAAGTCGGCAAAATAAATGCTTTCCGCCTGCTTTGCACGCAACATTTTCATTGCATAGGCAATTTTTTTTTTTGAAATTAACATAACAACAATTGGCAACAACAATTAAAAGCAACAACAACTACAACAGCAACAACGGCAAC
This sequence comes from Melieria omissa, assembly GCA_963971225.1. Taxonomy (NCBI): domain Eukaryota; kingdom Metazoa; phylum Arthropoda; class Insecta; order Diptera; family Ulidiidae; genus Melieria; species Melieria omissa. Next base: position 126,503,514 of record OZ020268.1, on the reverse strand, counting down.
GGTAGTTTCAGCAATTTCCTCTTGTGCCACTTGCTGTCTGTGAGCCAAAAGCCAAAAGCCGGACGCAATTTCGGCTAGAAATAAATTTTAGCTCCGTCTGCGGCGGCCGCAACAAAACATCTTCGAATCGAAAGACGTAAAAATACGTTCAAGGAAACGCCAACACACACTATGATACATCCAAATCGGTCTGCATATGTATGTGAAATCTATCCCTATCCATTGCTGACGCTGCCAGCTGATGTAGGAAAATTGTTTATGATTTTCTTGCCAAAAGTTGAGCGGCCAAAAGTTGAGGCGACATGACGAACTGAACGATCGCACACCAAGCGCCAATGAAAATTGGAAAAAGGCTTTTAAAATGGATTTTTTGAAAATTATCTGCGGCAAAAACATTGAGATGGCGGAAAAGACAAATGAAAACTCAACAATGCGCAAAATATGAAAATAAACACTGACGACATGCAGAGTTTTGGCAAATTTTTGCATATAAATTGCAGCAGATGGCTGCTTCTGCTGTGCGGGAAGACAGGCTACAAACTTTCATTGACCACCGCTGAAGGTTAAAATTTGGCTCGGCAGAGCTGACAGCCAGCAATTTCCATCAGCGGCGGCAAGTGGGTCAGTCAGGCAATGCGGGAATCGTCAGGTAATTCGACTAGCATTGAAATTCGAGTTGAGTTACATATCTGGGTTATGTTTGGAGAAGACGCAGCAAGCACACGAAAAACAAAAACAAACACACACACACCACACAAACAGACTTTGCCAATTGGCACACGTAGGCTGCCAAATATCTATATTTATTTCCAATTCTAAACAGTTTAAAGAACGTTTTACGTATTTGTTTACGCTCCTCGCTTTTCCATTGCTTCCTCTCTTCCTTCAAATGTGGAAACAATTTTGGCCAGGAAAACAAATTCAAGCGAATTCAAGCGCCAAGCACGCAAAGGCTTAGAATGCTGAAAGTGGGTACTAGTCGTCTGACTGACGAGCTGCCTAAATGTCAGTGCACACAACGAATTGAACTGCGCTCAAGCTGCGGTTGCCGCCCGTTTATTAAATCAATCGCCAGCGGCTCCTACCAACCAAACGCGCAGCCAATGCGTTGCGCCAATGCGTGCAGCGGTGACGTTGACGGTGGCGGTGCGTGCGAATTGGCGATTTAGTTGTCGTGCGCGGAATTGGGTTGTTGCGGCAAGTAATGGCATTAGCGGCTTATCGGCAGCCAGCAGCTGTGGCTACCGGCCCGGCAACTGACTGCCTGACTGGTTGTCATTATGGCAGTAGCACTTTTTCCCGTCGTCGCTTTCGACGCTTAATCGATGATGAAATATTTAACGGCCATTGATTTCAAATTTTATTACCGTCAACAACATTTGAACGAATTTATTTATTTTTAAATTGTTTCACATAAAAAACAATCAATTAATGAAATCGATTAAACGGTATCAATGACATGAAAAAATTTAGAATTTTACTGTTTAAATCTTAAGTTCTGACAAGGTCAAATATTGGTTAAAATTTTTGTATTAAACATTAATCTCTGATGGTTTAAAAAATGAGTTAAGAGTTTGCATTTTTGTAAAACAAAAATTACATTAATATATTTGAAAATCAACTAATGGGGTCAAAAATGGATTAAGGATTAAAAAATGAGTTAAGAGTTTGCATTTGAAAAAAAATGACATTAATATATTTGAAAATCAACTAATGGGGTCAAAAATGGATTAAGAATTTATATAAAAAAACATTATTTGACTTTAGAGTTAGAGAAGGTATTGGAAATAGTGCTGATTTTTAATTTGCAGACAAACCGATCAGTTCTAAATTTCATCTAGAACTAAATAAACAACTAAAAACAAAATTTTTCAAAGTGAAACAAGTATAAATTGCACAGTCAACTTTTATAAAAAGCACTTGAAAGACAAACTGAATGGCGAATATTCTTAAGTGGATGCTGTCACTCATCTAGTGATCGTTGCTCTCTAAACCCAACACCACAGACATGATCTATAAACAATTTAAACAATTGAGTTGCAAAAACTTGTCAAAAACAATGAAATTCTGAACCAAAGCAAAACTTAGTTACATTTAGTTAGCAACTGCAACTGATTTTTTCCAGTGTACGCGTTTAATTGAACGTTTAGTCTTAACGTTGTTGAACACATACATTTACAAATGTCACTAAATACTGTAAGACACAAACAACAAAAACAACAAAAGCGTGCAGACTCACTACCAGCATTTAACATTGGCGAAGCAAAACTGCGCACTGACCCTTAAAAAGCAATATTTGACATTTGCGCTAAAAAGCAGCCTCAACACACACAACAAACGGTCAAACGAAACAACAACCAGTACAACAACAACACTAACAGATATGTAAAACAGCAGCGAGAACATCAACAAAAGTTAGCACAACAAAAACTGTCGAAAGCTTGCAAGTGCGTCAAGGTGGCACAATTCAAATAAACACACACACACACACCAGCACACACTCGCACACACACACACACATATGCAAAACCAACGTAAATATGAAATTGAAAATTCAACAAGAAGCAGCAATATGCTGCATGCAGCAATAAAAGGCAACAACAGCAAGAATTTAAGAAATCCATTAAAAAGATGCCGAGGAAGTTCTGAGAAATTTTGGTTGATCTTGTTTTTGTTGTTGCTGCTGTTGCTGTTGCCATTGCGGCTGGTAGCTGCCGTTGCACAGAAGGCGGGCAATGAGGCGGTGAGGTGAAACCACCCAAACACATGTGGCTGTTGCATCACCTACAACAACAGCAACAACTAATCGACCTGAGCGCAGGGAGCGCAACTTTTGCAGCATTGGGGTCGCTGCGGCGCACTGTGAAGCTGCGGCGGGCGTAATCGAGTTGTTTATAGACAAAATTCAACAATTTATGACTTTCGTCGGCTGCCGCTGAAGCGTTCTCGCTGCTGAACTCGAGGGCGGACGTATTTTTAGTTTTATGTACGAAGAACGCCTCACGAGTCTGTCCAGCGGACGGGCGCTGACGTCGGCAACGTTAGTCGAATTGCGAGATGAAATTAATTTACACATTTGTCGACTTACACAAGTGTGACGTACTGCTGGGCGCTACATCCACATGCGGATCGGCTGCTATAAAATGTGTGCTGTTGTTATTGTTGGTGTTGTTGTGTTGTTAGGCTGTTGAAAGGCGCGACATGTTGGCGTTTGGATTGCTGCTGCGGCTGCCGGCTGCGTTTGGCCGAAATGAATAGAAAGGACTGCAGAAACCGCACTTTTTCGAGTCGTCCGTTGCAGCGGCGAATATTTCCGGCATTCGAGAATTGGTCAAAGCACAAAGGAAAGCGCCGTGTTTGGCTACGGTTGTCACAGTAACGAACGCGCATACAACGTGCGCGTTGTATAAACAAATACGAAAAAAAATTGGGCGCAACGAACGCGAGAAACCGGTACGACACCGTCACTATTGATTTGTTCAGTTGCAGCGCTGGCGGGGAAGGGCTGGCAGCGGCCAAGGCGGCGCTTACTGTGCGCAGTAATGGTTAGTGCTACTACTGTTCTTGTTGTTGTTGTTGCTGTGGTTGACGCGGTTGTATGCTGACAATCCAATTAGTGGCATCAAAACAGAACGAAAGGGTTTTGAATTACGAGCAATGGCGCGCGCGTTACACTGACGCACCTGACTGACTAAGCAGTGTTGAAGTGATTTGGCTAATTTGTGGAAATGTTTTCTGAATTACTTTTTTAATTTTTCACAATTGTACAGCAACAACAATGTAGCAACATTTGAAGCGCGTCACTCATACGCCCCGCACACCACAAATTTTATTTATTTGCAATATTTTTCCTTTACTTTTGGCGCCTTTACACAGATAATTTTGCACACCACACGTTGCGTCGCACCTTCAAGTAAGCGGTGCTAATTGTATGAACAATTTAACTTTATTCACTTTCAAATTATGTGCTTTGCGGAAAGGTTGGACTGCACTACGACCGAAGTTTGCCAAATTGAAATCTCATTCGAATATATATCCATATCTTTGTATGTGTGTGTGAAAGGTGTCGTAAACGTTTGAAAAGCAATGAAAACCGCACACCGAAACACTCCGAAACCGCAACGAGCAGCAAAATGCAATTCGTACGCTTACAGCACGCGCCCAACGTTAAACTGATTCGAAATATTTACGCGAAAAGCAAAGCAACCAGCCGACAGAACGTTCAGCTGCTCGACATGTGCGTAGACGTGGGCATTGTGCGGGCGGCGAGAACCGAATGGGAAATTTCTCATTTTCTTATATTTTGCTTGATTTTTTAAAAATGAAAATAGACAACGTTTCGGTTGCTGTAAGTGGCGCAAAACAACAACACATCAAAAAAATGGCCAAAGGCACTTCGAGCAATGGGCAAAAGCTTTTTTGTAGTTCGGAAAAAATTCAGAAAAATGAGTTAACAAACGCTCGCGCAAACAACAGTCTGTCAGTCGGTTAGGCGATCTATCGAACTAAAACGAAAGTAAAATTTAAACGATTTCCCGCTCTTTCAGCTAAATTTGCCACGATTGTGTTTTTGTCTAACGCGTAAATCTTGGCAAATTTAGTGGATTAACATTTACTGCGCGAGAATTGCTCAGAAAAACACACCGATATTTGACGAAAAGGCACAGAATTTGTTCGAAATTAGCAATTAGCATTTGGTATTTTCCCAATCAATCGAGTGGACCATAGAGGAATGATGGCTGATTGATTGGCCATCTAAATGCCAGCACTTTCCGATACACTTTCAGCTATGGCTGAGGTGTGTTGTTGTAATACATATATATGGTATAATATGTTGTGTTTGTTGTTTTTGTGCCGTAAAAGTTTCTTAAATTTACGTTGTGCTGACTACAATGAAATATTTATTCACAAACAGGTGAGTCAATAGGTGGCAGAGTGGATGTTCTGAAATGTGCCGTTGGACTGAAGTGAATGAAATTAAAGAAATGAATTAATAACACTATGTATATGTGTATTTGTATATCAATCGTTTGGCACTTTTGTATGTAAAGCTCTTTGTGAAGAGGCAGTACGCAGCATTGTTTTTGAGAAGACTTCAAATTAATAAGATACACGTAGCTCTTGTATACACCAGACCTGAAAGTTCAAATGTCACGAATGCTGTGTGGACTATTAGATCTGTGTGCCATATCAGAGAGATACAAATTCTCCCCGAACGACACGTTTGATTGTTGAAATACAAATATAGTTGTTGAAAGCAAATAGATCAAAAAAGCATCGTATTACATCAGAATTTAATTAATGAAGTGTTTTCTCTCAATATTTTTCATTAATTTTTACTTTAAATACCACTTAACATTTTTAACCTTAAAATTCAGAATTTCTAGGTTTTTCATATGTTGAACCAATTTTTTTTTTATTAACTTTTATTTCATATTATTGCATTGATTTTGTTTGTTTAATCATTTTATTTGTATAGATTTAAACTTTGAAATATGCATTAATAATTTGTTAATTTCAAAATGAATAATTTCAGTATGATTTGCAAACCCGCGTCAAAACTTTAATCAATAAAGCCATAACTCACCTCACATCACGCTCCGCCGTCGACAGTGTGTCGCAAGGTACACGTGTCCTTGGTCCTTGAACTCAGCCGCAGGCACTCGAGACGCGTTTCAATTACACACCGACACTTAACGCCGCGAAACTCGGTTAAAACACAAAAAAATCGGTGAAGAATCGCCGCAAAACGCGAATGAAAATCGTTGAACAATAAGTCAAAGCAGACAAACAAACGCCGCCATTGAAATTCTTGTTACTGTTACTTTTGCCGCTGCTGCTAGACAACTGAACGCCCCGTGAACTGAATGCAGTCCGCTGCGGGCCAATACTTCCGTCCACTTACCTTTATTTAAAATTTAGAATATCTGCACCTTTCGAATAATTGCCGCTAATTATTTCTATTCGTATAAATACTAAAACGCTTAAACACTAATCGGTATTAAACTAGCAGTCAGGACAGTTTCCGCTTGTCGGATTTGGCCGTTGACTTCCGTTTCCGTTCGTTTATTACGTTGCACTTTGTTGCAAATTTGCTGCAAACCAAACAATTTTGCATTTTACCTCCACTGCCTTTTTTGCAAATTGTTTTCAACAAATTTATTGCTGCCAATTTTCTGGCTTAACTCTAACAACAACCACGCTGAGTTTTCCTCTTCGTTTTACGGTGTCATTCGTTGTTTGCATCGCCATTGTTTTCGTGCTTTGTACTTGCAGTTCAACATCAGCGTTGCCACCACAACAAAAACAAATGTGAAGGACACGAACAGCTGATGGGCAGTGTTACTGTGACTGCGTGGCGCATGCAGCTGCAAGAAGAAGCAGAACGAGTTGAGTTGAGTTCATATAACATTAAAAATTTTTTGTGCTTTACACATTTTTGCGAGGGAAATTATGGCCAAATTGGAGCACAAAGTAGGCGGCGCTGCTGCCAAAAAACAAAAGGCCAAAAAGCGAAAACACACAGCGCCGGACAATGACGAAGAAGTGGCCAGCAAAAGTCTCATATTGGAGTCAATGGAGCCAGCAACAAAAGCAGTCACGAAAGGTTAGTTGACAAAACCGAAGAATTATATTTATTTGTAAATGTAATGTGGAAATATCCCCAACAGCAGAAACTAAAACGAAAACACTGAAGCGCAAAAATAAAGAGAAAAGCAAAGTCAAAGAGAAGCGCAGCAAACACATGGAGAACGCCGAGCAGCACGCAGCGGAAAGTGAAGCTGATTCTGATGCAGAGGAGCCGCAATACGAACCCACATTGGCCGAATTGAAGGCGAGTGAGAACCCGGAAAACGTTAGTGCCGTTGTTACAGTGCGCCAGAAGAAGAAGCAAAAACACCAACAGCGACTGGAGGCGCACAAAGACCAGTCCGGCGAGCGGGAGAAACAGCGCAACGAAGAGTACTTGCGCAAGTGGAAAAATGCACGCGCCGAGTGGAAGTTCGAGAAGCTGCGTCAGATCGCCATACAGCAGTCGGTGTTCGATGATGAGAAAATCAGCTCCGATATTTGGCCCATTGCGCTCGAATATCTGTCGGGCACAAAGGGAGCGGCCAAGGACAAAATCACCAAGTTGGCCGAAGCATGCATTGACCAGCTGGACAAGCAGTGTGCGCAACAGGACGACGACGAAGCGCGACAGGCCATCGTGGATTCTACAAAGTACCAGCGGGCGCGGGATTTGCTGCAAAGCTTCGATTAGGCAAGTGCGGACAGCGCACTTTGCTTGGGTTTCTGTTTATGTAAATTTTGCATAGGAAGTTTTTTTACTTTTAGAGCTTAGAAAAAAGTGTGAAAAATTTTAGTTTTGTATTTTGTGTTTGTAAAAAACGCGATTTTATTGTTAAATAAATATCGCACTCGCGAGTATTTTGCATGTGTTTTGGCAATGAATTCTTTAACGCCAAACCAGCGGCAAAACTGGTTGCAAGCTAAGCAACAAATAACTTTAAGGTATTTACAAAATATTAGCTTATGAAATACAGTTTTTAAACTACAAGTCTACGTAGGCCAAAATATTGTCGACATAGTCCACACGCTTCTTCAGCAACGACATCTGCTTTTCGTCCAGCTTCAGCTTTACGCCCTCCTGCTGTAGCAGAAAGTGCTGCAGGAACAGGCGTATGCTGTGCTTAAACTGGACCAGTTTGCTGTTCTTGGCCACGCGCTCGAAGGCCTGGTAGACTTCGCTCTCGTGCTCGCTCAGCAGCAGCCCGACGACGATCTCCTTCATCAAGAGGAAACTCATCTTGTCCAGTTGCAGGAAGTTTACCACCTTCAGCACCGACAGCTGCAGGCCGCCATTCAGCACCAAGTGCTGCAGAAACTTGGCCAGGTTCTTCACCTGCTGCCGATTCAGCGCATCTATGTCGTTTATGCGATCCCACGAGGCGAACTGAAAGGCCAGTTGAAATTTGCGGTTGTAATGGCAGAACTTGAGCGCCAGATGCGCGTAGTAGGGATTTGTGCGTCGCTCGTTGAGGCAGCAGTGTATGATCACGTAGGCGATGGAGCGTTGGTCCTTCAGGGCCAGGTGCAGAATCTTCTCGAATGCGTCCACGTAGTCCTCCGCACTCATTATGATGCAGAAAATATTGCGCCGCTCCTCCGTGTTCATCTTCTGCTGCCTGGCGAGCGTCAGCAGCTTCTCCGAGAAACGTTGTTGGCCGCTGGCACCATCACCATGTTGCTGCTTGCTCGCCGCTTTGATGTCGTCAATGTTGCCGCTCCACGCGGAGCCCACCACCCACCACTTGCCCACTTGGTCGGCGCGCAACAGATCGTCCATGGTGATGTTCAGCGTGGTCACGTACTTGTCGTTGCGCAACATGGCCTTCAGCCGCTTGCGCAGATTTTCGGCCAGCTCTGGATCGAACTGCGGAATTTTATTGATGTTGTTGTTCTTCACCGCGTTCAGAATGTCCACCATGAACTTCAGCCGCAGGTTTTCCTTCAGCTCGAGCGGCGCCTGCGCGATTTTCTGCTGCACATCGAGCATCATCTGCTTGAAGGCGAGCGGGTCGTCCTTGCGCAGCTTGAAGCCCACCGACTGGAACACCAGCAGCAGACACTCAATGGCCTTTTCACACAGATTGTCGGCGAAGCGGCCAATGATCTCCAGCAACAGCCGGTGCTCGTAGATCTTGAATATGTACAGATAGGCCAATACGAGCGTCAGATTGTTGAGCCGCTTGTCCTCCATGGCCAGCGTGTGGATCTCCTTGATGTGCGCCTCGAACTGCTCAACGAAAAGCTGCAGAAAGTGAGCGCCGATCTCGTTGCCGATGTGCGCGTGCAGATAGCCCAGTAGCACAATGTGCTCCTGGACCATGCGCTCGTTGGCGATGGTGCGCGCCAGCAGAGCTTCGCGCAGCAGTTTCGCCAGCGTTTCGTTCATGTTGTTGCGCGAGTTCTTCATGTACAGCTCTTCGATGCCAGTGGCGATCTTGTGCAGATTTGCCTCCGACAGACGATTCAACAGACCTTTGCATTGCTTGCCCAAGCGTTCGAGGATCTGTGCCTGTTTATCGTTTTGGCCGGCTGTGATCAGCGCGCGTTGATGTGGCGGTACGTACTTCGCTGGCTGTGCAGCGGTAGGAGTGGCAGTCGTGCTGCCGTCGTCCTTGATAATGTTGCCATCTTTGTCGCGCTTGCGGCCGTAAATGTCTTCCTTATCTGTTTGTAAAAAGCAAAGTGAGACAAAAGCATATCAGAGATAAAGTTTCCAACTTACAATGGTCCTCCACTTTAGCCTCGTCTTTCTCTTCATCACCAGAGCTTTCCTCACTTTGAGAATCGCCTTCACTATCCTTGGCGCCATCAGCTCCTCCATTAAATTCGCCAACTTCGTCCGCCTCACTATCCAAGTCATCCTGATCGAAATCACTCTCAGCACCAAGTTCGTCCTCATCACTCCAGCCACTATCCTGCTGCCGTTTCAGCTCCTCTCTACGCTTCTCTTTTAATGCGCGCTTCTCTTTTTCCTCCTCATCGTCCAAGCAGAACTCCAGCGCGTAGTCCAAGCCATCGCTGAACATTTTTCGCACCAAACGGTTCTTGTCTTTCGTCTTGTTCAGCTTCAACTTTTTCTCCAGCTTTGCAATGACTTTGTCCTCCTCCTCGTTCTCAAGCTGCAGGTTCTTGACGCGATGCTTGCGCGCCACATTCTCCAAATCCATCTGTCGCTGCACATCGCGCCGATGCATTTCCACTGCGTCTGGCCGCGTCTGCACTGACTGCTTTTTAGTTTTCTTTTTGGCTGCCGGTTCGATCGCTTGTTTGGACACCTTTGCCGGCAGGCGTGCTTCCACCTCGGCATCACTAAAGTCGGAGGCAATCGATTCATCGTCGTCCGAGTCCACTCGCCCGGACAAGAGTTCCTCAACGGGCATATTCGCCAGCTCGGCAGTTTTTGCAGGCTTTTTCGTTTTTGCTTTCTTTTTGGGCTTCTTGGTTGGCTTTCCAACGCTGCTCTGCTCGTGCGCTGCCGCCACCAGTGCCGCGCCTTGTGTTTTGTTGGAGAAAAACACCCGCTTGTTCTCCTTCTTCTGCTCCAACCTCTGCTTGCGTAGCTCTTTGCGTGTTAGCTGCTTAGCTGGTTTGGACTTTTGTTTACCCTTTTTCTTCACAACTTTGGCCATTTTCACTCAAATTCCCCAAATTGATTGCAACTATTTCGCCGACAACTGACTTTGGCTTTTTCGCGGTGGAACAGCTGATTGGTTAATCACTCAACACGTGCGCGCAGCTACTGTGAATAGCTGTGAATGTAAACAAAGCACGAACCAGCGGCTCTGTTCGATTCCATACAGTTTGTTGTTTTTGGTTTTTTTCGACCGTCTTTTGACAGCCGCTCAGCTGGGCTGAATTGCGGCCGAAACCCCAAAATAAAAGAAGCATTCCGACTGTTGAGAAAATAACATTTATTTTGAATCGACAAAGTTAGCACAATGTCCACCCGCTGGTACCCAATTTATCAGCGCGGCAATCCGCAGCTGCGCATCTTTCTGCCCAACTTCTGGATGAAGCTAATACGGCCCGCCGAGGAGCAGCCCAAGCATGTGGTCACTTTTTCGGTGTCCATGCAAATGACAAAGCACGACGTGAAGAGTTACTTGGAGAAGATCTACAAACTGCCGGTGGTGGATGTGCGCACTCGAATTGAGCTGGGCCCGACCAAACGTGACCAGGCGCTGGGCTATGTGACCAAGGCGGACGATGTGAAGATCGCTTACGTAACTTTGGTGGGTGCAGAGCAACGAGGGCAGCAAGTTGAACAGCTAATCCTTTATTCTTATTTGTAGCCCAAAACGACAGAGTTTACGTTTCCTGAAATGTTCGAAAAGAAGCAGGAGATGAAGGACACTGAAGAAAAGTCAATGGAGGAGTCGAAGAAGGGCTTCAAAAACTTTTTGGATAGAAACAAGAAGCGACCTGGCACGCCGGGCTGGTTCTCGATTTAAGCTTACGACCTATTGTTTGTTATTTAACTATTAAAACATATTTAAAAACACTTTTTGACTACTTTCTAGTGCTACTATGTAGAACTGATGCACAAGATACAAATGCCTCTGGGAATATATCTTGAACCAGAGTCGCCCTTGATACTCAAACGAGTTTAGCTCTGACAAAGGACCTATAAATGAGCCATAAGTGGAGCAATCCAAGTCCAGGAGAGCTGGTCATTGATCGATGTTTTATCCCTACGCACGAGCGCCACAGAAGAATTTTGGTAACAATAAAAGGTCATTGTATTCCAATGAACACGTGCAATTTTATGCCGCAATACGTGTTTTATTATCGTTCTCCAAAAAGTTTACATTCCTTCATATAAATTTTCCGCAGCACAAAATAATAATAATCTTCTCGCAAGCCTTAGGATTAATGTTTAACTCTGCATACTCTCCAAACACTTCAACAATTTCATACCAAACTAAATAAAAAAGGATTCTTGTTTATTTTATTTCTTCTTCGCGTTCCCTCTTTTCGTACGCAAGTGATGGGGAAAGTTTCGAGTTGCGATGCTCTCACCAGCCAAGAAGCCACACTCATTCCCGTTTACTTGGCTTCCTCCACAGACTTGTTGATCCAGGCGCGTATCTTGTCCGTGTCCTGCAGGCCCACCATGCGATTCAGCACCTTGCCATCCTTCATTACCATCAGCACCGGCACTGCGCCGACATCGTAGTCCAGCGCCAGCTCGCTGTGCTCGTCTATGTCCACTTTGGCCAACTTGATGGCGCCCGCCTTCTCGCCCACGACAGTTTCAATCCGTGGCGTAAGCATCTTGCATGGATTGCACCATCTGCAAAGCAAGCGGCTCAATGCAATGACTGGCAAACAAAAATAGCGCCCAAGGTTACATAACCAGTTGCAGCAGAACTCACGTCGCAAAGAAATCCACGATGACCGGCTTGTCGCTCTTCTTCACCTTCTGCTCGAAATCCTCGGTACTTTGCACATTGAAGATCTCCCGCATGGGCATGCTGGTGGCCAGTGCACGCAGCCATTGCTGCTGCTGTCTACCCACAATACCACTGGTGCCCTGCCGCCCGGCGTTGGTCAAACGCGAAATAAGCATTTTCTTTTTTTTACAATAAAATTTCGTTTAGTTTACTAGACTTTTTTCAATTTATAATGACAAGAATTGCCACTGCTACGTGAATTTCAGCTAATGCACGAAACGAAAGTGAATTGTAACTATTGCGTCGGATATCAAAAAGTATTCATGAACATTCCAACTATTGCTCCCTGACGTCTGCACGCAAATACACAACGAACAAAACAGCTGTTTGATTTCGCAGGAATTCTGCGCCATCAGAAACCCCCAAGCAGCAGGTGTTGCCACATGCAAAAACTTTAGTATTTGATGAAGCGAAAATAAACAACAAATTAATCGTAAATCGTAAAATACTACAGATGCAATCCGGAGCGTAAATAAAGGACGCGTAATCAACTGAAATAGCGGCAAATTTTATATAATGTGTCAGAGGAATAAAAGATTATAATGCAACACCTCGTCGTTAAATCATTAAAAAAAAGCCAAGAGTCTGTTTCTGATATCAAAAACGTCTAAATTGGTTATAACAAATTCACTCTAAAACACACAATGTGATGTCTTAAATTTTTCTTTGAAATCAATAAAAGAAAATCAATTTGAAAGATCCAAAATATTCTGCATTTCCAAAAACTCGTGAGAATACTGTTAACTGATCGCTGTGGCAGCGCCAGTGCAACGTTCGCTCAAATTAAAATCGTTCCGTCAGGTTGGCTTCACTGTCAAATTGCAGCTGCTCAATTATTTTCACACGCGAAAAATTTATCAATTTCGATGTTACAAATTTACAAAAATTAGTGCAAAAATTATATAAGAACGTCTAAAAACTTAGCATACACTGTCACATCATTGACAACCGCAGTTTGGCGCAACGTTAGCGAAGCGCGAGCTGCAATTTCGATTGGCTACGCAGAAAGAAGGTCAACGCAGGCAGCGAGTGTTGTCAAAAGCACACTGAGTAGTGATAGCGACTGCGACTGCGACGACGGGGCAATCAACAAAGGCTGACGTGTGTCCCTGTCCACACACAACACCACACACCAAGCGCTGCGACAGGCACGCAGCGTGAAGCATCGCAACCGTTTTGCCACATCGATTCGGCGAGTCTGTGATGGAATAGAGTAGCAGACGCACGCGTGCCACCTGCAACATGGACGATAATTCGCAGGACATCTGTCGCGTCTGTCGCTGCGAGGCGCAGTCGGATCGACCGCTCTTCTATCCGTGCATCTGCACGGGCAGCATCAAGTACATCCACCAGGACTGCCTGATGCAATGGATGCGCTACTCGCACAAGGAGTACTGCGAGCTGTGCGGCCACCGCTTTAGCTTCCAGCCCATCTACTCGCCGGACATGCCGCGCGTGCTGCCGCTACGCGATGTGGCCGGGGGTCTGCTGGCCGCCGTAGCGAAGGCGGCCAAGTCCTGGTTCCACTACTCGCTAGTCGGTCTGGCCTGGTTCGGGGTAGTTCCGTTGTCCGCCTACCGCACCTACCGCTACCTGTTCCGTGCCTCGTCCTTCGATATGATTCTGTCGCTGCCGTTCGACGTGTTCTCCACGGAGAACCTGGCGTCAGATGCGTTTCGCGGCTGCTTTGTAGTCACGTGCACGCTGCTGTCCTTCATCGGGCTGGTGTGGTTGCGCGAACAAATTCTGCACGGCGGCGGTCCGGACTGGCTGGAGCGAGACGACGCACCGGCGGCAGTGAACGAGGGCGAGGAACAACCGGCAGCCGTGGCTGCACTTGAAGCGGATGATGGCGGCGGGGGCGACGACGGCGATGTTGGGGATGCGGAAGCAGTTCCGGCGGCTGCTGTCGATGAGCCGCCCGATACGGCCAATGCCAACGCCGAGAACGACAATGACGAAGCACCGGTCGATGTGCCAATGAACAATGCCGCGCCGGCAGTGCCCAATCCCGCTGAGCAAGAAGGCGAACCAGCCCTGGAATTTGAACCACAGCACCCGCTGCTGGGTGGAGAGGCGGCAGCGAATAACAACAATGCGGTAGAAGCTGACGCGGCTCCAGTGGCCGACGCTGCGCCCGCGCAAGGTGGCGGCGCAGCAGTCAATGCAGCTGCTGCCGGCGAAAACGAGAATGATAACGACGAGCCCAACTGGAATCCGATGGAGTGGGATCGGGCCGCCGAGGAGTTGACCTGGGAGCGGTTGCTCGGCCTGGACGGCTCGCTGATCTTCCTCGAACACGTCTTCTGGATCATCTCGCTCAACACGCTGTTCATTTTCACCTTTGCCTTCTGCCCGTACTGCATCGGCAACTTTATTCTTAGCTCGATGGACCTGCTGCAGCCGGAGAAGCCGCTGCTGCACTTTCACGGCCTCATCACGACGCTTTTTGGCTACTGCTGCATCGGTCTGACGCTGGTGGTCCTCCACTTCTTCGCACGCATCTTTCGTATGCGGCGCGTGCGCTGGTTCATCGGCTTGTGCTACATCGTGGTGAAGGTGTCGCTGTTGTCTGTGGTGGAGATCGGCGTGCTGCCACTAGTCTGCGGCTGGTGGCTGGACATTTGTTCGCTGCCGCTGTTTGACGCGAGTATCAAGGACCGCAAGGTGAGCTTCAAGGCGGCACCCGGCACGTCGCTCTTCGTCCACTGGATGTTCGGAATGGTCTACGTCTATTACTTCGCTGCCTTTATTTCGCTGCTACGCGAAGTACTCCGGCCCGGCGTGCTCTGGTTCTTGCGCAACCTCAACGATCCCGACTTCAGTCCGATTCAGGTGAGTTGTTGGCGACTGGTGCGCGCAACAACGATTGACTGCTGGTTTCTTTGTAGGAAATGATTCATCTGCCAATACTGCGGCACGTTCGGCGCCTAATCGCCTCGGCCATGATCTTTGGCTCGGCGGTGCTGCTGATGCTTTGGCTGCCGATTCGCATACTGAAAACCATCTGGCCCTCATTCCTGCCGTACACGCTCTCCGGCGACTCTGAGGTCAACGAACTCAGCCTGCAGCTGCTGTTGCTTCAGGTAAGCAGCAACTGAAAGCCAATTGCGACTGCTTGCTCATTTTTATTTGTCTGCTTGCAGATAATTTTGCCCGGCTTCTTCGAGCAGTCGCACACGCGCATCTGGCTCAAGGGACTGCTTCGCATTTGGTGCGTTTGCGTGTCTTGGGTGCTGGGCATACGCAGCTACTTGCTCGGCTCCGAACAGGCAGCGGCCGCAGGCGCCGACAATGCCGTCAATGGCGGCGCTGTAGCAGCCGATCCCGGTCCCGCCCCAGCCGCTCCACATGATGCCAACCAACAACAACAACCTGCCGCTGACGAGCTGGATCCGCAACCAGCGATAGCCGAAGCAGCTGCAGACGGAGGCGCTGCGCGTCCTGCGCCACCGCCACCACTAGCTCAGCCCCAACTCGCACAAGGCGAACGCCACCTGGGCGCCGTGCATCAGGCAATCATGCAGCGCGACGTGCCCGTCGGCTTCCAGCCCTACGACCGGCCCACCTTCTTCCCGCTGCGCCTCTGCGGTCTGCTTTTCTTCATGTGCGTGTCGCTGGTAATCGCATCGATCGTTACGCTGACTGTGCCCATTTGGATTGGGCGTCAGGTGATGGCGCTGTGGTCAGTGGGCGGTCACTTTACCAATCAGGTGACGCAGGCGCCCGAAGTGGCGCCGCGTCCACACGAGCTGTACACCGCCGCGCTGGGCACCTACCTGTGCTGGATTGTGTCGCGCGGTGTGGCCATTGCCGTGAATCTGCTGCCGCAGGGACGCGCCGCTGTCGTCGAGAAACTGAAGCAGTGGCTGCGTGTGGGCGCCTCGTATGCGCTGCCCGTGCTCATCTTCGTGCTCATGCTGGGCGTCATACCGTTGCTGTTCGGCCTACTGCTGGAGCTGGTGGTGGTCATACCGCTGCGCGTGCCCTTCTACCAGACGCCCATACACTTCCTGTGGCAGGACTGGGCGCTGGGCGTGCTCTACACCAAGATAGCCATTGCGCTGACGCTGATGGGGCCCGAGTGGCATCTGAAGAGGGCCATCGAGCGCGCCTACCGCGACGGGCTGCGCGACATCGATCTGAAGTTTCTCATACGCGAGCTGGCCACGCCCGTCATCACCTGCTTCGGCCTGGCACTGGCCATTCCCTACGTGATCGCGCACTCCATACTGCCCATCTTCTTCAAGAACCCAGTAACGCGCCTGGAGATCTCGCGCGTCGTGTACCCGGTGTTCTTCGGCATTGTGGCGGTCATTGCGTACATCTACTTCGAGATCAAGCAGTTCAAGAAGCTGTACGTGGCCATCAAGGTGGACAAGTACTTGGTCGGGCAGCGGCTGGTCAACTACGAGCACCGCAAGCGCAAGCAGGAAGCGGAGGCGGCAGAGGCGGCGGCCGCGGCGGCTGCTGCAGAAGCGGCCGAGGGAGCAGCGGGTGCCGACGCGGCCAAGGACGAGGAGGCGCAGCTCGACGCGGTGGACGTGCTGGAACGCGCCGAGCTGGAGTTGCGACGACGCGAGGCAGTGCAGCGTGAAGCGGCGTTGGTGGTGCATGACGATCTGTTATAATGCGAACTCTGAGTTTACAACCAATACGCAAGCGGGAGAGTGCGCGGCGAAGACAAATGCTTGCAGGAAACGCTTCGGGCGTGCTCCGGTCGCCAAAGCGTACGGCGAACAACGAAATGTGATGAGTGAAGGACGCACAACTGCCACACGACTGCGGCTGACTGTCGTTCGTGGAAATGTGCGGCCGCGTTTTTTGTTTGGGGGGCGTTTTAGGTTTTAGTTGTAATAAAGCAGTTGGCAAAAGGCGACTCAAATAAACATAAACAAGAAAACTGCAGAAAAACAAACGGAAATCGAAAAAAACACACAAATTAAAAAAAGGAATACGCTAAATGTGAATCGTTTAAGTTAAATTTAAGCTTGAATTGTTGTGTTTAGGAGAAGCGCTGTACTTGCGCTTTCCACTCTTTCTACACTGCGCACTTGCAGCTCGCAGCATTGACCAAAACTAATTTCCTCAAATTGTATTGCACCGAAAATTTGGATTGAAAATTGTTGCTTTGCGTCGATCGTCTGCGTCGATGGAAGCCTGAAAATTTCTACAGAAGTTGAAAATTCACTAAAATTACATTGTATAAAGAAAATTTGTAGCTTTAATTGTACACGTTGCACTAACACACACACACTTCACACACATACACTAATTTAACAACAACAAACACTAAATTACAAATTAAACTAAAATGGGTATAAATTGAAATGTGAGAATAAATGCGCATTCTAGGTTTAGCTATAAATACGAGATATGTTTTTCATTTTATTCTTCCTTTCGGCTGCAAAATCTGCTGCATTATAAATATTTGTAATTAATTTAATACGCTGTATTAAAAAATAAAATTCCAAATCAACAATCGAGCTGACGTTCTGTTTTAACTGAATGTAAATAATGTTTTTCTGTAAATTTAAGAAGTGAATTTTAAGAACTTGTTTTGATTCTGCTTATGCAGCAGCTACGAGTACTTTTCTCGTCTATTTGAAAATTTTCAATACAAGTAATGAGTGACAGTTGACGCTTAAAAATAAAAACTCGGCTAAATAGAAGTGGTTTCCAAAAGTGCTACGTTGTGCGCCCACAGCGACAATTCATGGCATGAAATTATGGCAGCAACAGCTTATTTATGTTTTCAAATTGGCTGCAATGTGTTTGGATTACAACATCAAACGGCTGTCGCTGTGTCCCACATGGCGACGGTGCAGCGCTTGATTGCTGCAATTGCAAAATAAATGCACTGCTAGTTGGCATTCGTTTAATATTAATGGTATTGTATACGGAAACGCCTTGAAGTATGCAATGTGAAGGGCCATAACAATCCGCTAAAAGCATTTCCGTTGAGCTGCTTCGCTTCGTTTGGCGCGCAACCAAGCGGGCACTGCGCGAGGGAAGGTAGGAGAATGGGGGACGGTGGGGGGGAGAGATTTAATAACAATTGACTGTCGCTGCTTTTTAATCAAGTTTATGTGTGCTGTGAACGTTGGCAGCGCGACACAGCCGAGACTGCTGAGGCTGCAGCAGTGAAGTGGTGGCGAAAGCGTGGGCGGCCGCTACGACGACCCGGACTACCCAAGCAATGAAACAGCGCGCGAGGGCACTCCAAAGGATTTCCTGTAATCTTGGTGCGGCTGGTAGGGTCCGCACAGCTGCGACAGTCGTCAGGTATGCAATTGGTCGCACTCGACACCGCAAACACGCAATCAATCTTTCAAAATGCCATTACGACGCGATTCCAGCACTGCAGCCGCGTCCGACGCGTCAAATTGGAATTCCATTGCTGCCAGTCGCTGCGGAAGTTTAAATAAAAAAATGCTTCATAATAGAAATGGTGGAAGGTTTACATTGCCTACGGTTGTGTACGAAAATGCAAAAAAAGCATCTGAAATATAATTAATAATTAATTTATTCGATTCGGCTTGGAAAATACATTTTTAATGAATGTATTGAAAATGAAGATCTAAGGATTTCCAATAAAACAATCAATTAATTTGAAATTAGAATCAAAAAAATCAATCTATTATATTTCTTTCAAGTCTTGAGTTTATTTCAAGGAATTTTAAATCAAGTTTATTGCTATAGAAAATTTCCATTTTCTGACACTCACATTTTATAGCAGAACTAAGTAAAAAAAAATTGTCATAAAACGTGTCTCTTATTGCATTTATTTATACACTTCCACTAGTTGAAACATTAACACATATTAAAAAACAAATACTGCGCTTTTTGCATTTTTTCTCGCATGCAATTTTTTGCTTCCCACATCAGATTGCAGAAAAAAGCACATTTCTCGGATGGAAAAATGCGCACGATTCATGTCAAAAATAAGCTAACAACAACACAAAATACAAAAACAAAATGTTTTCATGAGCATAAAAACTGTTCTGCGTGCAACATAACCGCACGAATGAAATATGGACAAACAACAACAAGCAAACAGGGAAGCAAGAGCTCAGCCAGTTTTTGCAACTAAATAAAAATCCGGTTTTTTATAAAAACAGGCGTTGCGCAGAGTGGCCATTTTATTGATTTTTCATATAAAACTAGCAATAAATTGTTTAACCCTTTAGATCCCAAACTTGCCCGACAGCAACTTCACCTATTTGTCATCTTATAGCAGAAGCTACGATTGGTTTATGGGTTTAATTTAAGTAGGCACCAACAAATTAATATGTTTAGAAGTAATTCAAAACAAATTACAAAAATTTTACTGTTATTCCCAAAATAATTTCCAATAATTTGCAGCGATATTAGGGAAAGTTTGTGTTCAAATTGAATTCTACGAATTGGGAGCGTTTGTTCAAAACTCTGTTTCTTCAATAATGGTTAAATAAAATCAAAAAGTGGTAATTTTGTATTTTTCCATAAATATTAAATAATTTTTCTGTAACTAAGAAATATTTATACAAATTTATTTAACCCGTTTCAAGCTAAAATTGTTCATGAGTAAACTAGCTCTAGAATTCAAGCAAAGAGTGTTTCATGATTTTAATACCAAAAAGTAATATCAAGACACAAAAAATTCGTGGTCGAAAGGGTTAAGGAATTTATGGAAAGTATTTCCGAAATTATTAGAAAAAATTTTCAATACGTTTAATTATAATTTCATTAAAATGTTATTTGCATGAATATCGAATAACAAACAATGTTGAAGGATTTATAAAAAGTATTTTCAGTACAACATTTAAGAAATTTGTAGAAAATATTTGTAGTACATTTAATTATGTTTTCTTCAAAATATTGTGTACATGAGTATCTACGCACTAAGTAATTAAATACAATTAAAAAAAAAATTTGTAAAATGTTCTTTTGAAAATTTGAAAATTGGGTGACAATTTATGGTCACTCTAGCGTCTAAACTCACACACTCACGGCGCACTTAGGCGAGTGCATATGTGCGCTTGGTATCTGAGGTCACACACACACACACACTCACACAATGCCCGCTGCAAAAACTTTTCTATTTTCTCTTCGCAAACAACCAAACACTTTTTAATTCATTTAATGGGTGAATTATTTTTGCAAATTTAGCAAAAATGCACAACGGTCACAGAAACAACAACAGACCCAAATTGCAACAATAACAATCAGAAGAAAAGCAATAAGCTGCCGGCAGCAGACAGGCAGCAAGGGGGTGGAAAAAGGCAACGCAGAAGATGAGCAACAAGCGCCATAAATTCGTAACAACAATTGCTTCGGCAATAAGGGACAATGATAAAGTTGCAAAAATATGTTTGTTGCTTTCCTTCATCACATTTGGTCGACGCAAAGGAAGCCGAAATAGGAAATTGTGCAAATAAATTCGTAAATTTCTGTCTGCAGCCAAATTACTCACTCCCGATGCTGTTGAAGTGAAATTTATGTCAACAAATTTAAATGTTGTGATTTGAATTTTTTATGATTATTGTCATTAATTTTCATATATATTTTTTCGACGAAAGTTAATAATGTTGGCATTTTATTGCTGTAAGCAAATCAAGAAAATGCGACTTAACCTTTGACACGAAGTATGTCCAGCTGCCATTTGGCCTAAAAGTATGCTATACAAATCCGGTTTGCGGCTTCAACAGGCAACGGTGATGATTTGTGTGGCTTTAAGTGCAAAATTTCATGTTGAATGACAACAAAGTTGGGTTTAAGGTTATTCGAGAAAATGTTTTGGAAAAAATATAAATTGTCAGAATCTCAAATAAACACATAACTCACTAAATACTTACACGACAAACATTGTTCATGTCGCGGAACTGCTCAGAGATATCACTTTGACTTGGCAGATTGAATTACTTCTTTGAGCAAATCCAATGCTTTTAATAATAAAATTCGCCTATTCTTGCACAAACAATCGCCAACACAACTCGGCATTGATTAATTGCTCAATTTTTGTACTTGCGCTTTTTTCGTGCAATCCACTCGAGCAGTGCTTCTCGCGCTAACAACAGTCCAATTGTTGTCTTTTTGTCGTCCTTTTGTTGTTTCTATTTCGATCTGACGCGCCCAATTGTCAGTCAATCTGATCTGTGCAAATCCCAATTGACAATCGCCTGCTGCCATTTCAAGCGCCGCGACGCTTCGCCGTCCTGTCGCCCATGCCAGCAGCAATTGCACTTAACCATTCAGCAAGTCAGCGCGCTCCACTTGAAGTGCACAGAAATTCGTACACTTCCAATTTCGCTTTCGGCTTTCGCTTTCTTCCCAACGTGCTGCAGCAGATTTCATTTGCGGCTCGACGCGCCTTTTTCGGTGCTTCACTGCTGTCGTTCTTTGCAATGACGTTGTTAATATTTTCCCGACAAGTGAACGATGTCGCTGTCGATGTCGAGTGTGTTGTTGTGTGAACAATACAATCGGTTGTAATTTGCGGCGCACGTGTCGCCTGTCGGATGCGAGAAGCGCTTTTGTTGGCCCTTGTTGGTCGGTTGTATACAAATTTCTCGCTGACCCGCGACAACTATCAAACCAAAGAAATATGTCCATATATTTTTATATTAATTTGGTGCTTAATTGCTCATTAAATTCTACGACTTTTGAATAAACTTCTAGCGAAATTTAGTATTTTAGCTGTGAGCTGAACAAAGTTGCCTAACAAAGCTTAAGTATTAGTTTTTACTATCGGTGAATTTGTTGCTATTTCTTTCATTTTGTGTGTGTCTAACTGTTCTTCTGTATAATATGTTCTTACTTAAAAAATTCCCAAAGAATAAGTGAAAATTTAGAAAATGTCATTGTAATTGTTCGTGTGAGTTTGAGAGACGTCGACGTGTCACGTTCACCAATGGCGATTGTTGAAAATTGGCTTCGGTCTGCTTGCAGTTTAACTTTCTGAAGGTTCTTCCTAAGAAGTTTAGTCACTCATCCGGTCAGAACTACAAAAACACGAGTGTTGGTCTGCTGCAAGACGTCACTTGGAGCTCAAACTCTTCATTGTTCCTCTTGCATCCAAGCTTTGACAGCTGCGATTTGGTTTGATTGTTGGGCAAAAATATAATAAAAATATCTGTGGAAAAACTATTTTTAAAATCCTCTATCGTCGTATATTTTGTTGTTGTTAACTGTTGCAAAAATACAGTTAGGTATCTCTTCATGTCAGAAGTTTGATGCCATTTGATCGCTTCAGCTCAATGCAAAAGAGTCCTAATTCAAATTGTGTCACTTTTGACGAAATAAATTTTTGTTAAAGTTAATTTTAAGCAAAATTCTGAAAATTTGTGTATATATTTTTAATTATTAAAATTAATTAAGAATTTTCAAAATTTTTCTTTCAACTTTTCAACTGTCTTTTATAATTATTAAATTCAGGAAAAGTGGCATAACTTGAAATAATTCGGTAATTATTGAATTAAAATATCATCAAAACAGTCACAACTTAAAATTTTGGATTTTCTAGTGTAAAATAAAAAAAAAATTCTTGCAACTTATCAAAAAGCATAAATTGTAAGGATTTTCTACTAACGATCTATACTTTATTTAAAAAAATTTTTGATTTAGCTCAAAAACAGGTTTTTGCGTTTCCTGAAAAATTAAATATTTTGAGTTGTGTCACTTTTGTAGTGAGTGCGATATCTTCACTTGAACCCTCAATGCTTTAATTTACCAATTTTGTTTTAAGTATTTGTATAAAATTGCTGTAAAAAATGTTCAGACTCAGCAATGAATTGAAAAGTTCTGCACCCATCAACACTTCATTTCGTCTCCGTTTAAAAAATATTCTCCAACAAAAAATCTGAACTAAAAAAATCGTTCATTTTAAAGCCACATAAAACAACAATAAAAAAGCCATGCGACAGGTTGAGTTTATTCTTTTACAGCAACGTAGTTCGAGCACGATTTTGTTGCTATAAATATTGACGATATCAAAAATTCTTCCTATCGAGTGCCCCGCTGTTCTTTGTTTACTTCTGCCCTGCAGTTGGGCGCACAGTAATAAAATAAAAACTCACCTTGGAGAGAACTTTTAACGCTCAGCCCTGAACTCTCGACAGAGGAAACTTTCACATTGGCGCAGCGTCGTAAATATAATCAAACTTCAGCGCTCATACAATTGTCTGACACGGTTACGGCCGACGCTGGCAATAAAACTCGAAAGATATGGCCAGGGTCGCATAAATATCGGATTAGAGTTGCATAAACTCGATTTTTATGCTGCTGAAGTTTTCAGCATAGAGCGAACCCTCTGCGGCTGTCGGCCGACAGGTGTGCCGGCAGCACAATAACAATAAAATCCTTTAGAGTGAGTGTGTGTGTGTGTGTGTGCTTTTTTCTTTGCGCCTCAGTGTCGTAAACTTGGTTGGGGTCGGCCAGTTGCGTGCACGACGGCCTAAAAAAAGTGGGCGTAGCTGCTTCCAACGTTCCGCTGCGTGTATTTTATATTTGTGCCACAAGTCGGCGGTCGCCAAAAACCACCGTCGAGCCGCCGTTAGTGGCGGTTAATTGCTTGACACGGGCGTGTATTAAAAACGAAAATGCAACAACAAGTTTTTCGGCGCCTTCAAGTGTTTTTTCATGGCGCCGCGGCGTCACGAAGCTGCTGAAAAATTCACACAACTCATTTTCAATTTACGCTTTCACGTTCTTCCCCACGGCCACACATGCTGCCAGCAAACCGATTCGACTTCAGCACATAATCGTTCTTATGAGGGGTTTGGGGGTGCAAACCCCAAAACACAAAATATGGTTGCAAAATAGGGTTAGAGCTCAAAAGTTGCACGCAAAACCCCCCAAACTGAAATCCTGTGTGCGCCACTGTAGTATGGTATTTGTTGTAGTTGTTGTTAATAGGACTTTTATGGTATAAGACATTATGTGTGATGCTGAAAGAAACAAATTAATTTGACTTAATTACAGGTTCATCTCCTCCTTCTTCGCCACCTTCGCCCTCGATTTCATTGTGGACTTTTACTTTTTGCTTCATGGTCTGACACTACGGCAGTGCGTTAATTTAATTTCTAAAAGTGTCAGAGAAGTTTCACTTTTCCCTATGTGGATATAAATAGCGACTGTTGTTTAGACATTGACGTAGCGTTGAAGAGAATTTTACCATCGCCCACAAGTAATCAAATTCCAGGGACACAGGACACACAGATATTGATTTCATTTTAAAGCGAAGCGCTCTTTAATTCGTGTGGAATGAAATAAAGCTGGGTGGGGCTAAAATAGCTGGTTGGGCATCGACTGAACGGCATAATTAGGTTAGCTGTTGGGTCCAAGAGAGAGGAAGGAGCTCTGTAGGATCTGCATAGAGATCGTATCCGATTTATAAAGTTTCTCTCTTAGCTCAACTCGGCTTGCGACGTTTTTGAAATCAACGCGACTTGTGAGATCACAGCACCGACTGCTTTTTTGCTTTAAAGGTTTTTGTAGTTTTTAATGTGGATACATTTACGATCCACTGCTTTACTGTGATTATATTATCTTAAGGACTTTCACTTCCTTTTATGAACAGCTGGAAAGTTAGCGGGTGAGAAATTGAGTTGATTTGCAGTGTTTTTCATCTTTTTTCACTAAGGTCTTTTTCATAAGTTTTCCCTCAATCAATTCTTATATTCAATGTTTATTCTCAAATTCACATGTAATGACATACTCGTAGTTGAAACATATATAATTCCTGAAACAACTTATGAAAAAATTATGTAAATATGCTATGTAAATTGTTATATTGTAATAAAGCACTTTGATTCATTCATTCGTTTCTTCTTTTCACTGTTTCCAGAGAAGTGCTCACAGGTTTCGCTTGTCCATTAAAATCGTTTGTGCCACACTTATGGTTCTGAGAATACCGTGCGAAAACAAATTTTATCCACAAAAAAATCGATATACTCGCGAAAAAACTTAAAAAAGCTTTTGAAAATTTCCAAGGATATTAAATGATAAAGTAAATAAAAGGACATTTTCAACACCTCTTCGTTCTTTTGCACCATAACATTAAATTTTCTAAGATTCTAAGGATTTTTCTGTTTCATTTGATACCCATAGTGTTATTCTACAATGGGCTAATTTATATAATATTTTTTTGAAATTAACATGTTCTTGAAATTTCAAAGTCTTTTTAAAAAATCCTGACGTGAGAGAGAAAAACTAAAAACGCAGTTTTACTACATTTGGCCCCTAGTTGCGCGAGTATATCGAATTTTTTCGTGTGTTTGGAAATTTTTTGATTTTCGTCGCACGGTGTAAGAAAAAAAACGCCAAAATTGAAACTGAATAACTAAATAGTTCAGAAAGTTGAAAATCTTGAAATGTCAATGAAAATCATTACCTCTACATCAGCATTACCCCGGAATTAGTGGATGATTTTTCGATTTCGGTGCTCCGCAACCTCTCATTTTATGCGGTTTGGTAAAAAAGTGCATGAGGCAAACAAGTTTGGAGCAAGGGTGGGGCTAAATGGCGGTGTATCGAGGTCAAAGTTCACGAAAAAGCTGGGAAATTCGACAAATTGCTCCACAGCTGGTCAGAAGTTGCTCTTAGAGGATTAAAATCTATGACCGACCCCTCTAGTTTTCCTTACTGAACATTTCTTTCAAACATACTCATCCCCTATCTCCAACCCTTAATGGGGCTCCCATACAAAATTGTCGTTTTTATAAAATAGACTCCCATTGCTTCCATGTTGCCCCCAGATGTATCAAATGTATGACATCGAGAACCTTTTATTAAGAATCTCCATACAACACTAATTCCACTCTAATTATCATGTCGGATTCTAACAACCGATTTCAATAACTTTCAAATGAAATAAGAAACCAGTAAATTTCTCAGTGGTGTTAGTTGTTCTTGTAACAAAAGGAAATCAAAATCGAGTACTTTAAGAAATGATTACTAAAACGGATTCTCTATACACGCTACTCATTAATATTTGAGATTGATTGATATTTATAATAAAGATAACACAGCCACACAAAAAAAAAAAAAATTTTGGCCTGGGGGTCTGACTATGTATACCATATGTTTTTGGGGTCGCTGAATCCAAATCCGAGGTCAATTTTACCCCAGCACGTCACGTTTTTGACATAACCTCAAAAAACACTTTCAAATCCACTAAAATCATATAAAAACAATTTTTCTAGCCTGGGGGTCGGACTATGCATACCATATGTTTTTGGGGTCGCTGAATCCAAATCCGAGGTCAATTTTACCCCAGCACGTCACGTTTTTGACATAACCTCAAAAAACACTTCAACATTCACTAAAACCATATAAAAAAAGTAAACCATTTATAAATATAAATATGTAAAGTATGTATATAAATAAATATGTAAATGAATAAATAAATATAAATTAACAAATATGTGTATAAATCAATGAATAAATAACGGGCATGCTCCGTTGCCCGCCGTCACCGCGAGGAGGTGCCCTGGATGCAGACGCACGGGAGAGTATACCGAAATAAATCTGGAAATTCCAGAACTTAATATTATTTAATTTATTCATTGATTTATACACATATTTGTTAATTTATATTTATTTATTCATTTACATATTTATTTATATACATACTTTACATATTTATATTTATACATGGTTTACTTTTTTTATATGGTTTTAGTGAATGTTGAAGTGTTTTTTGAGGTTATGTCAAAAACGTGACGTGCTGGGGTAAAATTGACCTCGGATTTGGATTCAGCGACCCCGAAAACATATAGTATGCATAGTCCGACCCCCAGGCTAGAAAAATTTTTTTTATATGATTTTAGTGGATTTGAAAGTGTTTTTTGAGGTTATGTCAAAAACGTGACGTGCTGGGGTAAAATTGACCTCGGATTTGGATTCAGCGACCCCAAAAACATATGGTATACATAGTCAGACCCCCAGGCCAACATTTTTTTTTTTTTTTGTGTGGCTGTGTAATTGATTCAGAGTAATTGAACAAATTAGTTGAACAAATTGATTAAGATTCACATTGGTGTAAGATTTTAGAGAACAAATTTGGCAGTCGAATTTTCAGTAGGGAGTGATTACTAAATGACTTCAAAAGAATGGGTTCAAGGTATGCAAAATCATAGATTTAGAGATTCTACAGTCAAATTTATTGTGGAACTTATGTTTAGGTTCAGTTCTATTCCTAAAGATGAGATGATAAATAATGTGAAAATGTAACCATGATCTAGAAAATCGATATTTCCGTTTCACTGAAATGTGACAGTTGTGCAAAGTTCAAGTTGTGCTCTTTCAATTCAAGTTTTTTGTATGTCAATAATGCAACTAAAAAGTTCATCGAGTGTATTTAAATATAATTAAGACTAAAAATACATTGAACAACAATAATTTCTTAATTTTTATATTGCAATGATGTAAGCGTGAGCTAACAAACTGATTAATTTGTGTGTATGTCCCATTTAAATGTGTTAAATGTGTCCCACTTATAAAATGTGAGACCTAAAATATTTGAAACATCTTACAAATGTAAATTTTTGTATTGCATTAAAGTAATCATGAGCCAAAGAACCGATTACTTTTCTCATAAGCCTCTCAACTATACATCAGTAGTGCAAAAGTAAACTTAGAATTTGGTTAGTGTTGCAATAAGGTAATTTTTGTTCAAATTTCAAGTTCAAATTTTATACCCAGTTACTTCTACTCTCTTCTACTTTACTTACTTTAAAATAATTTCAATCACTGCGTTTGCCATTCTCAGGTTACATAAATAAACTTACAGACACATTTTTTCCGCCCTTTTTATATTTTTATTTTTATTACTTATACATCAACATACGCTCAGACATTGCAAATTTCATTACACCAACACACGTACATATTTATAAAGCAGGAAAGGACATTCAAATTCGCACAACACACAATTTAAGTTTAGTTCACGGCAAGCTTCAGCTTTTCCAAATCGCGTTCCTGTTTCTTGAAATCGAATTCGAGGAAAGAGTACAGCAAGTCGCGACGCTTCTTCACGTTCACTTGGTTGGCAAAGAAAAGTTCTGAAACGATGGGCTTGAACAATTCTCGCAAGCCGCCTGTCTTGAGAACGCATTGTCGAACGTTGTTTTGGAGGCTGATCTCACGAATGCGCCTATCACTGCAAAGGAATTTGTAGATATGCGAAAAATAATTCTTCAACAGAATAATTCAGAGTACTTACACTTCATGTGTGCCGAAAATCATGTTTGTAATTTAATTGTGCAATTTGGAGTACTTTAGATTTTAACACGAATAAGTAACGGATTTGGACAAAATTTCGCCAAATTTATTCAAAGTTTGATCATTTCGGCATCAAAAGTGAGTGTGGAAGTTGTTTTACATTTGTGAAGCCAAACCGAACAACTGAAAAATCCAAACTGAAAATTATTTCTTTTTCCAGAGAAACCTAATATTTCAAAGCTGTTACAGAAATATATTTTTATAATTATTACACAAAGTATGGGCAGACGAATCGGCTGGAGTGTGTTGGAACCAATCAGATCAATGAAACCAACTTAGAAGCGATCCTAAGCTGCTAACCGACCCATCTATGCCTAAACACTTGAAATATTTATGGGAAAACATTGCCTTCCTTCTTCCTCCCTTCCTGCTTCGTTCGACCATGTTTTCATAGGCAGAACATAAAGTTTCAAATGACATGCATTCAATTAACGACGTGTGGCAATGTTGGCAGCGCTTTGACATGGCCACATCCGTCTCGCATCCCGCATCCGCATCCCGTTCGCTAAACAACCAAACAGCTTCACATTATAGTTCGCTTGAGTGAAATTTACTTTCATAAGCAGTTTGCATACATTTAGGGGCAATGCAAATTATTATCCGCACATCATTAAAGTTGAGAACGCAACAAAATCTCAACTGCTGGTGTTGTGCATAAATTTAAAAGCCATAACGTGCAGCAAAGTTGAAACAACGCACAAAACAACAAAAACAACAGCAACAAAAAGCGGTAATAACTTAAATTTATCCCTAAGAAAATACAAAAAAGATATGGAATCAATTTTCTTTTATGCGCTGCCGAAAAGATACAATGTGCCTTATTTATGGGCTTTGCGTTTGATTTTATGTACACAAATGTGCCGGCGTTCGCATGCTTAGCTGGCTGGAAATATACCTACCGCCGAATTGCTGAGCTCATAAACTACGAAATGGATATGTTTGCAGAGGATCATGGGA
Organism: Melieria omissa; assembly: GCA_963971225.1. Classification (NCBI taxonomy): domain Eukaryota; kingdom Metazoa; phylum Arthropoda; class Insecta; order Diptera; family Ulidiidae; genus Melieria; species Melieria omissa. Next base: position 126,474,268 of record OZ020268.1, on the reverse strand, counting down.
CACAGGGTCGTAGTCGGAGTGCTATGTGTTCCAAATTCGAATTTACTGCTACTGCAACAAGAGCGCTTGAGCGATGACACTGTTCGAGCTGCTCGGTGACAGATGGCAAGTGACGTTAGCCTGAAAGTATGCCACAAATAAATGATGTACATATATGGGCTATTAACAAATAATTGTGAGACATTAACTTGAATGAAAAATGCACCATAATTTAATAGTTTTAAAACAATTTAAAAATATTGTATAAAGTTTTTACAACTAAAAATAAATTGTATTAAATAGTGTAATTGAATCTGAAATTAGATATACCACAAATAATGATGAATGATGAAATAATGATCCAAATAGATATAGTTTTAAATGTCTTAAAGCCTCTTTTTCAACAGAAATCAATTGAAGAACAACCATGGACAATGGTGGCCTATGGATTATTTATTAATCACATGAATCTACTCGACATGAATCAACTATTTTTGCTCCATCTTCGGATAGTTAAACACTAAGGAACACAGGGAATCGAAAAGGAACCGATTGGTCGAAGTGGGACAAAAATAGGAAAATTCTGCAACCGATTTTCAAGAAATTTATGTAATTTGAAAGATAATTCAATTGGAGAACAGTCGAGTCCATATAAGAGTGCAAGAAGGAGCTATTTTCAAGAGCTATTTTGGAGAAAAATACGGGGTTTTCATTTAAACAAAATACCTTTTTCTTTAAAGCTATGATTCATATATTTTTATTATTATTATTTTATTTATTTATTATATTATTATTTATTATTTTTATATTTTTATATTTTGATCAATATTTTGTCTATTTTTTACATAACTTTCTGGAATAGACTTTCTTTTTTTGAAAATGAAATCAAATTGTGCGATATTTTGCTATTTTGTAAAATAATTCAATTATCATAAACGAATTGTCATAAATAATTTTCCAATTTTCTATTTTTTTTCTAATTTTCATAAATAAATTTTCATAAACTCCAACTAAAAAGATTAGTTTTTTATGCTCAGACTGAGGTGCCCAGAGGTACATTTACTTTGGTACAAAGCTTGTTACGTCCAGAAAGAGGTGTAGGTAGTAGAGTCCGACCGATACCAAATTTTTTGGCCGATGCCGATACTTATTTTTTTGGCCGATGCCGATACTAGCCGATGCCGATACCAATTTTATTGGCCGATACTAGCCGATGCCGATTAATCGGCCGGACTCTAGTATGTAGTAAGAAAAAGTATAGTACCACTGACGCTATATAAAATATTTGGGCAAATGCATGTAATTGCAAAAATTTTCCATCAACACTGAGCACACTTTTTAAAATTGCATGGCAAATTTGGTTGCAGAGCAAATTCACAGCTGTTTTTGAAGAATAAATCAAGAAGAAGAATAGAATATTTGTGCCGTGGGAGCCAGCGTGAATAAAAAACATGCATAAGTTGCTGCCGCTGTGGAATCCGAAAACAATTCACACCTCCAACTCCAGCGCTTCTTGCAAATAACTCAAAATTGTACGAATTTCTTCCTCCGTCCACTTTTTATTCGGTTTTTCTCTTTTTTTTTTCTTTTTCGTCTACTTCATCTCGGCAATTGTAACAGCTGATTGATTGTCATATCTGTTTTGCCCATGCCGAAAAATATGCAATAGAGTTTCAGTGTGGGAAATTTGCCGCTGCTCGGCATGGGCAAATGTGTACATTTTGTTGTTGGGTTGAAAATATTTGCCATCACATTTTGCAAATGCCATGATGCCAGACCGTTTGCACGTTATCGTGAACTGCCTTAATATAATCTTCACTGCCCCTTTACCCCCTTTCAAGTGTACTCAAAGTGCTTCTTTTCATAGGTTCACTTTTTAAAATACAACTATTGCCCAAACTTCATGATCGCTTCAGAGGTTTGGGATCACTGGTGATGAGTTAATCGGTTATATATGTATATTTGATTTTTGTAAAAACTATGTCTTTTCTGGAAAACAAGCATCATTGACTTCAAAGTCAAGAGTCCAAAACTACTCAGATTGCAATTTCATGCGAATTTCAAGCATTATTTCTATTTTTATCTCAATTTTGAATGGATTCGAAGCACTGTGCGACGGGGATGCAATCTTTGACAGTTTTTCGCCCAAATTTTGTTAAATATTACTAAATCATAAACTATCGCAGCATCGTAGCCCAGCACATTTGTTCTGCTTTCGATGGCAGACTTTTAGGCGGAACACGTGTGAACTCCCAAGCGTCCAGCACGAGGTCAGGAAAAGGAACCTCAAATTCTCTAAAAAGTAAATATTTGTCTATCTTTGACTTAACATCAATGCTGCAGTGTGTGAATGCATTGGGTGGGTCCATGTTTTGCTGGCACTTATCGCACCATATGCCAGAAAAATCAATAAAAGTGTCAATTGAAAATCCCAACTTAATGCAAATAACCATTAAATATGCGACCCCTATTATTCACATATGCACAAACACACACAGACATACACACGCACACAGCTTCAGCTGCACACGAGCACAAGCAAACCCATACACACGTCGTCCCAAGTCGTCTGTTGTTGTGGTTGCGTGTAGGTTAAATATGTATAAGAAAACGTGGCAAGCCAAAATAATATTGTCTAGTCTGGCATGCTGACATAAACTTATGTTACCCCTTCCACGTGCGTAACCAGCGGCAACCGGGGGCAACTGGCGGCCCATCGATAAGTTAAACAACTCCTTGGCGAGTGCATTAAAGTTGACAGAATGTGCTCGGCTTGTGGCTGACCGGAATTGAAGCAGGAAGCGAGCCGACGTCGCCGCTGTGTGGGAAAGGATATAAATTTAATTTGAGACGCAGATTAAATGTGATTAGATTTGACTGTAATGAAGTGGCATAAGTGAAGGTTATGCAAGCGGAATTTCCTATTAAAATTCAAATTGAATTTGAAATTTAAGCAACAATTTGCAATTTCATGCAAATTTCTTTGAAGACGGCGCACAACGGCAGCAATTCGACACAGAGGTGGCGCTAGGAGGGTTCGGGTGGATTTAGAATTCCGGTTGGATGGACCTGACGAGCCTGGCATACTTTTGCGATAAGGCAAATGGATTTTTAATGTTGTTTTTGATGAAAGAAAAATTATACTTAGTTAACGCTCGCAGCATTGCAAAGAGACTGCAAGCTGGTAAGTTTCGACAAATCCATCTGTAATAACAATTTTCAATTTGTGCTATTAGCATTTGGCCTTTTCACATTTTGCTTTGTTCTCCCATTTGCACTGAACTTACGAGGACGACCCTGAAGCCTGTTTGATTGCACTGTTTCGTGTGTTCACCTTCGCCACTCACACATAATTGACTGCCCATGCGAAACGAACAACTACGTCAGCTAGTTTTGTGCGTCTGTATTGCAACATAAAAAATATAAAACAACTTGAAGGTAATTCCATTATGTTTCTCTCAGTGAAATAACTGCGACAGTTGACATTACAAGATTATCTGGAAGCACATTTTTTCACAGCAAAACCATTCGCCATGGAGAGCAACAGGTCGTCGGTTACTTGGTGCCAGGTGCGGACTTTAAGGTGAAGGCATTAGAACCTCCTCTGTTGTTCTGAAGGAACACAATTTTTCTCCTATTGGTCAAAGTTTGCTTCATTGCTGCATTGCTTCATTCACATATGTCAAATTATTCACAGAACACGTCCGTGTACCTCGGTCGATATTGTTTTTATGAACCTTTGGGCTAAAAAGATGATGCAATAATGAGGGGAAATAGAAGAGTGTTCACAAGGATGCCTCCAGTCTAAATATGAGGGAGTGTACGTATAATTCATGGAAATCGTCACTGTGCCATTGTGAGGCAATACTGAAATATTTGAGAACGAGTTGTGCTCCGAGTAGGGCATACTTTTAGGGGCATGGTAATTTCGATAAAACTGATACTGGGATGTTCGAGACGATGCTGGAAGGTTTGAGAACAAGCTGCGCTAGAAGCAAACCAGTATAAAAGGCAGCCGGTTACAGCGCAGAAGGAAGAGCTGGGTTTAAGCAACACGGAGTAATCCAATAAGCAACAAGTGACAGTAAAGTGTAAAATTGTAAATAAAGTGACTGCTAATTTTAAACTGCATTGAACAATTTTTGAGGGTTTTTTTGGCGCACATTTCAGTGAAATGATTTACGCCTGCATTCAGGTAAATTTTTTTTATTTTTTTAAATACTGATACTCAAATAAATAAGAATTTTCTGTACTTCGTTAGAATTACAGCTTCCGCCTTTTTGAAATAACTTTCGAACCAATAAAATTAGAGTAATGAAATTTTGACACGTGATCAAGGAGATTTTGGGTTTTAACATACAGTCGTGTCTGGATATAGTGAACTAATTATTGCAAGCCCTGTTCATAGTATTGAACACTATATCAAGGTTAAAATTTTTGTTCCAAAACTCATTTTGTTTGCTTAAAATACACTTTTTGTTTTTTGCCTGAAATCGCTTTCAAAATTTTGTTCAATATTTAGTGGTTCCATGTCAAAATTTGGGTGTTCACTATATCGAGGTGTTCACTATATAAGGTGTTTGTTGTGTGAGTTCTTTTAAATTTCAAGTGATTTATTAATAAATTTAAATAGTCTCGCAACTGAGCAGCGTGCTCCGCAAAACAAGTATTGTACAAGAATGTATATGGTGGTGCCACAGCGTTATTTAAAACAAACTTAATTCGATAACAACAGTCCGATTACAAATATGTGTGTGGTGCTGCCACAGCGTTTCGGCAACAATTTATTGTGCGAAGTCTCAACATTCTCCCCAGCCATGATCTGTTCCGATAGATCATAAAGTCCCAGCTGGAAGCGGCGCCAATGGTGCGGTCAGATCAGGTCAGACACGTAGATTCATGGGAAATCAGCTGGAACTCCTCGTTGCATGGCTATGGCTGATGAGTGATATAGCTGTAAGGAAAGTTTACAGAGCAAGGCAAATTGATGCTATAGTGGCTGGTTGCGATTGTCATCATGCCAATTGTCAGAAATAGGCAACGGACACACCTTTGTAATAGGTCGCTTGATTATGCCGTTTTGTGTCTTTATGGAGACGACTCGAACTTTCTGATCGAGACCGGTATGAGTCTCAACAATCCTACCTAGTGGCCAGCGATTGCACGGGAACCGTTCATCCTTTATTAAAACAATGTCGTTAATTTGTAAATTAGGTCGAGAGGACAACCATTTTGGTCGCCTCTGAAGGCGTGATAGATATTCGCCGCTCCACCTGTTCCAAAACTGCTGCACGATGAATTGACAATTTCGCCACCGATCCAGTATATGAAATCTGTCCACATCCGGGGTTGGGGGGGCTAGGAGTGCATCGCCGGTTAAAAAATGGCCCGGTGTTAGAACCAGCAGGTCCTCAGGATCATTTGTCAGCGGGCATAACGGCCGTGAGTTAAGGCAGGCTTCTATTTGCGCTAGTACGGTCGCTAATTCTTCGAAGGTCAATACTCGATCACCAATAACTCGCTTCAAATGATATTTCATCGATTTTACTCCCGCTTCCCACAATCCTCCGAAATGTGGTGCGGAGGGCGGGATAAAATGCCATTGAATCTGTTGTGTGGTTAGCCAAGGCAGGATGGTGGATTCGATGTAGGCGCGATAAGCTGTTTGATCAGCTTGTAATTTCTTATTTGCACCAACAAAATTGGTACCGCAATCGCTAAATATATCATTGCACATACCTCTGCGGCCAATGAATCGTTTTAGTGCACCAATGAACGCGTCGGTTGAGAGATCTCCAACAGGCTCTAGATGTACGGCTTTAGACACCAAGCATATGAATATAGCAACATATCCTTTCATTGAAGTGCGGCCCCGACCTTTCGAAGGTGTAATGTTCAACGGACCTGCATAGTCCACTCCCACGGAGGAAAACACCTTGGCTGGGCGCACGCGTTGTGGCGGTAGACTGCCCATGAGTTGTTCTTGTGTTCGTGGCTTGCATCGATAGCACACAATACAGCGGTTGACGACAGCCCTCACAGTGTTTCGTCCATTTATGATCCAAAAACGTTTTCTTGTGTAATTTAAAGTCACCGCTGCGCCACCATGGAGCGTATGCCTATGGCTATAATTGATTAATAGTGCAGTAAAATGATGTTTCGCTGGTAAAATATACGGATATTTCTCGTCGTGTGAAAGTAGAGCATCACGGAGTCGTCCTCCCAATCGGATAACACGTTTGGAATGATCAAAGAAAGGATTCAATGGAGAAAGAGTGCTTGTTTCCGGAATGTTGCGATCCGAGGACAATGCTCTCCATTCGGAAGTGAATGCCTCGAATTGGACAATGGAAATAATATCTGTCAGACTACGGTTTAGCTCTTCTACCCTCAAGCCACCATTGCGTTTGCCCTGAGGATGACGACAATTAAAGCTGAATCTATGGCAATAAGCGATGACCCGTATCAAATGGGTATATGACGACACTCCACCGATGAATGTTGAAAGATGTTGTCTCTCTGTGCTGATTAAATTTACGGCGATACTGTCATTGGACATTTCCCCTTCTATGCCAGCTAGTGAATTGGGGTTGATTGTAGAATCTGGCCAATATTTGTGATGTTGTTGCAGCCACAAGGGACCGGTCCACCATAGTGGATGCTGGGCGAGTTTCGTTGGATTGATCCCCCGGCTAGAGCAGTCCGCGGGATTATCTTTGGATGCCACGTAACGCCATTGATGCGCATCCGAGACTTCTAAAATTTTACTTAGCCGGTTTGCAACAAACACCTTCCAACGCAGCGAATCACTCCGGATCCAGCTAAGAACGACCATTGAATCAGACCAGAAAACGGTTTCTGAAAAGTTCAGATTAGAATGCATATTTCCTTTTAAAAATTTAAAGATTTTGACCGCCAATATGGCTGCGCTCAACTCCGCCCGTGGTATAGTTAGCTTAGGCTTAATAGATGCCACCTTACATTTGGCGATGAGCAGAGCCGTGTAATAACGTCCATTTTCCCCTTTAGATCTTAAATAGGCGGCGGCCGAATAAGCGTTTGCTGATGCATCACAAAAGATATGAATCGTATTGTGTGGACTGGCATGGTTCACATTCAACCAGCGTGGTATGCGTATCCGTTCGATAGAAGGTAATTCTTTGATGTACTGTTCCCAGGATGCTTGCACTGTTTTGGGTACCGTCTCGTCCCATGCAACCTTCAAAATCCACAACTGTTGCATCATGAGTTTGGCTTTGATGACAATCGGATTTAACCAACCCAAAGGATCGAACAGACGTGCTATAGTGGAAAGCATGATTCGTTTTGTTGGCACACCACTCGGCAGGTCGAATTTAATACCATAAGTAAACTCGTCTGATGCCGGATTCCAGTACATTCCTAGGGTTTTTAAAGTTTCGGTTGAATTTAGACGGAGCGGCTCTTTCGTCTCTCGCTGTTCGATGGGAATGGGTTCCAACAACTTGTTATGATTGCTGGACCATTTGCGAGGTGAAAAGGAACCACGATTGAGCATTCCGATTGTTTGAGTTTGCACCTCGAGCGCGGCTTCGATCGTATTGCCACCTGAAAGTATGTCGTCAACATACATCTGGTGTTTTATTACATTGACAGCAAGTGGAAAACTTTCCGCTTCGTCCTCGGCTAACTGATGCATGGTGCGAATGGCTAAAAAAGGTGCCGGTCGAGTTCCAAACATTACTGTTGAACAAAAATATTCATTGGGCTCGTCATTTGGGTTGCGTCGCCACAGTATACGTTGATATTGAGCATCTTCCTCGTTCATATTGATGCACCGGTACATTTTCTCCACATCTGCTAAGAACACGTACTTCCAGAAACGCCAATTTGAAAGAATTGCAGATAAGTCCTTCTGGAGCGCTGGGCCAATAGCGAGAATGTCATTCAAAGATTTTCCGTTGCTTGTTTTAGCCGATGCATCAAAGACTACTCGCACCTTCGTTGTTGATGATGATTCTTTGATGACCGGGTGATGCGGAAGATAGCAGCAAGTATATGTACTAATGTTGCCCTTAAGTTTGCGATGGGTTTGCTCAGGGGTGTCGACACATTGCATTTGCCCGAGCTGTAGATATTCGTCGATAGTAGATTGATAGATGTCTTTGAGTGAAGGACTCTGTGCCAGACGGTGCTCCAGGTGGATCAACCTTTTGAGGGCCACATGCTTCGATGTGCCGATGACGCTGGAAGAGTCGATCTTCGATAAAAATGGTAATCTGACTGTATATTTACCGGTCTTCATACGGGTAGTTGTACTTTGATAGAAATGCTCACACCATTGGTCTAATTGCGATAGGGGCTGTTCCTCCAGACACTCCTCTAACTCCCAAAAACGTTTCAGTAACTGTTCCAGTTCACTGTCGACTTGTACATGTAAAGATGATAAAGCAGGAGACGACGATAGCTGCGCATTAACCTTTCCAGATAAAATATAACCAAATGTTGTCTGCTGGCCTATCGGTTCTCCTATGTGTCCTCGGCGTATATCCTTGCGGATGATGTCATCATAAACATTGTTTCCCAACAGGAGATCAATGCCTTGCGGTTCGAAATATCTCGGATCTGCCAGCGGCAATCCACTCAAATGAGGCCACGACTCTGGTGTTATGCGCTTTGATGGCATAGTGTGACTAATCTTTGGCAATACGTACGCTAATACTTTATATTTAACGTCCATGTCATAACGTGAGCCCACAGTCAAGATGACGTATGCACGACTGTCTGCTACTCTCACCTCACTCAACCCCGTGATATTAATAAACGTCTTATGGCGAGGTACTTGTAATAGTTGAACTGCGCGCTCAGATACAAACGACGCTTGAGATCCTTGATCGAGGAAAGCTCGGAAGGGAAGCGGATGACCATCCACGTTTTCGAGTGTAATAATTGCTGTAGGCAACAACACGTTCGCTGTGGTGGAATGCAACCCTGTATCAGCTGCTGCGGCAACATGCATGGATGTCTTCTCCGGTTGAGCATCGTGGATGAGTGTGTGATGTCGTTTACCGCAGGTAAAACAATTTCTCGTACTACTGCATTTCGTTGACCGATGGCTGTGGCCTAAACAGTTGAAACAAAGTTTATGTTTTTCTACTGCTAACTTCCTATCAGCTACGCTTAAACTGAGAAAGACAGTGCAGTCGCGCACCGGATGGTTCGCCTTGTTGCAAATTGGACACTCAATACTCTTCGCTGCGCTATGATACACCCTGGTTAGATCCCCTTTTCGTCGAGTCTCGTGAGATGATGGTTTCAATAACCCCGCTGACGGATTGGAGGTTATTAACATTTGGTGATGTTGATCCAAAAAATCGCAAAGATCCGAAAATATCGGAATGTTAGTGTGGGCTCGTTGAGATCTGTCCCACTCGTTGCGTATCGTCGTCGGTAATTTTTTGAGCATGTAGTGAACGAAGACTTGATTTTGCTCCTCGATATTCACACCGAGTTTTTTTTATGGAATTCACACAGGATCGACAAGTTTGGGTAAAACGTTTTAAGTTGGCTGCATTGTCCCGACTGACTATCGAGGTTTGATCAAACACGTCCATATAGTGAAAAAATAACACTCTTTTGTTGTTGTATGTTTTGATGAGCATACCCCACGCAGTTTCATAATTGCTACCTACACAACTGAGATGTTCAATATCTTGTGCAGCCTCGGCAGACAATGCGCCCTTCAGGTAGTGAAATCTCTGATAATCTGTGAGTTGAGTGTTATGATGCACTCTGGCTTCAAATATCTCCTTGAAGGTAGGCCATTCGATATAATTTCCACTGAACGTTGGCAGTTTCACTGTAGGCAGGGGCACATCGCTGTTTTCGACGGGAGGAGCCGCGTTGACTGCCTGAAGTGGCGGTGCTGCTTGCGCCGGTGGGAATGTTAGACTGTATCCTTCGCGGATTAGTGCCACCGCAGAAATGTAGGCCTCCTCAAACTCATCGGGCGTGTCCACCGCGATATATTTCTTGTCAACGACTTCATTGGAAATGACATGCAATAATTGGCGGTGATTTGCGCGGAATTCCGCATGGAGTGCGTTCAACGAATCGAGGCGAGCCTTATAGTAGGATTCAGTTTTCCGTGTGGCTGGATCCTTTCTGAAATTCGCGACAGCCTTTCGCACTGCGACCAGCAACGAATTTTGTTCGTTGATCAATTCGCCCGGTGTGCACGCGCCTTCAGCCTCCATTATAACACAACCAACCACTACAGAAATCAATTCACACTTACTTGCAACCTCCTGAAATCCTCTTGAATCCTGCCAATCCTCGCGCTCCTGGATCCCTCGTCCTCTTCACACTCCTCACAGGAGGCACCAATAAATGTTGTGTGAGTTCTTTTAAATTTCAAGTGATTTATTAATAAATTTAAATAGTCTCGCAACTGAGCAGCGTGCTCCGCAAAACAAGTATTGTACAAGAATGTATATGGTGGTGCCACAGCGTTATTTAAAACAAACTTAATTCGATAACAACAGTCCGATTACAAATATGTGTGTGGTGCTGCCACAGCGTTTCGGCAACAATTTATTGTGCGAAGTCTCAACAGTGTTCACTATACCCAGACACGACTGTACTTACTTTTCAAGAAAATTCTATATAATTTTTCAAGGACATAAAGGATTAAAATTTTTAAAGGACCTTTTTCATATTCTTTTTTTTACAAATATATAAAAAATCAATTTTATTTAAATTCTTGAGCCTTTCCTCTTTCATTTGATATACATATCGCCATATTCTAACGAGGTTAAGTATTTTTTATATTTTGTTATTTTTGATCCCATTTAAAATTTGTAAGTCCTTTTAAAAGGACATATTTGGTTTCTAATTTCACGCCCATATGGATGTTGATGTGTCGCACGGTGTTATAGAGAAAGTAAAGTACTCAAGTATTAAATTATGAAATCGAAAGTATTAAATTATGAAACGCTACGAATGGTCACCCAGAATTTTACCAGACCAACATTAAATCCCCAGCTTAACGTTTTTCCATCCTCAACTGCAGTCATGTTCGACCGCTAAGAATAAGAATGACTACCTGAATAACTGCAATGGACATTTTAAAGGCTTGTCTGATTTTTACAGGACTACAGCCGAGTTTCATTCACTTGTCAGTGTCAATGCTTTTTATTCTCCCAGACAATTTGCGTCACTAGGCGCCCCAGACAATTTGCGGCACGTGGGTGCTTTAAATGCCTCCTTTACCGTTATTTGATGTTGGCACAGAATGACTTGAAAATTGGCAATTGGGCAATTAAGCGTAGAAGAATGAAAAACAGACAAAACCGATTGACAGTTGTATGTATATATGTATGTACAACGCACTGTCACTTCGATTGTTTGGCTCAATTGCTGATTGTTTAATTCGAATCGCTGCTGCAAATCCGCGTGGCCCATTTAAAATACGCAAATTCCTTTTAGCTGCGATTTAAATGTCAGTCTTCGTTAATTCATATAATTTTTTTCTCACCAGCACAATAAGCCAATATTATGCAAAAGCGCTTTGCAGACTGTTTATGCGACTTGCAAACAAATAAAAATAAAAGAAGAGCAAAAACCCAAAAGAAATGAAAATAGGATGGCAGATTGTTGTCGATGTTTCCTAAGGGAATCGCTGTTCAAATTGAACCTCCAATCCTTTGCGGCAAGCGAGCTAAGTAGGCAACGGAAAGGAAATGTTTCAATCTGAAGGACCAGACAGCGGCTGTGGCACTCACCTTGGGCAACCAGCGTCAGACGGCACAAAACGCCGCATGCGAAAAGGCGAAAAATTAAACCACTCAACAACAATTACCACAACAACACGAATGACGGCGGCAACAACGAAAACAATGCGTTGATTGCTGAAAAGTTTCACAGTCGTAGGCGCAAATGGCACTGACCACCTTTGCGCACGAGCCTGCAAGCGGCCACGAATCAAGTGCGCAGAGCAGCGAAAAAGGACGCCGCGTGCATGCGAAATGTCCTTTTGGTTGAATGTTTTATGGAGTTTGTGTTTATCAAAGCGAAAATCTCTTAAACCACTTGAAGGTAAAACGACGAAATTATTTCAACAGTAATTTGAGGAGAGGCCAAAAGGATACAAGTCGCCGCGTGTTTGTGTGGGTTTGCCGAGAGAAAGGTGAAAAATTAGCAAAGGTAAAGAACAAATTGAAAGAAGGGGACAAATGCAATAATTGTTTACTTGAACATTTTTGACTTTTGCTTAATGGAGAAAACAAGTCAAGCAATGAGCGAGCAAAATTAATTAGATTTACTGGCGCCGACAGTGAGGAATTAACAAATAAAATATTACCTGCCAGTCAGAGTCGATGCTTTAAACTTGCTTTTGGAAACGCTTTGGGATAAATGGCCACTTTGCGAAACGGTTGCAGCAGCGTGAAAATAGCGCAACACATCTCTGTCAGCTTGCAACTGCAACCAAAGTGCCATGCAATATTTATTTCAACCCCTTTGGCCATAAAACATAATAAGTCAAGTCTAGAGAAAATTGCGTGTCGCATAGTTGGCCAGAAGATGCAGCAAAAACTAAATGCAATCCAACCAAAGCGGAAAATGCAAATCCTGCAATAAATCCTGGGAATGTTTTCTTTTTTTGGGTTTTGTTTATTTTCAATGGCAACGACTTGGTTAGTGCTTGCGCTGTGGTCAATTTCGACTGTAAAAGTGCTCAAAATTATGCAATAATTGCTTTGTGACAATTTGTCACACATGCAATTTAAGAAATTTAAATTTTTAGATTAGTTAAATTTTGAAAATCGATTTAATTTTATATTTAAAATAGTTTTGAGAACAAACTTTTAGAAAACAAAAGCGAGACAATTCGAGCTCACTGAGCAAATTCAAATTGTGACAGTGTGTCACACAATGCTTCACACATACGAATGCATTTTTTTTAATTCTAACTAACAATCAGAAGTCAACTGGAGTATATCACTCGAAACAACAAAATTGACAGTGTGTCACAAAATGTTTTTCTTTCAGAAATTGGAATTGATTTTATGGTTAAAATCATTTGTGATTTTCAGAGCACAACAAAAGTCAAAGCCCAAAGTCAGAACTCAATTGGAGCATGTCACTAAAACCAAAAAACTTCTATTGGGAGTACTAAAAAAAACCTTGTGACAGTGTGTCACAAAATGCGTTACTCTCACATATTAGATTTGATTTTATAGTTAGTCATATTTGGTTTTCAGAGCACAACACAAAGCCTTAAGTCAGAACTCAACTGGAGCATGTCCCTAAAACTAAAAAAGATGTGACGGTATGTCACAAAAGACTTCACACTGCATGAATTTTTATCGAATGCTCTTATTCAACTTTTATTAAAAGTACAAAAAAAAACTGTGACAGTTTGTCACAAAATGCTTTTCTCTCACAAAGTGGATCTGATTTTATAGTTAAAGTCATGCTTGATTTTCAGAGTATAACAAAAGTCAAAGCCCAAAGTCAGAACTCAACTGGTGCATGTCACTAGAACCAGAAAAGATGTGACAGTGTGTCACAAAGTGCTTCCGACTTGCAATATATGAATTTTTTTTGAATACTCTTATCAAATTTCTGTTAGGAGTACAAAAACAAAATTGTGACAGTGTGTCACAAAATGCTTAACTCTCACAAATTTGATTTGATTTAATAGTAAAGGTAATTTTTGATTTTCAGAGCACAACAAAAGTCAAAGTCAAAAGTAAGAATTCAACTGGAGCATTCCACTAGAACCAAAAAAGATGTGACAGTGTGTCACAAAATTCCTCATACTTGCAATATATGCATTTTTATTGAATTATTTTATCCAACTTCTATTGGAGGCACAAACCACACTTTTATGACACAAAATTGAAGTGATTTAAGCACAAAATATGCCACAGCAATTCGCACTTGCAGCAATTTTTGTGCCGGAAGCAGTCCACAGCTGCTGTAGAATTGCAAAATGTTCAAGTATTTGTTGAAAATAAATCATTTTGCTCGACTGTAGTTCCTTGTTGTTTGCATATTTATTTGAAATGTTTTATGGTTGTTGTTCTTTAGCTGCGTTTTTTGGACACTTTGCATTTGCCGACAGCCATGTCGAGCAGTTGGAGAAAGAGTTTTTGCGCGCCACTTGTCATTGATAGCGACAGCGTCCTGCACTGGCACTGCATATCGCCAGGAAGTGTGACAGCGGCGACTTCAGACAGCTGACCCTTTTCCCAGTTTCAACTTACAAACAGCTGGTATTGGCTGATTTGCTGGTGCGTGGAGGAAAAGTGCGCCAAGTTGCAATGCGAATTGATTTCAGATGAATTTATTTATTTCGCTACAACGTGCTGCACGCCCCTCCACAACCAGCCATGTTGCCTGCTTATAGCAAATTGCACCGAAATCATCTCGAGTTGTAATTTGCGCAGGGAAGAGCAGAGCAAAGTGGAAAATCTGCACTCAAACTCTTTTAAGCGTCCACAAGTGGAGGAACACAAAAAAGTGGTGTATTGAATTTAATCCAAATAATAAATAAAATTCTGAGAGCTGCTTTCAAGCTGAGAAAATGAGAAAAAAATTCATTGTGAAAAATGTTGTAAATGAATTTAATGGAAGTAAGCTGAACAAAATGAATGGCTGAAAGATTGGCTTGAAGAAGTGTTGGCATAAAGTGGAAGCAGGGCCAGAAGAATTATGTTTTTCCGAGCACTGGTTCGCTGGTTGTTTAACAGTGACTAAGACATTTTTGTAAATTTTAAGCAATGGATTCAAAGTTTGTTTCCTGCAAGTTGAGTTTTTTAAATCTGGAATGAGGAAAATGTCACTGAACTCGTTACAGAAGATATTTTACAACTCAAAAGATTGGCATGAACCATTTGATGAATTTTTAACTCGGCTGAATAAAACATTTAAGTGCCTTTTGCTTGTAAATCAGATTTATGTGAACTAAGTTTTGGGCAAAAATACTTACTTTGATTTTGTATTTTGTATTAAGTCCAAATAATTGATCACTTTGATTAGCATTGAACGACGTTGAACCGCAAACCCATTAAAAATTCACAGTCGTTATTGCAACGTTCGAGAACTACTGACACGCGCTCCGCAAGAAGCGGAAATTGGATAAAGTGAATAATTGCTGCCAACTGCCGAAGCACATCAAATTGTACACCAAATGCCACTTTCTTTAGTCTTCTTTTGCCAACTATTACGGTGTGTGTGTGTGTGTGTTCTTGTTCGCATGTGCCGTAAATTTCATGGCGACTGGCAACGTTGACGGGGCCAGCGGCCACATTCGCTCAAGTGATAACATTTTTTCAGCAGATTTCCTTTTCAATTTTTCAACTTTCGTTTCTATTTTTACATTTATTTTGTTGCTTTGATTTATTGCCTTTTGCTTTTTACAGACGCTTTCATATGTTTGGCCTTTCACTTCTCGCTAGTTGGCGACGGTGCGTTCTTCTGGCAGTTTTTAGATCTCTGCGGCGCTGCAAATTCTTCTCAACTACTTAAAAGTTATGATGAAGTTGTTTGCGTGGCAATGTTTCAGTTGACATATCTTCTGCTGCTGCTTCTTCTTCTTCTTCTTCTTGTTCTGCTTGTGTGAATTTCGGCATATCAGTGCGTTCGGTTTTTTGACCTTTTTCCATCGTACGTTTTGTCGTTATTCTCTGCGGGCGCACTGTGAAAAGTGACATTTTGTGTGGCTCTGACATGCCTGTGTGAGCAAATGTTTGTGTGTGTGTGTGTGTGTGAGTGATTTTTGAATTTTGTATGCGATGGAATTTTGCCTAAAGTTTGCATTTTGTGTGTGTTGTGTTGAATTTGAAGCTCATTAAGCAAAGTGCAATGAAATTGGAAGAATTGAAATTGAAATACTTAAGTGGGATACATTCTCTTTCATATTATTTTTGATATCAAATAAAGAAGAATGTTTCTTTTGATCATGAAATATGTATTCAATTATCTCGCTAGTGAAAAGCAAATATTTGTGTTTGTGTAGCGACTTTCAATGCACCAATTACAACTAATGAAAACGGCAGCATTGCTAATAATTTTTATAATAATTGTTTTTGTTAATGTCAAAACGGCGAGTTGTGGAAGCAACTTGCGTGAAAGTTTTGTATAAACAAATAATTTAAGTAATGCTCAATACAATATTTAAGAAGCTTAAGCAAGTTTTTATTTACTTATGGGATGATAGGCTTTAATAGCTTCAACTTTAATTCAATCGATTGTTTTAATCAGTTTAATAGTAGAAAACAAAATAAACCATTAAGGCTCACTTTGGCTCTGTCAAATGAGATTTCAAATTTATTTAAATGAGATTTCAAGCTATTCAATGTTTTAAGTTTATTTTATTTTGGATAATTTCATTCATTGTTAAGCAAAGTTTTTGTAGGGTGAGCAGCTTTTTGCACAGCTTTGGAAAACTTTGGCCCTTGAGTTCTTGCTTCAAAATGATAAAGTTGTCACTGTTCATAAACATGAAACATGGAGAATTAAGCCTGAAATGCATTGTTCTGAATCAAGGAGTGATAACATATATGCATCTATGTTCAAACTAAACCCTGATATAATTTATTTTAAACTTTAATGAAATTTAAAAACGTTTCGCTAATATTTAACGGACATTGTTTTTAAAGTGGTTTCGTTAAACAGAGAAAATAATTCAAGAGTTTGAGAATTAATTTCAAAATCTTTAGCTCACCACAGAGCAAGAATTCATCTAAGCTTTAGCTATAAAATAAATTTCATATCTCTCTGGTTTGTTTATACCCAAATCAACCATTTAGTTCTAGAAAATAGCCTGAAATTCAACTCCTGTATATTTCGTCGACCTCAATTTGTTTGTCTAATTCGGTCTGCCTTCTCACTTACCACTCGGCCAGTTCGTATTTGTTTAAGACAATGCAAATGTGAACACATTTTACCTCGTCGAACACTCAAAAGCTCTTCAGCTACACACACAAACACACATACACTATTATATATATATGTCATTCCAATACGTTTTGATTCGGTCTGAACAAATAAATAAATACTTAATTGAGTGATTGCTCGTGTGACTGACAGCCATTGGCTCCACATGATTTCCAGTTACTTTGAGACTTAAATTGAAGCTGTGGGTCAAGGCACCTTGCTTGGCGTCAACGACACACAAATTTCTTTTACCTTCCGCACGTAAGCACGCACAGACGTTGCGGCAGATGCCACACGTGCAGATTATTTTCGGCTTTAACATGTTTTCGGCACATGATGTGCCGCCTGATCGCTACGTGGAAAGAGTTTAATTGATTTACCTAAATACGCGCAGCATCAGCCGCTCGTTGGTCCGCTACTTCCGTTCGGCGTACGCCAAGCGATTTGTTGCTACTGCTTCCAATGTGTCCAAAATGTTGTTTTTGGCGCCGCACTCGCACGCTGCCAGCCAAATATTTACACACATTCGGCAGCAACAACTTGACGTGGCATTTGTTTGCATTCGGTCGGGTTGCGTATACGCCACGGTGTCGCGCGCTTAGTGCTCAGGAATTGACTCGTATACAACAACATATTTTTGTCAAGGTAAATATTTTCGAATACTTCTGAACTCTACAGCACACACGACAAAGAGTTGTTGCTCGACGCTTGGGTGTAGGATTTGTTTTTAATTTTATTTACGCAGAAAAGTTGGAATCTTTACAAGAAATTGCCTTGTCCGTACAAGACAGCCTGCATGGAAAGAGTCCAATGAGAGCAAATGTATACCTACACGTACGTCAATTCGTTACACTTTTTTCCGACTAGACATCAGAACAACTTCTGTTTTGTGGTCCTAAATCTTGGCTCGCGTTCCTAAGCCAAGTTTTGATCTTTAGTATAGTTTCTTCACTTTTGTCAGTTGTTTTGCCAGTTTGCACTATGACTTGTTTTGATATTTTGTAGACCACTAGTTTTTCTAAATCCATATTGGCGTTTGGACAGTACAGTCGAGTCTTCTGTAAATTTTGTGAGTCTTCGGCAGATAATCTTCTAATCCAAAATCTTTCCTACCGTGTCAAACATACACAGCGATTTGTAAGAGAACGAAAAGCGTGACGACTTATCTACTTTTGGCAGCAGAACCAGTCGTTGAGGCTTCCATACTTGACGGGAGAATATCCTCACGCAGGCAAGAATTTAATTTAATTCTTCTCATATTTTGAGAGGCTTCGGTTGGGCTTGGACGCACATCTGCTGTTGATATCGCGTAATTTAATTCGTGTCTGCCAAACCTGCGAAATGGTTTTTTTTTTTTTTTTAATTTTCCAGCACAGGTGTCTGCGGTTTTTCGGCAGCAACACTCAGTAACAACAATCAGTTGCTGCCCAAAAAAGCATTCAGCAAAACGGGAAGTAAACAAACGCGGTCATGTTTGCGGCAGCCAATTGTTGCTGCCACAGGCTGTGAAGTGCGCCAGTCGCAGCTGTTGCAGCGCAATTGGGCGACTTCAGTGGGTACTTCATAGCGACAGCAAATGAAATTTTCGGTAATCTTTGTGTACAGAACTTGGCGCCCGCAACTCTGCTGACTCAACGACAGTTTTTGTCGCTGTGTGTGGCTGTGCGTCTCTGTGGCGAGCGCACGCTTTCACTGCCTTATTCTGCCATGACGCCTGTTGCTACGTGCTGCCACTCAAATGGCGTGCGTCCTGTGTTCACAGCTCTCAGTGGCTTTGCATATGCGGCCAAGTGTTTTCACGCCTCCTTCGGCCCCCATTTTGCGCACAAAAACGGATATGATGGAGTAAAGTGTCCAAGCGAAGAGACAGAAAACAGTCTTGTTTGCTTTGGCGCGAGGCATTCTCCAACACTCATACACACACACACACACACAAGCGATAAAGTTTAATTTCAAACTTAAGTTGTCTCGATTTTCAGTTTAATCCTCACTGCTAACTACAAACAAAATACATTGCACACAATAGGCAACTGAAGGCGGCAGCAGCTGGGCGAGCGATCCCTTTTGTTTTGTGCGCCTTTGTTGGGTGTTTGCTTTCACGCTTTGCCGCTTTGGCGCTTCGCAACTACAACTACAGCTACAACTACAACTACTTTGAATTTAGCTTTAGCTTTTGTCTTTGCCGGCGCTTACTGCGACTTTACACTGGTAACACTCATCCTTGCATTCCTTGTTGCTCAGCTCGTCAGCTTACATTTGTCGTTCTGTTGCTGAAGTATTGGAAGTTTTTCTGCACAGCAATTTAGTTGGTGGATTTATTTCAGTCGCACTTTACACTAACCAACCACTTTGGGTTTGTTTGTTGCGTGTTCAAGTGTCGCTTTCCTACAGATTCCCATCTCACTGTCGTTTGCCAACAGTTGCCTAGTTGGCTTTGCTGAACTGTGCTTTAGTGTCTTTGAAACAGAATATTGAAATTTTCTTCTCAGTTACGGATTAAAATGTGTTTAGTTTAATTTTGCTATTACGATGGGGTTTTGTTTGTCTATGCTATGAATTGGCTTAAATCTAGTAAAACTTTTGTGGTGACTTAAGCTGCGTTTTCTAGATTTTTGGAGTTTTATTTGCTCTTCTGTTGTAAATTGTGCTGGGTTTTAGATGTTAGATTCTCCAATTTGCAGCTTTAAAGCGTCTAAATCTGAACATTTCAGGCAAAAAGCAATTAAAACAAAAATGCAACAGTAGGAAAAGTATTCTTTTACAATTTTTAAAATAAAAAAAAATTTAAATTCATTTTTAATTTTATTCTGATTTTTAATTAATACTAATTTTCTTGTTAATTAATAAATTTTTAACTTTTAGTTTTTGATAAATCTTAATCTCAATTTATTCAAAGCATTTAAAAAAGCGCAATAGAACGCAAAGTATTCAAAATGTTTTTAATTATTTTTAATGAATTTTTAACTTAATTCTAATTTTTAATTCATACTATTTTGTTATTAATTAATTAATTTTTAAATTTTTAGATTTGTTTTAAACCTTCAGTAAGTCCATCAGAGTGATATCAATCACTTTTAAATTATTTTTATTAATTTTTTATTTAATTCTGATTATTAATGAATACTAATTTGTTAATAATTTTTTAATTTTTACTATGCTATTTTTTTTAATTAATTAGTTTTTGAATTTTTAGATTTTTTTTTAATTTTCCGTAAGTCCATCAGAGTGATTTTTGAATTTTTAGATTTTTTTAAATCATCCGTAAGTCCATCAGAGTGATATCAATCTTTTTTAAATTATTTTTATTAATTTTTTATTTAATTTTGATTTTTGATGAATACTAAATTTTTAATTATTAATTAACTGTTTAATTTTTAGATTTTTGTTTAAATCTTAATCTTAGCCTCTTTAAAGCTTTAAACAAAAGCGCAACAGAACGCAAATTATTTAAAATTTTTTAAATTATTTTTAATTTATTTGTAATTTAATACTAATTTTTAATTTATGCTATTTTTTTTAATTAATTAATTTTTGAATTTTTAGATTTTTTTAATCTTACGGAAGTCCATCAGAGTTATATCAATCAAGCTTTGGAACAGAATTTTAAAGCTTTAAAATTAATTTAATAATAATATTTAGTTTAGTTTGGAGCACAGCTTCAAAAATATTAAAAATAATCAAATAAAATTTAAAAATGTGCACTTTAATTAATTGTGTGCATTTTTAATTAATTTTTAATTTAATTCTAATTTTTAATTAATACTATTTTTTTATTAATAACAAATTTGAAAATTTTTAGATTTTTCGTTTAAATCTTCAGTCCAACATTGATAAGAATGATATCAATCAAAATTTTAAAGCTCTAAAAATTAATTTAAAAATCTGCAATTTTTAGTAAATTCAACATCGACTGATCAAACCAAGGCTTGGAGCACAATTTTAAAAAATTTAAAAAATTTTGAAATTAAATCTAAAAATCTGCCTTTTGCTTTGGTTTTTAATTTCTTCAAAATTGCCAAAAAATGTCCAAAAGTTGCTTTAATAATTAAAAAATTGAATCTCTTACTAAAATGTATTTTACAACTTAATTCAACTAATTTCAACTTTGAGCACAAAGCCATACAACCAACTCAGTATGCAAAATTTAGAACTGCAATTCGTAGCTGCCAACAAAGTTGCAAATGTAAATAAATTTCAAATTGTTTGCATCCACAAAACAATAAAAGCTTCTCACACAATAACTAATTGAGTGAGATTTGTATGCGCCAAAACACTTTGCAATTCAATTGTGGCAATAATAAAACTAACAACAACAACACCAACAACAATGACTATGCAAACAAAATGCCAAATGATGTATTAAGCGATAATGGCGAGTGGGACGATGAGCACTGCAGATCGGACACTATTCAAATGCGACTTGTAATGGAATTGAATGAAGGAATAAAGACATAAAGCCGAAGCAAAGCAGTACTTGGGTTTGTGAGTGTGTGTGAGTGGGAGAGTGTACGTATGTACGTGTCCGTGTTTACGTATCGATGTCGTCGATGTAGGGGATTGCGGTCATGTGGGTCATGCGATGTTTTGCATATTTATTGCGCAATGGATTCGAGATTTGGGACGTTCACTTGGTTCACAGTAAGACTGTACAATTGTATAAAAGCTATCGGCAAAATACGCTTGCAATATGTGATGGTGTCGCAAATACAAATGATGCGCTGTGCGGCATTGGGAATTGGGGTAGTTTGCTTGGGAGCACGACCGCAGCACACGAGAGATTGCAAACGCCCAACGGAAACGCAGATGCAAACACGTTCATGCGGAGACGAACGCGCACACGCACACGCACACCAACAAAAACAGTTACTTGCAAGGTGCGTGGGGAAATGTGGCAAAAGGTCCCTCGGCAGCGGCGACGCTGAACTATTGATGGCAGCGCTCGTGTGATGAATGATAGTTTCAAATTACTTGAGGATATATGCAAGAAATCAAGTGCTTCTCACTATTGCTTATTCTAATTTTGTATGCATAAAACTATTTGCAAATTGACTCAATTTGAAGATTGCAATTGAATTTTGAAAAATAAAATAAAAGCGTATAAAATATTTTTCACACATTTACCAAACTATGCACATAACGCTGTGGTAATTGGATTTGCATAATGCGGAATTGTTGAAAATTCATGGGGTAGAGTACAATTGTGATATATTTCGTGCGTGAGTATGTAAATTGAAAACTACTTCCATGTTAAGTTCATGTAAAGCGTGGAGTGCATCAAGCACAGCGCACGGATTGCGATGTCTGCAGGCGACAGCAACACTTTAACAGCTCGTTGAAAATGTGTGAAATTCGGTGCAGCTGCATGTAAATGCAATCAAACGAATTATTCTTGTAAAAGCACTTGCAGGATTTCGGATGCATTGCGCATCGAGCATTGCAACAAAGCGCTCAGCGAACAACGGTGCGTACACGTAATTGATGTGGCATTATCTATTAAAGCGAGATGAAACGGCAGCGTGATGACGGTGCGACAGCAAATGTTGGTACATATGCATGCCAATACATATGTATATGTATATGATACATGTATATTATATAGAGAAATAGTGAAGAAATTCTGCAAAGAATTTTATGGGAGTTTATGGTGAAGTTTCCCAAAATAGATGTGGCCAGTCCCCCACTTGGCCACATTTGCATTGACTTTTTTAGGAGGAACAATAATTAAAAATTAATTAATTTCAAACCAGACAAGTGTAATTTCGTACAAAAGAGGCGAAATCATGTACTCGCATGTGTGTGTAATTGTAAGTAATATTTTTCTTTATAATTTTGAACATTTCATGAAAATATTAATAATTATAAATGTAACATTTTACACTCAAAGACACAGCCAAAGCGAATCCATTGAATTATGCACCACGCAGTTTTCGTTTTGTTGCTCATACGCCACGTAGACCGCAACCATTCGTTAATTTTGTGTAACATGTAAGGCGCAATTTAATTAAAACTTCAAAGGTGCAATTTCCTAAGGCTATTTACAAATATTTCTGCCAAACGTAATAAAGCTCATGCCGCGAAAAATTTGCCGCGTTCAAGCAATTGTGGCAATTTCGTGCATTTTTTATTCACACAATTTATTTTAAATTTTTTCCATTTGGTACATTACAATAAAACGTACACACGCAGACGTGTGCGAACGGCTGCTGGGAACCAAAATGTTGTTCAAGTACACAAGCGACACTAAAACAGACCACAAACACCCAAACAGACATACGGACCGAAAGACAGTCAGAGACAGACCGGCGTCGAAACTGCGTTTGCGTGTGACAATTCCCAGCAGTGGTTAACATTAGCACTTCCGCTTTTGGGTGACAAAAACATCATCAACAACAACAACAACAACAACAACAACAATAGCTCAATGAGTAACGCTAATAGAACATGACATCGCCGTCACATATGTGAGCCTTTGATGTACTTGCGAGTGTCTGCACGCACCACTTGTTGACAGAATGAAATATTCGCGAGTCGGCTGTGCGGCGTCAAGTGGTTAAGGCCAACCCACCTCACACGCTCGCTGACATTTGGCGGCACTAAGTGTTTTGTGTCTGATTGCGGTCATTAGCTTCTGCCAGCCAAGTTTCACTTGAAGTTTGTCTAAAGCAGAAATTCCCAAAATCGAATGAAAATATTTTCGTTTAATTTTCCACACTGCACAATGATTCGACTCCATACAACCGCCGGACAAAATTAGAAGGAGTGGGCCGTTCTTCATAAAATTTGGTATACTAGTTAAACATGGTCTGCTGAATTGAAATATCCATTTAGTTTTTCTTAAACTGTTATAGTTTAGCAATGCCGGAGACCTAAATTTGCTATTTTCGTCATTTTTTGTGAGCTATAGCACCAATTGCGTTGGTTAGATTTTTCAGATTTTACATTTAATCGGTAACTTCAACATTGATTATTCCAAAGAGTAACATAAATTGTCTTAGGACCCTCTGGTTTTGCAATAAAAACGATAATAATAGATGTATGTTTTGCATTTTTGTAGATTTTATCATTTTTCGTGCTGATTGCATACTTTTAGGCATAAATAAAATAAATTTTGTCGAAAAATACGTGTTTGGACCACTTTTCAAATTGAATTATTTTCTGAGATCGGAAGATATCGGAGGATGTAATTACATTATCCGACAAAGAAAGAATGCTTCTTAAAATAAAAAAAAATCCAGGAACATACTTTCACAAACTTTTTAGATATTTTCCTCTAAGTTTTGCCAATTTTCAGATTTTTAATTTAGAAAAATATTTTAAATTAAAAGTGAAGTAAAAGGCTACGCTTTACAAATTTTGAGAAAACATTAAAAGCGAAAATGGCCACATCATTTTTTATTCTATATTGGAAGTTTAAGCAACTTCCTGATAACCATGTTTTTTTAAATTTTTTATACTCAATAGACTAAAACACAGAAAATATGTGCTTACATTTTTTTAGAAAAAAGTTTCAACTTTGAGCCGGTTTTGCACAGACACTAATTAATTTTTTGCACAGATTTTTTGGGTTTTTCTTAGTTGGAGTCTTACCTTTCGAATGACATCAAAATCGTTAAGTTCTGAGACTATAAATTTTTGTGAATTTTGTCTATGGGACGAATCACTGTGCACTGTGAACTCCTAATTACATTTTAGTTAATGCTTTCAATAATTTTTTAGCAATTTTTTTCTCGCATGCTTTTTTGTAGCTTCCATTTATATTACAAATTCAAAATTGGTTAATGTGCAAGCAAATGTTGAGTGAGCTTTCAATTTAATTGCCAAACCTTTGTTGCAGCAAATTGTGTTCGCTTTAATTGCCTGGATTATTTAAGGACGATTCCCGAACACTTTGCTGCTTGTGTGCAATTAAAAGTAGCTTTGATTGCACTCAAGCTGGCGTTTTCCGAAAAACAATTTGATTAATTACGCATAACAACAGCGATGGTGTAGTCGGCAGCAACTACAACAACAATACCATTGACGCAATGCAACAGTAAATTCAATTGGCATTTATTGGTTTTGGTTTCGTTGTTGTTGTCGTTGATTTTTTATGCCCCAACGCAATTTCTTTAATTAGGGGATTGAGTGCACTGATTGATTAACTGACTGTGTGTTGCGATGACTGTCGGTGCGACTATCTGACTGATTCATGTAAATGAGTGACTGCCTGCGGTGTCGTTGTGATTTTTCGACGCTGTTGGCGGCATGCTGCCGTGTCTCTTTCCCAAAAGGAAAATACTCATTTGTTATGGCTTTTGCAGTAATTACATTTCGATGGCTTCTGCTGTTCTCTAAATTGCTTACCCGCACTGTTGGTCGCACGCAAAGTGCAACGGATGCGCACATCTGTGCGGTTTATTGCAATTAATTTGAATTTCATTAACGCCAACTTCCACCACAGAAACACACACAGACACAAATGCTGTTAATTGATTTGCAATGACGTTTCGCCGCCTGCGGGATTTCTCCGAGTTTATTGCATTGCTGTGTGCTGAGCAAACTGTTGAGCGTGGCAACCAGCAATCAAATATTTGCATTTAATTAGAAATTAAAATTTCCCAATTGAATGAATCAACAAATGATGCGACAGCGGCGCCATTATGATTGCTTTTTAATCATTGAATGGTTAAACTTGAACTGATGGCTTGTAGCGATTTTGTAAATATAACAAAAAGATCAAATATTGCGATGACAAGTTCAAATTACTGAAAGAACTCTTTGATTGATGCATTTTTTTACTTAAATAATCAACTCTTAAATCTAAATTTACTAAAAATCTTTCAGTGATGGGTTAAACTTTAACTAATGGCTTGCAGCGAAAAAAGATCAAATATTGCGATGACAAGTTTAAATGACTGAAGAAACATCTTTGATTGATGCAATTTGCTGCTTTAATAATTCACTCTTAAGTACTAAATTACGCAATTGCATTAACTAACTAATTAGTCAAAGCAATTTCAGTGTTGTAGTAATTTTAGTAATTAATTTTTTTATTGATGAATTATGCCCTGATCGACCCGAAAAAATGTGTGTCTGCTGCGCTCCTGCGGCTGTCCAGAGCGGCCGCATAAATTTGGCGCTTGTTTAGTCCAACTTTTTTAATGCATCAAAGTTTTCGAACATTGCTGAGCGAACATGTTTCAAGAGCCAATTGGGCCGTGGCGATGCTTTGAAGCTAAAAATATGTCGCGGCGACATTCTTGCGCCGCCGACCCAGAAATTGCCAGCCGCATGCACAAGCAAAGGCAGACAGACAAAGCGCGAAGGAAAGCAGCAGCCGCGTCTTCACAAACACAAACACACTCACTTGCACAACACAAACGCGCACAGCGAAACACGAAAACACAAACTTGAACGAACATTTAAAATGAAAGTATCTTAAACTGTTGACGGCTTTTTGTTGTTGGTTGGGTGGGGGGCCGCGGCTGGGTGCTTGCTTTTGGCCATTCCCGTTGAACTTTACTGCCGGCGCATACATTTTGCATAATGAAATATTATGAACGCGCCACAATTTTTGGTATTTCAGTGATTTCGCACGCGCCACGAGCTGCCAACATTGCTTCGCTGTTTGTGTCGTTGCTGTCGCTGCTGTCACTGCGTAGCCCGCATTATTGTTGCATTGTGTGTTTGGCTGTTGCTGAGTGGCTTTTGCGGTTTTATGCCGCGTGGCTTGCGCCCAAATGTTGTTGTTGTCGACAACAATAGTTGTTTATCGCAGTGAAAGTGATTTCGGCCCGCATGAATAAATTAAAATGTGTGTAAGTAGAAAATTAAATAAGAGTCGCGCGCCCAGACGCCAACACCACAGACAACGAGCGACGACGAAACTGGGGCAAACCGAATCAGCAGCAAAGTTAACATCTTTGCATAGCCAAAGGTCGAGAACAACTTCCGACAACGAGCAGCGCTGACAAGTGCGCCGACACAGCCGCTCGCCGGCACGAAAAGTTCGTTGCGCGTCGAGAGTGCAACCGCAAAGCGGTTGGCAGTGTCATTTCCAGCCTGCGGTGGCACACTAACGGAATTGAGGTTAAGTTCGAAGCGATTAGGTGAGTGTGCAGACTGTTGTCATTGTTGTTGTTGGCGAAGTTCTTGTCAGTTTAGCAGTTCTTGTATGGCGACAAACTTGGCGAAAAAAATGATTTATTAGTAAATATAGAATAACTAATGAGATTCGATCAATCAGTGGGATTAGTTTATGTTTGTGTTTCATCTAATCAATTCTATTAAGTAAATGAACTTGTAATTGTTAGATTGAATTTATGTATTTATTATTTGTAATTAAATTATATAATTAATAATTTTATAATTAGAAACAATTTGGTTACACAAATTCATATTATTATTTACTATTAACTAAATTACATTAAATTAAGTATTAAATTAAATTAAATATATTTAACTGTATTTAATGATTATTTGGCACAATTATTGAATTATTATTCATCTAATAATTCAAATTGATTCAGAAATGTGCAACGTTAATGAATTAGCTCAGCAATTTTATTCAATTATATCATTAATTAACGTTATTAATTATTAATTAATTTAGGTAGTCAATTAACTAGTTGGCTCCCAATCGAATACTCAAATTATTCGTTAATTAAACGGTTTAATTCATAGTTTCATCACATTTATTAGTTCATGTAATAAATTAATTATTTGATTAGTGATTTCAAGAATAAGGTAATTTATTTATGTAACTATTGAATTGACTAATTGATAATTGATTAATTAATAAGTTTATTCGAATAATTAATTACTTGGTTGATGTAATAATTTGATGTAACAATTAATTTAGGTAGTCAATTTATTAATTAGTTCCTAATCGAATACTAAATTTATTAGTTCATTAAACGGTTTAATTCATAATTTCATCTCATTTATAAGTCAATGTAATAAATTGATTATTTTATTAGTGAATTCAAGAATTATGATGTTTATTTAATCAACATCAATCAATCAATCAATGAATTATTAACAGTTTAATTAATTATTTAATTATAATTAATAAATAAATTAATTTGCATCAATTAACTAGTTAAATTACTAAAATATATTCATTAATTGAATTCAAAATATTAATCAGTTGATTAGTTATTGTACACGTTATTAATTTCGTATTGCAATCAAAATAATGTATATAATTTTTTATTATATTAATTAGTCACTAATTGAGGTAGATCATTAATTATTTAATTAGTTAGTTGCTAATGAAATACTAAATTTATTCGATAATTGTACACTTTAATTAAAATCGTATGCCATTTAATAGTTTATGTAATAAATTAGTCAAGAATTTATTTATGCAACTATTGAAATAATTAATCATTTTAATTGATTCATTGATTAGTTAAATACTTAACTATTTAGGTCATGTACTTAACTATTTCATTTAACAAATATAATTTCAGTTAATTACTTAATTATTTAGTAATAGCTATCTTAAAGTTTATCATTCATCTTTTGTAACTAATGCTTAAAAAAATTATTTAAATTAATTAATTAAATAAATAAATTAATTAATTATTATTATTAATTAATTAATTAATTAAAATAATAAAATAATAATTTGTCTCCCAACCATAGTAATCAATCAATTTATAAATGAATTTAATTTCACCCATTGAACTCATAATGCTGAGTAACTAATTGCTTCAATGTTTGTTCATGTAATTAATTTTCAATCAAACGCAAACAATGCCAAAGCAATTTCATTTTAATGCCAACAAACGTTTGCAAGTAACGCCCTTCAATATTTTAATTGCTTCCATTCGCTTTTTTGTTTTTGTGATTGCCATAGCAATTCAATAAAAAATTCTACATTTTATGCTTCACTAATTTTACATTTCTTCATTAATTAAAAAGCAATGAGTTTTCCATTTGATTGCTTTGCGCTTTGGAGATGAGTGCGTTGCTGATGCGCGACTGACGCCGACGTCTGCCGGCTCCTACTAAATATATAAGTACGTCAAATGCATAACAAAACCCACACTCTTACACATGAAAATTATATGAATGCATGTGGCAATTAATCAGCCGTGCAGTTCGATGCTGCAACTAGGAGCGTGATTTATGGCTGACAGCCACAGGTCGAAATTGCCGACCTTTGTCCAAAGTCAACACCCAGCTGTCAGGTTGTCTACGCATTTATGTTTGCATACTTTTGGGTTCGCCTCAGGTAAGTCGCTCTTTGGATGAGATAAATAGATTATCTCAGACAAGTGACAGCCAAATCCGCCGACTGTACGTCCGGTCGACAGCGCAGCCACATGTGGCGAACAATTTGCACGCCATTGTCGGCGTTGTGCGGGTGTGGAGATTTAGGCATCGCGGAAAGATGTGTGTGTGGGTGAGTGTGTGTTAGTGTGATTGTGTTTTCTTGTGCACAATTAGTATGCAAATGTTAGCGCACGCGCACCTCCTCCCTATGCGTGTATTTATGTACATATGTATGTACAATAATGCGTATTTAATGTAATGCATATGAAAAAAGGTCGAAATGAATGAAATGAAATGCTGATAAGGTGTCAGCTTGTCAGAGTGCCAAGAAAGCAACAACACAAGTCTAACAAAGCAATACAGAGATGCATACATGTGTGGGTGTGTCGACTTGGCTTCACCCAAAACGATACTGTGACTCGGGGTTCGCCGAAAACGTTCAACAAAAGCTTTTATTTCTTCCGAGTATCTTGAAAATAGTTAATCAAATTGCAAAACGTTGCCTTTGTTTTGAACTGTCTGCTCTGCTGCATTAGTCTTGAAAATGATCAGAAATGATTCATAAAGTAATGTTGAACCACGCGTTCGAACATCAATCACAGCGGTTGATCTGTCCAAATCACAAATAAACTGTCATAATTAGAAAAACCAAAGCTGGTTCGATTAATACTTTGAAATTCGCCTTAAAATTGAAATTGTAATCTTGAACTTAACTCTTCATTGAACACAGCCACATGGCAAACCAAAATCATATAAATTCTTAGAACTCTTCTTCCGCCCAACTTTTCAACTTTGCATGACGTATGACACAAAATTCCCATTCCACCGCAAAATATCAAATCAATTTTCTCCTCAATTCACATTTTCAAACAAAACATTTCAAAATTCATTAAAAACAAAAACAGAAAACAGAAATAGCCAAGAACAAGAAGCCCTGATCAGCCCTGACCTCATCCGAACTGGCCTGATCGCTTTCTACCGGAGCTGACTGCAGGCGGCAATGTCGGACAATCGAAAACTCGACGCAAAACCCATACTGGGCACCGACAAATGCTGGGCCGGCTGGACCGATTTCTACATCATCACTTGGCCCAGCTTCAAGAAGAAATCCGACATTCTCATGGCCGTCCTGCATTTCGTGCTCATCAAATTCAACTTCCGCTGCATCGGTTTGGGCGATGATGTGCGTCTGTTGCGCTCTCCAAGTTCCTTTCGCTTATGCAATGTTTCGGCCTCTCTCGTAGAAAATCTTCTCGAAGGACGAGGTCGGCTTCACCAATCTACCCGAGGACTGGAATTTGCTGCCCAAATACGCGCTGCGCTACGTCTCCAACAAGCGGCTGTACCTGTTGTTCGGCTACCAGGTGGGCAAACTGCTCGTTGTGAACCTGCTCAGCGTGGCCACCATGAACTGCAGCACCATCGCCTTCAACACGGAGAAAGTGGTGACGGGCACCAAGTGCGGCAAACTTTTCAATCTCGTGCCGAAAGCGGACGAAATAGCTGGCCGCTTTTTCAGCGAAGTCATTCATACGGTATGCGCAACGAGAGCGTAGGAGTTTAATGCGAAAATGAGAGAAACATGTGTCCTTGCAGGTGGCGTACCCGCTGGACGACGAGAAACCAACCGACTGTGAAATGCCGACTCTCTACCCTCGCACCGACGATGAAACCGATCCCTGGCTGGACATGCAGAGCTCGTATGAATACATCGAAGAAGATGAAGATGATGAGGATGAGGATGACGACTACGCAGACGACGAGGATGAGCCCGATGACCAGTTGATGCTCTCCTCATCGAAAGAAAACGACGAGGATGAAGAGGAATCGAATGACGAGTTGCAGAAGCCATCGCCGGTGTTGTCGAGTCATTCCCGCTTGAAAACCTTGGTTCGTACCCCACTCACTTTCAGTTGTTGTTGTTGTTGTTTGATTGAACTTATGACTGTTCGCGTGAATGAAACTAAAACTGGTCAATGTTTATTTGTTGATTTTCCGCTTTTAAATTGTGTCTAAAGTCACTTCTTTTACAGAGCGTCCAATTCTTGGATGTTGTGCCAAAGCTGTAGTCGAGCTTAGAGGCGAAGAAGCGAATCGAGCAAAAAGTGTGTACCGTTCCTGAATGTGCGACGAAAGCAGAGAGTGGTAAGTTTTCTATAGTTAGTAGTCCTCCGATCCTTACTTGGATAAGGATAAGCTTAATGTGGACAGACTTGGATTTGTGAAGTAAAAGCCGCAAAAATGTGAGCTCCTAAATACCGGTTAAAATGGATGTTTTGAATTGCGATCACTGATCGCAGCTACAAAACTCGTAAAATTTTACTCAGAGTTTGTCGATTCGTTTTAAATAATTTGTTAATCTCGCGTCGGGTCGTGGGTCTTCATGCATTGAAATTGATCGCACTCGCTGGATCTCGCTACCGAGGGGTAGCGGGTAGTGCGCTGGTTTTCCATACCGAGGCCCTAGGTTCGATTCCTAGCTTTGGCTGGTAAAACATGTGAGAATTACAAGAATCAAGACAATGGCAAAACCTCCAAGAGTGACAGGAAAATTGCCAAAAACCACCGTTCAGATTCAGCGTTTAACTGTAGGTCCCCTCCCTCCCTTTCCCCTTTCCCCAACCGTTTGAACTCTGTGTCTTATTACACGTTGGAAAAAACAGTGTTTTAAAACGGGTGGAATTTGTGGTATCACAATGGGTCATATAGGCCTAAGTGTGTCTCATACATGGGCAGTCACTTCAACTAACCAACCAATACAAGTTCAGTGAAGCGGGAGATAGGGCATCCCGCTGCAAAAACCCAGTTAAACTGTTTATGAAGCTCGGAAACCTTATGAACCTAACGACCCTTATGCTAATTTGG
This sequence comes from Melieria omissa, assembly GCA_963971225.1. Lineage (NCBI taxonomy): Eukaryota > Metazoa > Arthropoda > Insecta > Diptera > Ulidiidae > Melieria > Melieria omissa. The sequence continues at coordinate 126,442,240 of OZ020268.1, read as the reverse complement.
GTGTTGAGTTTGGCAATGATTGACTCGCTACTCGGTTCCTTAAGTATCGGGAATTAAGTTCGGATGCACTTGTATGTAACCTAATATATGATCTTTTCGGGATCCTCACAATTCGAGTTGGTATCTCATTTATGGGGGAGACCGCGACCTATGGATTAGAGAGTGTTCGATCGAAAGTTGAGCCACCGCCACCGCTGAAACAACTTTCCCAACAGTGACTACTCGATCAGCCGTAACTGGCAAACTTCTAAATTTAAGCCTTCCATGCGATATCGACAAAAAACTGAAATCCACTGCTGACGCTTCTTAAGTACATGTCTCCGCTTGGAGCCTAACCTCATCAACCACATTTATGCAAAATTTGAGTTCCATGTAGGACCTCTCTATAGATTTGGTTCCTCGCTGGAAAAGGATTCTTATGAATTGGTGTTGGTCCCTGCTGAGTCCCTCTCACTCTCCGTTACAGTTTGACGGCCATTGTAACTTTTTGAAAAGGCAACTCGTCAACATTTGGCGCCCGCAAACACCCTTCCTTTCGGGATTCGTTTCATGCTCGTCCCTGATTGCGATTGTGTTGTCAAAAAATCATGAAACTTCAGTTGTTGAATCGCAACTCAAAAAAAATCATACACTTTTCGGCCGAGAACATAAATTGAAATTTTAATTCTTGATTGTTAATTTTTTTCGTTTTCACGTTGTAATTTATTTCCAACAAATTCTCCCAGTACGTACACATGGCAACCTCGTCTGACTTTAGTCTTAGGCTCAGCGACAAACAGAGGCAGACGGTCGACAGTTTCGAGGGCTGGGCCAACCTGTATCTGGACATATGGAGCACCCTCAAGAGAAAGTCGGATATAATCATTGCCCTGTACCACTTTGTTATGACCAAACACGGGTTCGGCTGCATCGGGCTCGGCGATGATGTGAGTCGTTGTACTGGATGAATTTGCTCCAATTATCAACGAAGTCATTTTGGTTCTCCCTTGCAAGAAAATATACTCCGAAAATGAGCTCGGCTTCAATTCGCTGCCGTCCGGCTGGAATTTAAATCCGAAGTACGCTATTCGCTACGTACACCACAAGACGCTGTACATACTGCTGGGCTACCAGGTGGAGTCGTGCCTGATCATAAATCTGCTGAACATGTGCAGCAAGAAGGTGTCCAACATAGCGCTCTACCCCGATGATCTGGTGCACGCCAACAAAGGCGATCGCATTCACAACCTGGTGCCGAAGGCCAGTTACCTGGCGGAGCTCTTCACCGAAACGGTAAGCTCGCGCCCATGCAGCATCCTTTTCGCACTCTCACGCCGATTTCCCTTGGTTGACCTGAGCAGATTCAGAAGCGCATTGACGAGGACACCTGCGAGATGCTACCGGATCTGGACGATTCTACATGTATCGTAACGTTACCGGGAGAGGACGAGATCTGCGAGCTGCTGCCGAGTCTGGTGGATTCCAGCGGTGTGCCGGCGAAGCTCGACGATAGCTGTGAGCTGCCCTCGGAGTTGGAGGAAGCGTTCGCAGTGCCTCGTCCGAAAAATAACTTCCAGCCGAGTGCGCCTTTCCCGTACCAGGACACCTTATCGATAGATTGCTCGATCAGCGACGACAGTATATACAGCCTGAAACCTGCTCCCGAGTCGCAGCCGACTTCAAAGCTGGAGGTGGTGCCGCCCTGCTCGAGCAGTCTAGAGTCCGTCGAAACGCTGATAGTGCCCACTGACCAGACTCGGAAGAGTGGTGGTGCGCTTAGCGGTGCGGGGGGCGTCGCCATTAACGTCAGCCACCCAGCTTTCAGGCGGCCGAACCGCAAGAAGCCCAACCCAGCAAGTACTATTGCGCTGCACTCATGACGAATCGTTATATCGTAAATTCCCTCCGTAGGTGCGACTCCGAAAAAGCCGCCAAATGTGAAGGGAAAAGCTGTGGTTTCGTTAACCGAACAAAATGCTGCCGCTGTCGTCAAATCGCCAAAAACGGAATACTTGCAACCAATCAGCGAGCTGGAAGCGAACGATGCGAAGGTCCAGCAGAATGTTTACTTGTTGCAGTGGTCTGAAGTGGTGGCCAACACCACGTTTCGCAGCACGGATGGCACCGACAAGCCGGAATCATCGCAGAACGCCGCGAAACGGCGGCCGACTGCCGGGGTTGCGCCTCCAAAGCAGGAACCGACCAAGGAAAAGTCGAGCAAGAAATCGAAGCGGAAAGCAAAGTGCGCCAGTAGCCCGGCGAAAGAAAAAGACGAGCCGAAGCGGGTCGGCGCCGTGGTCAAGGAAAAGAACGAGTCGAAGCGGGTCGGCGCCGTGGCAAAGGAAAAGTACGAGTTGAAACGTGTCGCCCGGCCCAAAGCCCCGCGTCATAGGCGAAAGCCCAAAGCGGTCGAGCCGGTGTCGGAAGCCGTCATCGCCAAGGCCCTGCAGAAGCTGCTGCGTCGGCGTGCGAAGCTCGAACTGGACGTTCAGCGACTGAGCACCGGCAAGGCTATGTCGCTGGAGCAGCAGCGCAACCAGCTGCAAATGGCCGTCAACCGAATGAACGCCGACAACCAGTTGATATTGCAGGAGCAGCGAGCCAAGTTGGAGCGTGCCATCGAGACCCTGCGGTCACACAATCATTTCCTCAACACAGAGCGATACAAGAAGGAAGAGTTCGACCTGGAGTCGCTGAACAGCAGCGGAAAGAGCGAACAGTGCAGCGAGGCGGACAGTGGCCCCGAAGCGGACTACATACGCCGACGGTACGGAGGCTTCGATCCCACGGCGGTCCTAAGCGAGCGAGAGAGAAATCTTACGCTCTCGGCCAAGTTCGTGCGCATGACCTCAAATCCGAAGAAAACGGTTAAGGTAATCATTAGTCGAATCCTACTGTTAACATAGACTTGAGCCTCACACTGTAACGGTCTCCATCGGTATTGTAGCGCAAAAAACCCAAGAAGCGTGGATCGACTAGGTTTGAGCTTGCATGGATTACTTGTCAATAAATGGGCGCTGTTCGAATATTAATCCCTATTTTTCTAAATGATCATTTTGGCTTAACGAAAAATCTCAAATATAACATTTCACTGACAATTGGCTCGATTTTCATCTCGACTGGGACCGGTTTCGTTATACTGTGTATGCCAGAGGCAGAGCATCGCCAGTCACGCACAGGGTCTTCACGGCGGCTGGCTTGGGCGTTGTTGGCCGTCGAAGGAAGGGCGCTACGGTGTAGAGAGCCTCGAACAAAGTTATCGAATCCTTCTCGGATCGCTACTTATTGTTGACTATATGACATTTCAGGCCATAAGAAAGTAAATAGAGTGGAGGTGTAGCAACCCGTCGATGTCATCTGCCTTTTGTAGTGGTGATCACAGCAGCTGGTTTTGTTTGGTCGATAGTATGTCGGAAGTAAGAGCCGAAGTGGGTGTGAGGGTCTGAATTCTGCACATGGCTGCTCAGTGTTTTTAATAGAACTGTGTTCGCTTCTTTCACAAAACACTCGCACAATACTGGTTCACTTTAGTTATTTCACTACGTGTCGTAGTGTAAGTTTTTGATGTTTTGTTTTTGTTGTTTATTGAATGTGAATTTGTTGATGTTTCATAAAATTTGAATATCGCTCAGCAATCCTCAAAACGGATTTGATTTGTGAAAAAATCAGTAACTGAAATTTGTTTGCCAGAACGGTTGTAGGTGGAAGGTACAGCGACCAACGGACCGAACAACTCTGTAATGAAATGCACAAACACTTTGTCATGTTCTCGGTCTTCTTCTCGTCTTCTCTCACTTGCAGGGCAAAATCAATTTGCGCCCGCGAAACCCGAGAATCTTCATGTCGTCCAGCATCAGCAAGGATCGGCGAACACAAAGACGCAGCAGCAGTCCCGACTACCTAACGCCCTCGACCCGGCCGAGTGCCACGCTTTCGACCGTCGCCAAGCGGGCGTCCTCGCAATTGCAGCAGTCGCAAGCGCCGAATGGCCCACTCCACCCCAAGGAACCGTCACCAACGTTCGCAGAGGACGAACCGATGCGCAGGAAAATTAAGTTCGCCTCGGCCACCTCGGAGACCCTCACCGGGTACACGAGCTACCTTCGGTCCCAGACGAGCTTGTCGGGGACCAGCGAGTCGATTGGGGGCACGGAGAATGCCTTTTCGGTGGAGCTCGCAGCGCTGCGCAATTTACTGACGCCCTCGTCGCAGAAGCCCGACTACGGCTGTTTCGTCGAACCGATCGATGCGATTCCCTGGGCGGACTCGGCGCTGGCCGAGGCCGACCTCAGGTTCAGCATTAGGTCAGCGCGGTACGTGGAGGAATTAAACCCGGAGCTCGAATTAGTTGCGGGCCCGAAGAACAACGTCGAAGTGGAAAGTGGCACCGCACCTGCGTCGCCGCCGCCGGGAATGTCCACAGGCGCCGCCGACACGAGCCCAGACAATGCCACGCCTGAGCCGCGCGAAGCAACGCAGCCGCCCAACAAAGTAGAGTCGGCGCCCAACAAAGCAGCGTCGTCGCCCCACAAATCAGCGTCGTCGCCCCACAAATCAGCGTCGTCGTCCCATAAAGCAACGCCGTCGCCCCACAAAATACCGTCGTCGCTCTACAAAGTAGCGCCGGCGCTCCATAAAGCGACGCCGCCGCCGCTGGAAATTGTGAGGCACTCAGCGGGCATGAGCCCATCCAGCGCGTCGATCATGCGACTGGCCACAGCGCTGCCGCACCACAAGATGACGACGCCGCTGGAAATGCGCAGACGCACTGCGTACCTAAGCGCAACCTGTGTGCCGCCCCCGCGCCCCACAGCCTCATCGAAAACTCTGCCCGGCGGCATCTGGGAAACGGATTACAGCGCGCGCTCCCGCAAGCAGTCGCTCACCATGGACTTGTTCAGCCGGCGGCACCTGCGCCGCCTCGAGTGCACCGACCGCAGCTTTGTGTCCGGAATGCCGGTGCACGCCTGGGCCGATCCGGAGTTCGCCAAGATTATGGCGGGCAGCAAGGATGCGCTGATGCAGAGCAACTTCAACGCGCGCCGCAGGACAGGCAGGATTGAGTAACTTGCAACGGAATTCTCAAATTTTCAGTGAAATAGCTCCGTTCAACACACGCACACATTAACCAAAGAAACCACAACAAATCGCAATTAAATCAGCAAAATCCAAAACCGATAAATAAGAAAAATGCAAAAACAAAAAAACTAAAAAAAATTACAATTGCAATAAATATAAACTTTTTTGGACGACATTCATTACAAAATTTATTTAAAATTTATTATTTTTACAAGCAGACGAAGGTGGGTCGGTGCAGTTTTCCGCTAGTCAGCGCGCCCAAAAGTCTGCAACAAATCGTAGCCCAAAAAATAGCAAACAGCTTGTCACAAGGCTCATTAATCATTTTAAAAGCCACCAGACTGGCTGCCACTAACTACCCACACACTGGCAATGGCAATAACAATAACAATAACAATAACTACAACAACAGCAAACTTGGCAATAACTTTGCAAAATGACAAAATTTGACAAAATGACAAACCAGAAAGTGAAGTTTAAGAACAAAGTTTGTTGAAACGGCCACGCGTGCAACAAAGTAGACAATACGAACGAGGCTGTCATCGTGGCTGTCAACGTCGAACCGTCCTCGCCGGCATCGATGGCCATGCAAAGCCACAACAAAAATAAAATCAAACGAGAAACAAAAAAAATAGGCAAACTCAATGACAGTGGCAAGGGCGAGGCGACTTGTGGCGAGAAACAAGCTGAAAATAACTAAAATGCCAGCCGATTCGGGGCATGTGACAACAATCACACATTTTGTGACAAATCGTTTTGTTTTAGCTTTAGTGAACTTCATTCAATTCTAGTCGACATTACGCGCAAACACTTGCATTGCTTGCATTTTTCATTGTTGTCACAAAGACACTAGTTGTCACAAAACAACGGTTAATGCGATAACTATGACTTGAATTTTCACTTTATTAGAACCTAAACACGCACTGAATATATATTTTAACGGCAAAGACTGAGATGAAATAAATTTTTGATAGTTTTGATTTTTGCCGCTACGGATTTCAAACATTATTTAACATAAAACTTCGAAAGATAGTTACGCTGCAGGTTTTTACGCTCGAATTGGGTCTCAATTGGGTGGAAATATAACATATTTCACGACACAAATTTTGTGACACACATTTTGTGACACAAATATTGTGACGCAAATTTTGTGACATACATTTTGTGACATAAATGTTGCGACATACATTTTTTAACATAAACTTTGTCACACATATTGTGACGCACATTTTGTGACAACTTGCGAAAATAAATTACAAATTCGAAATGTTTTTATACCATTGAAAAGAGAGCACTTTTTCTCTAATATTCTAAAACAGACTCATCAACATTATATATTTATGATCAGATTTAACAAAAAATCATTCGAAAACGTATTTCGAATTGTTTGCCATAAATTATAAGCTGATTGGTCCCATAATATTTCATCAAATTGAGATATTGGGCTGAAAATTGGCACAGAACTTGGTGGTAAGTATTCACCGAAGAAGAAATGGAGACATTTTTTTAAGCAAACTAACATCGAACTTTTTGAATTTGGCTAAATGAGAATGAGAATTTTTCTCAAACCTAACTGAAATAATAAAAAGGCCTTTTCTCAACATTTTCAACAATAATGCTCAACAAAAATGATTAATTATTAAAATATAAAAATCAACAGTGCAAGTTTCCATTCGAATCATCAGCCCGCTGGCCGCTTGCTGTGCCAACTCGTGTTGCCAAAATGATTTGACAACATTTATTTTATGATTTCAGTTTGCCCTTTTCACAAATGAATGTCACTTTAGATATTTTTCCCTCCCTTCTTGTCATTGCTTTTACAATTCCGGTTAATGATTGCCGCTCGCTCCGTCCATTTTAATTTTCTTTTTAATTATTTGCCCAGCGTTACATGGCGCATTGAGGGCTCGCGGTGAGCTCTTTGCCAAGTGCCAATGTTCGAAATTACTTTGTGTTGTGCCAAAAAAGTTGTCATCGCTGCTGTCGTTATTCGTCCGATGCACAACGTTTGTCCTTCATGGCATTCAAGCCGCTGTTTTGTTTGCAACGATTCGTTGCTTTGCAGTGTTGCGTTAATTTTCTGTATTTTATTTTTTATTTTTTGCATTTTGTCTGTATACTAGTTTTGTTCATTTAGAGCCAAATTGGTAACAATATGCTTGTAGTAGTTTCATTTGCATCGATCCAACCAGCTGCTCAGCGCAAAGGATGCGCACCAGTTGCTATCAGCATTTGTTCTGAAAGTTGCTTCGTTTTATATCTGCCGACATACTGGTGCATATATACATACAAACGTACTTTTGTCTGCCCACATGACATCAAGTTGGTACATTGTGTGGTTTGTGTTTCAGTTGCCGTCACAGAATCATGGCAGACTCGGCGTGCAGCCGAATGTTTACGGATTGTTGCAAAGCTGCAAAGATTTCAATGTAAAAAAAACCATAAAACTCTTTAATGTACAAGTTTGGGTTAATGCAAAATTAACTAATAATTATGAAGACTAAAGTTTTGAATAAGACGCAGTGAACTTGAACTATACGGAAAATCCGATGGTAACTTTACTATTCCCTTGAAATGTTTTCTTCTTACTAATTCGTTCCTGATCCAGCATCACCATCGATGCAACTTCGCACTCTCTATCTATCCAATACATTAACCACCATCTTAGCAACGTCTGCAACCAACACCATTCACATTCCGCCCATCAGCCGCCTCATGCTTAGATGGCATCGCACAGAAGGGTTTTCTGAAAACTTCAAAAAAGAACATTCTGCTTAAATAAACTTCAACTCCTAATCTCGTGTAACCTGAACAAGTGAGCTTTGTTTTCGAGCCAGAAACTTTCAAATTGCCTGTTTATCAGCTTTACAGTTCAAGTGTTGTTGTTCCAGTCATGCAGAGCAAATACAAAGTAGTTGCAGGCCGATTTACACAGAAATGAAAAGTGTTTGTTGCCCGCACAAGCGTCAGGGTGCTCAGAAAAACAACAACAATTTTGAGCTAATGTTGACAGCTGGCAGTAGCTGCAGGCATTGGATAAAGCAAAAAGGAAAACTATCACATTTTCGTAGCTGTCATCTATCATCGGTGAGTGCTTGCTTTGGTAACCAAAGCTGGTCAGATTTCTGCGACAAACACCAGCAGTCGCAGCATGAACGGGGCCAAGTGTGCGAGTGGGTGTGTGTGTGTGACGAAGCACACCAGCACTGCAAGCAGAAATAGGAAAATAGCTGCAGGAGCACTGCAACTGATATTTGGTAACCCGCGGCATGGATGTCGCTATGGAAGCGTTTATAATCAACCAATGAGATGGTATAATGGAAGCGTTGTGCTCCTACAAGTTTTCTGCGTTAATTAGTTGAAGATGTTTGTCGATTTTATTTCGTTTCATTTCATCCCACCCGATTCACTTGTTTAATTCCGCTATGGCTAAATTAAATTCCAAAGCACAAATATTGGTGAAATGAATTTTTGGGTTTTGGCCCAAAATGCAAATTGGTAATGTAAACCTTAACGCTTTCGGCACTCGTAAACATGCACAAACACAAATGCCTACATAAATGAATTTCGTTCCTGCACATTGAGTGACATAACAAAGCCAACTGTGCTGCTTCTTCTTCGAATCGCTTCACGACTGTCTGCCGTTGTTGCCTTTCCCGGAGCGTCTCTTCAATAACCCAGTACCCCTGTCTTTCCCAGCATCAGACGTAGTTCGCTGTTCGCTGACAATTCCGCAAACGTTGCCAATTGTTTCATTTGACGCCTGTGCGTATGCAATGAAAATCTTGTTGGCAAATATTCGGTTAGACGATGCGATTGGAATTTTATTTTGGATTTGCAGCCATGCTGCATGAGTGTCTGGCTCACTGTTGTTGTACTCCTTGGGGAATATTTTGCAAATCTTTGAGGATTTGCTAATGTGATGCGATTTTCGCTCAAGCAATAACCACATTTGGCAAAATCGACAACAACAATTGGAAGATTTGTAAAGCTAAACAAAACATTGTGTGTCTTTAAAACGTAATCACATAAATTCAAAAATATTTTCTATATAAACGAATAGAATAAAGCTAGACTTGGCCTTAACCCTTTCGCTATTTTGTTTCCATATGGCACCATGTTACTTTGTGGACGTCTAAGCCCTCTGTGGTTGCAAGAATACATTTTTTCTTGGTCTTTGGAATAGTTTTTATAAATTATTAAACTGAATATTTAAGTTTAACCCTTTCAGTCACAATGTCCAATATATTGGACTACAGCCCATACAATTCATACAGAACGGGTTTATTTTCATGTCGGAAAGGGTTAAAGAAGAGAAGTATAAAGGTTTTTTAAATGTTATATCTTGACATAGTAAAGGAAAAAGAAGCAGAAAAAATTAGATAAATTTTTAATTTGACGTTTTTTTCAATTTAGATACCTTGTTTTAAAAATTTCTACTGAAGTAAATGAAGAAGTATTCTGAGTATAAAAATGAAAAATTTTCGAATGTTACATAGAAACCTATAACGTAAAATTTCAAATATTAAGTTTTACCAGTAAAAACCTGTAGCGAAAGGGTTAAATGTTTTGTAATGTGGCTGTTGGCCATTTTTGATCAAATTAGTTATGCAATAATAAAATAAAAAATAAAATTAAGTCTGCGCAAAATTTAAATTTAAGCTTATTTCGAATTATAAAACAATGAATTTAAGCTGATTAACAAATTAAACTCCGAATTCCGAAAATTTATCATTTGAATAGCAAAGCAGCAGCAGCGAAAACAATTCACTCATATTACAAAGCAGCCTGAAAATAGGCTTAAAAACTCTCCTCCACTCATTAAATGCACAAATTAACATAAATCAATATGTGAGCATACTTTTAGGCCACTTAGTGATTCTTTTGCTGTTACAGTTACAATTTGCACTTTTTTGCATCGAATATGCAATTAATTAAATTCTCAACTCAATAGCAGCCATAACCTATTTTGCAACCAGGTTATGTTAGCTTCAAGTGGCAGCATTCTTCTGGAAAAGCTCACTTTTGCAACTAATTAATTTTTCAATTAATTTTTCAACTAATTTTTCAATTAAATAATTTTTCAACTTTTTCACTGCTTTCAATCTACATGCGATTTAATTTTGTTGAAAACTTTGCACCTGCCTGATTCAATTTGCATGGCTAAGTTGCAGCGCATTGACGCCTTCACAGCCACACATTACACAAGTGAACAGGCGCCTCGTTGCCGTCACTCACTCGGCTGAACTCGGCGCTATTAAAACTATTTGCAAGTGACATTCATCTGCTTAAGTTGGCATGTGGCATGCTGCCGTTTGACAGAGTGCAAAACTTTTCCCACAACACTCACTCACACACACACACAGATTTGTGTAGGTGTCGCATGTCGACAAACGAGCGACAGCTAAACTACGCAAACGTGGCTGCGCAGCAAACTGAGCGCGTGACGCGTGCCAGCGTCAGCAACAGCATAGTTTTCCACAACTAACTACAGCCGGCAAGTGCGACAGACTGCCACACGCCTCCGAGCCAACGAAGCCATTAACCACCAGTCACCAACCACCAACCCTTCCCTGAACTTTGTGCTGCTGCCGACACAAGTAATTTGTTTAATAGGTTCAGTCGACCCGTTCGTGTAGCTGAGGGCGAGGAGAGGTCTACCTAAAAATACAACGTTCAACTTATTTTCTGACATCTGCGTTCGCTTACAGGCAGCAAAAAGTCTGCTAACTGAAAAACCAATAGGAATATTTAAAACGTTAAAGTTGTTCCTCGAGCGTTTAGTGGGCTGAACTTTTAGTGTGTGGCCGCTGCGAGCTCTTAGTTGCAATCGAATTTAATTTAAAAAAGCAGTAGAACACAAACAACAACAGCCACAACAAGCGCAGCAATATGTCCGCAAAGTGGGACACAACAATTGAGACTTGCACTTAGTATGTTTTTCTCAAGTCTAGACTGAAAATTTGTTGTGTTTTTGAAATCAATTTGGCACAGCGCCAACACTTGTTGGGACCTCACTTCAAGTGTCAACAAACATGGCCGGCCGGCGCTTTTGGTCGGCGTTAGTAAACGTCCCAAATGCTGCTGATTTCCCAAGGTTCATTCCGTTTTGTAGTTATGACGTTAGATAAGCTTGCATATTCAAATATTATGCAACTTGAGCGAAACACTTAAATTGTTGGCAAAGAAGTTTCCACAAAAATTCAGTGTGACATTTACAAAAAGTCGCTAGCAGACGATATCAAAATTGCATACAAAGTGAATTTTTGATCACAAAATTCAATGATTTTCGAGCACAATGCAAGTTCATGAATTGTTTTCATTTAGTGACCCATATGTTATATATTTGATTGCCTGCCTCTATTTGTGGATCAAAGCAAAATCAGTGAGTGTAGTCAATCCAGGAAATTCGTTATTTTCTACGCGAGAACTCAGTTCTGTGTCCCATTCTGCACTCATTTCTGTCAAGTTTCATTGGCAAAGATTTGAACTTCGTTGGCCAGTTGCTGTGTTCACACATTGGCAGCGACAATCGTTGTTGTTGTTGTCGATTTCAATTAAACACTCAACAGCATTGAATACTTGTCGCTGTTGCAACATAATGGATCCGCGGCTGTGTGTGTGTGTGTGTGTGACAGAAGATGTCGATGCCGCTGGTGTCGCTTAAGACTTTGTTTTAGCTGTTGTTGTTAAGTGTTCAGTTCGCGTTTCAGTGCTTTGATTGGCCATGGATATAGTTGATTTACTTGGTGACCGACAAAATCAAATTTAGCCGAAGGGCAACAAGAATTTTAATGTTAACTTAGTCACGCAGGAGCTGATCTCATTTAATAGGCAGTGATGTGGATACTTTGCTGATTGGAAGTCAGTGCGTGACCGAAGAAGTGAGATGCGGCAAGTGGTCAGAGATAGCGTCGAGAATGAGGGATGAGCAGGAAGAATTGATAAGTGAGTGAGCAGAACACAATCGAGACAGAAGAGTGTGGGAGTACAGGGACGGGCGAATTTATTCGGAAGCCCTTGAAAATTTAGAAAATCAAATATTATTAAAAAGGAAAGAAGAGAAAATAATGCGATCTACCATAGTAAAAAATTGATTACCTAAAGCAAAAATAAATAAAAAATAGAATAAACAAAGAGGAGAAGAAACAATCAAGATTTAAAGTGTACACTTCTTTTAGATGAGAAAAAAATTTAAAGAAACGCAAAATAAAAACAAATGAAAGTTTAATAAAATTCAACTTTTTAGAGAGTTGTGAGCTGAAAGTACTTTGTCTCCTGAGAAAACGATTGTCTAAAGTGCATTTGAAAAAGGAAAGAAGAGAGGGATGAATAAAAGAAAGAATAAGGATAAAGTAAAGAAAAACGAATAAATAAATATGTCAAGTGAAATTTATTGAAGTGGAAAAAGGAAAGAAGAGTCCCTCTTTTCTGAATAGAAGAAAGAAAGAATAAGGTTAAAGTAAAAAAAAGAGAAAATAAATATGTCAAGTGAAACTTATTGAAGTGGAGAAAAAGGATAGGAAATATAGGAGAGAAAGACTGAAGAGAAGATAAGTATTTAAGGAGATTTCGTTAGCAGTGACTAAGACGAACAAAGGCAAAGAGAATAGATGAAGTAATTGAGGATGGGATCAAATGAATTAGAAGGAATAGGAAAGGAGTGGAAAAGCATAAGAACTGGAAGTGATAGAGGGTTCGTAGGGATGAGAATTATGAAAGTTAAGAAGAAGGCATGCAATAAAATGAAATGTAGAGTAGATGGCGCAAATGAAATTATTCATTGCAGAGGTAAGAAGGATAGACAGAGACAGAGAGAGAGAGCTGGTGGTGTTTGGAAGTTATTAAGAAGGAATGGGAAAGAGAGTGAAGAAGATGGCACGAAGTATGAGTCAAGTATGAGTCAAAAGGATAGGATGAGACAAAAAAAAAACAGAGAACAGGTGAAGCGTTTGAGAGAGAAAAGTAGTGTGAGGTAGATGAAGCGAGGAGTACGTAGAAAGAAGTCGAAGTCGAAATAGAAAGGAGTCGAAGTCGAAGTAGAAAGGAGTCGGGGGATCGAAGTGATAGTGGGTTCGTAGGGACGAGTCAAGTAAATTTTGAAAGTAAATTAGAAGGAATGGTTATGGAATAGGTGTGAAAAAGATGGCACAAGGTATGAGTGGGAAGGATAGAGTTGTTCAGTAGTTCAGTAGTAAAAGGTAGGAGTAGGGGAGATCTCGGATACATTTCTAAAGCGAAAATGTGGAATGGAGAAGAGATGAAAGGTAAAAACGGCGAGAGGAAGCAAAATGAATCAAAATGAGATGATGAAAAAATACGTTCGAAGCCATTTTTAAAATGTTGGTTAATAGATCAAACGCTATAATTAACCGCAAATAAAGATCTCCTCTCAGTCTCCACAATTTACTGTGTTTTCATAAACCCGGCGCTATTTATTATTTTAAGCAATTCAAGAGCTCTTTGCCTTTCTCGAGTGTGCGTGAATAGCTATGAAAGTAATTAAATTTCATGAATTTCATATTTCGCCGAATGTGAGTGAGCTCCAGTGTCCACTTCGTTGGACAATTTAAATCATTTCGATAGTCACACTTGTGTGTGCGCAACACTTATCGGAATGTCAACACAAATTGTTGACGTGTCAGGTGGCGGCTTCGTGGAATACTTTAATGCAAACATGATTCAAATTTGAAATCGTTCGAAAATCGAAATATTGGCGGATAAAACTGCCAATGCAAATATTTAAGTGGCCATTAAACGCGCATTGCCTGTTGTCAGCAACAGCAAAAATAATAATAACAACAACATCAAACAAACATATACAAACATGGCATGTACACCTGAGCGGAGTGACGGCACGTGCAGAGCGCCAGCGGCAACATGGGATAACAGAATATTGAACTATGGCTGCGAGACGCCGCCAGCGCTGCGGCTTTTGTGGATTTCAACGCGAATAACAAAAGCGGGCTGAGGTCAAGCGAAACAATTTCGCTTCGATTAAATGAAAATTTCGAGTAGAACGAAGCACTGCGAAATATGCGCATAACTCGAGGGGAAATGTGAGCTGCTGGCAATAATGAGGAAAGAGAGAGTAGATCGATGCAGCGAGCGAGAAAGAGCGCAGCATGTTGGTAACGCAGAGGTCGGCCTGTTTTTTTGTTGATTGTTTTTTTTGTGCAATATGCAACGTGTCAGTGTGCAGTATTCAGTTTTTAATTAAATTATAAACTTGAAAAAAAAAATACTGACACCGAGTGCAGTTTGAGGGCTTTGGGTTGCAGTGCGGTTGGCAATCATACAAAAACATTTTCATCATATTTATGTGTGTACATGTATGCGTATATTTTTTTACTTACTTCGATATGTTGTTGGAAACTAGTAAAAGTGATGGCCAGTAGGGATGCATGCACTGTTGAAAGATTGGCGTTGATAGTCTGGCGGACAGCGAGCCGACTCTGATTCCTGAGGCTCTGCGTTCGATTCCTGTGTAGTGGGCACTGGTTAAACACTCATCTATTTCTAGAGCTATTCACAAGAAGAAGGCTTGAGCAATATAAAAAGTGACCTCTACGATCTATGACTGGTCGTACAGAATGCCAGTCAGCATTAAAATCAAATCAAACCAAAAAGTCAAATAATGCGCTCTGTAGGTTCTGGAACTTTCCTGCATCTGCCTAGAAATGCTTCTGCGCTTTTTATTGCATCTACATTTTAATTGGTTTCGGCTGATGTTTGCTGTGCGTTATTGCATTTCGGCAGAAATTTACTTCTGCTTGAAATTATTAGTTGCGTATACGCCACCAGTGCTGAGAGGCCAAAGGCTGCTGTAGAGCAATTTTCAGTGAGTGAAATGTGAAAAATTCACTAGAATGCTTATTTTTTTCAACAACCAAATTGCAGCTGATTGAAACCAAAGCAATTTATACAAAAGTTTTCGCCACTAACAGGAATTGCGTATGAAAATGTATCTTTTAATTAAGCAAAAACAACAAAAATGCTATAAAACAACATTTATTTCTTTTTTATTAAAAACTAAACTAAGTACTTTATTTTAATGAACAAATATTTTCTCTTTGCTCATTTTTGCTTTGTATAAAATAGTTGCCATATTTTCCACCTATTGTAAAATTTTAAACTCATGTTTCTCAAGCCAATCATTGACAAAGGTTCGACATGCTTCTTCTTGAAGTCATGTCAAACTTGGTATATGCCAAAGTTGACGGCGTACCGCATATAATCACTTAACTTCCAGTAGCTGCAGTTGCATTCTACGCTTTCGCTTACTTAACTGAATTTGTTGTACGGCAGCAAAACCGTTCATGTCAACAACAAAAATGTTCATTTTCTTTCAACACCAGCTGACATAATGACATAAAAAATCCTCGCTGTGCGTGTGTGTTGTGGTGTCCTTTGTCTGCAGCGTCTGACAGCCGCCGCGTGTGATGGATCATTGGAGTTTATGGCTTCCAGCTGCTGCAACGTGCAGCTGGTTGCCGATGCGCCAACGATGGCGCCACATGGCTGCTGCCTGTCGCTGCAGCTGGCATTTCATTAAGTTGTCATTTCCATTGTCATTGCCAGCCTCTGTGGGCTTCATCATAATAATTCAGCAGCAGCGTTGGCGATAAATTTTACACTGTTGCCTTTGCGACGTTCTTTGCGTGGTCGTGTTTTGCGGCCTACATGTGTAAGTTTTTTTTTTGTTTTTTTGTTGAGATACGCTGCAGACACAAACAAGCAAGCACACGCATACATACACCTACCTACACGAACGATTGAGCGGCAACGCGGGTTTAGCGGCTCAAAGTTCCGCAAAACTTGAGGCTTTCGATGTTTCCCGAATCGTTAAAAAAAACAAAAAAATACACAATCACTTAACGCCTACAAGAGTGCAACGAAGCATGTGCAAAAAATCATCGCAACTTTATGCTAAATACGGAAAAATTATGATTTAAAAAAATCTTAACGCCTTAACGGAAATTTGCATTTTTCCCCATTGAATTTAATTCGCACATTTAAAAACATGCTGGCAACGCTGTGTTAAGTGTCAGTGTCTATGCAAATGTGTCAACTGGATTTGCGTATTAACTGCAAATTTCAAATAGTTCGTACAAACCAAAACAAAAAAAAACAGCAATAACTGTTGTTTAAGTCATACTGACAGCTGTCGTCGGCGGCAGTTGAATTGACTGCAAAAGACGCTCAAGTTTTTAGGCTTTTCAGTTTAAAATATTTATGCGATTTTCATGCGAAGTTGTGGATTTTATTTGAAAAGTTTAGGTTCGGTTAGGTTAGCTGACTGGCCAAGTAGGTCACGCATAGAGCTTGTTGGGTGCCTAACGGTACCAGTTAGCGTTGCGTATCGACGTAAAAGCGTTAAGTGAGAATGTGAGTGTTTCCAGCAAAGTTCAGCAGCGAGGAGGAGGACGTGGGTGTCTCCGGCGGAAGGACCAAGTTAGTTAGTAAGTTAGTAAGTTAGTAAGTGAGAACCTCTTCTAGCGCAGAGAAGGTAAAGCGTTATTTTAAAATAGGAGCTCCACGGTTTCCTCGCAATAGTTTTCCCTGTGAAAATTATGAAAAATTCTATTTATTAGATTTTTTACAACTTTTGATGTTATTTTCTGAGATCGGAAGATTTCGAAGGATGTGTTTACATTATTCGACAAAGAAAGAATCCTTCTCAAAATAAAAAAAATCCAAAAACATACTTTCACATACTTTTTAGATATTTTCCTCTAAGTTTTGCCAATTTTCAGATTTTTAATTTAGAAAAATATTTTAAATTAAAAGTGAATTAAAAGCCTCTTAATCTATACTGAAAGTTTTAGCAACTTCTAGATAACCATGTATTTTTAGAATTTTTTTTACTCAGTAGACTAAAAAACAGAAAAATGTGTTTGCATTTTTTTGTGAAAAAAGTTTAAACTTTGAGCCGCTTTTTCTTTTCTTTTCTTAGTTGGAGTTTTACCTTTCAAACAACATCAAAATCGTTAAATTCTGAGACTATACATTTTTTGAATTCTTTCTATGGAACGAATCACTGTGCGATTGAAGGAATAGTTTGCTTTCGATAAAGGAAAAATTTGCTTTAAAAGGTCATATAACCTAAAATACCGCAAATTGTTCCTTCGATAAGAATCGGATAGAACATTTGCGAGTTAAGCATCATTCGTATATTTGTATCTTTCACCAGCCGTACAACGTGACAAATTTTGCATTAAATATCACTGAAGAGAATTGCACCTTCATTCTCTTTCTAAGTCAACACTCACTAAGCCCACTGTCACCTATATCGTCTCATAAATGTGCATACGTTCTTACATATATATATATACAAACAAATAGACTATAAATAAATAATAAATAAATAAATATACCATATACACAACGGCTTTAGCACAGAAACACCTGCAGTTCTGTGCACTTCCTGTCGACGCAGTGACCGCATAAACTACGTGTGACATTTTTGCACCATGGAAAGGTTAATGAAATGTTTTATTGACTTTGCTTTTTGCTTCGCACCTATGAATAAATAAATAAATTTCAGCTACCACAAATAGCTGGGCGTCACACCCACTGCCACACACCAACTGCCACACATTCACCCACATCGCCCGCCCGTCGTTCAATGGCGACGGTTTAAGTAGGTTTAACTGCGCGTGTTAATTTTTTAGACGCGCTACAAATTGCCGCGCAAATAAATGTTGCCGTGAGGAGTCGAGCGAGCAAGCCAAACAAACAGTACAAGAAAACTAAACCCAAAGTTGGGCCGTAAAATGCAAATGCGCGTCGAGCGAAGCCAGCAGCGCGGCTAATTATGCGCGGCATGAGCGGCCGATAAGACCGAGTTGGCGTTGGCCGCGGGCGAGATTAATTGCTCCGCCCACTAACGTCACTTTGAAGCGCGCCAGGCACTGATTGTGACCGCGCAGTGAGTGAATGAGAGACGGCTTGGCGGCCGCGCGTAGCGTGTTGGGCGAAATTAACATGTGGCGCCACATGACAGCTTATGGCGGCGAATCGTGGCTCAAGCCTGCGGTGTGTGCAGGTGTTGCCAGACTGATTAAACGTGCCGCTCGGGGCAATTAAGTAAGTGGCGCCGCAAATCGTAAGCGAGTAAAGTGAAAGTTCAACAGTGTGTCAAGCTTGGGTCTGCTCATGTCAAACGATTTGTTGTGCTGTTGGCATAACCAGACCGAAAACCAATCAACCAACGATTACAAGTTTAATGCATTTCCACCTTTACACACACACACAAATGTGTGAATATGTTTGACAACGGGTACGGTTGGCTGTTCTTTTTCGCAATGACTTTGATTAAAGACGTTTGCAGAGCTCTGAAAGCCCGTTTGCAGACACTTTTATGATGTTTGAATTTAAAACTGAAAATAAAATTTATGATTTAAGTAAGTTTACAAAAAATGAAAGAAAATTTGTGTCTTATTACTCGAAAATGTTGAATATTTTGCGCACAAGTGCAAGGTTACTCATACGCCCCGTTGAAGGAAACAACTTACGTACTTCTTGAACTTAATGTGCACAAATAGTGCTCGGGCAAGTGGCTTTAATACCAAGTTGTCATTTCGAATTTCAGTTTCCCAATCAAGAACGAGGAAATCATCACCGCATTTCAGTTCGACCTTGAAAATTTCAACAAACTACAACTGACCAACAACCTTCAGCAGTTCAACTTGGCCTTCAACAGTTTGATTCAACAAGTTTATTGTTATCCATTGCAGCTCGTTTTCTGCACTTGCCTTCACTTTTCTCTGCTGCCGCTTGACTGCTGCTGGCTCGATTGGATACGGTGGCAGCAGCTGCACGTGGAGACCACTGCTACTGCTACCTTTATGTATTTACGTGTCTATGTTTGTATATGCATGCAGAGTGCCTTGTGCGCAGCGAGGCTGGTAGTGAGGTTTATGATTTATTTCATGCCGATGAGCGGGATTAAAGTACAGCAGCCACATCGGGTGGCTATATGCGCAAAATGACTGGCACAATGCAACGCTCAGCTACGTTGTAGCTTTCGATTTGGTTTCATTTCATTCATATGTGCAAGTCAGCCGTATGGCGCATTGATTGGGCTTTCACTTTAGCTGCAACTTCGGGCAGTTTATTAGCTGTTCATTGCCATTGTTGTTGCTTATGCTCAAGACGGTCATTAGACGCTTTTGTTCTACTACAACGAACGTGCCATGACAATGACTGGTTGCGGCGCCAAGCAACAAAGCAACTGCACAATTTGCGTTCAATGCGAATTTGCTGTGCTTACATTTAATTTTTTGTTTGTTCTTTTGTTGGCAATCAAATGTTGCTGCCACGTCATTGTCATTGAATTTTGTCATTCAGCAGTGCCGAGTAGTTGGCGCTGCGTGCTGCGTAGTTGAAAGCATGGAGCCTCGACCTTGGGCACACATCTCATTGTGATTTAACTTGTATAGTTTTGTTTATTTATTAGTTGATTCTTAAACGCTTCAGCGAACTTTCAAACTCGGCGAGCAAGAAACTCTGTCACCCACTGCCACTTTACGGGGCGTATGAGTAACATTAATGCGTAATTGTGCTATTTGCGTGTTTGTGCCGCAGTCGTTTGAGGTGAAATTACATATTTATTTACTTATGATTTGCTGGAGCAAACTTTTCGCGGTGCTGGAGCCATTAGGCAAATTTATGTGAAAATAATTACTCTTCACTTCAAAGTAAACTTTGTGCGACTTGTTTTGATTTTTATTTAGTGCCAGTTTTTAGTCTGTCAACAACTCGACGCCACAGCAAACACTCAGTAAAAGCAAGAGGCAGCAACTAAGTTGGCTTTAGGTCGAATGTGGGCGCAAGTTGCCAATTTACGCGCTAATTTCATGTAAATTGCGCCGCTTTTGGTGGACTTTCATGTCGAGAACAACATTTTCCTAAACGAGCTCTTCATAAAGTTCACTGCCACATGGCCGTCGAGTGTCTTTTTCGCGACAGACAAATAGTTACTGAAACCAAGAAAATTACACAAGCGGCAGTGAGCTGCACGGCAGTTGTGACACCTTCAGCGTTGTACTACTTACTGGAACAGCTAAGCTCTGACGCGCTTCTCGTCCCTGCCACATTTCATTAGAGTGCGCCAAGTGCTTTGCTGCTGCGGTGCTGAGCAAAATTTTAATCCCTGCAGCCGTTGCATTGCTGCGCCGCTGTCCGTTTGTGGCTTTTCTGCACAGAAACAGTTGTCATTGCCCCTCTCCCTCCTGTCGTTACACTTTTTAGTTGGTGCTTTTTAATTTCATTTCGTATCGTTCGCTGCTTCGCCTCACGAATTTCTGACGTTTTGCGCTTTTTGCGGAGCATTTGTACCAGCACTGAAAATTACTTAAGCTCGTTCATCATTGTAAGAAATTGTCTGGCGGCGCAAAATGATTAAAACGTAGTGAAAACCCTTTGCGAAATGAAATAGTAAAAATATGAGCAAGAAATGAGAAAATATTGCACACCAAAGTGACACCGCACGCAATTTTGAAGACGTTTATGGTTGCAGCAGTGGTGAGTGTCCCAAAAAAAAATTGTATATGATTTGTTGACGTAACGTGCTCGTAATTTACTGGAGACACAAAAACTGCGCACTTGCAAATAGAAAATAAACTGAAATGCAATTAAAAAACTCTGTCAGAGTGTTGAAAAAAGTTAAAGGAACACACAGTGAAATGAAAGACTCAAACAATTTAAACATTTTTAAACTGATAAAACTGAAAAATGAAATTTAAAATTTGTATAAAGTAGGTGAGTATGATTTTGCAATTAATGCTTAACAAAATTTTGAATAATACGTAAAGAACAAATTACTTAATTTAACTAAAGAAATAATCAATGATGACCAAACACGAAAAGAAACAATTTGTTACAATTTAGTTATCGAACCCGAAAATCTCTGACTTATGTACTTAGTACTAAAATGCTACATGGTTTTACTACGAGTATTTCGTTAGTTCGATTTCGATTCAATTTATCACATCAATTGGTTTTCTAATAGTAAATTGGAGAGCACAACCCGTTGTGAGTGCTTTCATGTTCATTGCAGTAAAATCCATTATTAACTGTTCGTAGCAAATTTGTTCGACTTGTTAATGAAACAAAGTCGATCTTTCGTTTCAACAAGTGTTGGATTTTCTAGTTCTGTGAGCACCTGGAGAGCAAAAAAGTGGCATAGAGTAGTTCGTTTTTACTTCTTCCTTATGGCCACATCTACCGTCGTCATTCATGGAAGGACATACATAGTTGCATGAGTTGTTGTAGTGACCCTGGTTACAAATCTATCAATTTCTCATATCACTGCAACAAAATTCATTGTATCAAAAATCCATCAGCTCCAATTAGGCCAAAAATTAGGAAACTCAATTTGCAGAAATTTTATATGTACGAGTTAGTGTGTAGCAACTACCAATGGCAGTGGAACAGTAAAAAAACAAAAATGCCCAAAATTCTACACTGCATAAAATAAAGAATGTCAAACGATAGACAATGCAAAATCTTGGTTGTTGCAGCAAAGGATTTGAAGGCAAAGAGAAAAATTGGATTGAAGGCAAAATGTATTTGAACTGAAGGTTGGCTTAGCTGGTTTGTGTGTAGACAGTTTGGTAAGCGTGAACGCATGAGAAAGTGTTGATGTTGAGCGCTTTCGAGTCACGTTGTCAAGCTCAGAAACGTACAAGTATCAGTCGCAATTGCTGCATGGGACAGCTGGCAGTGACACTAAAAAAAGATTAATTTCATACAAATTTGAATAATTTGAAGCATTATGAAGAGAACAATTAACAAGTTAATTGGTTACTACTTAATATTGGCAAATTTCTTTTAGAATTTTTTAATGAAAAATTTTAACAAGTATGGTTGGTTCTTGGTCGGTCTTCAATTCGCAAAATGCATAGAAAATAACTTTCATAAGAGATTTGTTTTTCGCTCAAAATATTACTTAGGAATTACTTGCAGCGATTATTGCTTTTGCTCGCAAAATTCCTCAAGTTGAAGGCAACATTCAGCAATTTCAAACACAGATATTACCACATATGCGTTGGGTCGACTATTCAATGTATTAAACAAACAAAACAAACCGCTAAGCACAGCATATGTGTGCTTTTACAGGAATATTAGAAACTGAAAGATACTTTGTATGCTCTTCAAACCCTGCGCCACTCGACAAACACATTCACATCTGCTGCTCCGCAAAGTTAAAAGCTAACAAACCTGCACACAGCATTGGCTGTTGCCTACTTTTAGGCACTTTAGCGCCACTGCTGCAGTTTTGACAGCTTTGTAAGTGGCTTTTGGTTCGGCGTGGCTAATTTTTAAACTCTCAGTCTGCCGCAGTAATTTCATAAAAATCCTAAAATCAAAATAGCATTAAAAGTTGCCAAGTTGGCCAAGTGGCAACGAGCATTCATGGCAGCGATTCGGTCTTTTCGATTTATATTTAATAACGCTTTTTTGTTCTTGTTAGTTTTGAATGATTGATTTTGTTTGTTTGCAAGTGTTCTTAGCATTTAAAAAACAACTTTGAATTTGTCTGATTTTACATGCAACTTTTGTGTTTACAAACAAAATGGGTTCTCAAGGCTAGGAAAGTCCTTTGATACACTTCGTTAAATTTTTTAGAGAAATAATCAAAAAAAAGATTTTTTTGTTTTTAAACCTAATTCATAAAATAATATTCATAAAATAAATTCATTCTAAACCTAATTGTAGATAAATAAACATAATAAATGTGAATAAATGAGAATATTCAACACTGTGTTGAATGATGAATTGGAGATAGTTTTGGAGTAGCTCACACAACTCTATTCAATCTCACATTTTTATATTATGGCAAAATATTATTACTAACTGACGGTATAACCTATGAAGAATCCGCCCAAAAATATAAAATTTTGTGGGCGCCACTGGTTAGATGTTCCACTTTAATGCATCCACTGTGTGTTGTCTATTTGGTTGAAGTACCCTTTTGCTTACAGTTTACTAATAAATTTTTGCTTTAATATCCTGTCTGCACACACACCGACAACCATTCAGGAACTATGCAACAATGAAAATGTAAAGCTGGCAACTTTACTTTCTCCATAAAACAAGAAGCATTTCACTTTTGCATATGTAGTAGTAAGCCATAAAATTGCTGTTAGCGAAGCGAAACACACACACAAACGCACACACCAACCTAAACTTTTATACACTTAACTGTAGAACGTTAATACACTTTTCTCTTTCGAGCGGATGTTGGCGCTGTGCATCCGAAACTTGCTTTATTAGGTTTGCGCATTTAACACAAACCATTCTTCTTCTTTTTTTTAATACTCACAATATTCGTTGTCTCTTTTTGTGATAATTGTTTAATAGTTTTCCATTTGCCTCTTCTTGGCTTCTCTGTTATTTAATTGTTTGTTGGCATCCGTCGAATTGGTTTGATTGTTTTCTTGCCACAACAACACTTATTACTTAAACTAATACGACTTTTTCTTTTTATTATTGTTTTGATTGCTGTTGAATGCTGCTTCTTTTTTTCTGAAGCTACAACTTGGCTGGCGACAAAGTTCTCACTTAACGTAATCGAATCGTTTGTCAATGTTTATGTTGATGTAGGTTTGTGTTCTTTTGAGATGAAAGCCTCGCAAGCATCGAAAGCCTAATCTCTGTCAGTGTGAGACTTTAATCCAAGAAGATATCTCTCTCTCTCTCTATTTATATCCCTCGGAATTGCCATCAACCATTTTGTCGCAAAGCGGATTGAAACAGCGTCAGTTGCCATCATTCTCTACCCGCATTGGTATGCTCACCTCTGTATAGCTTCTATACATTTACATATATATGTATGTCTTCTATACATACATTTCTGTGTGTCTGTGTATTACAGTTGCAACTCGCTCCTTTCTCCTTCGGCCAATTAACGCGTGAAACTAATTAGCCAACATTACACCCGACACTATTCAATTTCGCTCGCTTTTTAATCTATGCGCCGCTGGCTGAGGGCTGATGATGACGCAACCAAGAAAACAGCAAAAAACAACAACGAAAGAACTTTGTTTGTAGCAGTTCGCCCGTGACGCGAGCACCGAGTCAACATTTACCTGTTTGATGCGCGTAGCAACGAAGCCAGCTGACGGTTGGCTTAAACTGGAAACACTGCCAGCACGCAACAACTCTTACAGGTGGGAGAAGCACCAGCTTTGGCTTGTTTGTTTTTGCTTTTCTGCATGAAAGACCCCTCAAAAGTTACTACTCAGCACTTGAAACTCATGCCACTCACTTCGAGGCAGAATAAAATTAGGTTTATTTTAAATATTTTTATTTAAAATTTGTTCAAACTTTTGCTAACAATTTCTTTTAGCACAACGACGAGGTTGTAAGATTTTGACAGCCTTACGTGGCAACACGCGCCACTGCCGCCAGCTGTCGTGTACATTTTTGCGCTGCTTTTTTACTCGCTGCAACTTGCAGTAGAAAATATTCACAAAATTGCATATTGCAACAACAATTGTGGCTGCACTTTTGGCGCTGATGCTTGTCCGTTGTCTGGCTGCCACTTGGCGGTCGATGGTGTTTTCCATGTTGCAATGCATTGCACGTACCAGCTGCATGCGCGTACCTGAATGTGCTGCGTGTGTGTGAGTTTATGACTTGCAGAGTGAAGCAACAGCGTTCGTCTTTAGGTTACATGTTCGTCACTTCATTACGACATTTTATAGTATTTTATCGTTGCAACGTTACCACTAAACTGACATCCTTGTTGGGGCATTGAACGTGAGTTACAAAGCATAAGTAGCCAACATACATTTAGAAGCTACAATTTCCACTAAAAGCCTGTCACATTTTATATAAATTTGAACAGACGTATGCAAAAGCAACTTAAAGTGTGATATTTGTGACAGCTAAACTGTTTACTGGTTGCTAAAGTAGGTTTGTCACTCACACATACTCACACACCTATAGACTGTTCATTGATCCATTCATGTGCCTTGATTTCAATTTGACTCTTTGTCCGTGAAGCTAAAAGCTAGTTTCGGGCAGCCAGTTCGACTCAACTTATTTTTTATACATCAGTTGAAAATCTTAAGTGTTAAGACTCATTCGGCTCACTTCCCCTCCCACACGCAGGCAGATGATCCACACGCCCACACATACACATACAGATACACATCTTCTTTCCTCCTTTACCCACTTTCTTTCCGCTCCTAAAATGAATTGTATCCTCATTTTCCTACTCCTTTAGCTTCAAGCTTAACTTTATAAATTTAGTCTGTAAGAACCAGTAAAAGTGATCGCACGCACCCAATAAAACGCCCCCACTAAATTCAAACCCAAATCCGCCGCCGTCTTATCATTCCCGGTCAAGCACGAAGCATTAAGTAAACCAGTCATTCCTCGCAAAGAACTTTACGCCGTCACTTTTGCGCTTTCTTCTCCTCTTTCGTAAGCCACGTCTTATACTTCGCTCTATCTTCGCCAGCTTCGACCAGGTAGCGTTCCTCGAAATCATAAACATTTAGTGGTTGAACAAAGCAAGCAAATGTCATTGTGTTCAAAGCATCTTAAGTATCTTAAGGGTAAGTGATCTCAGCAGCCTTCGAGCTCTTAGTTGTTGTTGTGACCGCCGTAGCCCCAGCTTTCTGTATTCTACCTTGTTTTGGTTACGTAAGGTTAGGTGTGAGTGTTAGTTTCTATGTGCAAAGCTCACTAAAGGACAACTTATGGCTTCTTGACATAGCACAGCGGCTGGCGTAACTCGCCCTTACAGAGCTGGGAACCATGAAGAGTCCATTACGAGTATGAATCTGTCTAGATTCCTAATATTCAGAGGCGATAGTTCGGTTAGACTAATGAAGAAAACTAAATTGAGAAACTTAGGTCTTCTTCTGGCTAATGAGGAACACTGACACAACAGGTGGAGAACGGTCTTTTCTCCTCTTCGGAGCCGCACCCTCGACAGAAGTCTTTGAATTGCAGTCTCAGTCTATCCGCTTGCTTTCCCATAAAACAGTGACCCGTTAACACCGACACCGGTTAGTTAAGGTTGAGCAGCTAGTTGATCTATTTCATGTTTTAAAAGTTGCCGTAGTTAGTCGGGATCTATATAGTGGGTCTGTTTGTCCGACCAGAATTCGTTTGCTTTTTATGATGGAATTGCTTGAACATCAGTCTGACCGATGTTGGTTACGTTATTATTATTATTGATGGGGATGATGCACTGGTTGGTTGCGTTAGCCAATTAGAATTCTGCCTTGGTAGGTGATTAACCACGCCTTAAGTGGGAATCGAAAACATGAAAACACCACTACATTTCACGCTGAGTTGCTCAAGAGTGACTCGAGATAGTGTCTTTCTTTTGAAGGACTCAAGAGAAATCTCCAAGTCTCTGTACAAAGAATATCTGAGGCTCAGGATTTAACTTGTAATTTGTTTCAGTGGCTTCAGAAAACCGCACTTGTCAGAATTTTTGTCCCGAAAAGCATAAAACCGTTAAGAGAATGAAAGCGTAATTTTAGTTACTTCAAATCGCTTTGAAAGCGGATCGAAAAAACTGCCGTAAACTTCAGCTCCCATCCAAACATTCGACTTTAATGCATTGAAAACCCAACACAAATGAATTTATGGTACTGGTATACAGTCTTACTAAGTATGCACTCAAATCACATAATTTTTTAATTATGATTCAAATTAATTCGCTCAAAAAATTTAAAATTCGAAATAAAAGGACTTCAGCACATTTTCATTACTTAGCAAATCAAACAAATAAATTTTCTTTTAAATCCATTAAATAAACTTTCGTATCTGTTGTGTGGCTACAAAAGTTAACATGCATCAAAGTCATCAAGCAAGCAATCAGCGAGCGAAAAATTGCATTTGCTGTCAGGTAATGCATCTTCACGTCGCACCGCTTCGAACGTTACAGTGTCGCACAAGCTTGGACATATGATTGTGTGTGTGTGTGTGCGTGCGTGCAGGAATTCATAAAATACAACATACTTTCAATGCTCGCACCGCAGCACAGAGAAACACATGAAATATGGCAAAAGTAATTTGGCTGCAGCAATTTGCTTTCATGCAGCCACATACAATCAGCAACATAGGCACTCACTGCATAATGGATCTACTGTATGTGTGTGTGTGTGTAGCTGTGGCCATTGCCCAGCTGCACATAAATTGCAAATTGCAGTTTGGCGCTGAATATTCCATGCCGTAGTGATGCCATTTCTATATAAATGCAATGCACTGTGCTCATAAAAAATGCGCCACGAGAAAAATTAAAATTAATTAAAATTAGAATTTTTTAGGTTTTTCCGCAAAACGAAAACACTGCCATCGAAAAGTAAAAAATGCCTAATATTCCCACAAGTATTGTGAAAAACGACGATACTAAAAACAGACAAATTTTTTTCCTTCGTATTAATTCCGTTTTGGCTTCAAGCGATGTAATTGTTTTCGAGCCCAGCGAAAATTATAAAATTCAAATAGCTACCCACCAATGCTCGAACGCAGCTTTCGAACAGCTGCAAATGTGCTAATTAGCCGCAGATTCCTGTTTTGCGTACCACGCGGCGTATGAGTGATGTCGATTTGACTGTAGCGGTGAGCAGTGCCGGCCAGCTGCGGCAGCGGTGTAGCAAAGAAAAGTAACGGAAAGAGAGCAGCACATTTGGCGAAACAGCGAACGCCTCGCTGCTGTCGTTGGCACCGCGTGGTTTTCAGCTCAAATTGCGGTGGCGGTGGCGA
Source organism: Melieria omissa (assembly GCA_963971225.1). Classification (NCBI taxonomy): domain Eukaryota; kingdom Metazoa; phylum Arthropoda; class Insecta; order Diptera; family Ulidiidae; genus Melieria; species Melieria omissa. The sequence continues at coordinate 126,414,442 of OZ020268.1, read as the reverse complement.
AGGCCGATGTGGCTGGCGCTGCTGAGCTCAGGGCGCAACCGCACAGATGCTGGCGAAATGAGTCATTGGCAGACAGGCGAAATGAACTGCAGGTGAATTAAAGCGAAAAGTAATTGAAATAAATTTACATAAAGTGGAGGCGAATTAATTTTCATTCAAATATCTGCGCAACGCGGTTGCTAGCGTCTGTGTAGGTGTGTGTGTATGTTTGTATAAGTGAACATGTAGTAAATGTTTGCCTTCAATTAGCTGCAGCGGGCGTACGAAATAATATTCACATTTTAACATTACCACACAAGACGTCAATTTAAAGCGAAATAAATCTCCTCGTCCCACAAACAATTAACAAAAACAAATTTAATTCACAAATTTAAAATGTAAAAATAACAAAAGTCTTTAAATGAGCAAATTATTTATAAATTAAAATGCCAATGCACTGACATTGCATAAATTTTTCATTAAACTGATTTTATGCTTTACTGCTTAAACAAAAACTATGAAAAAACTGCAATTAAACCAATTAATTTCAGATTTTCAGTTTGTTTTTACATTTCGTGTCAATTGAATTGAACGTAAATTGCGAATTCCGCTTTCGTTTCCGTAATTACTTTCAGCTGAGCGTCCGTTGTCGCTGCCGGTGCCTAATTTTTGGCGGCCTTGTTTCGGCAGCGCGTGAAGCTCTACCAACTTTACTTATATTCACAGAGACCGTTTCCAGCCATATCGACACAAAGTCCCAACTGTGACTAAACATTCTAAACTACACCAGATGAAGAACAATTTTGCTGTTTTAGCAGAATAATGAACAAAGTAATGAAGTAATGAATGAAAGTGAGATGAGGATGCGGAATAGGAAGAAGTAGATGAGAAAGTTTTTCATTTTCAGCGACAGATTTTAGTATATTATGAATTTTTATTAGGAAAGTACAACAATTTGTTGCTTTTGTGTGACATGTTGTCACACTTTAGTTTAATATAAATAATACTACATGAAAAGAGCTTAAATCGCAGTGTGTGATACTCAATTATTGAGTAAACATACTCAGTTCATATATTTAATTTAGTGAAAAAATTACTTTGTGACATGGAGTTCATGTGACATGATAATCATATTAAAGACATTTTGAAAAATACTAAAACTTTCTCCATCATTTTGTAAATAAATTTAAAAAAATTACTTACCTTTGTAAATAATTTTTTCAATAAATTTTAAAATTAGTTTACTGAAGTCAATGGTAAAATTGACTTTTGTGACATGAAGTCACATATCACATGATACTCGCTTTGCATAATAATATAAAAAACAGAATCTCAATCGATTAGAATAACTAACATGAGACATTCGAAGAAAAAAATCAATGGCAAGAATTACTTTACAATTTAATGTGTCACATACTGAGTACATATAACTCCTATCCAAAGAAAAAAATGTATATAAAAAATGTGACACGTATCACAATTTAGTAATCGAATGTTGTGACAGCCATAGTATACTTGACACTATGTAATCAGCTTTGTTTTAGTTTGTAACCGACTCGAGTGTGCTTCTGTCCAAATAACTAAACTATCCATCCTACCTATCTGGCTCCATTGTTCTGCCAAATTGATTGTCTATTGAAAGTTTTCTTTTTTTCTGACAGGTCTTACAACTGATTTATGCGACTTCTTAAATTAATTCAAAATCGCATTTGTCTTGTCACTTCATCGCCTCCTTCCACACAGCTGGTCGTCTGAGCAATGAGATTGCCTCGCTCCTCTTGTAGCCACTTTGCAATTATCATTTCCAGGCCATCTTTGTTTACCATCAACTAGTGACCGTGTCACAAATTTCCTGTTGACAGACACAAACTCAACAGTAGCGCATCAACAGCACTTTCACCCGGAAAGACAGACAAGGACATTCATGTTTCGTTTAAAAATTAATCTGGGTGACAATTTTTATAAAGTCAAATCATTTGACATTCGCAGGCAATAAAGCCACCACCAACAACAACAACAAAAGACTCAGTTGCCGTCCAATGCGTCACCAATGTAAGCCGCCGCCACGTTGCCAATTCGCTGAAATGCTGCGTTTGTCTATTTCAGAGAATCGCATAAACACAACCAAAATAAACACCTCAACGATATAAAAAAGGCACTTCTTGCGGTCTGCGTATCGCGCTGCCGCCTGCTGTTGTCACGTGTCGCACACTGCTGACATAAACCGTTTATGTCACCCACAAATATTTATTTTAATTTCGGCCAAGGTTGACACTGCGTTGTTTAGAAAAATAAATTCTTATAGATGTCATTCTTTTTGAAGAAAAAAATTATGTGACGTAAATGTATAAATGTATAAATGTAATGGTGAAATTTATGGAAGACAAAATACAAGTTTAAAAAGTTGAACAGAAATCAATTGTAAAACTCGTAGGGAGCTGTGATTTTTGTTGTGAATTGTGCTGAAATCGTTAGAACAGAAATTCCATGAGACGTGTAAAAGATGAATTAGCTGGTTTTGTAGCAATCCCCAAACTAGTTGCCATGTTGTGAATGCCGCTATTGCAGTCACACTTGTAATTTTTCCTTTTTGTTTTACCATTTCGATTAAATAATTGTCAGACGAATGCAGCGCAGTTCCCAGTCCGCAAGCATTGCTTGGTTTCAATCTTTGGCTGTTGTGTTTAAAATTTATTTCTTGTTACACCACTTCACCTTGCAGAAGTCAAAGTTAATTAATCTGACACTCTAAGCCCAGCCGGGGTATTAATCACTTTGGATAAACCAATTACACAGACCAACTTCCCGCAGTGTCCACATTGTTCCCACACTTTTAGTTTCGATTTCACAAGCGGCTCAACTTCGTAAACAGTCGCAACGCACCAATCAGTGGCGCACACAGGATTTCATTTGAGGGATGTTTGCGCACAAATTTTGAGCCGAATACCATTCGAACCCTAATTTTTTGTTTGGGGGAGGTTGAAGCCCTCACGTGCGCCACTGGCACCAATGGACAGCACCGCTTTGCGTTGCTACTTGACGGTCTTCGAGTTGGGTTCGATGGCAGCGAAATCCTTCGCAGAAATACATACTTCTCTATGCTAATTCCTAAGCTTTGTGGCATCGGGGGACGCTGTGGGTGCGGAATGTTGTTTGCGTGGATGCCTCACGGTTGGGCGAACTTGAAGCGCGTTATTGATTGCAGTTAATGGCAGAGTTCTCTGCAAGTTTATGAAATTGAATTAATGCGCCCAGTCAGCCGATTGTTGGGTCGATGGAGAGAAGCTTAAATATTTTCGTAGAAAATGCATTTCGATGGGAATGGAAGCTTTGAATGTCAAATATGAGCCAAATGATCAGAATGAACTGCTGTGAGTGTAGGTGGCGTACATAGCGAACGGCGGATGAGTTTCAATGAAACAATCAATGAACCTTAAGACAGCACGACGACGGACTTTGATTGGATGATGTGTAAAGAGTGGATACGAAAAATTTTGTTCGCACTTCAAACATGTATTCGCGCAACAATTTGAAGGTGTAGTGCGAGTTGTTGCAAAGAAATCGGGTGACAGATTGTAGATAAACTTGATGTAATTTGAGGGGCAAAGAACAACTGGTGTCTCTGGTGGTGAGATCAAATAAGGATGCATCTTGTCCGAGGATAAGTTTTGCCGTGGATCATAATGAGATTATTGATTGTTGCACAGTTTTCAATGTATTTTCAATTTTTGGGGAGCTGTGCAGTGTGGAAGTTTTTGTCAGTTTAATGCTTTTTGAGCGGTGCAGCTCAATGCAAAAGAGTCCTAATTCAAATTGAGGCACCTTTGGCGAAATACATTTTTGTTCAAGTTAATTTTAAGTATAGTTTTGAAAATTTTAGTAGTAATTTTCAAATAAAAAAATTAATTTCGAATTTTCAAAATGTTTCATTCAACTTTTTAACTTGATTTATAATTTTTTAATTTATCACAAGTGACATAACTTAAAATAATTCAGTAATTATTGAATTAAAATACCATCCGAAAAGTTATGACTCAAAATTTTGGATTTGTTAGTGTAAAATAAATTTAAAAAATCTTTGTAACTTATCCTAAAGCATAATCTGCAGGAATTTTCTACTAAACGGTCTATACGCTATTTAAAAAAAAAATGTTTATTAAGCTCAAAAACAGTTTTTTGCGTTTCCTGAAAAATTAAAAATTTTGAGTTGTGTCACTTTTGTAGTGAGTGTGCGATATGTTGAAGTAAAAATATATAAGTTTTATCATCTTTCTCATTTTTTCAAACATGGCGTTAAGCTTAAGTACTCGTAAGTGAGTTTAATCTCAAACATTATCCATGCAACTAACCACAACACTGCCAAGAAGGTACAACCAAGTATTAACGTCAGCAATAAAACAGCACTTCTGTGCTAATAACTCGATAACTCTGTCTTCCATATTCACACTCGAACCACAAAACCCAACACTGACCGTTTGACCAAAATTTTTCGCACACATCTTTCAAGTGAATAACACTGACAACAGCGAAATGTCAGTGCACTTCGAAGCTTGTCAAAATCTAGTCAAATCGGATTCCGCCTGACATATATTAGGATCACGTCCTATTGTCCTACAGTCCGTGAAAACAATAGATGTGGCATTGAATTGGCTCAAAGTATCATAATTGCAAAATAAAAAAACTATTAGAATTACGTAATAGAAATTTGCTAAACGCCATGAAGCGTTAAGAAAATCTCAACTTAAGATAAAATAAAACGTTGTAGCTATTTCGCTGAAATATCTAACTTAATTTTCAGAAAAAAACAGCACTAAATCGGCTTAAAGCCAGCGCACACCCAAGCAATTTCACTCGAAGCGAAGCGCAACGCAACAAATTGCCGCGCAGGGGGCCGCAGATGTTGTTGTTGTTTAATTTTGTTTTTTGTTTAGTTTCTGTTGAGCAAATTTGCACGCAATAGACTTGAATCGATACAATCAGGTTGGCAATAAATCATACATAAATCGACTGTACAGTGTCCCAGTGGCACACAGCAGCAACAGCAACAGCAGCAAATGTCGCTTGCAGCAATGCGAAAATTGGGCGCCGAAAAAACAGAAAAAGTACCGAAAAAGCTGAAAGCAACAGCAGCAAAGCGACCTCGGCACTTAAAGCACACACTGTGTCCGCGTCGGTGTTGGTGGCGGTGACGTTCATATTTGTCCACATAAATTTAAACACATTTCTCTCAAGTTTCGTTGTCGTCAGCGCACCCGCCGACAGCCATCGAAAGGATCTCGTATCCTGCTGGGTGGCGCAAGTGCTTTGCGTTCGCCGAAATCCCTTGTAGCCACTTTTGCTTTTGTCGCTCGCACTTTCGGTACTTATTTTTCATTTTGTTCTTCGTACTGTCGGCCTTTTCGCCGCTCGTTTAGCTGCTCGTTTAGGTGACTAAATGTCGCTGGTGTGTTTATTGTTGCTGTTATGGGTTGTCATTAAAAGTTGGCCAAAGTGCAGTTTACTGTTTGGGCGGTGATTTTTCAGCCGCACAGCCCAGCGAAAGCAATAAATTGGCATTAAAAATGCACCGCGGCGCGAAATGTTGAAGGCACAAATTGAAATTAGTCGAGTTTGCAACGAAATGAAACGACAAAATTATACCAAGCAGCGGGTTTTCAAAAGCGACACGGTTTCGTTTTTGTTTCTAGGTTCAAATAAAGTTGAAAATATTTCAATATATTTAAGGCACAAAGCGGCAAATAATGAGAATATAATGTCGACCTGCCAGCTTTGCAATTGTCCGCCAAGGTGACTGTGGCAAATTCAGCTGACCCGAGCTACAAACCCGCAATGCCTTTTCACTAATCTTATGCTGATCGCTATTAATCTTCGCCCTAAAACAACCTTTTCACTTCTTTTGTGCATATGATTTAATATTTTGAGGTTATGTGCCATAAAAACGCCATCAACAAATCAATTCATATTTGCAGCGCATTAAAATCTTTAATGCTTACAGCTGACTTAAATATTTTGGTTATTTTATCTACGCTTTTGCGCACTTTACCAATGAGCTTATCGCATTTTCAAAGAATTGTGCATTTCCCCTAAAAATGAAATGAAATATGACAACATTTAAGTGGTTGAATAGCGGAATAACGAAAAGCAACAATTTTTTTGCTGCCAGCTTTTAGGCGCCTACTCGTATCTTGGCTGTTCCGCAACTAAAACGAGTCAACTTTCAATCAAAGAGAAAACCATTTTCTATAATTTAAGTTGCTGCCTTAGTTGGCAAAAACTACTCCATTCAGTTTGTGTCATAAAGCTTTTCTTATTTTTATTTCACTTATTTTACTTATTTTTATTCCACAGTAAAACTAGTAGTAGCACAATAAAAAGTTGTTGGATCCAACTTTTTTTTCTGCGTAAAGTTTTTGTTTTTAACGTTATTTGTTATTTTGCGATCATAAAATCTGCCTTTCTTGGTTTTTACATCTTAACCGCATTGGCACGAAGTGGCAACGCTAACGTATCGCATGTGACATTGATGGCGACGTGTGTGTCAGCGCGCGGGCCCACAGCCATGGATGTGAAATGAAAGTGTGGAGCGGCCGCAATCAGGCATAAATATCGCATATATCCGTTGGGTATATGTCGCAACGCCAAACCGGCACAGAATGCGCCAAGCATATTGAAAATAATTTACTAATAGAAACGATGACAGTGGGGTTGCTTCACTTGTCATGTCGGCGCGTTTGCGTTTGTGTGCACTGAGAAAAAGACATGAAATGGAATGGAAGTTGAGATCAAAATAAGGAATAACTGAACAGAAAACAGTTAGGGAGGCTGGCAGAAAATTAAAGAGATATGGTTCTAATAGTTTGAGAATCCCCAAGGGATTTGAAAAGTTAGTCAGTTGTGTTAAGCCAAAGTGGCCATAGAAGAGGTTAGGTAATGAAAGACCAGGCGCAGACCCCTTTGAGTCCATTGTTATAGAAGCAAAGTTTCGTTTTAGAGTCGTTGAAGTGTTGATCGGACTTTAGCTGAGACTGTGAAATTCACATAAGGAATCCATTGGATCTGTAAGTCTACAAAGCAAAGTTTCGTTTTAGAGTCTGAAGTGTTGATCGAACTTAAGTAGAAGTTGACTTCGAAGTCTCGGCGTCTTCTTCAGTTCTTCAATGATCGAAACATTCATATATCCAACTCGTAAATAATTTTTTAATACATTTTTGCGCAGTGTTTTCCTATGTATGTGTGTGTGTGTGTGTGTGTGTGTTGACATCTGCGCCTTCAAGTGCGTTTCTTGTGCGTGTTTGTGTGTTTTTGTTATAATTTTGCAAATTATGTCAGATCTGCATAAATAAAAATTATGTCACGCTTTAGCTGCTTCGGTTGCGAGGTTTGTTGTGTTTGTCGTTCAGGCATTGCTGCATGTGAACCAAACACCTGCTGCGCCTAAATGTATGCTCCACATAAACCGGATAAGACACACTAACAGTGTGGGAACGAAAAATAGGCACGTAGGCCGCGCCATTATGTGAGCAACCGGCACTGACAGACAACAGACAACTGGCCGGGCTTCTGCTTACCGAGTTGGCTTTTGCTGCGCCCGTTTTAGCCAAATAACGCCCACTGCACGTAGGCGTTGTGTGCAATTGCCTGTTGGGTGCAATTGGACACGGGCTGCCTTAAGTTATACTTTGGATTTTTGCGATTATAAATTCAATGAAGTGTGGCCGCCTCAGTCAGTGTGTGTGTGTGTGTGTGTGTGTAACCATTTTTAACATTTCCATAACGTTTGATGCCAACATTTTTGTACATTGAAATTGGAAATACGTGCGGCAACCCCTCGTAGCCGCACAAAACGATGAGTCACGAGTCATTTGTGTGGCTTGCAGAAACGCACAACAATCAACTGTAAGCAGGGTTTGTGTGTAAGTTTATTGTATGTGTGGGTGTACGAGTGTTTGGACATTTAGATTTCAAACACGCTTTGCAAAAAATTGCGCAATTGCAAATAAGAATCATCAATTGAAATACAAATAGAAAGTCAATAGATCAAAACAAACAACAACAAACACTGTAGTCTTAATAAACTGGCAACCACTGTTTATCATTCTGAACCCTGTTTGTCAGTGATAGAGTCCAGTCAAGGATTAAGTAAACATTTTTATTCACTTACTTAACTTAACTTTGTCAGCAATACATTTTTTTTGTTCATTTTTTCAAACAGGTTGCCAAACATTGTTGTGAATGTGTTTGAAAAAATAGCATAATAAATAAAACAAACAAAAACTTTAAACACCAAAAACACGTAATGGTAAATCTCTGTTTTTTACTTTTTTTCTGTTTTTTTTTGTGAAATAATACAAAATACAACAACAGCTATGACACGCTTGATTTACGCGCGAATCAGTGTTGCTGACAATGTTGCTGCATGGTCGCACATCTGCATATCTATTGTTGACTGCCTGCGCGGCGCCAAATCATTCAGTCGCCCAATTTGTGGCGCCCTGCCTCCTCCTTCTCTCTCTATCTCTCTCTCACTCTCACTCTGGCTCGCATTGCAACGCAGCAAGTTTTCGCTTGAGCTGACACCAGCAACAATTTCATCAGGCGTGACCGGCTTAAATTCGTGCTCGGCATGTAAACAACATAAATTAAAATTGCAACAACCAACCAACACTCGTTTCTGGCAACTTTTTCTTGTTAGTCACAAACCAAATTTGCGGCAAAGCTTTATTTATTTCTATTCATAGCACAAATTAAACGCAAACATTAAACTAAAAATAAAAATAAAAAGGTTAACAAGCTCTTTGCTATTGACCACAATTTGCAACCGTACACATTTCGAGCCGCTCTGCTAGTTTCGTAAGTTTCGTAAGCACTCACTTTGCGTCGACTAAGAGGGCCAAAGGTCAGAGGGCAGTCAGTTCAAGGCCAACATTTAACCGCTGCCATGGTTAAGGCATTTTATCACATGTCGAAGGTTGCAATGAATTAAACTAAGTCGTTTTTTTTGTTGTTGCTTCCCTCAGAGGCACTGACAGATATTACTTATGTCAGAGAATTGCAGATTTAAACTTCAACATGGCTCAAGTCGCAATAAAACGTAGCAACTGAAACCGTTTGAATTTATTTATTTGCTTCACAGCTATTGGGACAATTGAGAAAGGAGGAAAAAATGAAAAAAAAGCAAAGTGAGTGAACCAAAATTCATATTAAAGTTGCCTAGTGCGCTTTGTTTTTTGCTTTAACTGCTTTGACTTTCTTTTTTATTTTTCGAACAAAAAATGAAATAAAATATGTTTCGTTTTTTTTGTTCATTATTGTATTTTCAATTTATTGCTAAATCTTTAAACTTCAAAATATAAAAAAAAACAAAAAAACTAATTAAAATATATTTAATTTTTTTTGGTTCGCTTTTAATTAATTATTATAATTTCAATTTTCAGTTTTTCAAAATATTTAAAAAAGAACAACAAAATAAATATAAATAAAATATGTATTGTATGTATATATTTGATTAATTTTTATAATTTCAATTTTTTTTAAAAGCTTCAAAATTAAAAAGCTCTAAACTTCAAAATCTTCAATTAGGCCAAAAAATCAGGTTATGTTTAAAACTCCCCAAAAGCCGCTTTAATTGGGGTTCAAATTGAAAATACGTTTAAATCCACATTTGTGAGGGGCGCAACCGAACGCAAATTTCCAGCGAAAATGAACTGTCGACATGTTGAGCGCCCTAAAATATGCACCAATTTCTCACAGTCAACAACGCCAACCGCACTTCTGCCACGCTTCGCAAGTTAAGTGTGCCATCAAGAAAGGTGTGTTGCTTTTGTTATGCAATATTGTTGCTGTTATTGTTGTTAATTTTTAGTATTTTCGTTATAAATGCTGAAAAGCCGTAACATCTTCATAAATAAACAAACACACACACAGACCAACCCACCGACCGACGGAAGGAAGGAAGTGAAAATGAAGCCAAGCACCAACCGAACAAAACAAAACCATATACATGAAACAGCAACAACAAAATCGCTACTGAAACGGAAGCGGAAAAATGCGAGTACTTTCCCCCATCCCCCCAACAAAACAAACACTTGACGCTCGCTACGAGCGAATTTCTCGAAATAATAAAGTTGAAATTGATTGCACTTTTACGTCAGTGGGACAGCGGCACAGCGGTGCGAATGCGCCACGCTCGGTGGCACCGTGGATGATGGCGTTGATTGCGGCGTTGATTGCTGATAATGGTTGGTGCTGGCTGCGTTGTTGTTGTTGGCGCTGTTTTAGTGGCCATAAAGCGCGCAATAATGCAGGCAATAATGGAAATGGTCGCGGTGTTGCCGTTTATAACAGTTTTCGCGCATTCGTTCATTACGCTTCTTTTATGTTTTATAGCAAAATATCAATTTCCCTGCATAAATTTTGGGAAATTTTTAGAAAAATTTCAAAAAAGTTTGATGCTTTTGTTTGAATGTCGAATTGCATCACTTAAGAATTTCATTTGTAGGTAGGCTACAAAATTTTATGGGCAATTTGGCTGCATTAGGCGGAAGTATTTTGACCAATTTGAAGAACAAAGCAAAAGTCGTAATCAAGATTTTACAATACAGTCATTTCGAAGGAAAATTTTAAATTTATAGCCAAGATTTCGATGCGTAAACAAGTTTTTGACGCGTTGGTTGAACTTTGACGGCGATGAAGGAGGGAAGGAAGGAGCAAAGACACATTGCGCGCAAAGCAGAGGCGCCTGGAGAGAACTTTTGCGGCCGACCGCAACGCGATAACGAGTTGTTATGGCCAATTAAATAAGTAGCTCTGTGACTACTAATAAATTAGAGTGAGCGTCAGGGGTTCTTGTGTTTGAATCTCGGCACAGTCAAAGCCAAAGAAAGATTACATTTCATTTCGTTTTGTTTGACAGCTGCTGGCACAGCGTCCAATAACAAATCTGCCAGTGTTAAACAAATATTTGCTAAATACATGGATGATTCAGTCTCCAATAGGACGCTGGTGTAACTTTAGGGTATTTATTAGTGTCCGACTCAGTATTCGTCTTCGGCTTCGGTATTTGGCTTATTCGACCAATTTCTAATTTTCATCTTCGGCTTTGGCCAAAATAGCCAAATACTTTGGCCGAAGGTTTTTGTCCCATAATGCAAGTCACTTTATTCTGTTTCGAAGTATTTTATCAAATATCGGGTTTTATCAATATTTCTTACATCAAAATTGCGACAAATAAAAATCGATAAATAAAAACAAAATCATATCAGCAATTTTTACCAATTTAATTGTTACGTTTTTAATTATTGTTAGAAACTTGTTTTATTTTTCTATGACTTGATTTGATCAGTTTATTTTTCCTTCAAACAATTTATATGAGTATTCGGCTTCGACTTTGGCCTTCGGGAGAATAGGTCTGTTTGGCTAGATTTCCAGTAAAAATTATCCATTAAAAATATCAGGAGACTACGCCAGCGTACGCTCCCTAAAATCAAACTCTCCAAAAAACTAAACAAACAGTAATTTGTCAGAATTTGCAAGTTTTAACTCTTGGTTACACCACTGGGACTTGGCCCACTCCCAATACATAGTAAAAATGGTGTAAACAGGAGGGTTAAAGAACGAAACAGCTGATCTAAAAGTTTCATTTGAGTTTTGAAGTGGTAGCGAAAATTAAGTTAAATCAGACATTTAATGCAAAATGCAAATAGTTCGTTGCGCTCAATCTGCAATTCTTCCCTTTCAGCTTCACGGTTGTGCGTCAGCGGACTTGCGAACGCACAATTCCTTTGCTGTTTCCATTTGCCTCCAAATGTTTGCAAAATTTATGTTTCTTTGTAGTCGATCATATGGCAGCCAGTCATATGTTTTTCTTGTTCTTCTTCTTACTGGCAAAAAGTTACTGGACAAAATTTCTCCAGCAAAAACTTGCAAGTTCTCACGAAATGAATTGCCACTTAACGCTCTCAGTTTCTCTCTCGTTACTGGAGACTTGGCGCCAACAAACAGGATCCAGTAAAAAAATTTGTACAAATTTTTACAAATTCGTACAAATCATTTTCTGCCAAACAAACCTAATATTTAAGTTATGCCGAATATTTTGAAAATCCACTTTCGGTCGGAATTTTATCAGCTTTTTTAATTTATATAAAAACCCAAGAGCCTTTCGCCTGATATCTTAAGCAGCACTTTATAAAATTTCCTAGGAATTGGAGTTGGGTTCTTGTGAGTCTATGTTTCCTTTACTTTGTTGAAAGTTCTGTGCCTGCAGACCTGTAAACATACAGACAAATATACCTGCTGCTGTTCTTTTTGTACCTGTTTAGTCCCACTGTGCCAGGATAAGAAACTTCAACAAGCCATTCAGAACAATTTTTTAAAGCAAAGCGCACAGTATTTCCCCAAAAAACCTCTGCTCCATGTCAACGTTTGGCTCGCAACTCAATATTAAATTTTATTCTTCTTGTTTTACAATGCAGTGAGTCCATGAATGGACAGAAGTGCTGTCATTGTCACTGGCACTTTGCTTTAATAGTAAATTCTCGTTAACTGGTGAAAAAATCAATACAAGCACAACCTTAATAAATGTTATTTGTCACTTGTTAATTTTTTGTTATTAATTAAACACATGAATCACACAACTTTCTGGCAAATTGTTTTATATTTTTTTTTTCAACTCCTCATATAAACTGGTCACTGATTTCATATGGTCAACCAACCACAAGTAATTCACTTAAACACGCGCCAGTAATTTTTAATTAGTTATTGATTATAACGTAAAATCAAATGCGCAAAACGCAATCAAATGCTTTAAAAAACAACAACAAGTAAGCGTGTTGCAGTCGGTCATAAACGAATTAAGTCGTGATAATCCAACAAATAGAGATCGACTATTCTAATTTGAATTTTCAGGACCAAAATATGTTAGGTAGTGGAAACATACATGTTTTGGATCTCAGTCTGTAGATTCATACATCTAAATTTCATTCTATTTCAAAGTTCTCAACAAAGTTACAAAGCTACATAAAATCCCCCTGAAACAAAATCCTGCGTGCGCCACTGTAAGAGATATATATATGTCTGTAGTAGATGGAAAACAAAAGAAAACGAAAGGGTTCGAATTGAAGAATGGATAAAGATACGAATTAAATAATAAATAAGGCCACAAAAACAGACAATGAACTAAAAGAAGTGGCAAATAAAAAATGAGACAGTGAAAAACTTGTTGAAAATCTCCCTCTTGCACTGGATGAATGAACAACCAAACAAATGAACAGTTAAGTAAATAGACAAACGGATGCATCGAAAAAAAGGACAAACGAATAAAAGCCAAAACCGACCAATAAACTCACTAATGGTCAAAAGAAATTTGAAACACTGTACTATGGTCAAAACGACCTCATTTTCTGGCCTAAATTCAAAACATTTTTTCCCTAACATATTTTTTGAAATAGCTGTGAATGTTTCAAAGTAATAAAGGTAAGGATTTATCACTCCTCCACACAAGCCAAATAAATTAGCTGATATTGTAGAAAGATAGACAAATGGATAGACAAAGGAAGGAACTATCAGACGTACGGACGTAGGAACAAAAGCTCAGATAGTTAAACGAACGATTAGTGAGACAGAAGTTGAGATGAATGAAGTGATTGAAATGATAGACGGGAAGCTAAATAGATGAACGAACAAACGGCAGATGAGAATGAACAGACGTGTGATCTTATAAGTGAAAATCATGATGAAGGAACTCGAATGTAGAAATTGTTGAAGAGAAATTGAAATCAATTAAATGATAGTTGAAAATTTCCTCTCCAAGAGACGGACGGGCAGACAAACACAGAGATGAATGCATAATGGGAAGAAAATATAGACTGAGAGTTGAAAGGTTGAACAGTTTGACGCATAAAGGCACAGCCAAATGAGAAGATGCACCAAGAGACAAAAGAAAATATGAACGGACGATGAAATGTAAAATCACGCGGACATAGAAAAAAGATCGACGGACGGATATGCTTAAATCAACAGATCTCTATATATATTTATTTATACAAAATCATATGTAACAATTCATATTTACATATCAGATCTAAATATTACTCAACACAGAACCCCAATACACATTTAATTCAACCCATAATACCAGTGCAGCGTGCAAACACAATGCGCAAAATTACACGCACACGTGTCGGTTATTAACTTAAATTCAACTTCAACAAAAACTACAATAATTTTCACAAACGCCACTAACAAATTTGCGCATTTATTTATGTATATTTCATTTATTGTGAATGCTTCATAGTTGACTTGATTTGGATTGGCGCTGGAGTTGTGACATCAGGTGTGTGTGTGTGTGTGTGTGTGTGCGTTTTGTGTGTGAATGTTTGTATTTTCATTTGGTGTTGTTTCGTTGTGCGTGTGGCGCAAATTGGTTGTGAGATTTAATTACAATTTGGATATTAAGCAGTGCGCCCGCGCTATGTTTGCGAAAGCAAACATAGTGTAATGTGTACTGTGTGTGTGTGTGTCTGTGTGTGTGTGCTGTTTCATTTAATTTTAACCAACTTTCAATTACACACTTTTATTATTAATCCAATGTTGGCACAAAAAGGGACGCAAACACGCCGCTCTTGCAATATGTGTGCGTAGGTAGAAAGTTAAACAATGCGGTAGAAGAGCTTAGAAAAACATTTTGAATTAATTGTGAACAACTCTGAAGAATTTAAATTTGTTATAAATTGAATATTCAAAGCACTGTGCGTACACAAATAATGCGGTATAAGAGCTTAGAAATATATTAGTTCAAATTAATTTTTGCACATTTCTGAAGAACTTAAATTCGTTAAAAATTGAGTATTTAAAGAACTTTTGGAGCATTTGCGGATTTATTTCTTGATGTTTAATTAATTTTAAAAAATATGAACTTTTTTCGAGGCTATGTGTCTAAGGTGGTATTTTAATCTGTTGCAAGTAAAGGTTTTTTTAGAAAAAATGATTTGCTTAAAAAATTATTTAAATGAGTTAAATAAAAGGCTGAAGAGGAAGCAGGAAGGGAGAAGGAAACGCCAGTGTGACCAGAGGAAGAGGCCAAGTGTAATATGAGGGCGAGACCGAATTAGGCCGAATATCTGGTCGTGGGTTTTCAAGATCAGTTCTCAGTCAGTGATCAGTGATCAACTGAAGCAATATCTCAGATCAATGAATCTTTGTCTTTACGAATATTTATCGGTATTTATTTATTTGTCTAAAATACCAGAACTGTAACTACTAATTGCAAAAGATGAAATAAGGCAACAAATGAACAGACTAAACGGTAGACTCGAAGGACTCCCGCATTGATTTGTTCCGGAAACAATTATCAAAGCGTAAAAACCACAAATTGTTGAATACACTTTTAATGAAATTTATTTGGCTGGCGCAAACTTTTCAGCATATACACACAAACACAAACACACACACATGCGGTTAGTTATGATAGGAAGCAGATTCTGCAGCTCTTGACTTAATACTAAATTAAATCTAGCTATTAATAACTTTACAACAACAAAAGCAACAAGTAAAACTATATATACAACTACCTGAACAAGAAACATTGCCAATAATAGTGTACACTGTGCAACACCATCACACAGACGTGAAAAAATTGACCAAAGCGCGACCAACAATAATGTAGCGATGAGGCACTCTATGCTGTGCTATGCATGAATGCTTTTCCAAGCATACTTTTAGGCATGCAGTTTGGAGTACGGCCGGCATGCTATAATTCCGTTATGGCAAGGATGGTTCGCGAATGGTTATGGAATGTGCAAGAACCATCGGCACGATAAACCAAACAAGTATAAAAGGCAGCAGTGTGCAGCGCAGAGGGACGAGTCTGTGTTGAGCAAGCAACGGGAAAATATGCAATAGATAGTAGTGTAAAGTAGTTAAAAGTGTAAATGTGTAAATAAAGCGATTGTTGGTTTTTGACTGCGTTTGCGGTGAGTAACTGAAGTACTTTTATTTTCAAGCACAATCCAGATTCGAACATAAAAAGGTAATTTTCGTAAAAATAAGTTAACGAAAGATAGAAAGGTATATAGAAAAGAACAAGAAACAATAAACAACAAGAACAAAAATAATAAGTAGGTATTCCATATAGGATCTAAGTAATGTTTAGAAAAAATAGTGGTTTCGTAGCAAAACTCAATGAAGTCATGGAATGAATTATGAAACCAATTTTTTATTAGCACAACGCAATGAAAGAAAAAATATATAAAATGTATTTGTATGAGATTAAATGTCTAATGCAAAGTAAAAGGCAATTTTTGAAAATTGTATTCTTCGCCCACAGTTATTTATTACAAACTGAATGCTCGACAAGCACAAACACCTTAATAAATCTGCAGCTCTTGTTCTTGTTTTTATTACATTACACCATAACTGGCACTTGTCGCCGCACATGTGCCAATGATCAATTGTATTCGTTGTTGTTGTTGTTATTGTTGGGTCACGCCATTTGCACGATTAATAATTTGCATACAATTCTACACAGCACACATTAACTTTTATGTGTTGTACACATTAATATTTGAATGAATATTTATTACCATTGTACTATACTGTTGTTGTTGCCAATTAAATTATCCCTATTGCGCACGCACACATTCACAGCTCTAAGGTTATGTTAACCGAAAATGGCAAAAGCAGCTTTGTGTTTACTTTCACACTTCACACACACACACACACACAAACACAGCGGACCCCAAAAAGTGGCCAAACAACGCAAGAACAACGTGTTGGCTGCCAAAGCAAACAACAAATTGACGCAGGTCCTGACGTCGGTAACCAAATTGCAGCGGCCCGCAAACACACACAACCAACCAAGCCAACTTGTGCCGAAATTCCAGCGATAATGTCACAACATTCTTCTTGCAATAGACGAGCTGTTCGTTCGTCTGTCTGACTGTACTTTTCGAATTTTTTTCGTTTCACATCAAAGATCAAATCAGAACTTTAAGATCAAATTTATAAAATTTCAAAGCGCTTCTGGCCATAAAACTGCACCAAAGCGACCAACAGACAAGCAAAACTATTTTCCAACACATCGGGCAGCAACTTTAAACTCAAAACCTGCGAGCCAAGCAGTGAAATAGCCAAGGAAAGGCGCCAGATTTTTGCCAGAAGTTTGGCGCTTAAACATTCTGACCCGCTGCCGCCTAAATCCGCACGCCAAGCCCCGCCTCCAGTCGACTCACACACATATTTGTCGAGCTTTGGCAGTTTGCTCTTTTTTGGGCATCGCATCGTTCGGCACAAAGTCACGCAGGGCACATTCAAGGCGCAAATTTCATTCGAACGTCTCCTACGCGCAATTTGCACCATAAACAACTTAAGCTGCATTACTGTTCCTCGCGGCGCTTTGGGCCGCTTTTACTTGTGACCTTTCGCCTTGTGTTATGTTTCTTCTTTTCTGATTGCAAACAATCTAAAAGCTCACATTTGCCTTAATTTTCAGGTCAACGACGCCCAACGACACTCAAACCGCAAGTGCAAGTCTTGCATATAGTTGAAAAATTAGTAGAGGTATTCACATGCCATGCGACAAAGGAACAGTGCAGTAAGTTGTCTGTAAAAAAATAAAATTTTATTTTTCCAAGTTTTTAATGGTCCAACATTACAGTTGGACAGTTAAAAAATCGACTTCATGTAACTCTGAATCTGCTTAAAATACATAAAACACCCACTTAACTACCATTTCGAAGGAACTAGAACTCAACATATGCTATCAACATTTGTTGTTGTTTGGCGAAATGTAATTCCTTTCTGCACTACACACACAGACACAGATTGTGAACACCACCAATGGGCCAAAAAGCAACCCGTATGTACATATGTCCACATGTGTGAGTGTGCGTGCAAAGCGTAAATTTACTGGAAATGTGTCGAGCATGCAAAACGTCTTGTAGACAGTGTTGGCAGCAATTTATGTGTGCGGTTTAGTCGAAATATTATGCGGCAAATGATGCATAACTGAATATTTTAAATACCCATTAAATCATCACGAACTACTCATTAAATTCTCTCATTTAAAACTTGACAGATATGTGTGAGTATGCGGTGAGATGTCGACGTGCAAGCGGCCTTGATACACAAATTACTTATTCCAGAGATGGGCAACATCAGCTCACATGTGCTGATGTCTAGAACGCAGAGCGTTTGTATGTGACTGATATTGTGATTGTATGCGTGCAAAGTGAATGAAATCTGCATAATTTGTTTGCATTTTAATTTTTGTAATTAACATTTTTTTCTTTCTAAAAAACCTGAAACCCCTCAAAGGACGAAATATTTCTTGTATAGTTGGGCACTTTTGTTGAATAAAAATTTAAAAGAAAGACATCGTTCTGAGGGGCGGATTCAGAAAAATATTTTGGGGGGGTTCAAAAAGTAACGTGGGCGTGGACGGTTTATGTATATTCCGTTTCATTTGTATGTAGTTTTTAAGTCGACCCTAATATTTCGGGGGGTTCAACGCCAAAAATCACCTCCTGAATCCGCCACTGTTTCCAATAATGTAGTAATGTGCTAATGTAGTTTTGATTTTCAGCAAATCTTTGGTGAATTTCTATTTCTAAAAGCCAACTAAAAATATAATTATATATTTTGTGTTCTTTATTTTGTTTTTTCATTTTTGAATATTTTAATTTTTTTATTTTTGTTATTTTGTATTTTTATTTTTGAATATTTTTATTTTTTTTAATACATTTACATATTTTGCACTTTTTTTATTTTTCACACTGAGCGCTTATTATTTTGATATTTTCATGCCCCACTGTCCGACTGCTTATTCGCACACAATTCATTTTGCTTTCATTTCAACGTTGGCGCCTAAAACTATGCCATACCATGAGTGCTGAAAGGACTGCATGAGCATTTGCAAAATTAACACAAATTATTTATTGCATACTTTAAGGCGTATTTTCAAAGATTTGATAGCAGGCATCTGTTGATTCAGTATTGAGAAACTATCAGCCTTGAATGTAAATTGAGCGACAAAAACAATATGGAATCTGAAAAAATTTCTCCATTGTTTGAGGTTGAGACAAATTCAGAAATAGGTAAACTTAGGACATTACATGGGACTGGCTGAATATGGCAACTTTGGGCACCCAATCGAGTTCAGTGTGTATCGAAGCAGCCTGAAAAACTGAATATGAAGACTTCAGGAAAGACCAAACTTACTAGAGATGGACACTTTAGGTCTGACTTCGTGTGCAGTGCAGGTCACAGAAGTCTCAGATGGGTAGATGTGAAGACGATTGATATGACTTGTACTTCGTCTGGGTCAATGAAACGTCAGCAGGTTAAACCTTGAAATTTCGGCCGTAATTCGCTAATCGCGGTCTAGTATTTACGGCTGTAATAACCATAAAATCTTGCGGTACATAACCAAGTACAACGTTATGAAGAAGTACATCAGTTAGTGGCAATAAACCACAAAATAATGCTTCATGCCTATGAGGAACGTCTACCCACAAAATATTGTTTACAATGTTCCAAGCCGAATTTAGAGAATTTCATACTTGTAAAGCAGCCTTTTTCATGTTCCTGTGGCAGTGAGTACTAAAGCTTAATGTCAACAATAAAACATAAAGCAACTTTATGACTAATTATTTTCTGGTTATCTACATTTGCACATTCTACTCTTCACCCTTCTCGCTCGAACGGGTAATAAAACCTAAGCAAATGCCAGTCAAGATTATTGCGATTTTAGTTCATTAAAATAAATGCAAAATGTATGAGAACTGCGCAACTTGTATCAGAACTAAGCAACTTTGCTCGCTGCTCGGTTAGTCTGAGTTACCAACAACCATAACTCATCGTAATTAGGTCCACTTTCAGTTGTTATTAATAATGTTTAACTGAAACGCTGCGGCCACACGCACCGCAGACCAGGTGGAAGGCAATGCAGATACTTAATTTGTCTGTGAATACTTAAGCGACAATGAGTGGGCTGCACAGTCCGACAAAACCAGCAACATTTTGATTCATTTTAAAGGTAAAGATGACTTTAAAAACCTGAAAATACTACAACAAAAACCTGAAAATACTGCAACAAAAATCAGTAATTGAGATTAGAAAGTTTTTATAAAAATTTTGCAAGTGGACATATTGATTGTTTATGTTTGTTTGAACAAAATAATGTATCGCCATAATTTTTCCAATTTTAATTAATTTGTTTAATATATTTAATACGGTTATTTTTTATTTCGTTTTAATTTTGATTTTTTTTAATTTTTTTCAAATTTAATTTGCCTTATTTTCCAAATTGATTTTACTTATTTCAATCCTTTCTGTCAACACAAAGTCTTAACGTTGTCAATCCATGCTTCCCTGCTCAAACTTTCAATGTTGTTAGTACTTGACGCTTGTTAAGCCTAAAAAATGGCCGTCAATGGGTGCCACTTTGTATTTTCAAAAAAGTTACAACTTTGTGAAAAAAAAATCAATACGCGTAGGCAGTGTCGCCTTATCCGTCTTATTGTCTTCTATTCGATTCGACTTGGACAGCGTAAGCCGCGTAATCAATCTTATTGCCCACTCGTCGCTGCCGACTTGCCTGGCGTCTGTCTGCCTTAGGCGTGAAATTTAATGAGCAGCTAACTTGGGCGTCGAACGGCGTCGTAATTCTGTATGATCTGATACAATCCCCAAAATTAATGCGCTCGGCACACACGCCGCCCAGCGACCAGCTTTGCAGCAATTCCACTTCGCCGCTAATCTCTACTTCGACCAGCACTCACACATGCATGTGTTCTGTGCATGAGTAATGACGGCACATTTGTCATTAATATTATTGTTTTCTAGTAGATTTTTTCACCCCTGCCGCCATCTGTTTGCTGACCGCACACTGTCGCCCAATTTGTGAACATTTCCCGTGTGCGCCACTTATTAGTTGTGTGTGAGTCGCTCTTTGTGGGTTCGGCGTTGTGTCAATTATCTCTTTCGTATTCATATATAACACATGTCAATAGCCACTAAGCTACTCAATACACAATTCATTACTATTTATGGCATACATTCGGGCGCCAAGGAGTGCCATGATTAAAAGTTGCCTAAACTACAATGAAGCAAATTTATTGGGTTGTTTGAGTGTTTACCACATTGTCCGCTGCTTCATAATTCCGTATTACTTAATAGAATTATTACTGATACATATTGATGCAAATGTAGGCAAACCTATCTGCAAAAATTACGCACTCAATTAGAACTCTTGGTGATATTTTGCAGGGCCATTGTGTTGTGTTGGCACCACACACACACACTTACTGCAACTACGCCCAAAACTGTGCTACAGAAACTGCAGGCATTGTCAAGTGGCAAACGGATCACTTACAACCACAGCTTCATTATAAGCTTCTGCGATATGCTTTCAAGTTGCTTTTGAACAAAGCGATTACATGGACAACTTGTAACTTGTGACTACTAATCCTTCCACTATTCCTTCTTTGTATTAATCACTCCGTACTTATGAAATTATTCTTTATTTTGTGTTGTGATATTTCTTAATTTAAAATGGTGCATATTTTTAGGCCTTTAACCTTAAATATTAAATTTTAGTTGAGCACTTGCGCTCATAACTATTCCCAGAACCAAATGAGTGGAGTGCTCGAAAATTATTCCAGCACTCTGCGCTTATTTGCCTCATTGTGTTGCACGATCACATCATTTGCAACATGCCAGAATGACCAGTTTAGCATAAAAACGCACAACATTTTAATAAATATTCTACACACACACATACTTTGCACTCATAAGAGGCCAAAATTTCAGCCGCATTGGCGCCGACTGCTACTTCACACTTGAGTCCACATGTGGAGAGCGTCCAGCGTTGACTGACATCATTTTCAGCTCAGATAAAAGAATAATTTCACACCATAAATCACTTTTAGTTGAATTGTGGCTTTATTTACTTTGAAAATTACTCTATTAGTTGAGTGGACGGAGATCATAGTGCAATGACTCACGGCCAAATATAGCTACGAATGTTGTTTATTGTTGTATTCGTAAAGATTGTAAGTTATGTGTGCAGCGATGTGTTTCAGTGCCGCGTTGGAATGTTGAAAAGATTATGAAGAATGTTGGCGTAATAAATTTGTCAGTGCCTGAAAACCTACCCACATGCAAACACACACACACACACACAAAATATAAGTAAAAATTAAAGACTTGCCATACGTTTCAATTAATTGTGCGTGTAAACGCTGGAAAAGTCAGAGCGACAACAGTGAAATGTTTGCAAATTTCTTGCACACATACACTAACTTTGGGATATATGTATGTGTGTGTGGGTAGCGGCAAAGCTGCCCTGTCGGATTTGAGACAACTAGCTTCCAAAATTCATTCGTTTGTCAACTGGGTTTTTGTGAGTCAATTGGAATGCAGAAGTTATTCAGTCAGCTCGCGTCGAATCGTTCACAAAATTAAAAATGAGAAAGGCATTTCAGAATTTCTCTTAGTTGTATATCTCCCCATATCTTCACATATCTATCTCTTCTATTTCCCTTTTTTCTTGTGCATTTCTTATTATTGCCATAAAATAAATTAAATTAAAAAAATTAAATAATGAAAAATAAACTAAAATAATTTGAAATCAAATAAAATACAAATAAAATAAAATAAAATAAAATACAAATAAAATAAAATAAAATAAAATAAAATAAAATAAAATAAAATAAAATAAAATAAAATAAAATAAAATAAAATGAAATAAAATGAGATAAAATAAAATAAAATAAAATTAAATAAAAAAAAATTAAATAAAGAAATTAAATTAAAATAAACCAAAGAAAATTAAAATAAAATAAAATAAAATAAAATAAAATAAAATAAAATAAAATAAAATAAAATAAAATAAAATAAAATAAAATAAAATAAAATAAAATAAAATAAAATAAAATAAAATAAAAAAAAATAAAATAAAATAACATAAAATAAAATAAAATAAAATAAAATAAAATAAAATAAAATAAAATAAAATAAAATAAAATAAAATAAAATAAAATAAAATAAAATAAAATAAAATAAAATAAAATAAAATAGGGATGAAATAATTAACAAATTACTGTTCCGTCTCATTCTATGATATTTTCGTTACAACGACGACATGGAATTTTCCACATTTTTTTACATGTCGAATAAATGTTGAACGAATGCATATGGGACAATTGACTCTCGCTGAGTTGACTGGGTTTGCTCAGCCAGTTGTGATCGACAAATCATCAGTGGAAAAACTCGACTCGGTCCAGTCCGAATTCCTGCAGGGCGGTTTGTTTAGGCAAAATGTTGAGTTGAGTCGGCCAGTCAACTTTCCAACTGAAATCTTATCAAATGCTCGCACTTGTTAAATGCTGTTGGCTCTGAAAGAGGCAAATAAATGAGCCGTCAAGGTGGGAAGAGATGTAATGCGGTGAATGCATGTGGCGTGACTGTGTTGAAAAAACGGCAATTCGCACGAAAATCATGTTTAAGCTTAACACTCACACTCACACACACACGCACGACTCTTCAAGGCCGTGACAATGCGTTTATGTGCAAATGGCTCAGTGCGTACAACACTCAAACTGCTCGTGTGTTGGCCAGGTCAGTGGCATTTTCCGCGCAAAAAAGCTTGTCATACTTTCAGAATTCAGCTTCATTGGTATTGGTTTCTGCTTAAAGGCGCATTTTAAATGCTTATAAATTTTTAAAAATTACAACTGGGTCGCATAAAAGCGATTGCTACGTTGTACATATTTTTTTGGGCTCTGAAGGGACTCTGAAAAATGCATCGTTCTTGCCAGTTTTTCTTTCGGCAATACAAAAAATATGTAAAATAAATTGAAATGTTTTCGCTTTTCCACGGTTGTTTGCAGTCTGCATTAGTATTCAATGAGTTGGGTTAGATGACTGTGGCAATGAAATCAAGATTTCGGCTCAGTATAATTTTGTTACAATTGCGTCTTTACGACTTTGGTGAACCTTGGAAAATTAAGAGGTAGTTATATTTTTTAGCTAGGAAACCCCATCTTGTACCGCTAGAAACCCACAAGGGACTAAGCAGCATAACCCTGTCGACCTCAAAGTTGCCTGAGAGCAAATTCACCTATTTGTCATCTCATAGCAAAAGCTACGATTGGTTTATGGGTTTCATTGAAGTAGGCACCAACAAATTATTATTTTAGAAGTGAATCCAAAAATTTTACTGTTAGGCCCAAAAGCAAGTTTGTGTTCTAATTCTTCAATAATGGTTAAACAAAATCAAAAAGCAATAATTTTGTATTTTTCCATAAATATTAAAGAATTTTTTTGTGATTAAAAAATATTGATACAGATTTAATCTAACCCGCTTAAATCAAAAATTGTTCAAAAATAAACTAGCTCTAGAAATCTAACAAAGAGGCGTGTCGACTTCAAATGTCGTGTGTACACTTCTTAGACAAATGTCTCATGAATCAAAAAATCAATAAATCATCAAAATATCATCTCTACCAAAAAGTAATATCGAGACATAGGGCACAATTCAGAAAGGACCTATATCTAAGCCATGGTTGTTATACCATATTGCCATTTTATTTTCTTTCTCTTTCTTTCTACCACTAAAGTTATGTTGTTGCTATATCTGAGATCAGGAGTTATTTGAACAGTACGCGTCGCTTGAAGAAAACTCAAATTCTTAAGAAGTTACACCATTCTGAAATTTTTAAAATTTATTTCTGTTATTTATTTTTGGCTTAAACCGTAATTTAGAGTCATAACAACAGTAAAAAGTTGCTGTCATAGTTGAAAAACATATCAAGGGATACGACGTTCTTACTGACGTTGGGCAAAAGTATATAAATTACAAACTTTTGCGATCTTTTACTTAAAAGACAAGAAATTTTTACCAAAGGACAAATTAAAAAGTTTGTTTGTAGTTAAAAAAGGCAAATTCATGAATTGAAACTGCCATCATGTAAATTTCTTTCCATACTTTTCATTAAGTGGTCATTGAACTGTCTGAAAACAAGTCCTCTTTCTGTTTTCATACTCGCGAAGTGAACTCTTTGTGACATTGGACATTGATTTTGTGCTCCCTAAATCTATCTTCATTGAATCACTCAACCTTAATTAATTAGTTACAATTTTCTCAGAGGTTTTTACCTTAGTTTACAGCGCTTCTGTTTTTAAAGGACATTCTGTCATATTGTAACAATCTGTAAGAATTCTTG
The DNA here is from genome assembly GCA_963971225.1 of Melieria omissa. Taxonomy (NCBI): domain Eukaryota; kingdom Metazoa; phylum Arthropoda; class Insecta; order Diptera; family Ulidiidae; genus Melieria; species Melieria omissa. The sequence goes on along the minus strand of OZ020268.1, from coordinate 126,389,243 downwards.
TTCATAGACTTAGAATTAAATAAATAAGCAAAGTTGGTCTTCTTTTCGGTCGCAGGTTTGGAGTTCCTAATGAATATGTTTTTATTATTAATATTTTAAATATTTTTTAACTGAGTTCTACATAAAGTTTTGTTTCTCTACAGCAAATATATTTCTCAGCCATATTCTAAATATTAAAGTAACTTTTGAAATATTGAAACAGCACCTTAGAGCTTAGCAGCAGATGCACCCAAGTTTATGCTTTGAGATTTATGCACATTTTGTATTAATCTTCAATTCGCCCCTTTGATTTATTTTCTTTGCGTCCACCAACTCATTCATGCAACACATTCATACCACATTGCTTACTATTGGGAAATGCAAACATTTTGCAAAGCTCTAATGAATTATGAGCATCGAACATACTTTGTGCTTATGAAATTTTAATGCCAGCAACTTTAATGGCAACCTGAGCATTCAAAAGGTTTGACTATTAAATTTTAGTCTGCTATTTAATATGTAAAGTCGTGGCCACTTTTGCTGTCTTAATGCTGTCAAGTAGAATAAAATTCCCCAAAGTGCCCGCGAAAACATATTTTACCCTTTTCCACTTTGCCACTTGGCCTCTCGCCCCACTTGCCGGTTGTGTCTGAGTTGTTTTAAATTTGATTTTGGTGGTCTCTGAAGTTCATTTACGACACTTATGCAGATGTGGCGCCGCACCATGTCCGCTGATTACTTAATAACACTCATTAATATTCATAACGTGCAGCAACAACCAAGTCGACAGCAAACACCAACCCTGCGCTGCATTTGCATACACCGGAACGCCATAAGATAGATGCCATAAGAATATGCAAAACATTCAATTAAGTTAAACACACACACATACACATATGATATGCTAAAGTGTAACTTTTATGGCGATGAGAGATGCAAGTCAGCGTTCAGCTTGTTTCTTGCTTGCATGAATTTTTCACACATACACACACATTTTTAAAGCGACAGCAACACAACACAACAGGAATTGACTTAAGAAGTTCCAAGTTTTATGCAAATGCGTTGGCACCTGCTGCAACTGTTGTCATTGCTGACATCGGTGTCGTCGTGTTGTTGCCGCAGCAGCCGAACTTGTGCATTAAATTAACACACTACAGTTTGCAACAACAATAATAAGAGCTGACGACTTCTGGCCGCTAAGGACTTCAGCCGGTCGCGTTGGTCTCAACAGTGGTTGAAGACGAATAATGAATAGCAAACGAAATGCATGAATGCATGAGTGAATGAATGACTGAAGCACTGACTTACTGCCGCGGGCCAGCTGTCTAAACCTGCATAAATTAGTAGCATGCTTTATGGCGCACCATGTACGAAAATTCGAAAACCAAGTCAAACACATGAAACGAGAGAATGAAAAGAATGATGGAAGCAGAACGAAAGTGATAAGCATCTCAAATTGAAGAACAATGAGTTCAACGAGCAACTTGCGACTTGTCAATTGGATAAGTTAACAGGATCAGCAGAAGCAGTGCCGCTGTCGGCGAGGACAAGGAGCAAGGAAATTTCTTTGCTTCAAATCAACGCTGGGCGAAGAAGAATTGTGGAAATGAAAGAGGACCAATGTAGTGACGATGACAACAATAGCTACTATAACAACAACGATTAGAAAATAAACGGAACTGTATCTGCTGACGTTGGCAGCCACACAAAAAACTTGAAAAATGACAACAATTTCAGGATAATAAATGAGGCAACGGCACGTGTGACACGAGACAAACAGTGAGTTATGACGATGCAGAGGTGAGTGGAGAGTAGTAATGCTCATGAATACAACGTTGTCGCAACTGAACTAGATTTTTCCACGAACTTACACATTAGTTTTTGCAACTGTATGCATGGAGTTGCTTTGGTCCATTGTTAGTTCTCAGAAATAATTTAGGTTTGAGAAAAACGAATATTTACATATGAACATGAATGCAGGAAAACAAATTTTTAGACTTTTTTTATACATAGTAGGAAAAATTTCGTCTTAAGAAATTTGTTAAATTAAATATTCTTAACAATGGGAAAAAGTTTCTCCTCCAAGAAGGCCATAAGTCGTCAACTAAGTATGAAAGCACACAAATTTCTGTCCATTTTTGGCGAAACTATGGTCTTTGGAATATGAGAAGGTGGCACAAGAGGTGTGAGAAACATACTTAAATACCTTTGGAAATATGTTGAGCTGCCGGAATTTAAGTGCAGAGGTTCTTTTTAACAACGGCAAGTCGCTCCCTTAAAGAATCGAATTAATTCCTTGTCGATTGTAGACCGGTAGGTAGGCTTCATAAAGGCTCATACTTTCGTTTAAATGCAAATACAACAGAGGAAAGCATGTCAGTGTATTCAAGGATATACGTCCTTGAGTGATTTTAGTACTGTGCCTGCCTGCCTGGTCTATTGTCATCATCATCAGTCTATTAATTTGTTTGTTGACCGATTTGCTTGGCACACTTACCGACTGTTCATGTCCAACAGCAGCGCACTGCCGCCGCCCGCATAACTCGCTCCCATCGCCTATTCGTAGTCGTCAAACACGACCACCGATCACAAGGCAGTTGCCTGAATTTTATTGCCAATTGTTTTGTCCATTGCACTGCGGACGCTGTGCTACTTCTCACCAATACACACTTGACTGCCCGTCTGTTTTGTTGACTGGGCGCTCGTGCCGTGCCAATGCAGCGCCACAGCTGGCCGGCGCTGATTGTTTGCCCACCAGATTTTTTGGTTTATTTGGCTTCATTGAGTGCCAACGTTGAGGGTTTTTTCTGCTCCTAAATAATTGATTTTTCACTTTTTAGGTTTTTGCACAAAAAATATGCAGTCAAATATTGTTGATTTAATACTTGGCTTTTATTTTTTTCTAGAGATAAGCCACCAAGAAGAAGAAAGTTATGAAGAAGCAAATTTATGAAATCCTTTGCCACGTGCACCAGACCAGTTGCCGGCTGCGCGATTTGCGGTACATAACTTTTTCTTGGACGCCGCACTTTATGTCATCGTGCAACATAAAATGTCGGCAATTTGCAAGCAAGTTTTTTTCTTCTTATTTTGTTTTTATTTTGGGTTTGCCATAAACAAGAAATGTTTGGCTACTGTTGTAAAAATTGTTCATAATTCTGGCATAAAACTTGAGCATTTAAATATGTTGACTAAGGCAAAAAATTTTGTCACTTGCAATAACGTCAAATGTTGTGCAATAAACAGCGAGTCAAAAAGAATGTAAAGGACGTAAAATATTATGGAACCGATGAGGACATAAAAATGGCTGTGCGAGTACTTTGAAGCTCTGTGAAACATTACAGCATCTCAAGTCAATGCATAAATTTTAATAAAAGTCTAAGCTAATATTTGTATGCAATATAAGAAAAAAATTTAAAAAAACTGCACCAAAGGTGGGGTGCATTGCTGACCATTCCGTACTTCAAAATATAAAATTAATTTTTTTCAAATTTCTTCTTTCTTCCTTAACTTAGTGCGCTAAATAGACTTTAGTCAAAGGATTTGGACTAAATTTTCTGAATGAATTTTCAATAATCGTAAAATTTCTTACTTATGTTTTTATTTTAAATATTTTTTATAATTTTAATTTTTTTTTTTATTTATTTTATTAATTTCTGTTTATGCATGAGAGCTGGTCTGGTGGTTTCAATATTAGATTATGGAAAGAAATATGGCAGCATGTTTTTTTCAGGTTTTTCTTGTGTTACGAAGCGTCTTTGTTTTCAAGCAGCTCTCTGTATGATTTCTCAGTTACTTACTTGCTTACTTACTTACCCAACTGGCCGCAAAAGTGCTCTCCAGGCGTCTTCTTTCAGTTGGTCACACCAAGAGACCTCAGCTTGGTTCTTCCAGCGGAGACACCGTCCTTTTCGCCGGAACATCATCATCCATGCGGCAGACATAGCCAATTCAGCGTAGCCGCAGCCCTTATTTTATTGCTGCATAATTCGAAAATCCTGCAATGCATTTACAGTCGACTGAGCACAGAAAGTCAGGTAATAAATTTTCCCGAGCAATGCTGGACATGTTGCTGTGCGCCTTCTACAGTTTGCAGCAATGAAAATCGTTATTTACGTTTGAAGAGGCGCACACGACGCTAATTCCGCTTAAGGCTCACCAAATTGAGAGATCAACCTTAAAGCTTAGGAAACACTTTGCGACAGCACTCTGCCAGTCGCAGCCGCTGCAACTAAACGCATTACAAGTACAATGCACAGCAATTGCCGCAACATGCGGGCGAGCGCACGTCGTGCAAATTGCTACACGAGAAAACCACGGCCAACTAGTTTTTGCCAACTAAGAACAACAACAACAACACAAATGGAAAAGCGCTGCTACATGTCGCTGTGGCGTGTGCGCGCTGTTGCGGCGCCGCCAGCTGCAGGCAACGCGCGACGTCTGGTGGCAAGTGGCTGTGCTCTCGGTTATCCAGTGGTGGGTGCAGTGTAAAATTTCGAGGCAAAATTACTTGTCGGCGTTGTTGGCGTTTTCAAATATTTAAGTGCATTTCGATTTTATGGTCAAAACATCGCTGCTGCTACTGCTGTTGCTGCCTTTCACAACGCAATGTGTTGCCTGCAGTGCGGTTCGTGTGGCAGCGCTTCTATACGCTTTATGTGTGTGTGTATGTATAGGTGTGTGTGTGTAGGTGTTCGACTAATTGGCGCTATCTCGCGCACCAACACCTTGGCTGTCAGTGACAAGCGAATTCCATTCTTGGCGCCATTCCATTCAATTTTGTGCTCTAACCTCGAAATTCGCCGGTATTGCAATATGGCGAACTGAACTGACACCTGCTGCCAACCTGTGGGGGTTTTTAAATGGAATTTCGAATTTTTACTGACCTCACACGCAACAATATTAAGTACGTTGGTTGCCTATTTGCTCCTTGCCAGATTGCTGTTGAAATTGATTGCAGCGTTCAATTCAGTTCAGTTTTTGTACGATGTGATAAAATGAGATTGCAGGTGGGATGGGAGCGAGGATATATAGTGCTAGCTTCCAGCTGATAGTCAGTCTGGAAGATAAAGCCACAATCTTCCAAATAAATGAGTGTGCCAGAAAAAACTGACCTTTGATGTCAAGAGGAAAAGGATTATCAAAATTTTCAAAAGTCAGACTGCAGAAAAGGTGCTGAACTCGACGATATTTGATTCCAAACAAGTCTGGGAGATCGCAAACGTTTTGATAAATATTTAAAAGGATAGCCGATTGATAACACAGCACAACAAAAAACACTTTTTTCTGTTGCATGGAGTTTTTTACTAATTTGTTCTTACTAATTTGGGTGCGCTGATTTCGAATCTATCCTTAGATTTTGTCTAGCAACTCTAGTTAGTGAGATATAGGTACCGTGTCATTTTTTCAGTTCTTCCTCTACTTGTTCCATATTTTTGATCGTAATTTCTAAACCAAAACACCGATTGACATGACATGACATTAACATTGACATTGACATCTCATCGCATTAACAATGTCGCACGGCTTCTTTTCCGATGCACCTTATTTTCATATGTTTTAAAATACCGCGGTAATTGGACCTCAAAGTCGGAAAATATGGAATTTTAAGGCGTTTTCTTTGATGGTCAAAAACATACAGATTTTTTGTAAAACAATTAACGAGTTAGGTGTATAATGAAAGTTGACACAAAAGGCAATACAACACAGCCAAATTATATGGCGGAATACACATTCGAATCGAAATAATAGCAAAAATGTACCATAGCCATTTTCATCACTTTTCATACTTTTTCCTTACAAAATTAGGGGCGATAGGATTTTTGGTCCAGAAATTACAGTCGAAAACTAGAAAAAAGCCGAGGAAAATTCGAAAAAGTGACACGCCCATTTTTTGCGAAAACTAGTGCTGTCACATAAAAACGGAGTATGGTTTTGAAAACAACGTGGAAAAACGATTCAGATTCATGTAAAAAACTCCATGCAACAGATATGCTGTTGTGCAGAGTAATACACTGAGTTTCTGCGCATTGCAAAGGAAATGGCCGCGGGATGACCTGAACCGATAGGTGTCAGCATGAAAACCTAAGTACTTTACAAAAATGAGCTCCTGAGCTGACACTGTCTCAGATAGTGAACTGAAGAGTCGTCATGAAAGATGAGGAAACATCCATGCATATTATAACTGAATGCCCCGCCCTTTCATACGCAAGAAGGCGTACACTAGAAAGGGAACTCATACAGACAAAAGAGCTATCTAAGAATTAAAGAGTTCCTGGACAACATTGAGGGACCCAAACTTCTCCAGTAAGGAAAAAGAGATTCGACAGAATACTTAGTTCAGTATTGGACGCAATGTCTCGGGCAGTTGGGGCTCGAGTCTCGAACATAGTCTAATCTAATGTAATCTAAATGCGAAAACTTTTCGTTTCGATAGTCAAAATTTAGCCCTAATAGATTCACTATTGTTCAGTTCACAGTTCACTATATGAAATCTCGAAGTTAAGAGAGAATTGTAAGATCCGTATCGCTCTCTGTGAACTCTATGTTTTTACCAACAGATAAAAGTAATGGTTTTTACTTAATACGAATACATCTAATGGTGCTAACTTGACCCAAGCAACACGGACAGTGTCGAAAAGACTATAATACAATACATAATATGTATATATATAATACAACTAATGTTCAGAGTTTTCTGCAATCATGGGAATACTTAATCTCTCAGCTCTTACAAAAGAGAGTCACCTCAGTCAAATCTTTAAACTACTTCAAACTAATGATGGGTCTTTTGACAGCAGAGAAATTCAATTCAGAAATTCAGGTACCACAAAATTTCCTACCAACCTACCTACTTTAGTTGTCTTCAATTTCAAGGACATTAATCATTATAATTTCCTTGGGGACGATACTCGTCTCCTACTGATAGAGCAGCCTCGTGTTGCGGAGTAGCAGTTAACACATTCAAATTCTCTAAATTCCATTCTGATTACTAAATATCAATAATTTCTTTTTGTCTTTAGCGAGATACCAAAGAATTAGTGTCAGTAATTTTGAAAGAACTGTCATAGAATTGAAAAGTGCGGCATTATGGCTGGTTCACCGCTCTTCACATTCACAATGCTCGTAGAGCTCTTCTAGCCATCGTCATTGTCGTCGTATTGCTTTCTTTTTGCACTCCACACTTACCGTGTGCGTAGTTCTTTTCATTTAGTTTAGCTGCCTCCGTCCGAGACACACTTAGACCTTTATGGCCCATTGTGATAATACAAATTTCACCCCTTTGAAACAATCCAACATGTGTTAACATATAAAACCCATTTCAAATGTGTAACTATAAGCGGCCGTCTGTCTTAATTTTTTATTTTATTTTTGCATTTAATTTCTTTTTCATTTTATGTGATTTCTTCTCATGTGATTTCTTCCGCTTCACGCACAATTAAGTCCCCACAAAAATTATCGCAAGGCATCCTTTGTGGCGCCAGTGCGTGTTCTCCAATTACCACAACAGTGTCCCGCAATTTGCGGCATGTGCTGCGACTGACCGTCGGTCTCGATAAACTTTTCGCCAAAAGTGGGCAAATTGTGAAATTTAAACGCACCACTGACAGCCATGATTGAGGACTTGCCACGCTTGTCATGTACACGTCCAGGCCGCCCACAATTCAAATACCCCACACCCCACTCAGACGCATCGAAAAGTTATTGAGTCTTCAACGGCCAATGCTTTAAACTTGAGCCAAGAAGACGAAGAATCCGAAAGCGTGGGCACACAATTCGCTGTTTTTTTTTTCTTTCGCCCAAAAATGTTAATTAAAACGATGAGATTTCGGCGCTGGTGGTTGGCTCAACGAGGGCAATTCGCAAGAGGAATTTCATGTTTTTGCCGTCAAGTTGTTGGCGTGTTAATTACGATTTCGCCGCATAGCTAAGAAATTGAGGCAACTGAAACTAAACCAACATTTAAATTGATTTGCTGAAATTCCGCTGAAGCCCCAAAGGCCGCCGGGAATACTGACAAGTGTGCGCTCGTTGTTGCGTGGAAAATTTTGCAAATTATTCTGGCAAGCTGAGCGCGATTTTGCAGGCGTCGGGCCAAACAACAACAACAATCTGCAAATACACATATGACAGTGCGGCCAACTATTGGGCGCAGCCTCAGTGCTTCGGTTGGCTGGCGGCCTGAAGTTGTGCAGCGCAGCTCGTCAGCGGCTAAAATCGCATAAATTACGAGGCGGCAATAGGTCGGCGTTCGGATAATTTGTCAGCCAGACGCAGCGACAGCGAATAGTTGGAAAGTTGGGCTGGTGTGTGTGTGCGGCGAGTGATTTAAGACGCACAGCAAAAACTGAATTTTAGAGGGGCACACGCAGTCGAAGGGGGACGTTGGTAGGTTGAACTGCCGCCTGCACGTCGGCACATGGAAATTTTTCTGTTCCTGACAAGTGTGTGTGACGGCCAAATTAGTCCGTTGCGTTGTCGAATCTTGGTCGCAAAAAATTTCACCGAATATGCATGGAATCACAATATCAGCAAAAACAACAACAACAATGACAGCAACAAGGCGGTCATTTCAGAACAAGGCTGTCAATTTAGGGCATTCGAGTCGAGTTGGGCGTTGAGCGGGATGACATTTTCGCGTCACAGCGACATTGGCGAAAATGTCAAAACATCAACGAATGACATGTGAGAAGTGCGCTTGTAGATGTGAACATTTCTATTGTTTAACAACTGAATGCATGAACTGCACATGTGGCATTTGTTTGTTTGAAATTTTAAATCAGTTGGAGCTTTTAAAAAAGGGTTCGGAAGTGATGAGAAGCAAGTGTCTAAATTAAGGTTGTGGATACCTCATATTTTCCTGGATATGTTTATTATTAAAATGACTAAATTATTACTTTTTATTTACTATTTTTTACTATTATTATTATTCAGATAGTCCAAATAATTTCTTAATTTTTGGAATCCTGAAAATTACTTCTCAAAGTGTACGGAAACTCTCAAGAATTGCAAAAGTTTAAGTAAGCCGATTGTGAATACCTCATTTTTTCACAGACATGTTTTATTATTGCAATCATTACTTACTTCTGGGGTCCCGAAGTCACTCGTAAAAATTTAAAAAATTCTTAAGAATTTTAATTTTCTATATTATTAGATTGTGAATACCTCATATCTTCTTGGAAATTAATATAAAGACTTACTTATTATGTCGTCAATTATTTCACTTAGTTCAAATAATTTCTTCATTTTGGTATAGTGAATACCTCATGCGTATTTTAAGGTTGTGAATACCTTCTTCTTGAAAATTTCATTATTATAATGACTTAGTAATTAGCTGGCTTCGAAACGTGAAAGTTAATCCTCGAAGTGTTGGGAAACTCTCAAGAATTCTAAACGTTCAAGTTACCCGATTGTGAATACCTCATATGCATACTAAGTTAGTAAATACCTAATATCTTCCTGGATATGTTTATTATTATAATGACTAAATTTTTACGTGGTGAAGTATTTCACGTAACTGAAATAATTTCTTCAATTTTGGAAATCTGAAAGTTACTCCTCGAAGTGTTCTCAAGAAGTGTATATGTTCAAGTTAGGCGGTTGTGAATACTTCGTATATATATAATGTTTGTAAATACCTCATACCTTCTTGGAAATGTTTATTATTATAATGACTAACTTTCATGTTTAGAATCCTGAAAGTTACTTCTCAAAGTGTCAGAAAACTCAAAAGAATTATAAAGGTGCAAGTTAGCCGATTGTGAATACCTCATATATTCATGGATATATGTATTACCGTAATTATTGATTTATAACTTTTTTAACTATTTTTTTCTTAAATTTCTTCATTTCTGTAGCCCTTGAAGCGATCTAAAAATTACAAACATTGGAAGTTGACCGATATGGTTTGTGAATATTTCAGGGGCACATTCAAGAATTACTCTTTTTTTTTTAATAATTTTTGATTTATTACTTTGTTGAAGTATTTGTTTAAATAATTTCTTAAATTCTGTAGACCTTGAAATATTCTAGTTGGCCGATATGGTTTCTCTTTTTTTGAATTAGTAATGATTTATTATCGTGTTAACTTTTTATTTTCTAAAATAAATTCTTCATTCCTGTAGACCTAGAAGTGACTTGTAGCATCTGTAAAATGTCAAATATTACAAATATTCAAGTTAGTTCATATGTCTTGTGAATACCTCAGTGGTATATTTAAGACTTACTGTTTTTTTAATAATTCAAATTAAATTATTTAATACAAGTTTTGCACGAATTTTCAGCGCGACTCATAAATAATTCACTTTGAATCGTCTTAAACGCTCTTAATTCCACTGAACCTGCGCAAAATGATTGATTTGTAAATTTATCAAACCATCAGTGTTGTTGTCAGTAGTAATGAAATCAAAAATCGCTTGCACAATAATTGCCCACAAGCCACAACAACATTAATTACAATCATATTCCTTTTATCCCATTAACAAAATGCTGCTTTTGTAATAATTCACCGCATTTCAACAGCGAAATCTGAGTGCACGCTTTGATCTAAACATGTGTGCGTGCACGCACACACACACACACGCACAATGATTCCACGCAAATGATTGCCAGCTAACTTGTTTTCCGTTGTGGTATTTGTGCACCGCGATTGGGGGTCCTTGATTTGGTTGTTATTTTCAGCTTAATGTTGTTTTTGTTGTTGTTGTTGTTGCCAACGCATGATTGGATGCTGCGTTGCATACTTCCGGTTTTATTTGACACGAGCGCTGCAATCAGCAATCAAGCCGCAAGTCTGCTGCAGTCTAACACACACACATTCAGCATTGCAATGCGCATTTTTGTTGTATTTGAAATTGTTTTCATTAGTGCTAATCATTTTTGAATTTCCATCGAAGCCTGTGGTGCGTTGTTGCGCAATGCGTGGCGATGACAGTTGGCTTTGGTCGTCATCAAGCCACCACAATAGCAACAACAACAATAACAAGAGTTCAGCTATGCTTTACTTTGCGGTGTCGTTGGCTGACGCCGTTTGATTGACACATTTCTTGATGCGGTGAGTTTACTAATTATTTACGCAAAGTGTGTTTTGGCCTTAAGGAATGAAAGCATACGCAAGTATGTATATTTTAAAATATTGTTACATACATAAATATGTACTTTTCACACCGTTGCTGCGCGACTTATAATTATAATTCTAGTGGAAGGATACGCGAGAGCAGTCATTCGGTATCGAGTTTCAGTAACATGCGACTTGTTGTTGAAAATGTTGTTAGTTGGGTGAGTTGTAAGTGCCACGCCTCTCATTTAATGCCCATACAATTTTATTTAACGTAATTCTAATGTAACCTTAGAGATATTCTTCATTATTTTTTCAAATTTATTCTGGCTGCTGCCAGAACCCATTATTCAGTTATTTTCTGTTGTATATTCTTGTGTAATTTTCTTGAAATTTCTTCTCTCTCTTCCCAAAATGTTCTCTTTTCAAATTTCTTTTCACAAATTTCCTGCTTACCACTTCCAGGTAGAAAATATAATTCAATTCAATCGCTCTGCGTGTTCCTTACACCTGAGCGTATCGAAGCGACAATCTGCATATCGCATGCTAAGCAACTTTAATTACACTCCCACGCACACCGAGCACAACCGACCCAGCAACACCCACAATCACGCACGCACGCAACACACACACACACACACACTCACACACGCAAAGCGCCAGAAACCAAGAAAATTGCTCGACGCGGCGCCTAATGACACGCAATTTTAAATGCGGCGTAAAATTAAAAACTTCAGCGTTAAATCCCTTTCTCGACTGTCGAACGTGAGATTCTTGTTGCCGTTGCCGTTGTTGGTATTTTTGCCTTTTATCCGCCTCTTAAGTTGGCCAATAAAAAGTTTAATTGTCGCTGTAGCAACGCAACACCGAACGCGGCAGCAACTCGGAGGCAACCGAAGGAACCGTCCGACTGGAATGGCTGCCTCATGTATTTTCAATATGTAAACGGCGATAATGTGCGCGGGGGGCGTTCAGTGAAATTGAAGATTGCCGCCCACGCTGGCGGCAGCGCACTTTGCCGGCTTTTAGGCGTTTTTGGGAGTTGTAACCTCAAGGGTTGCGTTGCAAAACAGAGCCGAAACTCGCAACGACGGTGGAGAGTGGAGCGTGGGCGGAGCGGGGGCAGCATGTAATTAACTGTTGGTGTTGTAAATTCGCCAAAGTTGAAAAGTGGCACGAAACAAGCGCAACAAATAAGCAAAATAAATTCTGTCGAACCGAGAGCAGACAAAAGGTGAACACAGCAGGCGGTCGCCGCTCGATCAGTGGCTGTTTTGATTCGTGCCTACAAATGCCATTGCTGTTGTTGCTGTTGTTGTTCGTTCAAAGCGATACGCTACCAAAGTTCGAACGCAAAGTTCTGCAACACTCGACCATAAGTCAGAGCGTTGTGGCATTTGGCAACGCACTGTTGCGGCGGACTCAATTTAAATATTCAATGTTTTTCAAACCGAACAAAACTGGACTCGCCGTGGCGGCGATAGGAAGCTGTGCCGTTGTGGAGCCGCTCGAGCGCGGCGCACTTAATGAGCTCGTTTTAATTAAATGATGAGTGCGCGTTGGCGTAAAGTTTGCCGGCTAAATGGGAAATGTTCTGCGGAAATGTATATCAAGTCGCTGTGCATTACCGGCGTTGAAATATTTACTCAAAGTTTGGCAGGAAGTTGTAAAATTTTATTGGCTGCATTTAGTTTGAACTGGGCAAATGAATAATGTCTGCGAAAAAAAAGCACAATTAACGAGTGTAAACTAATGAAAAGGCCAAAGGTAACGAATTAAGTTAGGGCGCCTGAAAGTAGGCTCAAGTTGAAAAATATGAAAGTCGTAATATTAATCAAAGGAAAAATAGACACTGGAAGCAAGCAATTGTTTTTGTTTTTGGCATTTTTCACTTTTAAAAAAATATGATTCGCTAGCATTAGCAGACATAAATTTTCGCGAATCCCATTGCAGCATTGCCACATACAAAATATTTTAAAATTTAAATCATATGTTGGAGAAAATGTTTGAACTCAAGTTAAGAATAATGCTTTATATCAACTTGAGAATCATAGAAATGTCAAACGTTGGAAAAATATTTTTTGGTGTTTATTGGGTTAGGAAGGTTTTTCGCTTTGTATGCATTTTGAACTAATTTAGTGCAACATTTCAACTAATTTAAAACAAAGTTTAGTTTCTGTCGAATTGCAAGCTTCTTTCTATAGTCAATCAAAAATTTATTGATAAAAAAATAAAATCAACTGCCCTCAAGTTGTGTTAAAGTGCAATTTTTACTCAATTTAACAACGTTTCGCGTTCAATATTCCAACTAAACATCCGATCAGCCTTACAAGACACACTAATCGAATTTCATTATTGGAAAATTAGTTGGCTCATTTCCTTTTTATGCGCCTCCGGTGCAAAATTACTGGAATGGGGTAGAAACAAGTCGCTGCAGCTCAATTAAGACGCTTCCTTGTTCGCAGTCGCAAATGTGTGGAATGTCGAGGAAAACTTTTACAGCGCAGCAAGCGGCTCAAACGCACTTCTAACGAAACAAGGCAATCAAGCAACAATAACAAAGACGCACGGCCAACCGGAAGCGGTTTATTAAAATCAGCGCAACCTGCAACGTTGCCGAGCAAAAACACCGAACAGCCATTGGCGGCCGATGCCACTGTTGCAGACAGAAAAGCGTAGGGAAATTTGCAATTAAATTCCACGCAGCAGGAGGCAAAATACTTTGCGCATCGGCGCCTGCAGCTGTTGCCTGGTGTTGGCAAGTTTCTGTGTGTGTATGTGTGTGTGTGTAGAAGCGGTAAAATGTCAGCACTGTACTAAGTAAGTTAACAAGCGCCGCTGGTGTGCCGTGTTGCAATGTTGCTGTGCGTGTTTTTTTCATTGATATGTACGAGGAAGCATCGAGAGCTCAGTTAGCCCTCGTCAGTATGAGACTTTAATGCACTAAGCCTCCTCAAGTTCTCCCCTCCGAACACTACCGTCAAGTCTTTGGTCGGAGGGCAGATTTGGGTCGGCACTATGCGCCGTCAGTTTGTCGCCACAGTGGGAACGTTCTTCCCTGCTGTCATTGCCGGAAGCGCAACGTCGCTATTCAGCTTTTCTCATCTCTTGGTGTATGTCAGTGACTTGACAATCCGACGGAAGTGGTGAGTCATCGTCCCCAATCCGAAAGTGTGAGTGTATTTGTCTGCGAGCTTAAACAAACAAAACTGCTCGCGGAAGACCAACAGCCCGAAGACTGCCTTCTAGGCATTTTGAGCATCGTAGGTATACAACAATAACAATGACAATGAAAATAGCCCAAAGACAGCGTAGAGATTATTTTGTGTTGGTATTAGTGTAGTGTTTGTACATTAGATCGCAAGTTGCATGGACGTGGTTTCAAATCCACAATGAGTCAACAGTAAAAATTGCAGAAATATTTATTTACTTTAAAAATAAAAATTGAAAAATCATCATTTCCGCTGCAGCAAAAATAGCAAATCCGTCATTCAGAGAAACAATATTAGTTGAATTATATTAAATAATTAAATTGAATTCAATATAATTTAATGAAATGTTTATTAAGTATGATCCCCATAGCGTTGTTGTACATTTGTACAATCGACTGCGTAGATGTTGTAGCTACATTTGTGTGTGTGTGTGTGTGAGCGCAAGTGTTGGCTTACAGCTTCATTGACTTGAAGTGCGCCACAGAAGTGAGTTCGCTGCACGTTGCCAAGTGGTATCCACAAAGTGCCACTCGAAGCTGCCAAAACTGTCGGCAACACTTGATACACGCACTAACACACACACAAGCATACACATAACGGTACCATCACACCCACCGACAAAATTGAATTAGTTAAGTGTTTTAGTTGTCAGTAAAAATTTGTAAATTTAATAAAACTTTACAAAGTTTCTGAATGCAAGTGTTGGAAAAACTTTAACCATTTGTTGATGGGCCACAGCCTGAAATTGTATTTCATATCCAAAGTTATTCAATGATTCCAATTTTAATTATTTATTTGAAACTTCATGAAACTTCTAGCAATCTGTTGGGTTTGAAAATACGGTATGAGTAACTAACTTTTAATTAAAGTAATTTCAGCGCCTTTAGAATCAGCAGAAACTTTGACAAAAGATATATGAACTACCCAAAAGTGTACAGAATGCCGAGACTCGCATTTGTGGATGTCGAAGGTGATCCATAGGTGTACCGAAAAACCTCTCTCTGGTCAGTGTATGTAACACAAAATATGGGCATCTATAAAGACGATAGGAAATGTTGAGAGCAAGGCACGAGGAGATCCCCCATAACCACTCTTCTGTTTCCCCAAGAACTCAACTGGCTTACATAGTTCGCCTTCTGCGACAGGACCCCTTATGGGAGACAATATTCAGGTTGGAAGAAAGTTCTTTACTGCAGTTTATTCGCAATCCTCGTATGCCAGAATTATTGAACAATAATTCAGTGCCACATAAAGACCTCAAACGGCCATCACTCTCTTTAAATCTAACATAGTTAGAACTTCAGCTTTAATATTGAATATTGAATTTTTTCATAATGTGTAATGTCAGTTGTTGTTAGGAGCAAATATATCTCAACAGGCTTTCATAATCATGAATTCCATAAAACATGCAATAACTGTTATATCAATAGGGGCATCAAAGCACAACAACAACAACAACAACACATACTTACTAAGCACAACCAAAATGACAGTTGCAACAACCACGGCAGCACATAAAATTCAGCGTTAAACCTTCACAGCTCCGTCGGGCCCAACACGACGGGCTCTGTGGGCTTTTCGCTGTCAAACCACAGCCTGCCACATGCCACATTCAACGCGCATCAACATTACGCGTCAAGTTTATGGTCTGAGCAGCTACAGAAGACGGAGGAGTGGGAATGAGCGGGCGACATAAGCCGCTTCCGGTTTCGGTCTATGTAAATTACCACATTTTGTCAATGTGCCGCTATCACTTGTTGTTATTTTTCGTTTGGTGTTGTTATGAAAAATTCAGCAAGCACCTTTGATGCCACTCCACGGCGACGCAACTAAGACGACATTTTGCGCGCTATTCGCCATTTTCCAAATTTGAGGGATTTGCTCGAGGGATTGAGGCCAACGGTTGGCGGTTTGAGGGGTGAGGGGTGCACCACAGAGTGGTTCTTGTTGTCTTGTTGCCAACATAGACATTGCTACTTATTGTATTCCCGGTCCCCAGTCGCGCGAGCGAATCTGCTCATTAATCAACTTTTGATATCAAGCAAAGCATAAAAAATAATCTCTTTCTCTCTCTGTCTTGCTTCTGCACTACAACGCCCAACGCGCAGTTTAACCCATTTCAGTGTGTGTGTGTGTTTGTGTCAAAAAGTAGCAGCTTTGCTAATGCGTTAAGAAAATGCTAAATTAAAGACCGAAACACGTTTGTGTGCAGGCAATCGAGACGATACTAGGTGATTGTTGTTGTTTTTGTTGTTGTTACTATTTTATGCACGTTAGCTGTTGAATTGGTAAATAGCGCAAAAGGCCACAATCACATAATCACATTATTGCACTGACGCTACAAGACACACACACACACACACACATACATATACATAAGAAAGCGTCGAACGCCCAACAAGGCAGCTGAAGTGTAAATATTAGCAAAATGTATTCGCATTACTTTAGTTTCAGCTTCAGCAACAGCGGTGTGTCTGTCCGTGTCAGTGTGAACGGCCAGCGACCAGCAGCCAACAATGCGATTGTGTCTGTGTGTGTTTGAGCAACAAATGAAATCACCAACAAACGCACAAAGCAATCGTACAGCAACAGCAGCCGTAACGTTTCTATGTTAATCTCGATGTGTGTAATTAACAGCCGCTGGCTGCCACACACACACACGCACGCAAGTTAATACTCATACATATGTATGTACATGTGTGCAGCTGTGTAATCTTTAATTATATTTGCTCAATATTTGTGCAATTTTATTTATGGTCGGTTGCTGGTCGTTGGCAGCAGCCGTCACGCCCGAACGTTGTCACAGGTCGCATCTGCACAGACATACACAATAGATAAATATTTAATATATAATCGAGTAAAAGTAAAACACGTAATCGGGTGCCAGTTGCTACAATTGAATATTGCAGCTCATTACTAACCAAAACCTATGTTGTTGAACCTCAAATTGGAAAATTGAAAACACAAACATTCAAATGACCACACAACACAAATACGTTAAAAGGCTCAAACAAAACAGATATTTGAGCTAAGCGCACAATTTCGCCTCTCGACGAAATATCTGACATGATTTAAAAGAAGTTAAAGTCTCACACTGAAGCGAGTTAATAATTTCCATTTCCATATAAAAAACACAAAACAAAAAAAAAAAACATTAAAAGGGTTTAAGCACATGAAAGAGGTGAATTACTCGGCGTTGGCTTTCATTGCCTCCCATCTGCGTAAACAAAAACACACGTACTCATTTAAAATTTCATTTAATATGAATGTTTGTGTTAATGTCGAAAATTAAAAAAAGGAAGATAGAAATCTTGGAATTTGTTTTGTTGCAAATGTTTTGCTTTCCTTCAACCAGTTAGAACTCATTCCGTTTTCTAGGTTATAAATGATTAAAATATTATTTTTAATAGCATTTTTGACAATCTGACAATCTCATTATGCATTCCACAATTTGAAATGAACGACAGTCAACTACAGGTTACAGTTTAATTTACTGTAAGGGTTCATCCCGTTTGCACAACAAAGTCCTTTCGACCTCAATCAACTTGAAATGCCTGATTGGCAAAACAAACCAAATGTCGTCTAAGTCGATTGACATATAATTAAGATGTCGTACATGATTTGGATTTATAGTATTTAGCAAGTTTTAATTGATGTGAGATGTATTAATCAAAGCCGTAGATCGAACATAGCCTGGTGAGAGAAATCTTAATTTGGTTATGCAGACCAAGATTGAAGAAAATCCATTCATAGTAGATGTTCAAGTTTTGTGATTTGGCCAAATCGACGTGAGAAGGCAGGAATTTTTAAGAAATGCCAATCGACGTTTCACTGCAAAAGTGTTTTATTTTGGATATTTATTGTAGACATAGTACAATTCAAGGAAATAAGATGATGATTACTTTGACATGGTTAGATTTATACGATTTTTAACTTGCAGCGCTTTGTTCAATAATTGGCTGTCATTGTCAAAACCCTCATGCCGATTGACAAAAATTGGGACTTCTCGATTGCTCAGCTTCTCTTGGGGCAAATTTTTCTACAGCTAAATCATTTGCCATAGACAGAAACAAGTGGAAGTTACTTGGTGCCAGGACCGGACTATAAGGTGAATGCATAAGACCCGCTGCTTCTGGACAGTCACTTTGGATGTGTGTGGCTTGGCGTTGTTCTGATGGAACACAATGCATTGCCTTTGGCCATAGTTAACCGATGCTTCTTTCACACACTTCCAATTGTTGACAGCACTGGTTCGAATTTAGAGTTTAACCATAGGGCAGCAACTCATTCTAAATGATTCCCTCTCAATTCGACCAAACACGCAGCAAACCCTTTTTGACTGTTACGACTGTTTTTGCTTGACGCTGTCGTAAGTGATTCACTTTTCAGCCACTTCTGAAGTTGGTGGATTTTGTTGCGATTCAGCAGAGATTCGCAGATGCAAATCCGGTCCTTGAGGTTTCTTGCTTTCATTTTCTTCTTATTTTCCAGTTTCTTTTTGTATTCAGCCTCGTTCAAGTGTTTCCAAAAGGCTTTTTTCGTGCAATGCTTAGATTTTGGGCAATAAAAACAGTGCTTACATGGGTGTCGGACTCAATGATTTCCATGATTTAAACGACTTTTTCGACATTGGCTTTCACAATTTGTCTTCCAAAACGTTGGGTATCTTTGACATAAAATTTTCAGTCAGCAAGCAAATCCGCAAATGGCTTAAAACAAATAAAGTATTTTTCTGTCAAAAAGAACTTCTGCCAATTCTAACAAAATTTTCAACTGTGTTAAAAAAAACTAAGACTATGTGCCAGAAATAAAATATTCACATCATTGTTTTGCAAATTGTGCGATTTAAAAATAATAACAAGGTATTAAAATTTCAATAGAAAATATAAAATGCACTGATTGCTGATATTCATATTAAACTAGAAGTTTTTGTTGTGAATATTTTCAACGAAATCAATCAAATGAAAATAAATACTAAATTATTTAAATGCATAAAATACTTGGAACGTGCAAATTTGTGATTATGGGAAACAGTTGTTCTACACAATTAAAAACAAAAATTTGTATGTAATTCCTTAAAAAGGCATTTAAAATTATTAACACAAATGTTCGCGGAATTGATTGCATTTGACTACATTGTTAGAGTTTTTCTATTTTCTATGCATACAATGAAATTTATGCTAAAGATAGAAAAATATCGTAGAACAATGCAGTAAAACTGTGCAACTTAAATGTTAGAATAGTCCAAAAGTGCAGACTTCGTTTTTTGGAATATGTGGAAAATTTGCAGATTTGTTATGTTAAGTTTGACTTAACAACAACTCTGATTTGGTTTCGCTTTAATGCTGATTTGCTGGAACCATCATGAAACTACAACTAAATTTCCCAGAATTAGCTAGAAACCTCACAAATTGCAACCTTTTCTCATGTACTCAACTTTTGAACACAGAGAACGAAACGTTCAACACAACAAGAAATATTCCTGCACCAAGTTCTCGCAAGTGAACGCTTGAATTCAAAATTCACTTAGCTGCAGGTGCAGAAAACTCCTTCACTTATGGCCATCACAGGCAACCAACAGTAGGAAGCAGTGGAGCTTTTAAAATTTCAATTTTTAATATTTCTTTCTACGTACTTTTCGTGGGTTCGAGTGCTTTTATTTTTTGTTGACTTCTTGTGGATTTTTTCCATTAAATTGAGTTTAATGCCAACCAGTAATGGCTTTAAAATTACAGGGAAAACATATTTCGTAGGTTCAGCTGGTTGACCGCATTGACCACGCATAGACGATGCTTTGTCCTTAGCGGCACCAGCTGGAGTTCCTTAGGCGTTAGAAGCTGGTGAAGTAATAGTCACATAGAATGCCTGTGATTTTGGCAATTTTGAGCAGTGATTTGATGTCAAATTTAGGGACTTTACCTACCCCACGGAAATACAAGTTTTTGTGGCGCATTGCTCTTCAAATTTCCTGCACTCGTTCAATTCAGTTATGACCAAAATTTTCTCCATACAAGAGTTTAAAAATAATCTCATCAGATTTTTGAACGCAAATGGAAAATTGTGTGCAAAACAAAACATTGTAAAAAATGTGTGGAGGCTGAGCAAAGCATTTTTGGGACACTGAACTCATCGTCTGATACCTAACATTCAAAAGTGTAGGGGAAAATATAGTTTTAATTTATTTTAGATGCCTTGTGAAGACGTCCAGCTCCCAATGTTGGAAAATGCCCTCACATTGCTTCAGTTTTAGCTGGGAATGGTTAGATTGAAGCTTTAAACAAGCCGCAATCCACACATTGATGCATAGTGTCATAGATGAACTGGAACGTAACCCTTTCTACCCCAAAGTAGCCTGAGAGCAACTTCACCTATTTGTCATCTTATAGTAAAAGCTACTATTGATTTATGGGTTTAATTTAAGTAGGCACGAACAAACTAATATTTTTAGAAGTGAGTTCAAAGCAAATTACAAAAAGTTTACTGTTATTCCCAAAATAATTTCCAAAAATTGTCAGCGATATCAGGGAAAGTTTGTGTTCTAATTGAAGTCTACGAATTGGGCGCGTTTGAGCAAAACTCTGTTTCTTTAAGAATGGTTAAATAAAATCAAAAAGTGATACTTTTGTATTTTTCCCCAAATATTAAGTAATTTTTCTGTAATTGAAAATAGTGATATAAAATTTATTTAACCCGTTTTAAGCTAAAATTGTTCAAAAGTAAATAACTTCTAGAACTCTAACAAAGAGGCGGGGCGACTTCAAATGTCGTGTGCACACTTCTTACAAAAGTGTTTCATGATTTACATACCAAAAAGTAATATCGAGACACAGGATAAAATTCGGGGTCGAAAGGATTAAAGAAGACAACAGACAAACTTGAAGTAAAACTTGTGAAGAGAACGAGTGAAGAAAGTACTCAATAATAGAATAAACACGAAGGCACATTTTACGACCAACAAGACGTAAGATTTGTTGTCCCATGTGAACTGTTTCCTGTTTGATCTGTTTAAAAATTCACCTATAGTATGTGTCACAAAAATATGGAACAGTTGGTTATGAAAGTGTTAAAGTCATCATGAATCATTTTTCACTGATTCAGTTTAAAACTCGATTTAAACTTGATTAAGTTTGCGTAATTTATTTAATAAAAAGTGAGGTGTATTGTTTGCATTAAGCCAAACTATAGTTGAGGCCATAAGGCTTCGGGGCGTAATTGAATCAGTTGCCGTAGTGCCCGAATTCAAAAATTCCATTAGCTCCCACTGCCACTGCCGTCTGCCGGTTTCATTAGTGCGTGTGCACCGAATATTTATTTAGCAATGAAATCAAGCAGCAAACATTAGAATTCGCGTCACGCCGACACCCAATGGCGAAGTCAATTAAGAACCCAAATGCCAACCAGCCAACTAGCCAACGCAAACGTTGCTGATGAAAACAACACCAACAGCAACAACCACAGCAACAGCAGCAGCAGCTGTGGTGTTGGCCTCTGTGAACATTACAAATATTTGCGCAATCGACTGAAAATTAATTTCCTTGTTCAAATTCGGCTAAATGCGCCGAATTGTGCGTAATGAAATATGAATATCACGCGTGACGGCCGCCGCACCACGCAAAATGGAACCGACAGAACGACGAGGCAGGACGCAGCACGAAAATATGCTCAATTTACATGATTAAAATCGGCAACTTTTGGCGTCAACAGCAGCCACAAGTACGGTTGCCACTTGGCCACAATTTTTCTAACCAGAATTGTTTGGAAAAGCAACCGAAATGTTGCCAAGTTACTTTCTTTTTTACTTCGTGCAACAACCCAAGAAGGCATTTTCTATGTGGTTATGATGAAAAAAATATGTGAAAGTAAAAACAAAAATGAAAACCATAACCCACCTGAAGTTGTGTGCTTAATAGGGAAAACAAAAAAAATGGTTACTTCAATGTTTGTAGCTAACAATTTATCAATGTTTTGTACATTGTAGGATTTCCTTGCAAAAAGTCATCAAACAGAAAATAAAGTAAAGAAAATAAAGTAGCCAAGTAACCAAACGGAGAAAAATTAACCTACATATTTAAGGTTAAAAGTAAACAACTGTGGCAACCGTGGCCCATAATACAACAACTAACACAAATGAACGACGGACAAACCAACAAAGCCAGCAAAGCGAACGATTCGTTGTGGGTTGAGAGTGTTTCGCTTGATTGCTGACTTTTGTTGTTGTTGCAATTTGTATTGTCATTGACATTAAAGAGTTCGTTGTTGTTGTTGTGGGTGTATTGTGTGTCTAAGTATTTGTAATGAATTGCTAATAATTTTGTTGAACAATGCTGTCAACAGCAAAATGTTGTTGTTGTAATGTATGAACATTGTTGTAACTAGGATGTATTTAGTTGTTGTTGTTGTAGTTTGCGGCATGTACCAAATATTTTATGACTTTTTTCAATATTGAATATTTTAGTACGAAATTTAGATAAGTTGTTGTTGTATTGGTTGTTAAATGCCAAATTTATAATATATTTAAAAACTGCAAAATGTTGCTGTTGTAGTGTGTATTTTGTTGTTGTAGTTTGTAGCATGTACCGAATCTTTTTTTGATTTTTTTTTAAATATCGAAAATTTCAGTACGAAATTTTGATAAGTTGTTGTTTTTGTACTGATTGCTATACCCCAAAATGAGAATATGTTTTGAAAATTCCTCCGTTAACCAAAACCGATGTGTTGTTGTTGCAGTAGTTGTTGTTGTTTACACTTGAGTAGAAATTAAAGCTGTCAACTAGTACGAAATATCTAAGTTGGATTAATGGTTAGTTCTGTCGTTGTTACGTTTGTTTTTGCACTATTTGGTTGTTGTTGCATTAGTTGTCTTAAGCCAAAGAAAATATTTTGCAACTTTGCTCAATATTTTAATCTAGAATTACAAATTGTGGAAACGCAAAATGTTTCAGATTACTTAAACAGTCTTGTTGTTGTTGTCACACAAGTTTTAGTTGCCTTGTTGTAAGATTTCATTTGCCAACATTTTAAGTTCCAAATTTAGCTGCCAGCAAAACTTGGCCAACGCAAAACTTATCCCATAAGCCGCCTACAAATCTCGACTTATCTATTTTTGCTTACCATCTATTTTTGTTTGCTACAGTAACAACAACAACAAAAGTCATTCACACATTTCATGGCGCCATGTTTTTGTTTGCATGTGGCCGTTTTTTCTTACATGTTTTCGCTTTTTAATCATTTAGCATCTGTTTAATTCGCTATTTGTGTTGGTTCCTGTTTAGATTACTTTTCTGTTCAAATGTTGCCACATCATTAAAATAATCTCAACACTCATTGATGTCGCTTTCAATGTGCCACAAATACTCAATTTCATTGATTCCACGCGCAGCTTTTCAACACTTTGCCAAATCATTTCTGTTTATTTATTTAATTTGTAATTTTTTTGTTTGTTTTTTCTCATTTCCGCCACGCTGCCGCATTGGAATTTTAATTTCAATTATTTATGCAAATTGCCATGTCGAATTCTCCGCCCATCGGCTGCAACGTCAACGCATGCAAAATCAGCCACAACGTTGTATTTGGCGCGCGGGAAAAATCTCGGCGTCTGTTTGCCCCCTTCGCCGCCGTGCTGTGAAATTCGCCGGCAGCTCCAATTCGCCGGATCGCTGGTGCAGTTTGTGTGTTTATTTATTTTTTGCCATTTACGTGCCGCAAATACAAAAATTTCATTTTCCAGCCAAAACTTCCGCTGACGTTATGCTCTGTATGTGTGTGTGTGTGTGTGTTTTGAGTGTGTGTGTGTGTTTATGAGTGTGTATGAGTGGCTTAAGTAAATACCTGCGAGCAATTTGTTGGCCATTGAAAATTGCGCGTCGCACTTGTTTATTGCTTGTGGCAGTCGTTATTGTTCTTATTGTTTTTTTTATTCATTTGTGTTGTTTTTGTTATTGCTACTTTGACATATTTGCCTTCGGAAGTGGTTACAGCTGCAGGTGCAAGCATTATTTTATTACAATTCATATCGCCTCCGTGAGATTTTGTGCCGTGAGAATTTATGCCGTGAGCCGCTTGCAGGTGAAAAGTCGAGAGCGACGATTTCATGCATGTAAAGCAGCAGCACGCATAAGTGTTGATAATCGCTTGGTAAACAACGGTATTAAGTGCTTCCAGGATGCCAATCAAGGACCAGGAAATGCAGGAACGTTAATCAAACCGTCGTCAACGCGAACAGTACACGCAGAGTGCGGCTTCATTGTGCGGAGAAGAGATGAACAGAAAGGAAGAAAGAAATTTGGCTCTAAAAAACGTCTAAGCTTACAAGCTGAAGCTTCATCGTCTCTAGAATTCTTTCCTGTCTAGAAATTTCACTTTAAATAAGCCGCATCTTTTTTCTACCTTCATCTTCTCCACAACTTCATCTATTGGATACTTTACACTATCTGAGGTTCGAACTATGCTGAAGCTACATAATCTTTGGACTTTCTTCCTCTCTGGAAATTTTAGGAGCTCTAAACTCTTGAAGGTTTAAACATGGCTAAAGCTGAATCGTCTTTGTATTTTCTACATTTCTGGAAAGAGCTGCTTGTACTTGGTTACTGCATTAACGTTTTGATCAGCGTTTAGAGGCTTCTAAGTCAAATATTCTTTTTGCTGGAGCTTCATGATTTCTGGAGTTTTACGTCTTTTTCCTTTGCCTTTTTCTGAACTTCGCCGTAACTTTACCTTCAACTGTCTTAGGCCTTATGGTTTTTATAACCTTACCTCCTCTTAAGCTTTATTCATTGTGGCTAAATGAGTGCTGTCTCAAGTGATCTGTCGATGCCACCTCTAATCCCTTCCTTTCCTTGTTCCCTTGTACCCATGTTTCTATTTCCCTATTTTCTGCTCCCCGGCTTCGGCCGTTTGTGTCGTTTAATGTTGATTGTACTTCTTGTCACTCTAATTTGTACTCCATCGAATAAACACCCATAAACCGAATCCAACCGTGTATTATTTCTCCTGCTCCGCGACGATCCGATTTATACACATTTTGACACCCTCTCTGGATCTTCACGCTCTCTGAAACTTTGGCTTTTTTGCAGCTTCAGTTCCTTTAGTGTCTCCCAGTTTCAGCTTCAGTTTCTCTAAAACTTCAGAAACTTCTGAAACTCATTGCGACGATCATGCATCTCGCTCGCACGTAAGCGATATGACACAGCAACAACTACTGAACGGGCATGCGTCAACCATAACAGCATTGCCTACCTTTAGGGGCATGGAAATTTCGACGAAGTGCACAGTGATTCGTTCCATAGACAAAATTCAAAAAATTTACGGTCTCAGAATTTAACGATTTTGATGTCATTTGAAAGAAAAAACTCCAACTAAGAAAACCCCAAAAAATCTGTGCAAAAAATCAATTATCGTCTGTGCAAAAGCGACTCAAAGTTGAACCTTTTTTCTCAAAAAATTTGAAACTCATATTTTCTGTTTTTTAATCTATTGAGTAAAAAAAATTTAAAAAAGAAATGGTTACCAATAAGTTGCTAAAGATTTCAATATAGAATAAGAAATGATGTGGCCATTTTCGCTTTTGATGTTTTCTCAAAATTTACCAAGCTGAGGCTTTTACTTTAGTTTTAATTCAAAATATTTTTCTAAATTAAAAATCTGAAAATTGGCAAAACTTAGAGGAAAATATTTAAAAAGTATGTGAAAGTATGTTCCTCGATTTTGTTTTTTTATTTTAAGAAGCATTCTTCCTTTGTCGGATAATGTAATTACATCCTCCGATATCTTCCGATCTCAGAAAATAATTCTATTTGAAAAGTGGTCTAAACACGTATTTTTCGACAAAATTTATTTTATTTATGCCTAAAAGTATGCAATCAGCACGAAAAATGATAAAATCTACAAAAATGCAAAACATACATCTATTATTATCGTTTTTATTGCAAAACTAAAGGGTCCTGAGACAATTTCTGTTACTCTTTGGAATAATCAATGTTGACGTTACCGATTAAATGTAAAATCTTAAAAATTCAGCCAACGCACTTGGTGCTATAGCTCTCCAGAAGTGACGAAATTTGAAAATTTGAGACTCTGGCATTGCCAAACTACAAAAGTTTAATAAAAACCAAATGGAGATTTCAATTCAGCAGACCATGTTTTACTAGTATACCAAATTTTATGAGGAACGGACCACTCCTTCTAATTTTGTCCCGCGGTTGTATGGAGTCGAATCACTGTGCGATGCTAGAATGTTCGAGAACGAATCCGGTCAGGCCGCCGGGTACAGCGCAGCAGTCAGTCTGGATTTCGGCAAGTGACTTTACAACACGGAGTAAAAATACTAAACTAACTAGTGAAAGTAAGGTGAACTAAAAGGCACAGTGAAGTCTAAACACAGTGAAGTCTAAATTGGAAAAAGTGGCTACTAGTGGTAAACTTCGTTGAAGTATTTAAAAATGTTTTATTTTGGGCACAATCCAGTGTAACGAACACGCCTGCATTGACCAAACGAACTGAATCTTTGAAAAATTTTTTGTGTTTTGTGTTTGATGGGCGTCGCTGCAAAGCTTGTTCCTTCGAGCTTCGAAACAACTCTTAAAAAGGAAATATAGATATACCCTTCGCAACCATTCGGTTACATCACAATAGAGCTTTAGGCTCTATGCGCCCCTTTGTGTGTCCAATACTCACTCAGCTTCATTCAAATTTAACTGAATCTTTTGAAGCGGCCGCTTTCACCGAACACACTCGACTCTTGTGTCCACATTCATGAACTCGCGTATGGAGGAAGACAGTAATTTTAATTACAACTCACTCGAATTTATTGCAGTCCATACTCACACTTCTCTCCCATTGCTAAGCTGTCAGTCGCATTGTGCGTCGTAGGTAAATAAATCATAACACTTGCTGAATTTTTTCGTATATGTAATTTTGATTTATTAGCAATTTCACCAATAGAGATTTTTTTTATTTATATATTTTATTTCAATTTTGTTGTTGTTTTTAGTTTTGTTGTTATTTCGTTTCTTCGCTCTTTCGTTACACCTTTACAGAAATTGTGCACTTTATCACTTATGTATATATAAAAATAATATACAATGTTTATGTATAAATATGTGTATGTGTATGTTTGTATTTATGTATGTTTGTATGTGTAGGTTAAAATATGCTTTGCACACATTTATTCAGATTTTCGACGCTGTGGCCGACTCGCCCATAATTCATGCATAACAACGCTTCGGTTTAGCATGTCGTTAGTCACTGCTGTGTTTGTTTACGTCTGTATGCGTGTGTGTGTTTAGTCAAGAACGTTTTACTACAGAAAGGATGTGTTTAGTTTAGTGAGAGGCGCGACAAAAATGCTCTCAATTCTCGAACAATACATGAAATCGCACGTCAAACATTTTACTGTGTTGTTGTTGTTATTTTGTTTATTAAATATATATGTTAAATTGTTCAATGAAATACAAGTGTAAATATGTAATTTGTATGCGCAGTTAGCAGTTTTCATCGATTGATGCCATTTTTGATTGAACTAAGAAAGTTCGTACAATTTGGCGTTTATCTGTCCATCTTTCCTACTGCCTCTCTGTCGGTATGTATGTTGTAAGGTACCAAATAGTTTGATCAAAAGTTTATTTTACTATGAAACACAATTTTTTATTAAAATCGAATCGATTAGCTGAGAAATGCAAAACTTTCACAAATAATCCTTTCAACTATTTACAAATACAATCAGCTACCGCTTGTGTACCTTCACAAATATAGGCACTGTTTATCTGTGTGTGTGTGTGTGGGTGTGTGTTTTTTGATGTGCCAGCGCCACACAAGCGGCGCATAAATCACGTTTTCCATTTAGTTGTTTGCCTTTGGGCTTAAATCCTAAACCTACGTTCATATTTTTATTGCGTAACGCTTGAAATGAGCGAAAATATTTGCGGGGCTCAGTTCCAAATATTTCACTCATTCCATTTGTGCGCTTCTGTTCGCTCGTTACTCAACCTTAACTAATCCTAAGCGCTATGCAAACTAACAATTAGTCGAATTTACACTAATTCATTTATCCATTTACATATTTCATTTGATTTTTGGCTTAGTCTATGTTTTTTGTTGTTGTTATTAGTAGTGCCGACACTTTTCATTTAATTTACCAACTGAAATGAAATCATTTTCGTCGACAGTTTAACTCTTTTTGGGTTTCGTTTAATTATTTTCGTTGCTAATAAACTTTGTTTTATTATTGTTGTTTTTATAGTGTTTTTTAACCTCTCAACTTTTGACCACAGACAGCGCTAAAAGCACATTTCCTCCATGACGCGTTTAATGGTAAAATGTGAAATGAAACCTTTTAGTCGAATATAATTTTTGAGTTTGTGAATATTGACAGAGGACAACATAAACATTACACAGAATGTGACAACGTTTTAAACAATCTTTACAAAATCTGTAAAAAAAAGCTTAAAATTTGCTTATGTGACAACTTGTCACAAAATCCAAAATCACAAGCAAACTAAAAAAAATTATGTACACTTTTATTTTGATCTAAAACGCTTCAGATTGCATGGATACAAAAAATATGACAACTTGTCACACGTTTAAAACCTTTTGCTTTCTTTACTTTTTTTTAACTTAATCAACATTAACAGAGGACAATAGAAACATAGCACAGAATGTGGCAATGTTTTAAGCAATCTTTACAAAATCTGAAAAAAAAACAATTTGCTTATGTGACAACTTGTCACAAAATCCAAAATCACAAAGAAGCTAAAAAAGTTTAAGTACACTTTTATTTTGATCTAAAATGTTCCAAATCGCATAAATACAGAGTTTTTGACAACTTGTCACATATTTCAAAACGTTTGTTTCCTTTTCTGTTTTTAAACTTTATCAACATTGAGAGAGGACAACATAAACATAGCACAGAATGTGACAACATTTTAGGCAATTTACAAAATCTGTGAACAAAAATTTGCTTATGTGATAACCTGTCACAAAATCCAAAATCACAAGTTGGCTAAAAAGGTTAAGTTTGAAAAGTGCTTAAAATTGCATAAATACATAAATACGTACACAAAAAATAAATAAAAAACTTTTGGAGAACTTGTCACAGTTAATAAACCAATCTTAAAAAAGAATCTTTAATTTAATTATTCACAAATCTTACTGAAATATATTATAGCAAATAACATCACACATTTAAATTATTTATATTGCTTGTGTGACAAATTGTCACAAAATTAAAAATTAAAGTTTATTCAAATATACATTTGTTTTATCTAAAATCATTTAATTTAATCTAATAAAGCTGTTTGTGACAACTTGTCACATGTGACAAATTCAAAATCTAACCTTGAAATCAATTACTTTTAAGAACAAAAAAATTAAATACTCGTAATGAGAATTGAGTTATTTAAATTGACATTTCATAAAATACAAAAAACAATGTCACACTACTTGAATGTGAACAGACACTTTCAATATTGCTTGTCACACAAGGCAAAAACATTGTCACACTTATGACATTTTAATTTAAATATGTTTGTCTAGTACGAAAAAAATTTCAAGTTAACCTAAAGTAATCCAAAGTGGTCCGTAACTATTTTAAATAATTTTTAAGAAAAAATCGATATAAAACATTTTTAAAATATTTTTTATGAAAAAAAATAATAATATTTTCTATATAAAAAACATATTTTCTATATTTTCTATATTGTTACACAATGCCGTGGACTGTACATACTAGACAACAGAATTTTCTACGACGCTCGCACCGCTATTTGCATATTCGTGGTACCAAACCAGTGCCTGCTCTCAAAAAATAGATTGTCCCAAACTAGACAACAAACACGAGAAATGAAAATTAGAAAAAGAATTGCTTTTTTTTGGCTTTAATGGTTCATTTAAGTTTGAACAACAAAAACTTTCACACAAAACCCATTACTGAGTTGTCCCACTTTCGCAATCCAGACCACAGTGCAGCGTTGTCATTTCAGTAACATTTTCTAAAATCTCCCCCATTCATTCATCATTTGGCCTATCGCATGCATGAAATTTATTTGCACTCACACATTTGCGCGCACAGCCACCAATTTGAAAAAAAAACACATTGTTTTTTGTATATTTTTGTGGCCTTGTTTCAAGTCGCATTTTAATTTCGGCCCCCTTTTTCTGTCCCTTTTACGACTCATTAAACCCGAACTGGGTCAGGCAGCGGCAGCAGTAATTTTTTAATGCGCACGGCTGAGTTGTGGGCCAATGTTTTCAGCGCCCGCTGCCGTTCGTGCAGTCGGTGTGAGACGTGGATTTTATAGAAATGTGTAAATGGCTGACAGGCTCACAACGCACACTGCACAACAAGTATGTTTGGTCGTGCTTGACGACGCACACTATCAGACGGATAGACAGACTGACACACACAAACGGACAGACAGTGTTTGGAAAGCAGTGCTTTCTAGTTTATTTTCGTTGTCTACAAACTTGTTTGCACCAATTTTCATGCCAACACCTTCAGTGATTGGCCACTGCACTCTCAGGACATTTGTTATACGATTTTAATTTTTTTTAGAAATTTCATTTGTATAGAAAAATATACAAATTAAAGTACTTAAAATTAAAAAGGTTCAAATCGAAATATTTAAATTAAAAAATTTAAGCGCGGAACATTTCTATTCGTCATCTCTAAAACATTGATTGGTGAGCTTGATTCCCCTTTTGATAAATTCTTCAAAAGTTTCCGAAGATAAAGGAATGCACAGACAAACAAGAATGAATAGAGAATGACGGATGAATAAAGAAACGTTCAGACCGAATGATGGATCGAAGGATGAACAAACTGGCGAACCGAATGCAAAACATTAAAGTCCAGTCACCCACATGTTTTGGGCATCTTAGCCAAAAGTTTTAGCAGCCAACATAATTGCAGTTGTCAGCCAGAATTGCTGTCCGAGCAAATTCCAACATATTTTCAATGAACAAAGAAGAAAAATTTGGGGTGATGATGTAAAGGAAGAAGAACCTTATTTTTCAATTATTTTATTATGTTTTTTTCGTGGCTTAATTGAATTAAAATAAGAAGAAGAAAGACAAATTTCAAATAGTCCAAAGTTTGCAGTCAAAATAATACAAAAATGCATAAATAAATTAAAGCATTTATGTTGTCCTGTTGCCGTCAAATGTGCCAATTGCGCTGTCGTGTTGTTGTACCAGCTGCCCGCAGCTGCTTTGTACAACGTGTGGCCTTAGTTTGGTTTTATTCTTAAGTCATTACAACGTAATGCTTAGCTTTATCTTCTTTATCGATTTTCATATTCTTATTTTGCTTCGTCTGCTCACTCACTCACTTATTCTTCTTCTTCTTATACATTTTCTGTTTTCTTGCTTTCTTTTGTTCATAATAAAAATGCGTCTTACATTACGGACGACCAACTTATCACACTTTATTTACCGATTAGTTAACTAAGCGCAGCCGCGCAACTTGTGGCCAATCACCAATACAAGCAGATAAGTTGTCGCAGCTTCACGTTAATTAAAACTGCATTTTACAAGTTTTATAAATTTAAAAAGTCTCAATAGATTTTAGTTGATTTTCCATAGTCACAAATATTGATTATAGTTGAATGCAAACGTTTAATTGGGGAGCAAAAGTCAATGCAGTTGGCTTACAAATGGAATTCAAAATTAAACTAGCGACTCACACACACACACACACACTAGCAGTTGCTTGTATGTGCGTGTGTGTATGTATGTTTACATGTTACTACAAACTAGCACCTCTTCCGCTTTCGCTTCTAGTTTGCTAGCAACTCTAACCGTTACACTAACATTAACGCCTAAGCAGCTCAAACTGCAGACAGCTTCAAGCCAACAAAGAGACAGGAAACATAGCACCAAAATTTCTTCTTCTTCATCTCCTTTCTTTTAATTGTCCTTTTCTCTTTGTCGCTGTTTGACTGCAGGTATTTTTTTAACAGAAATTTTTCAGCTTACAAGCAAATGAAACTTTTCAGTTGCCGCCAAGTTTAAAACTAACTTTTGCTTAAGTAATATTTTCACAATTTGCCTATAGCGCTTACCTAACCTCACTTATGTTTCATTGGTCTTAGGCGCTCATTAAGCGGTAATTAGTTAAAAATATTTATAAAAGTACCGTTAGATCAAACCATAACTACATCGTATGTATTTTTTGCACGTCACTATTTATGTATAAAAAGGGTGTATGTTCATTTATGTGTTTGTGTTTGTTTGTTCATAGCTTACGACATCACCAACGCAACAGCCTTAAAGTATGCAATGCAGCAGCTGCTGCTATTGACAGCCAACCAGACGCGCGCCATCTACAGCAGCGAGCAAAGTGTGCGCTCCGTCGACGTCGCATTCAGTTGCAGTTCTTGTTGTTGTTGTATGTGATGATCGACGCCAGCGCCCACGGCCACCGCCACCATAACGCTGTGCTGTGGTTGCTCATCCATCAGCTGCTGCTGTTGTTGTTGCTGCTGATGTTGTCGCGACTTTGCCTTCAAATTGCACAAAATGCAGCGCAGCAAGCTGTACCGACCGCTGGCGCCACTGCGTCGCCTGTTGTGTCGACCGCACTGGCCGCCGTCGACGCCACTCAACAGCCGATTGTTGTTGTGCTGATGTTGCTGTCTGGAACAGCTGCAGTCCGTGCGGCTGCCGCCTACGCTACCAGCGCCGCCACCCATTGTCGCCGCCAAGCCACAGAAGCCGCACGTTGACATTGTCGTCGTCGTCGCGGTGACCGTTGCGCTGCTCGTTCCCTCGTCGATGGGCGGCGCGGCCAGTTGACAGCGCGGCAGCTGTGCCCGCTGCTACACGTTCGTCACCTGCGTGGCCAGGCACTGTTGCTCGGCGGCGGCGCTCTTGCTGGCCATATCGGCGCGCAGCCGCCCGTTTACGCCCAGCGCGCCGTCCTCGTCCTGCGCCACCGGCAGCCACTTGTCCAGGAACTTGGGCCGGAAGAGCAGCGTGAACGTGGAGCGAAATTGCCGGCTCATCGAGCAGTAGAGTATGAAATTGATGCTCGAATTGATGAGCGCCAGGATGTCCATGAGGTCGCCTGCCGAAAGCACATCGATAAGAACAAGAAGAAGAAAAAGAAAGAGGAAGAAAAGAAAAAGACATAACAGGTGAGTGGCGTTGCAGTGCGAACGAACGGTTAGTGCTGGTAACAAAAATAAATGACCGGAAAGTGCGATGTCGTAATGATTGCAGAAAAAGTGCGTTGCCAGATAGATGGAATTTTATGTAGTATTCATATATTTTATTTTTCCTACAACATATTTTTTTTCTTGACACTAATAACAAAACAAAAACAAAAAAACATGAAATTGCCTCGACATAAAAATTTCGCATCATTCTGAAATTTTAAGACAAAATCAATGTGGCAGCGCCAGACTTGATGAAACGTGATGCCAGCGTGCAACATGTCTCCGCACGCAGCGGACGGCAGTAACGGATGGCGTCGTGTGTTATCTAAATTAGGCATCAAGTTTCGAGTTCGAATAGACGAGCAGTGTAATTGAGTTTCGGGCGAAGGTGAAATGGCTGCGGCAATGGGCGAAATAGCGAAAGTAATCAGAGATTGACTGGGAAAAAATGCTGATGCCATCGATGGCGCCACAAAAGGGAAAACAACAACAACAGAGGAATTCGAGAAAATGGCCGAACGTGATGCCAATTAAAATTACGAGCAGTGAGGCAATAAACCAACAACTGTTGTTGGTATGTGACGGTGTTTGGCCCAACATACATACGTGTGTGCATGAGTTGTTGTTGTTGTTGTTGGGTTAGTACGCATGTTTGTAACATTCATTAGAATTTATAGGCAGCGACGCGTTGCTGCGACAATGATGGGAATTCAAAACCGCATTGAAACTGAAGACTGGCGAATTAAGAAAGCGTCACACACATACACGCGCACGTATTTGCTGTGAAGAAGCACTGAAGTGCCGAGATGTGCAGACGTGCGCCTCCAATTAGCCGCAACGATGCGTGCGAGTGCATTTGTGTTACTCATACGCCGCGCAGGCCGCCGCGTGCGCAGCAACAGCAACCTTGATTACATTTAGGAAATTCATTGAATTACCTACAGAAACAACAACAACATAAAGTTTGAAAGTATATGCCTGCTGCCATATGCAACAGCTTGGCGCACTTATCGCGCTCGTGCTGTCCATATGGCAGCAACAGCAACAGCAATGAGAACAACAACCGCAGCAACAGCTGCCGACTCGACTATAATTTCACTGCGAACTGAAGCTGACGCACAAAACTTATTAAATTACGCGCCAGCGTGGTGCAAGTTTCGACACTAATTTAATAATAACAACGCATACGCAATGCCGACTGCATGTAGCCAGCCAACACACACACACACACACAATCGCAGAGAAGTATCTACAGGCGCCTAACGACGAGTGCTGGTCCGATTATAGTTGAGTTTGGGTGGCGTATTCAATTACAATTTGCGTTCAATTCGACTGTTATTATCGACACGCGCGCTCACACACGCACACACACAGATTGCAGCAACATGTGCTGCTGATGCCGAATTTAGCACATTTCTAGAACGCAGCTAGTTGGCCGTAATTTTGTAATATTTATGTGCGCGAAGCTGAGGGCATTGCACCGAAATTTAATCAGGCCACCGCATTCGTAAGCAGAACGCACGTTGCACGCGCAACAACTGTGTGGCAGCAACATATTTTGCATAGCATGCGAAAGCTTCGCTGGAGTGGCTGAGAATTCATTCACTTTTGACATTGTCAACATATTTTGGCAACTAACATAACAACAAAAAGTATCGAAAATCAAACGTAACATTATTCAATCGATTCTGCTGCAGACTCGCTAGCTTTCATTAAGAATCTAAATAATAAACTGTCAATACTTTCATATTTAAAACTTGATGTTTTCACGTAAACCAGAGCTCAACCTTTGCATTGTTAGATTCTAAAGCTAATTTGTTGGTGTAGTGGTTTTAATCTAAACATACTAACTTGTATGTGTATAGAGAATACTAAAGAAATAAAACACATACATATGTACACATAAAGCAAAATATCCATAAGTTATTTTATGTGTCGGGTGCCAGCTGATTGATGTCCATTGTGCCTTATGAAATATTCAAACACTGTACCAGGTTTATTCACAATGGCATCTAGAACTACTACTACCTTCATACGTTCACACATACAATTACATACAATTCATATACGTGTGTGTGTGTGGGTGCACTGCAACAGAAGCCGCAAATACTTCTCAGCGTTGGTACAAAAGCGAGCTACAAAAACTGATTTTTTCATACATATTTTCCAAACACACACACACAAACATGTCTTTACTAATACATCACATGCAGGCCAGCAGCCTCCGGGCATGGCCCAGTGCACACACTCGAATGCATATTCATAGCAATTTCTATGGTTTCATAAAATGTGTAAAAAGCAAAATATTGTGTGTAGAAAAGCTCCGCAAATGTGGAAAAAGTGTACGAAATTGAATTTCGTATGCCTTCCCAAAGCAGTTCTTTCATTTGAGGTACTTCAATCAACAATATGCACGCCATGTGCCACATGCATATTTCATGAAATTGCATCACCACAAAACTTGCAATAAATTGTTACATGCCTTAAGCCTTTCGGGACTACTGAGACAGCACGTTTCTAATGCCCCTCGAAACAATTATTCAAATCTTACGACCCACGTAAAATATTTTTTCGATTTCGGTGTTCCCGCTTAAAAGGATTATTTCAGAATTTGTGAGCATCTAATATAATTTTCTAAAGCCAAATTGGATTCGAAATTAAACTCCGTTCCGAAAGGGTTCAACTTGCCTTTCAGTATCGAAAGGCAAACATTCAAAGCCCAAGTTACAAGAACGCACTCAGCACGTAATCAATTAAATTATTTCCGCACATAATTAGTTGGCTCACGTTCCATGCATAGCAGCAGCAGCAGCGCACCTAATGTCTTCCATCAGGTTGCGTATACGCCCACCTGGCCTTTATTACTGGCCCGTATGAGCGTATTAACGTTGGTACTCTTGCAATATAAATTTATAGTATGGACGCATAGCACAAACAATATTAAATAAAGCACAGCACAAACCGCAACAAAAGCACGTTTGGCTTGAACGCAAATGCTTAGTGCGTCTAGTAATTTCAACGTTTTAAATGCAAGCCCTAATTTTTCTCTAATTTAGTTTTATTGACAATCAAATCGTAATTCCAGTCCCAACCGTTGATCTACTCGTCGTCAATCTGCGCTCAACCTTAATCATAGAACTACTCTTTACTCTCTGGCTTTCGCCTCTAATGAAACAGAGAAAAAGGGTTCGACAAGAGCGTTGGCTTGACGCCACTCGATCCACATTCAGAGCAACTGACAGAACTTGCATTTCCCCGCAGTTCCGCATTGCACCACCTCCATCCCGGGTCCGAAAAGAGGACAGTTGCCACTCCAGTGCGACTCGCTCCAAGCGCTGCAAATCCCGCAGACGTCGGACTGATCGGGTATAAGCTCCAAGATCTACAAGATCTCACTCTCAGGTGGACCGGCTCCAGCAATGCCCATGCTCACACAGTTCCAACTCCGGATCAAAGAGCCGGCCACCACCATCTCAAAGAGCAAACCGACATTCTCGTTCGGTTCTCCTGCTTCTCTCGAGCCCTACGTGCAGCCAATTATCCCGAGCGGAATTGGCTTATTTTCTAAACAGCCTTTAAGCCCTTTGGCAATGCAGCCAATTTATGTATGTATTTTCTCATATTCCCTCAGCTATAGCTTTCGCAAACCCTGCAGCTTAGCCACTATTTCCCATTCACACGATGTCCACAGTATAATTTCAAGCCTCTGACATCTCACCTTCTTTGCAGATCAGCCGACCATCGCAGCAGGTACCCCTTGGACTGCCCCGCACGGCCGGATGGATCACCCCCCGCAAGAGAGGTCATCAGCGCACCCCTAAGCGCACCCACAGCCAGCCAGCCGTGAGCCACACCGCCACCAGCCAGACCTCAGCCGCGTCTCGGCAACCATCCACCCGGACACTTTCCTAATTGCACTCTGCAATGGCGGCCGCGATGGCTAAATGAGTGCTGTGATTGTTCAATGATCTATCGATCCCACCTCTAATCCCTTCCTTTCCTTTTCCTTTTGTACTCATGTTTCCCCCTATTTATGCTCCCCGGCTTCGGCCGTTTGTCTCGTTCAGTGGTTCTTGTACTTATTGTCATTCGTGTTTTACTAACGCAATAAAACGCACCTTAAACCGAAACCCCAAAGCGTTTTATTTATTTCCCCCGCTCCGCCGCGATCGAAGTTAAACACTCTCTATTCAGCTCGATTTGCCGCTCTATTCACAGCTTTGGTCATAATCTCTTAAAAGTTTTGGACGTAGTGTTAATTTCTGTATTAGTCATAATCCCCCAAGTAGTCCTTTCATTACTCCTTTTCATACTATTATATGTTCCACTCCTTCCTAACTAGTAGAATATCAATTTTTACGACCCATTTCGACTTTTCTCGTTGATACTCCATTTGTTAATTATCGAAACTTTCTCCGCACTTTACATTCCACTATTCTTTTTCCGAACATTATTTTTAAATAATGCACAATAAATTATGCAATTTGCAAGTAATCCGCCTCGCAAACCGCAGAAGTTTCTCCCGCTTACATCAATCTTCAAGATTTTCGCTCCCAATGGCCCTTATGTGTCCCATTTACTCCTAATTACCTTCAGTCGCCAGGACTCTTAATTGCCTTCAACGTTCAACTTCATTTGTAGAGACGCGTCGCTGAGAAACGCCATTGCTATCAGACAGCTATCAACAAAGTGTTCAGCGTATGTTCGCAGCTCGAGCGGTGTAATTAGGCTTTGCTTCAAAGCATTTCCACTCGTTTTCCAGTCGCCCGTCTGTATTATACTCTTGCAGGACTCGGGTGGGTCTTATGCTGATTGTAGCAGCAATGCTTAGATACCGGAATCAATGTGCGTACTTAATTAGACGAAAATATTGAATTCGGAAAAGTGCGTAGAGCAGCTGGCAACTGCTGACAGAAGCAAATTTCAATTGCTGCGGCGTACAGCGGCTGGTGAGTCCTTTGTGATGGGATGCCTTAACCAAGAGAGCTTCAATGTTAACCGCTACATTTGCATAAATAACGAGGACTTAAAGTTATTTAAGTGGCGAAATATGGCAGCATTTTTGTGGACAAGTTAATTCTTGATTGACTTCGAAGAGACATGAAATCAATTTGCTTTTTAAATCTGAGCAGAGCAAATATATTTGATTAACTTGGCGTTTTCTTAGTGTAATGTAATATGTTTGAAATAGGATAGCCAAATAATTTGAATGGGAATTAATAGAAACAAGAAAGCACTACAACCATTAGTTGCTGCATTGTCAAAATATTTCATATTTCGTAGATCCTGCTGCGTCAAAGGAAGCTTGAACTCAGATCATTTGTAGATTTCGTAGACGTAGATTTAGCTCAATGAAATCGTATGCAAACGCCATTTTTGGACTTGTATCTGCGTTTCCGCATCCGCTTTGTTTACACTGTTTTTTCTAGTTTTGTTGCACGTTCCCTCTAACTTCAAGGCTCCAATTCACCAATGCAATACCCCAGTTTGTTGTATATTTTTCATTACAAATGTAATTAGGCCTCAACTATTTCTGTCAGTACAATTTCTCTAATCAA
The DNA here is from genome assembly GCA_963971225.1 of Melieria omissa. Classification (NCBI taxonomy): domain Eukaryota; kingdom Metazoa; phylum Arthropoda; class Insecta; order Diptera; family Ulidiidae; genus Melieria; species Melieria omissa. The sequence continues at coordinate 126,350,290 of OZ020268.1, read as the reverse complement.
TCTATTTCCACGACGTGGTTTTTCCCACTTGGAAAGATATACAGCTCCTTAGGCTCCTTGAATTTATCTCAGCCAAAGCAGTAGTTAGAACTTTTATTAATAACTTTGAATAACTTTACTTCATTGAGTCAACGAATAAATCAAACGAGACATCCCTTGTGCCATTTCTCCTAATGTAATCATTAATCATTCCAGATGTAATTATTTCTCCAATATTTTCGTGATGCTGTTTGTCCTATTCAGCAGCATTCACAGTTCTTTAAGTTGGAATTTTTATAATTTATAACAAGAATACAATTTTTACAAAATATTTACTAATTTTGTTCCTTTGACATATTAAAGAATTAATTTAAAGAGGCATCATGCCTGTTGGTACTTCACAGTAAATCATTCAACCTAACCTAAGTCAGAAGGCATTTGTTTTGCTGTATTTGAGCTCAGATCTTCCCTTACATTCTATTCTTCTAGTTTTCTAGTCATTAAGTCATCTTGCATTCCTCGACACTGAAAACATTGCACTGGTATATTTACACTGCCTTCTTCTTCCTTCCTATAAGTTTCTTTATTTATTTGTAGTCATTATTCTCTTTTAAAATTTTTATATCTCCTTTTTTTATTTATTTTTTGTCATTATTGCCTTTTTAAATTATCTATCTGCTATTGTTTCAGTTTCAAGTCGCACAAATCGACGCACATTAACATTTCAACACTTAAACTTTCACCATTTGCTCACAGTGCATGAAAGTAATCACAGCAGCGCTCGCTTGCTGAATTTTTGAGGAAACCTCCACTTTGCATTTAGCTTGTTTACTCACTGTTATTATTTATGCATAACATTTGCCTTCCACGAACACAAAATGGATTACATGCGCGAAAACAAAAATACAAAAATACGCCAAGTAAATATCACTCATACGCACTCGTGTGCCACTCGGCTGCGCGCGTCGCCACTTGCACTTTCATTTGCACACACAGCAACAAATTCAAACACGCAGACTTGCTCGCAGGCACGTTTGTCGAGCTCGCTCGACATGACGGCACGTGGTCGCGTATTTTGCATTTAAAATTACAAAGACCGCAAAGTCGACGCACGATAAATGTGCGCAAACAAAAACACCGACAGCAACCAAATATATATACAACTTTTTAATGATTTTGTTCTTGTTTTTTGTGTATTGCGTTGTACGCGTGTGTGTGTTGAGAGAAACATTTGCAGCACACAAAGAAGCAGGAATGGTTTAAATGTGCCGCAGCAGTGACAGCACGAAAGCAAATATTGTCATTTTGCCTGGAACTGGGATTTGTTAGTTTTATTTTATGCTTAGGTTTTGCTACTTTGTTGTGATATTTTCAATTTTGACTAATTTTTTTCCTAATTGACACCGCCAGCTGACCTAATAAGTGACAAATTTGACTTGACACGGCAAATTGAGCGACAAGAGGGAAAGTCAGCCGCACTCGCTTTTCCTCATTCCGCCAAATTTCTCTACCCTTTTCCACTCGTTCAAACGCTCGAGTGCCTTCATTATTTAAAACAATTGCTGGGTTCAAGTCAAATTGCATGTAAACTGCATCATTGATTTTTTAAACGACAGCGATTAACATTTAAGGCATTTTTGCCCGAGGAAAGGTCCAACCATTGACTGCCACCCGAGCACTGCTGACCGCGTGGCGGACCTTGCGGGCATTTTGTTTTGCGTTCTCCTACTTCTTCCTCATCTTCGCCTGCCGCCATTTAGTTGGAGCATTTCAATTTATTTTCCAGTCATTTTGAGACTGGCGACCCATTAGCGCTGCCCTGCCCTGCCCTGCCATGGCCATCAGCACTGACTCCGGCGACGAAGCGATCGCGACCGCAGCGACTAAGAGGGGGAAAAGTACAACTTTTAATCATAATAGCGGCGGCATACTGTCGCGCTGCCACGTGGAGTGGGAGAATGGATGGCAACAGCAACACATACATTTATATTTGCGTATTTTTCAGGGGGAAAAGGAGGGAGAAGAATTATGGCGAGTGTGGGCAACTAAAATGCGGCAATTAATAATGGGCCGGACAGCTTGAAAACAGGGAGCCACAACAACAACAACAACTATAAAATAATGTGTAACTCCGTTTATTATAATTATTATTATTATGACTGTTGTTGTTGTTGTTGTTAAAGCTATTTGCGGTCCAGCACATGTTACGCACAATTGTAATTAATATGATTTAAGAATAATTGCGGGTAAAATGATTAAAGTCACTTTGCTCGCAACTCACAATTGCCAGCTCATTGTTGTTGTTGTTGTTGTTGTTGTTGTTTGTTAGGCTAACTTTTTGTCTGCGCGTTTGTAAGCGACCACAAACTTTTGATTAGCACACCTGCCATGCCGCGCACATAGGTCCGCACAGTGGGCGTCTGGGCGTATGAGTGACATTAATTATTGCAATTATGATTTGTTGGTCAATTTAATGGCTGCACAATTTTTCGAACTGCATACTCACTAAGTTTCAAGTAGCACTGCACGAAAAAGTCATCGCCCAGCACCGTGTTGAGCAGACCCATGATTCCCTGCGGGAACTCGGTGATGAGGAAGAGCAGCAGCACGGCGAGCAACATGCGCGTAGTGCGGTCCGTCTGCTTCTCCTTCTCGAGCGTTTTGCTGTTCTTGCGCGGCCGCTGGTCCACCACCTTTCCGTTCACAATCGGCTTCATGCCGTTGGCCGCGTTGCTCGTGAGCATTTTGCGGCGTCGCTTCGCCTCGAGCAGCGCCGCTATCAGCCGCACCGACAGAATGGTGAGCGCGATGCACGGTATCAGCTTGATCAGCACACTGTAGATGAGGAACGTGGCCGTGCGCAGCGTCTTGTTACGCAGCGCCAGGTCGCTGTACAGCAGCCGGTACACGGTAACGTTGCGGTGCGCCACGGCAATGGGCGGCGGTAGCGTCGTAGTGGCTGCGACGGTGCTGTTCCACGCCGCCGCGGTGTTGTTGGCGGTGAGCGCCGCCGCGCTTGCCGTTCGGTTCAGCATCTCGTTCTGGTAGTCGATCACGTACTGGCTGAGCGGTATGGAGGTGAGTGTCTTGCCGTGCTCGTCGAGCATCTCGAGCGACTCGGTGATGGCGGTGACCAGGTAGAGCGAGGGCGACACCACCAGCACACACACGATGTAGGCGGTGGTGATGGTGATGATGGTGGTGCGCATGCCGCACCACACGCGGTTCTTCTGCGGGTAGCCGACGGCGATGTAGCGCCACACGGCCAGCGTCACCGTCAGCCAGATGCTGATCGTGTGCAGCACCTGCGCGAATATCGAGTGGAAGCGAATGAAGCACGCCCAGCCGTAGCTGAGCTGCTGCTCGCGCGGCAGCCGATCGCCGAGGATGTAGTCGTGCGTGGTGTAGGGGATGTACTCGATCATCACGGCCAGATCGGCCACCGCCAGGCCGGTGAGGATGGCGTTGGTCGGCGAGCGCATCTCGCGCCGCGACAGCACAATGATGTTGAGTGTATTGGCGATGGTGCCCAGAATGCAGACGATTAGCGAGACGTAGCCGTGCCACTCCTTGTAACTGCAGAATGGGGAAAATGAAAAGAAAAGCATTAGTTATAAAGATTTCGAATGTTGCAATGCAAATGGGAAATGCTAATTGCACACATTATGGCCATCCGGCTCGTTTGCGGATGCGACAATGCAATTAGATCGCAACGGGCACATTAAAATCACTTCAAACTGCGTGGAATGAGCGAGTCTGAGAGCACGTGCGAGTGTGTGTGAGTGTGTGAGTGAATAATTGAATTAGACGCTCATTAACGCACACACACACACGCACGCGCAGACGACAAGTAGAAAGCGCAAAGTGGGAGGAAATTGCATTAGGCGCACTCAAATTCACAAATAACAACACATTAATGTAGACATTAGAGTCGCACGCAATCAAACAACAACAACAACAGTTCACTCACATGCACGTAGTAAGTGCGTGTGAGTGTGTAAAGTGTGTAAAACACAAACACATTAGCAGACATCAGACAACACAAGCCATCGCTGGGCGCGTGCAAGTGCTGGCACACATGGCGTATGAGCAACATGGCTGAATTCAAATAGCTGACGCGCCAATGGGACATGTGCATAAATTACAATTTAACCGAGACAAAAGACAAGAGCGACAACGGTACAACCGACGGAACCAGACACAGACAATGCTGATTGTTGTCTAAGACGCCGCCGCTGAGTTCACTCGAGTCGAACGGTTTATTCTATTAACACGACCCCAGGCAAGCGTGCATTACTTTCAAATATTTGGTGACTTGGTAAAATGGCTCAATTTGGCGGCGAGTAGCAGCTGCACGAATGACATTTCGACACGTAGACATGCGTTGGCCACGCGGTCAGCGATTATGATTCTTCGAATCTGGAATTGGCCACATTGCACTGCACCGTTTCACCTTTGTGAGTCCTCTGCAATGTTGAACTGAACCCATGTCTGCTGGCACTGCTTTGTGTTTTTAATGAAGGCTTTCGCTTTTCACAGAAGACTCGTTGCCATAAATCTCGCTCGTCGTTCGCCTTTCAAGGGTCATTACGATACGAATTTCGTATTTTTTTAATGTACCGTGTCGACGTCTGCCTTTTTTCTTGCCGACTTTTAGGCATTTCTCATGTTCATAGCAAATTTGGCTTCTTTTTAATATTTGGATACCTTAGCTGTCTCTTCTTTTTCAGACAAATTTCAATTAATTTGTCTTTTTTCTGCTGCAGAAATTTTCGGGACAAGATCGACGGGTCGATTATGTTTGCTCCGAGTTGTATACAAATTAAATTTGTCGCAAAGCTGAACCGTAGTCTTATCAAAGTGTCGTTAAGACCGTTGTATGTACAAATGTGGTAAATTTTTCATTTTCGTTGAAAGCTGGGCTGATTTTTGTCAGAGCAACACTTGAGCCAGTGAGGACCGTTCAGTTATCATTTATCAAATATAAACGATATCGTAAGATGGTTTAAGTCAACATTGACTGATTTTTTTTACAGCACATGACCAAGTGAGATGGTTTTAGTTAGCATTGACCGATTTAAGATGATGTCCTAACTGCTTAACAACACTTGAACCGAAAAACATTTAAACTGGTGGACAATGCTGGAACAAGTGAGATGGCTTCAGTTACCATTGACTGAATTAAACAGTTGTGTTAACCGCTTGACAGTACTTGAACCAAGACACATTTAAACTGATTGACAACATTTAATCTCTTAGGATGGTTTAAGTCTACATTGGCCGATTTAAATTAAGTAATTAAATATCCAAGCTCGCTAGTTGAAGGACAGACAGAGGAACAGAGGTTAGAGTGACGAGGCCCCGGCATCCAATTAGCTCGTAAAAATGCTCTACTTAGTTACCACTATTCCCGACTAGTATAGGCGCTTAGCTCTCTCAGTGATTTTCTGGACGCACAAAACATATTCCATTTCATGTTTCATAACACTTTGTACGAATATCACTTTTTTATTTTGTAGCACATTTTTCTTTTACCTGCTTTAAAGGCTCCTACAAATTTGTTTGCCAGAAACTTAAAACCGCTGCAGCATTTCAGCATTTTCACAATATTATTCTATAAATTTAAAATAAACTTTTACAGTAGGTAATTTCTTTTTGCAAGCGTTCGTGAAACATGTGTCCGAAAATGCACAAAACATTGTTGTTGGCTTTCTTCTAGCCATGACTAAAAGCTAAACGCAGCCATTAAAAGTGTGCTGCCTTGAAGCAAACTAAATTTTCCAACTCGCAAAATTACTCAGAAAAGTATGCAACACCAAGAAGGATTACGGTGGCAGCGGAATAAAGCGATAAGCAAATGCGTAGGACAACGCGGCAAGTAAGCGTCTTATGAGCAATAATGCTATTTATGCAAAATATTTTAGCGAGAAAAAACAATATTTTTACACGCGGCGGCAGCGCGCGTAATGCGCGCCAAGTGTACACGAGCCGCGTCTCGAAGGCAATTGACAAGCAATGCAGCACAGCCAAACATACAAAATGTCGCTGAAAATGAAATGAAAATAATGCAAGTGGAAAATGAAAGGCGGTCGCCGACGCAGAATGGCGAACAAAACGCACATTAAAGTTAAGAACAAAAGGCAAAATCGTTAATGTAAATCCGCGCTGCGTAGACCGAAACAAAATCCTCGCTTAAGTGTTCGTCGCTTAAGGGCCTTGGACACTTATTATGGTTATTGTTGTTGTTGTTGTTTTCGCTGTTGTTTTGTTTATTCCATACAATAGAATAACAATAACAGCACCAAAAAAAAAAACAAAAAAGCGCACCAAACAATAAAATTAACTGCCAGCAAGATATTACAAAAACAATAAAAAATGTTTTTTGAGAGATGCTTCGGCCAGAGTTGGCCGACCTGTTTATGTGGTTCGCTAATAACCGAAAATAAATTAGATTTTGGCAAAAACAATAAAAGGAAACAATTAAATTTTTTTCATTAGGGAGGATGGGGGTAAAAATCTTCAATAGAACGGGTTATGCTGCCCTTCTGTCTGCTGAAAACAATTGAGCGATTGAGGGAAAATTTATTAACAATGCATAAAATGGATTTAATGGGCGTGTCGTATTCGTAATAAGTTCAACATTTTGGTTTAAGCATTTTCAAAAAAGACAAAAGACTTCCATATGGGAATTATGCTTGAATGTGGATTGACCACGCCCACTTTTAGTGCAGCACGCACTACAGCATTACAGATTACTGGTGCCAAGTTGCACATTTAGCGTAAGATTGACAAGCAACGAACAACGCATAGACAGACGAATGAGACGTTGAGCAGATGGACAAATGGACGAACGGACCGGCGGGCGGACGGACTGAAAGATAAAAAGATGAAAAAGTGAACAGACAGATAGAAATATAGACCGACTAAGAGTTGATTGAACAGGCGGAAAGATGAACGAAAGACAGACGAACGGAAGTCGATTGAATAAATAAACAAACAAACGGACAGAGAGGCGTTCGATACACGAATAGATGAATAGACAGATAAACAAACAGACGAAAAGTCAGGCAGGCGAAAAAAATAGATGTACAGAACAAAGGACAAAAAGATGGACGGACAAATAGATGATGAAACAATGGTTTGAACGGACAGACAAATCAACCACGTCTCCGGTTAGACAAACGGATGGGCAGACAGCTAAATGAAGGGTGGACGAACAGATGATTGGATAGTCAGATGGACAAACAGACGGATAGATGAAACGACACACAAGATGAAGAGAGGCAAATAAAAGCTACAGATGAATGAGACGAAAAACAATGAACAAACCAACTAACTAACGGATGGACAGAAAAACAAGCCATCGAATTGAGATATTTATATCGATTGCTGATTCTGCCCACAGCCACGCCTCCTTGTAGGTATTAAACAAATTCACGCCGAACCAAAATGCCTCAGCACAGGTTAAACGAATGGTAACGAAAGTGAATAAATCATTGGAAAACTCAGAGCTGTGCAAATACGACCTCAACAAAAGCAAAAATTAACGTGAAAACAAAACAGTTCGAGACGCCTGAGGCAGCATCACGTGCTCAGCCACTCTATGCCACAGCTTCTATATAAGTGAGTTTAACTGTATTTGTCTGTGTGTATGTGTCAGTGTGCCATTAAGCCGCTGACCCTTTGCCAATTACTCATTAAACCATCAAACTGATGTGGCCAGCTGACAGCAGCACAACAAGTGCCAACGGCGTGCAAAGTGTTCAATCACAATTCACTCCCACACATACATACATACAGATATGTTTTATATTCTTACATGTATCCAATCTGTAAAAGTATTCATGCCTACCTCGTGTGAAAGTCATCGACGCCGCTGCCGCAATAAACCGGCCGAGAGTCGTTCGTTGCCATTTTCGTCATTCACTGCTCAGCGCCGACTTGATTTCTGTTGTATGCTTCATGAATATTGTTTGTAGTTGTATATGTTTTGTCCTTTTGCACTATTCTTATTCAATTGTTTGTTTGTATTTGTGTTTGGTATTCGATGCTTTATTGGTTGTTGTTAGTTGGTATTGTTTGCTTTTGGACTGCGAGTAACTGCTGCACTCAAAGCTGCAATGAGATGAATAGCGAAAAAATTTGTAATGAAATTGCTATAAATTTGGCTAAAAGGAAACACACAGTGAAACAGCAAAAAAAAATATAAATAAATAAATGTGTGCTTGCACTGTTTGTGGCAGTGACAGCTGCTATGGCTTGGGAACCAATTTTTTTTTTTATTATTGCCGGGGAATGTGCACTGCGACCTGAAAGATCTATTGTGCTCCCTTCTTGGCCTTCACAGTTCGTCCGTGAGTCCAGCATCCAAAAGAAATCTTAGATTATTTCCTAAGCCTTTGAAAACCCAATCCGATCCTGGTATAATAAAGTCACCCAGGTGCTTCTTCCGTTTGTGCATTAGTGCAGGGCATATGCCTAGTTTGTGTATTGCAGTTTCATTGTCCTGCACACAGAACCTACAGAGTTCGTTCACCCTGATAGTTTTGTTAGGTGATAGTTCAATCTACAATGCACTGTCAATATACCTGTGATAATCCTTAGATTATTCTTTGAGAGACTCATACATTCCTCGAACCTTTTCTTGCTATAAGATCCCATAACCATCTTGGAATGTTCAAGGCCTGGTTGATTTTCCTAGTATCTATTCCGGATGGTTATCTCGTATTTCCTGAAAAGGATGGATAGTGCATCTTTGCCTTGACTGCAGAAGGGTTCTGGGCCGAGGAAAGGGGTAGACGCCCCCTTTCTTGTTTGTCGACCTGCTCATTCCCATCAATACCGGCGTGACCCGGGACCCAGAGGACCCATACCTGATTGTAACGGCCAAGTTCGTTCAGCTTCTCAAGGCATTCTGACACATTCTAGGCATTCTGGTAGGATCTTAATGCCTTGACTGCTGCTTGGCTGTCTGACATGTTTGCGATCTCAACTCTGCTTGGAAACTTTGTCAAGGCAATTATTTATTATTATTATTATTTTTTTTTTCATAAGTTGAGGGTTGAGTCGAATTTCAAACTGCTTCAAAACGAGCTTTGACTCATAATGCACAGCGCAGCTTTGTGGTTCAAGCCTACAACTTTCATCGTAGATTCACACTCTGCTGCAAGAGTCTTTCATGTGCATTCGCCTGCATATTTCTCTGTCAATATTCGATTCAATTCAATTCAGTTTATGTAGAATCAGAATTATGCATTTTAATTGCACAGCAAGCAGAATAAAATTTCAAAGAAAAAACTTGAATCTATAAAAAATAAGTAATTACAAACTTACCTAAAACAATAAAATTAATATTATAGAAAATAGAAAATACATTGTTACATATAAAGGAGCAAAAGATAGGCAGACAATGAAAGACGAAAAGTAAAGATTGAGTATAAAGATGAAGAGCTCAACATGAACTCAACTCTTAAGTTGTCTTCGAACGTAATCCAACACAACACAACCATCTCTCTTCATTCCAAATAATGTTTGTTTTATCTGCTAAACTGTTCAATCCTCACTTTATCTGATCATTTTTTAAGCACCCAATTTATTCTGTTTCAATATTACCAAAAGTTGCGCCAGTTGCTCAAAAATCAACCCCGACTGAAATGAAGCCATCGTCATCGTTGAGTCGTTGGGGGCATTAAAGCAGAACGAAACAGCAGCAGAAAGGATGCACACCGAAAGCAATGGAAGCCCAATGCCGAACTCATTAATGAGGCAATTGAAAGATGGCGTCAATAATTCGAATGAAAATGTAAGCGCATCAGCCATTGAGAAGCGACAGCACCAGCGCCGACAGCAGCAACAACGACACCGACACAGCAGCGACGCACGAGGCGGCAGGCACGGGGTGTCGTAAGTGTTTAATGCTTAATGTGTAAATAAAGTATTTAATGAGATTGTGTTGCAGCAGCAATGGCTACAACAACAGCTACCGAAACAGCAACAGCTACGGCAACTGTAGCAACAAGCAACAACAAACGCGGCAGCTGTAGCGGAAGTTGTTGTAAGAGGATTTAATGCGTTTCAACGTCAACTCAAGGACGCGTCTTATGCGCTGCACGACAGCACGTTGCGCAACGCTGCCCGAGAGCAGGCAACGGCAACGGCAACAGCGACGATGATGGCAGATTATGTTGCCGATAATTACGATGCTGTTGCGCGCATTGCTGACTATGATGGCAACGTAATCAGCGCGTCAAGTGTCTAATGCAAAAGTGACTCGACTAGAGTGCGCGCGACAACTCTTAATGACAACATTCACGAGGGCAAAGGAATTTCGAAGATATTCTGCCGTTTTGAACGAAATCGCATATAATTGCCACGGAAATGCGACAATGAAGACACACCAAAGCGACTATACACACGCCGACAGTCAGACAAGACGCACGTTGCATGAATTTTCAATTTTCAATTTCCGACTCGTTGTCACGCTTCGCATGCCAAACAAACTTCAGCTAACCGCCAGCAAGTGCAAATATTCACATCCTCCATTGGCGTGTTTGTGTAAGCACTCAACAAACACACACACACACACACACACACACAGACTAATGCATATAGATATAAACAGGGCGCGCACTGGTTGTAAATGTTTCCATGGTAGGCAAAATCACACAACGCGTTCGTTCAATCGCTTTTCACGTTTTGGTGCTTGCGGCGTGCCCCTTTGCCCCCTTCGGCACTAACGCTTCGCTGCGTTAGTGCCGAATATTGTTATATTTCCAGCACAAACACACACACACACACCGCCTGCTCTGGGTATGAATATTTTACATTTGTCTGTTTGTGCGTGTTCAATTGCTTATGTATGATTTCTGTTTTATTAGCATTACGCGCCGTATTTACGTTAACAAATTCAATTTCAAATTCCAATTTTAATTCCACACATGCTGCCACTAACACACACACACGTAAATACATATGTATATGTATGTAGCGCCATTTGTGCTGGCTCACTCTACTTAGTTGCTTAGATTCTCGAAAATTGTATCTTTGTCGACCGCATCATCAGTGCCAACCAATCTTCTTAGTCTCCCACACTCGATTCGAATGATTATTGCTTTTGTTGTTTATTTTTTATTTCGGCGATTTTTGCCGCTGCACAAAATTGCGTTTATATCTCTTTGAATATCTTAACTGCGGATTATTTCTCGGTGCATTTCAAAGAAATATAAAATGCTGCGTACGTATACGCCACGATGGCCCGAAATTGTATTCATCACGCAGCGGCCGCATTTTATTTCAGAGCGAATTTTTGGTTCATAAGATTTATGTGCTTTTTATTCGCTACACTACGCTGTCAGAGCATAATTTAATTTCGTATGCAGCTTGTGGCCACAGAGAAGAATTGTATATACTAACAATCAGAATGATCTATTTAACCTCGGCTCATTCCTTCCTCTCTGACGTTTATGTGCCTCATCGTTTCTTTGTTTTTCTATTTATTAGTCCGTTCATGCGTCTGTTTCAAAGTTTATCTGCTCGTGGATCCACCGGTCTGTCTGCTTTTTAAATCATCCATTCATCCATTCTTCTGGCTCTGAATTCATTTCTATGTTCACTTGTCTTGTTTCTTGGTCCTTCTATCGGTCATTCATCTGTTGTTCGGTTCATCTATCTTCTCAAAACTCTTTTTAATGGGTCCGTTTTCAGTTCATTCATCAGTTTCTCGCTCCATCTCTCTGTCTTCCCATTTTTCCATTGTCAATTTGTGCGTTCATGGCTTTGTAACTCTGCCCATCTTGCGTTCAGTCAGTCTGAGCCACTGCCCATTTGTTCATTTGTCTACTAATTTATCTGTCCATTGCTTTGTTTGTTCATCTATTCATTTGTTCACGCTGCAGTTCACTCTGCAGTAGGCTGGAGTGAAAATGGCCAAAAAAAAATTTTTTTGGAATATCAATTCGCTAGATATCTCAAAATGTGCCAATACATCAATAGAAAGCTGTGTAAAAATTAGAAATAAATTAAACAATTTTTTGATCTCCCATCGCGGCTTTTAATTTCACAGTATTACGCGACATTAAAGGTAGTCATCTTAAAATTTAGTTAATAATCAAATACCCTTATAATTACAGTATCTAATGATGCCAAAGTTATAAACACATGGTATAAACTGCTTAGGAACTTTGGAAAGATGAAATTTGGAGTCACCTCTGTCGTGATGAGATCCGTGAGCTCAGCGTCTGTCATGGCTTTAATGACGGGAGGTTCCGAAATAGGGCAGACTGCCCAGTCAATCATGTCGAAGTATTCCACGGCGTCGAAGTTAAGTTTTGCGGGAACCTTGAACCTTCGTATTTATTCACTGGGGACTGCGGTAGCTCTGGCCTTCATCGCTCGTCGTAAGCCCAACTCACGTATATGTGCTCGATGTTGCGTCATCATGGCCAGGAGCAGATTTTCTGGTTGAGCAAAGTTCGCGTTACGGTGAATAACGGGGTCAACGATTCCCTTGAGTTTACGGCTGAGGTAACGTGACTTGAGGAGCATCTGGTGAATGTGCCTATCTCCCTCTTTGCATGATGGCTGGGGTTTTGTGCCAAACCACATCCGAGCATATACGCGAATGATAAACGTGACCATCGTTGTTAGATTCTTGGACGGTTTCTTGTCGCTGACATACAATTGGAGGATTTGATTGGCCGACGCGTCGTTAGCCATCGTGAATGATTCAGGCACCCAGGGTTCCCACTGCCAGATCGACGCTACATTCACCTTTGCTGATGCTATTGCACATTTCCAGTAGATACCGCCTATTTGTGCTCAACTCATTTGGGTTCACATTGGAGAGTTGCTCGGTCATTTAACTGGTTGATATGAGGAGACAGGCTGTTCGCTATATGTCATTAGCCGCTTTCCGATAGATCCAGAGAATCCATGAGGGCCTGTAGTCCCGCCATCAAGTGACTGGAAGAGATTGCGCAAGGGCAGCTCATTGGCATGGAGTAGACATATCAGCCACTGATATGCCGTTTACTTTTGTGCCGTCACACCCGACAACTTTAATATTTTCTGTCTTCGCATTTCACTCTTTGAAATTAGCGACTAATGACTCATGACTAGCGACTGGCTGACTTTGCTGCAGCCTGATGACGGAGACGTATGACTGAAGTACGAAGAACCCGGCTGTGCGTTGATGGTTATGTGTTCTTCCGATATGGTTTTTCTGTGGTACTTGTTGTCGACGTTGAGAACTTGTGTCAAAGTTTTATTCTTGCGGCGATCGAAGAATAGTCCATCTATGCCCTTGTGAGTGTGGTCAAACTGGTCGTCTTCGTTCTGCCTCAGTTCCTTTCGAAGTTTACTGCGTTCTCGACAGATTATGCTTCGGTCAATTACTTTGGATCGGTCGTTGGGTGATTCGAGACCAAGATCATGCAGAACTGATGTTGCTAATACAGCAGCCGATCTGTCCGAAACTCTGGTCCGATCACAAGCTATAGTGGGGGAAGGCAGAGAGAAAAACATTTTTTGACATTGGCGATCCTGATTTGGCTTACTTTTGACTGATTCTCTATCTGGAATGTACTCATCGACAGTAGCATTGTCAGACGAGTCCGATCTAAGTTTTTGTTCGCTCAATCGGGACTGCTACAATAAATAACTTAAAAACCGCAAACCTAAAGCAAAGGTTACTGAGATTTATTTTGAATCCTTAACTGAGTTGAAAATACGGCTTTCACTTCTTTTGATGAAAAACAATTATTTCAATTAGGTGATGGGCGATCAAGGAGATGTTAGAAACTAATACAATTTTGCAGGATTGATACTATGGACATTTGGCACATTTCCAAAATACTAGCTTCTAAAAATTTTAAAATTGAGTTTTTCACTCCACCCTACTCTGCAGCCACATTGCTGTATTTGAGTAATATGAAAGTTTAACATTAAAAAATCCACAAATCCCGCAACTTGGTGGTACACCTTGGTCCATCTATCGGTCATTCATCTGTTGCTCGGTTCATCTATCTTTTCACTACTCTTTTTCGTGGTCCCGTTTTCTGTTCATTCATCTGTTTCTCGCTTCATCCGTCTCTCTTCCCATTTTTCCTTTGTCAATTTGTGCACTCATCGCTCTGTAGCTCTGCCTATCTTTCGTTCAGTCAGTCTTTGCCACTGCTCATATGTTCCTTTGTCTACTAATTCATCTGTCAATTGTTTTGTTTGTTCATCTATTCATTTGCTCACTCTGCAGTTGAGTAAAATTGCCACATTCCCGTATTTTGATTAAAATGAAAGTTTAAATCAAAAAAGCCACAAATCCCGCAACTTGTTGGTAACTTGGTCGACTTATATGTTAAATATTTAGTAAGAAAAAGTGGGAGCCTTTCTAACGCATTGTGGATCATATTGACAGAATTTGCCTTTTTAACACATTGTGGATCATATTGACAGATCCTTTTATAATATATACCAAAGTATCGATTTAAGTTATGAAAAAAATAATTTGCTTAAAGTCAGCGAAACAGGTAAAGAGAACTGGGTACATTTTCGAGAAGTTACTTGTCGACAGTTGATGTATGGTTGCCATATTAGCGCAGAATTTTGCTTAACAAATGTAAAAATTTTCCCATTAATCAAAATTTTTCAGCATTTGTGCGCACAAATAAAACTAGAAATGCTTCTGTCTTATATTTTTAACTCCAGTCAAACCCATTCTTAACTAAACATTTGCTTCTCTTAAATGTCATTAAGGATAATGAAATTGCCAGCAAACCAAATGTGACTCTTAAAGCTTGACTACGATGTAGGGAACAAATGTGTTGCTCAATGCCGACTGAAATAATGCCACTTGTTTCATTTCAAACCCACGTAGCGTTTGTTTCTTATATTTCATTTTTGCTTGTTTAATTTGTGTTTAATGTGTTTCCTTCAGTGCGTCTTTGATCCGTCCACCTACACACTTTACTGACTTTTCGATTTTTTCGCAATATTGGTTTTTATTTTTATTTTTTATTTATTTCCTAATCCCTTTAGAGGCATTTATTGGCTTCTTGTTATGCTGCATGAATGCTGCAAAATTTTCTTACAATTCATTTTCACAGCGTGGACACAATTGCAAAATTTCATTACCTAAGCCCAGTTTCTTCAAAGTTTTGACAATTTTTTTTTTACAAAGTTTTTGATTAAAATGCTTACTGGCAGAAATTTACTTTGGTGGCGTTACATCAGTGATTTGGAAATAATGGCATCTCGAGTGCGAAATTGGCACACTGGCCCACTCACTGTCCGGGCACAATGAGTTTTAATGATTTGCAGAATTGTGGCTTAGAGTATTTTTGCGCTGCAAAGAGCAGACGAGATGAGAATAGATGGGAAGACACTTTTACAAAGTGATTGAAAAATTTAAGTTTAAAAATACAGTAAAAATAATTCTGAGTAGTAAAACTTTACGCACAGTCGGTGAATGCAATCAGTACACCGTTAATGAGCTACAATTGTATTCAATTACATTGGTTGTTGCATTCAACTTCGCTAAGGACGAGAGTTCGCATTCAATTGGTATCACATCGCCTATCTACAAATACTTCATTTCGTTACACATACAACAACAAATCGAAGTGTATTCGATCATATTTCTCTACTTTCGGACTGTCATAGACAACAACAACAACCAAGTTCATTACTGCAATAATCACAGCGCCAAACAAAGAATGCCATCTCGCGAATGTTCAACAAGAGAATCTCTACATTGCACTGTATTCGGTCAGTGGGCACAAATCTGTTTGTACTGTTCAATTTCAAAGCAAAAGTTCTTTTGATTGTGTACTAAAAAAAATTTTAAGTACTATAACATTTCAAAGGAAAAGTCCTTCTGATTGAATACTGAAAAAAATTGCAAGTATAAGCAACTTTTTTACCAGCTTCAGTTAGAAAATCGGATACTTTTAAACTTCAGATTTGTATTAAAACATTTTATTAATATTCTTTAACTATTACATTAAACGTTTGTTATTTGATTAAAAATAAATTATTTAATTTAAAATATGTTAATTGAACAAATAATTAAAAATTAAGCTTAAACTTTTTAAATCAAAATTGATTAATAAAATTTAATTTTTAAAACTTATTAATTTAATAAAGTTTTATTTATGAATTTGTTATTTATTGAGTTAATTGAATAAATTTAATTTAATTCAATTTTTAAATTTAATTAAACATAAATGATTAAATTTAATTAAAAAATGTTTAAAACATTCATTACTTACTAGTAAAATTTTAATAAATTTATGTATTAATAACCTAAAAATAATGAATTAATAATAAAAATAATTAAAATTAAAACTTATAAATTAAATAAATAATAAAACATTTAGTTTAAACTATTTAAAACAAATTTTTTATGAAATGTGATCTATTAAACTTATTTATTAAAGTTAAATGAATTTATTTGTTATTTATTGAGTTAATGAAATTAATTTAATTTAATTAAATATTTAAATTATCGAAAACTTTTTTTTATTATTTTAGTATTTACTAAAAAAACATAATTAATAGTTTTTAAAATTTTATTTTTAGTACTTTCTTTTAATTCTAAATACTGCATTCTTAAATTAAATACGAAAAATACTAAACAATTACGTTTCTTCCTTTCCTCTTGCAGCCGTTTTTCTCATTTTTCATATTGAGACAAAGCAATCAGCGCTAATGTTACTCATACGCCACAATGCGCCATCGGCCTTGAGTCACGTTTAATAACAATTGCAAATATAATAAAACAAAAAGCACACACATCAACTGTGCTATTGTGTTGCTGCAGCAGTAATTGTTGTTGTTGTTGTTGCTTCTACAATACATATTAGCACGTATTTGCATCAACAATCTGCTATTTACCGTTTACACGCCAACATATGAACTAATTATATGTACATATATGCATGTATGTATGTATAAATATATCAGTCGCTTATGGCCAATGAATTGTGTGTACAATTGATTGCGTCAGCGCCGCTTAAACCAAGTAGCTACAAAATTGCTATTGCTGCACTCAAGGCCAAAGTGCACATCACTAATCACACACACACACACACACATCACGAATCACAGTAACAACAACAACAAAGCAGTTGTTACTATATAACAGCAATAAAATTTGTAGCTAAACGACAATGAAATTATTGAAGAATCAAAACAATTGAAAGTGAACTTGAACTTGAATTTCAGTGGGCAGTTTTTTATTGCCTGCCGAATGGATGCTCAGTGAACTAACTAACGTCAAAGCATACGAATGCGTGCCGACAAGTCGAGTAGCCATGACCCAAACAGACAATACACCAACAGCAATTACAACAACAGCAACGTGAACAAAGCAGACCAGCACAACGAGTAAAAGGTGAACGGATTCGGTGAATTAGTGCAGTGGCACTGAAGGCGTTTAGGGATAAGTTGTTTAAAATATTTTCTTCTTTTTCAGAAGGACACTTTTTTTACTGCTACTTCTTCTACTTCTTTTTATACCCTTTTTTTCTTCTACCTCTTCTTTTGCTGCGTGTTCTTCTACTTTTATTTCTACTTCTACTACATTTCTTCTTCTGCTGCTTCTTCTTCTTCTACTACTACTTCTTCTACTTCTCCTTTTCTTCATCCTTGACATTTTCTTCTTCTTCTTCCACCTTTTTCTTCTTCTGCTAATTCTTCTGCTGCTACTTTTGCTGCTTCTCATCTTCTTTTACTTCTTTTTCTTCTTCTACTTCTATTGTTTCTTCCACTTCTATGTAGCTATGCTCCTTTTACTTAGTTTCCTACTTCTTCTCCTGCTCCTTCTCTTTCTTTTTCTTTTTATATTGTTCCTCTTTTATTTCTTATTCTTCTACTTCTTCTTCTCATTCTTCTTTGTCTTCTTCTACATCTACGTTTTCTTCTTTTTCTGCTGATTCTTCCGCTGCTACTTTTGCTGCATCTACATCTACTTGTACTTCTTTTTCTCCTTTCTTCTACGTCTTTGTCTTCTTCTACTTCTTCTTCTGATGCTTGTTCTTCTTCTTCTTCTTTTTCTACTTTTGCTTTTTCTTCCCCTTTTTGCTTCTTCTTCTGTTTATTCTTCTGCTACTCCATTTGCTGCTTCTACATCTTCTTTTGCTGCTTCTACATCTCCTATTTCTTCTTTTTCTTCTTCTAATTCTATTTCTTCTTCCACGTGCCGCGTGCTTTTATTTACACACATTTGAACATGTCCGGCGGACTGTCGCAATCATTGCACAACAACACAAATCAAAACAAAACACACTGTTCGATTTAACAAGTAAAAAGACATTTTCAATTATTCGCTGAGGAAGATTGACTTTGAATTTAAAATGCAAAAAATCACTCATACGACACGTAGTGCCAGCCAAGCAAACAAATTTCATTAGCATCATAGCGAATGCGCAAAAAATTTGTTCATGAGCGACAATGGTTTTATTTTGTATGCGCAACAGGACACTTCTGTCTACACGAAGACGAACGAATGCACGCTGCGTGTGTCACCGTCGCCGTTGTGCGGTAGCAACGCAAATGCGCTTCATTTCGATGCCGGAATTAAACACCCAAATGCGGCAGCCAAAAATAATAAAATTCGCCTGAATTGCGATATGCGGCAGCAAAACTTTGAACACACCGCACCGCACCGCTGTTCATGACACGACAGACGCTGCCAGCAACAGTCGCACAACCAGACAGACAGTTGCATGCTCGTTGCGCGAACTGTGAGACCGCAAAATTGCTTAACGACACAGAAACACAAACAAATGTATACCCATACACACACACACACACTGACATCAAATAAAACAAAACAGCCAGCAGCAGCGGTGACAGTGGCAGCACGAAGGCCCATCTGGCCGTCTTCGTGTGAGTGGCAGACAACTGACAAAGGCGGCATCAACCGCTCAGTACAAATGGCGATAATTAAAAGGTATCACACAGTTCATGAGCAGACGGCGAAATGCTGAAACAATAACATGAAACACAACAGGAACGAAAAATGTACAGAAACCAAAGACAAACGGCCAAGACGGCCGCGATGGCAACGACAAAAATAGCTGCAACAATAGCAACTATTATAATAATTGTTACTATTACAACAACGTAATCTGAGCAAACTTCAATATTTACAACAACAGTATGCTAACATCAGCAACAAAAATAACTCTTAACTAACTAAATTATACCAAAAACAACAAAAACGGCAACCTCTCAAATTCCAATAGCGATAACAAACGCCAAGAATAGTTGCCGTAACTATGCTCAACAACAACAACAATCACCAAAAAAGCACACACACGACCACAACTAAAATACTAACTTATACTAACACCAAAACCAATAAAGAAAATCAATCAAATCACAATCAAGTCAAGGCCTTAATAACAACAACAACAGCAATAACACTAACAATAACCACAATCAGAACTAAAACAATTCAGCCTGCCGCCGTAACGAGTACAGATGATTTGATGACTGTTATTGCTGACAATGTCACAAGACTATTACGAATAGTACAACAACAACAACAATAATAAGAACACAAGGCGGGGAAAAAAGAGCAAAAGGCAAAGCATGCAAATCATATTAAGGCAAATTGCCGAGACGTAAAAGTCCAGCGTCGAGTGCTTCGAAACGAAAAAGAAAGAAACGAAGAGAAGAGAATGAGAATGAGAAAAACACACACGCCACAAAATTCCACTGCGCAATTCTACTTTGAAAAAAAGTGCAAATATTTGCCTGTGCGGCAAATATTCTCGCAAGTCCTGTTTTAGTCTGTGGCTAAAAAAATGGAGCAGCCGACAGACAACGATGCTAACATTTATGTGTTCTGCACCCAAAAACGCCTAAAAGTAGACCACAAAAACTGTATTACTGCTTGAAAAAATGTAAACAAAACAAACTATTAGCACAAATTTTCATGCTAAGTATTATTTAAGTAGAATTGTTTCTCACAAAAACCACCGTCGTTTTAGTGCATATTTTCAGGCGTAGTTGTGCAGACTGTGACTTGCTCGTTGCCACATTTGACAAATGGCAGCTTTTAGCATCGATTAAACATTGCAACCAATGTGGGCGCGTTTTGGCGGCACGCAAGTCGGCTTCTACGTTCTATGGAAACGTGGTTTTCATTCATTCGATTTGTAGAGAAGCACAATTGAAAACGAATAAAAAAACCTTAAATAAAATAAAGTAAATTATTCAGAGTCAAAGTTAAGGTGACAACAGTTATTAGTTTGTCTTACAAATTTAAAAGTGAATCCTTGAATTTAGAAGCAAAAGTATGAATGTTCTAACTGGTAAAAAAAATATAATCTGCATGCCAACACAAACTCTCAGAGCACAATGGCCAACCAACTCTTACAACCAGCGCCATGCCAACTATTCGACGTTATAAGCCATAAATCTGCCCCAGAAGCTCCACAATTCCTCGCAGAAGGCTGCCACAACTGCGAAACACAGTGCCCTCTCTAACATTGTCTTCTTCTTCACTCCTCTTAATCTCATCGCTTATCGCCGCTTAACGTAACAATTTTGCCGCTAAATCCACGACGCAATGTCAAACACTCCGATCCGATGGAACATATCGTCTTGAGGACGATGATTCAAGTGGGTCGTTGGCCACTTAACTTACTGCTTAACTTCAATGTGTCTCTCCTATTTGCGACTTAAGTAGCATTGGACCACATGGCCGCCTTTCAGTGAAATTAAATCCTTCTTGGAGCCACACTAAAATTGAAATACTGTCTGCCGCGCAAAGTCACTCAATCTGACTTGGTTGCACAATGCTAGACGGATATTTGTCAAGCCAGGCGTAGACAGAAACACCACTACAAGCTCACATACGCACATGCACCGGCGTCTTAAAACGCACACATATGCATTGAACACACACATACACAGCGAACTCGACAAAATTGAAATAGTAAACTAGAAAATTCCTTGCTTTTTCTACTCTCATTTTTTGGTGTGTTTATGTTGTTGTTGCTGTCCATCGGCTGCTTGACACTGTGCGCTGATTGCCTTTGTATTTGTCTACTCGAGTGTAGCCGAACTTAAGTACACACTACTTCGTCATAGCATTGAATGCAAACACAACAACAACTGCAGCTATAAGAAATGAACAAAAAAACAAATAAATATGCCAGAAAATACCAACAAAACTGTAACAATAAATATTTGCTTTGTCAACAGACACACACACGCACACAAA
This sequence comes from Melieria omissa, assembly GCA_963971225.1. Taxonomy (NCBI): domain Eukaryota; kingdom Metazoa; phylum Arthropoda; class Insecta; order Diptera; family Ulidiidae; genus Melieria; species Melieria omissa. The sequence continues at coordinate 126,329,082 of OZ020268.1, read as the reverse complement.
CAACAAATCTCAGTTACCTGCCCAAGCCTTCACAACCAGATGCATTGTATGCATGTGTGTGTTTTTTTTTTTTTTTTTTTTTTTTTTTTAACGAGGAGTAAAAGCATCAAAAGCCGAGGTCAGTGCGAGACTTTAACCCGCTAAACATCTCCCCTTGTCCGACGGAAAGTTCCTCCCGGAACTACCGCTAAGTATTTCGTCGGGAGGCCGTCTGAGCATTAAAGCTCAATCGTCTGTTGTTGGTCTGTCAAGTCCGTTACTGTTCGTTATGGGGTTGGGCCACTGAACCCAAGATTTCGCGTCGTCGCGCAGCGCGTTGGCGCTCAACCCACCGGAGTGCCGTCATGATCCGTGCTGCCGCCGTTTGTACAACTTCCCATTTTCCGGGTGAATCGCACATTTGGGGCACAAGGTTGGTTGTCGTTGGGGCTTCACCGAAGACTTCCGCGATAGAGCCTCTCTCGTTAGCGAAGCGTGGGCAGCATAGCAGGACATGCTGAACGTCTTCGATTTCATTGGGGCACTGAGGGCAGAAAGGATCGTCCTCATGTTTGAAGCGGTGAAGGTATTGCTTAAAGCATCCATGCCCGCTTAGCAGCTGCGTGAGATAAAAATCTACCTCTCCGTGTTTGCGGTTGATCCAGACCTCAATGTGAGGGATCAGGGCAAACGTCCATCTTCCCTTCTCCGATGTGTTCCACCTTTGTTGCCATTCGTTTACGGTGCACCGCCTTTCGTCCGCTTTCGATGCCCTAGCACCCGCTGTGTATATGCGATTGAGTTCTCGCGCTAGGATATCTATTGGGGGCATGCTTGCAATAACCAATATCGCGTCGTCAGATATTGTACGAAAGCCACTGGCTACTCGTAATGCACTTAAGCGGTATGTCGCCCTGATGCCAGACATGTACGTGGCTTTAAAGGTTGCGTCTACCCAGATCGGTGCTGCGTAAAGTACGATGGAAGTAGTAACCGTTGCTAGTAACTTCCTTCTGCTAGCGCGTGGTCCGCCAAGATTCGCCATAATGCGTGATAACGCACCGCCTACTTTTGCCGCCTTGTCATTGACCGCAGCCAGGTGATCTTTAAAGGACATTCGGGTGTCGATACGTACGCCAAGGTATCTGATGTGCGGCTGGGAGGTTATTTCGTGATCGCCAGCTTTAAAAGTGAATGTCTCTCGTATTTTCCGAGTACTCAAGAGAACCGCCTCTGTTTTTTCGGCTGCTAGTTTTAGTTGTGCGCTGCGCAACCATCTCATGACTAGCATTATGGATTCATTACACAGCTGCTGTACTTCAGCTATAGTTTTGGCGACTACTACCAGCGCAATATCATCCGCGTAGCCAACTAGTTTGCTGTCCGCCGGAAGTCCGATCCTCAATACTCCATCATACATGGCATTCCAAAGGGCCGGGCCCAGTACCGAGCCCTGTGGCACCCCTCGTGAAACGCAATACTGCTTGACGCCATCATCGGTGTCATACAACAATAACCTATTCTCGAAGTAATTGACGATCATTCGTATAAGATACGTCGGTGTCCGGATCATCGTGAGTGCTTCTATTATGCTGGGCCAGCTTGCTGTATTAAAGGCGTTTTTCACGTCAAGTGTTACTACCGCGCAGTATTTCTTGTCGCCCCATCTCCACCTTGTTCCACTAGTAGCATCGCGCGCAATATCCATGACCGTTTTAACCGCGTCAACGGTGGATTTGCCTCGTCTAAAACCAAATTGCGCATCGGATAAGCCATACGGGCCTTCCAGAGTGTCTTGCAGGCGGTTGACGATTATCCTCTCGAGTATCTTGCCCATGGAGTCGAGCATACACAATGGTCTATATGCTGATGGTTGGTCCGGTTGCTTGCCTGGTTTGAGTAGAAGAACTAGTCGCTGTCGTTTCCACATATTTGGAAAGACACCCTTCTTCAGACACATGGTGAACATCGCCGCCAAGGTGGCAGGGTTCGCTCGGATGGCGGATTTCAACGCTATGTTGGGGATGCCGTCTATTCCTGGTGCCTTATTGTCACCCATTTTGTTCAGGGTTACGAGCACTTCTTCCGTCGTTACTTCCGGAATATCACTTTCTTCGGTGGGTTGGTGAACATACGTCGGTCTTTCGCCTTCTGGAGGGAATAGTGTAGTGACTACAGCTTCCAGAAGTGCTGGGTCTGAGGGCTGCGGTGCTTTAGTGCCTCTCACTTGGCTCATGACCACTTTATAGGCTGTACCCCAAGGGTCTATATCTGCGCCATCACGCAGATCTTTGAAGCACGAGTCCTTGCTTTTCCGTATCGCCTTCTTAAGCTGGTTGCGGCATTTTTTGTATTCGTAGCGAAGCGTCTCGTAATTTGGTTGGGTTCGCGATCGCTGCATTCTCCTGCGCGCATGATTGCAGCACCTCCTACACTCGGCGATGTCTTGATTCCACCAGTAGACTGGTTTACGACTCGGCTTTTGCGACCTTCTGGGCATAGCTGCATCGCAGACTTTACTAATACGCCTTGAGATCCCTTCTGCCATAATTTCGGGTTCACTCTCGATGATTTCGCCGTCATGCCACACCTGTAGGAATACATCCTCATCAAAGAGACGATGCTTCCAGCCCCTTGTCTGTGCCATTGCTATTTGTTGTCGTTTCGCTATCTGCAGCTCGATGATAATAGCTCGATGGTCGCTATGCGTATAGAAGTCGGCGATCTTGTGTGTGTGTGTGTGTGTGTGTGTGTGTGTGTGTGATATGTCTGCCTGTTGTGCTTATCGCTGCGAATTTTTCACTTTGCTGCAAAATTTCATGCTTGGTGAATTTTTCCAAAATTACATCTAAAACGATATTTCGAGGATTGTAAATCGAGACAAATGCTAATATTTGTCTCTGTGACGTTGTGACGTTGTGGCGCTGCGGCGGTGTGATTTGTATTAGATTTATTCATTTTTCAATTTATTTTGTCTGCAGCGATGCCAGACGAATCGATGCTTCCCCTAAATAATTCATTGTGTGAAATTGGACTCGCCGTCGCTGCCGCCCTGCCACGTGCGCTCACACTCGCTTTTCGGCGCTGCCGTTCGTGGCTTACGTTCTCATGGCAAATGCAAAGCCATTAGTGGATCTGAAAATGTATCAGATGTGTTTGCTTAGATGCGATTTCAATTATTTTTTGTAATAAAATGCGATTTAATTTTCCTCGACCAGAATTATTCCATTTCGAAGATTAAAATTCAAAATTAATTTCAAATATATACTTTTTTCAGATATGTTACTGCAAAAATGCCAAATTGCCACAAGAATTCCATTGCTTCGAAGCTTTCAAATTTTGCCATTTTCTGTTCACGAATGCAAAATGCAAATGCCAAGTTTTCAATACTTGCAAGGCTGCTTTAACTTTGTCATTACAAACTATTCTTAGCTCTTGAACTTGCACATTCTGTCAGAGTCAACAATGACAATGTCAGCTATATGTCAAACAACAACAAATAAATACTCAATAAGTAAATGACTGCAGCAGTGCAGACAAAAGGCAAATTATCGCTGCAACCAGAAGTCACCTTGAACCGGGCGATTGCATAATTTATTTACGCTCAACAAGAAATCAAAAGTAAACCAAAGTCATGGCAAAGTCTTAAATATTTTGTCGCATCAGCACTGAAAATAATCAACGACAGCAGTCAACCGACTCGAAAGATATGAAAACATTTTAAACTCTCATTCTGCTGGCGAATTCTCACACACTCTGCATACTAATTGATTGGATAATAATAAATCAATGTTCTGTGGGGAATTACATGTTGACGCCCTCACACGCACACATGCACACGTGGGCGAATAAAACATCATTCTCTTAAAATGAATTTGTTCAAGGTGTGAGTGGGCGTGTCGGCCACTGTTTGTCCGTGTCGATGCTGTGACAGCAAACAGCGGACAATGGCAGCGCACAGCAAAAGGAAAAACCCACTTTTCACGCGCACGTACGATTTCCAAGACACATACACAGTCGTACATGTCGAGAACATGTCTGCATTGTGGAGAAAAATGTAATAATGTCAAACACAGAATTGAAGTAACAGAACAAATAAAGACGGCTGCATCAGACGCACAGATGGATACGATGATTCGTTGTGCTTGTTGGTACTAATCGACATTAAATTTTAAAAAAATATTTGCCTACCTTAAAGCCATCAATGTCTCGGCTATTATTTTAGAAATCAAACACATTCTTCAATAAATTGTGGTCACCTTTTTGGTCCCTAATGTGTGGCTGTCTGCCTGAATGCGAAATTGGCGCATTGGCAAAACCCAGAGATCAAGCGGGCCATGACAGCGTCTGCTGCACATAAAGCACCAATGCAAAGGCAAGTAGCTTAAGTGGAAGTGAACTAAAGTGAAGCAATGGGTTTTCAAATCGGCCACACACACTTGGAGTGCTCAGCGCACCGCAGCAGTGTTGGAACGTGCAGCGATCGCTTGACGCCGGCACTGTACGCCCACACAAAAGTGCCAACCTACACACACACACATCTGCGCTTTCGCAGCGCCCACACGTGAGCGCCTAATGTAGCCGCAAAGCTCTGCCGAATGCCGTCTATGAGTCAAGTTAATTAAGCATTTAAGCAAAAATTACGTATACGCACCATATGCCGCACTGCGCATTTGGCTTTTGATCTCGACTGCTGGTGCTCTGGCTGAGCTTTCTCGCAAGTGAAATGCAATTATTCGCGTTAATACGTTGCGTCGGTATGTGACTGACATCAATCATCATCACCCGAGCACAAGTACACTAATTATGCTGCGCACAGACAGATATTAGCAGCAGGCGCCATTGGCTAAATGTAGTCGCTCCAGCTTGATATGAAAATTTGTATTTATTTTTCGCAGATGCCAAACGTTATTTTTGCTCATTTACATGGGAACGTGCTAATGTAACAATGTTTATTTTTGTGCGGAAAATCACTCGAGGCCACACAAAACATGACAAACAAGACATGTTTGGCCTTTTGCCCACATTCGACATAAGAAGCCCTAATGAATTTTCGCTTGACGCCACTTACATATCATTTCACGCTGCTCATTGCCATTAGACAATTCAGTGACAATGACCAAAGTGCTGCACAAAAACTTACAAACACGCCGCCATACATGTATGGCAACTAAGTAAACAAAAAGCAATCGGCTAATGGTAATTAGGTGGCCGCTGCTAATATCTTTTCTCGCTCGCTTTAATGTCCAGTTTTGCGCCTTTGTGCATTTTTGCCGTTTCTGTTTCTTGTTGGGTTTTTGTGCACGCAATGCTCACTTTAATTACTTATTCTGCGCGTGCACGCAAAAGTCGAACTTATTAGCATTAAATAATGGACGGCAGTAAATTTTTTGGGCGCGCACCACACGTCCGAGTACGAGTGTAAACGTCATGGACAACAACACAAACCACAATCACAAAGAAAGAAGTGCAAGCGGCCATTTGCAATGACAGCGAAAAACGTGAAAGCCGCAACACTCTGCCAAAGCTCAGCTGGCTCTGCTGCTTAGAACAAAAAAAAAATATAAAAAATATATAAAAACAGAAATGATAAATGCCAACGTTTGCAGGTAGTGACACCACACACACACACACACACACACTGCCAACTAAGCTCACATTTGCGTTGGCGGATTTTGCTGCGCTAAAGCGTTGAGCTCGTTCGCTTTTTGCCTTTGCTGGAAATTTCTCAAAGCTGCCGCTGGCTTTTGGCATATTTTAAAATGGAATTTACAACCGCTCACTCGCAGCACTCAGACCCCACGCTGTCTCACGCTGCTGTCGAGCGTAATTTTTAACGTAAAATGTTTGTTTGTTTGTGTGTTTTTTGTGTGCGAAGGTGTAAAGAACGTGCGCTGCCTGGCGGAAGCGATATATGTGCCAAATAAACGACATTATGCAGCAGTGAAATTCAGTCATGATATGGTAAACTTGGCAATTTGTGTGTAAACAACCAATTCAGCAAATTATGTGCTTAAAAGTTAATAAAGATTATTTGCAAAGATTTACGGAAATGAATGCACAAGCAGAGACTGGTAACTGAAAAATGGGACTGTAGATGCGATTGATCAGAATTGGCTACATACATATATTGTTTTGTTACTTTCATTCAAGCGACACTGTCAGAAATTGCAACCTTTTACATATACCTAAGTCACTTTTTTATTAAATTTAAATTTGTAAATTTATCTTATAAATTTAAAAAAATTACAGCTTACTTAAGTACTTGAAAATTGAACAAATCACCTCAATGAAATTGAATTTGTAACCAATATTCAAGTTTTCTACTAAATTGTCCACTAATAAATTACTTTGTAACATAAAAATTGTTTGCCATTTCTCCATCTGTCCATACCTGCGTAACATTTGAACTCACTGCTCACATTAGTTTTCTCAAACTTGTTAGCCACCAACTCCAAAGATCTCTCGATCTGATTCTTCTGCCTTCAGAGTGAATTTTACAAAGTAACAAATGAAAATTTCATCACTTTTTCAAATAACATTTGTTTTGTTTTTTTTTGTATCCACACTCGACGTGTGGCCACAGGCACGCAGGCACGCGGCAAATTAATCAACTGTCAGCAGCGAATTGCCTCGAGGACGAACAATACAATTTACAACCAACACTCGAGCACGCAACGCGACACTTTGCCCGAAATGTAAAACAACGCAAAGCAAGAGGAAATAAATTCCGAAAAGCGCCCAAATGAAGAAGCCACGTGGAATATATTTTTTATTTGGAATTTACACAAAATTAAATGGCAATCGAGGCACCTGTTGCACGCGCCAACGTGCAATTATTGCCGCGCGGCTGACGCGTTTAATGGCGGCGCATAAAAAAACATGACACATTTTTATTTGTTTACACACACCTAAGGCAATTATATTAGTACGTGTACGTGCGTGTGTGTGTGTGTGTGTGTGTGATGTTGTTAAATTGCAACATTTGTGGTTGTCGTGTTGGCTTTTCGTTACACATTGTTCGCTTTTGTTTGGCGCGCGGGTTTGTCAGCAGCTGCGCGCCGGAATATTTTAGGCGCCGGAAGTTGAGATGAAGTGCCCGCGAAGTGCTGCACATGTGTGCGGCAGTGGGTGTGCATACAAAAGTGCAGGTTTACTTGAGTAGGCGTACTCGAATGGATTTAGATGTGTGGGCGTCCATGTCGTTGACAGTACACTTGTGTGGATGCAGGTGTGGGTGAGATTACACTTGTACCAGTCATGTGTGGGTGTGGGTGTAATTTGCTTTTTCGTGGCGCGTGTTGCTCTCAACATGATTAAAGCCACTCAATGCACATGTTTTAGCATATCAAATTTTTCTATAAGTATTTCACTAAACAATGTCATTAGCAAAGCGTTCATTAACCCTCGAAATGGCGGCTTCCATTTGAATGAAAGGAATTTTTTGAAGTAATACAGAGGAGGAATATTCGTTCAGGAAGAAGTTTAAAGGTCAATAAGAAATTCGAATTTTCCAGAAGAAGTTTACAAGTCATTAAGAAGTTCACAAGTTCCAGAAGAAGTTTAAAAGTTTATAAAAAATTTAATAGTTCCAAAGGAAATCAAGCCAATAAAAAATTCAGAAGTTATAGAAGAAGTTTAAAAATCAGTGAAAAGTTTACAGGTTTCAGAAGAAGTTTAAAAGTCAATAAGAAATTCAAAAGTTCAAGAAGAAGTTTAAAAGTCAATAAAAAATTTAATAGTTCCAGAAGAAGTTTAAAAATCAATGGAAAGTTTACAAGTTCCAGAAGAAGTTTAAAAGTCAATAAGAAATTCAAAAGTTCAAGAAGAAGTTTAAAAGTCAATAAGAAATTCCAAAGTTCAAGAACAAGTTTCAAAATCAATGAAAAGTTTACAAGTTCCAGAAGAAGTTCACAAGTCAAAAAGAAATTATAAAGTTCAAGAAGAAGTCAATAAGAAATTCGAAAGTTCCAGAAGAAGTTTACAAGTCAATAAAAAATGTGATAGTTCTAAAAGAAGTCAAGTCAATAAGAAATTCCAAAGTTCAAGAACAAGTTTAAAAATCAATGAAAAGTTTACAATTTCCAAAAGAAGTTTACAAGTCAATAAACAATTTAATAGTTCCAAAAGAAGTCAAATCAATAAAAAATTAAAAAGTTCCAAAAGAAGTTTAAAAATCAATGGAAAGTTTACAAGTTTCAGAAGAAGTTTACAAGTCAAAAAGAAATTCAAAAGTTCAAGAAGAAGTTTAAAAGTCAATAAGAAATTCCAAAGTTCAAGAACAAGTTCAAAAATCAATGGAAAGTTTACAAGTTCCAGAAGAAGTTCACAAGTCAAAAAGAAATTCAAAAGTTCAAGAAGAAGTTTAAAAGTCAATAAGAAATTCAAAAGTTCCGGAAGAAGTTTAAAAATCAATGGAATGTTTTCAAGTTCCGGAAGAAGTTTAAAAATCAATGGAAAGTTTTCAAGTTCCGGAAGAAGTTTCAAAATCAATGGAAAGTTTACAAGTTCCAAAAGAAGTTTACAAGTCAATAAAAAATTTAATAGTTCCAAAAGAAGTCAAATCAATAAAAAATTAAAAAGTTCCAGAAGAAGTTTAGAAGTCAATAAGAAGTTTAAATTGCCAGAAGAAGTTTACAAGTCAGTAAGAAGCAAGAGACTAGAAAAAGTTAGAAAGCCAGCTGGGAGAGTGGGAAAGACAAATTGAAATTGGGAAAAGAAATCACAAATAATAATAATCCAACCTAATGTTTACAAGACTTAATTATACATAAAAAACTGTTGCCCCAAAATTAGTTCAGAAATCAATTCAAATTTCAACAGACGCTTTAAATTTTCTAGCATACTTTAAGGTTGTTTTTTAGTGTTTATCACGAAAATTTCACGAAAGTAGCATCAATTATACTCTACTGTAATTAATTTAAGCTTTCAAATTACATACAATTCATTTCCAATAATTTAATTTAAACCTCAAATCTCCTCAAATCTGTTTTCTACTATAAACCTTTTACTAAAAATTGCATTAGAATTCTATACAAATTTTCTTTGAAATTGCATGTATTCTGCTAATCTCTGTTTCCATTTAATTTCATTTACTAAGCTCCAAATCATCAGCAATAATTGGCATTTGCAATTTCCACAGCTCGACTGTCATATTTTGCACTTCGCAGACAGCGCCAACAAAATTTAAAATTGAGTAATTTTCAAAATTCGCTGCGTTTACAGTTGAAACTTCCAAACAACGTTCGCTGCATTGCACATCGTCCGAAATATCATAAATCGAATGTCAACAAAGTGTCGGAAAATGTTCGTTGGAAAAACAAATTCGATTTGTGATCGCTGCACGAACACTGCAATTATCTGCCGTTGTGTTTGTGTGTGTTTGAAAATGTTTACGTGTGCGTTGTCTGCACGAAATCAAATTATAGTTAAGTTATGTTTTTGTTTTTGTTTGGCCTTGGCAAACGGCCAAAATGGTCAGCATTTGTTTCTTTGCTTTACTGGGTGTTTTTTTTCAATTTTTGCAACCACATCGAGCAATATTTATTAAATTTTCTGACAATATTGAAAACGTGACAACGCGGTCGGAAAGTATCAAAGAGTTGTGCGTTATTTAGTTTTCAATGCTCCATGCGCCAATAAAAAAACTATGAAATGAGAAAACGTAATTTTTGCGATACGGTCAAAAAAGGGAGACGAACAAAACTGTTTAGGCTCTCAATCAACTGTATTTCTATTGAATTTCCAATGGAAATTTTAAAACTTTGAAAGATAGTTAAATGAAATTCGTAGAGGTAACTAAATTAACTGCAAGCGAAAAACGAATCTCAAAGATTGAAAGGTTAGAACCTATAACCCTTCAAATTAGATCACTTGTAAGTCTACCAAGTCTAAGGTTTTCGAAGCCTGGAGTTCGAGGTCATCCAGTCTGATTGGGTTTTTTGATAGGATTCTAACAATTTCGAGTTCAAGTTCGTTAATTTCACCATATCAACTGGGAATAAATATATAAATTAGGACCTTGGGGTACCTACATAGTTGCAGAGTCACAGCTTTTGAAAAGCTGGAGAAGATACAACATTCTGCATGTCCAAGTTCAAATTTTCTTTAACCGAATTTCCCATGGAAACTCACAACTCTTGAGCTCAATGGAACAAGGATCATGAAACTTTCTTCGAGAAAAATAAGTTTCAGGACCTTACAACACAGTTTTTTGGGAAAATGAAAGTTGATGATTTTTCGTCGAATCTCAAAGAATCTCGAAGAAGAAGAAAGAAGAAATTTTCTTTGATCGAATTTCCCACCGAATCTCAAAAATCTTGAGCTCAATTAGACTCATGAAACTTTCTGGGAGAAAAACATGTTTCAGGACCTTACAACACAGTTTGTTGAGAAGGTGAAAGTTGATCACAGATTCTCGGCTCAGATTCAAATTTCTTGAAAAAAACATGTTTCAGTACTTTACATAGGAAAATTAGAGCTTGGAGTGACAACGATATAATTTCTATGTATAAGTATGATTTTTAATTGAATTTTAAAGATCTTACGCCCATTTCCGTTGAAACCATAAAACTTACTTGAAAAAAAAACATATTTCTATACCTTGGGGTTTGACTTTAGAGCTACAGAGATTTGACCCTTCTGAAATTTTGATCCATCGAGTTTCCATTTGGTCTTCGAGGATGTTTGAACCCATTTTGTTCAGCTTATAAAATATTTTAATAGAATCAACCTATTTCAGGTCACTACGAGGCTTAGTTTTGAAAAGCTACAGTTATTCCAGAGGTTGAAAAGATATGCAATTTTTGTAATTCCTGCTTCAAGTTCCAAACTGTCGACTTTTTACTTGAAACTCAGTAAATTGGAGTCCAAATTTGTAAAAGCCATTAAATATACTATGAAAAAGGATCCAAGATATTTCCAGCTAAAGTCTGTTCAAGAGTTTTAAGTATGAAATGAAGACATTCATGTAATTTTAATTTTTTCGAATAAAATTTCAATAGTTTTTGACACATTTTCTGACAGTTTAACATAGAAAAAAGTTTCGATTTCAAGTAAAAGAATTATGCAAGACTGCCAGTCTCGAAGCTTTACAATTTTTTAAATGTAATTTATTAAATGAACTAAAGTTATTAAAAAAGTGCACACGAATAGTGCAAGCAAACCCTTCCATGTCTGCACAGAGATGTTGAAAAAATAAAAACAAAAATTGATCAAAAATTTTCATATTTTTTGCTTCCATTTCCATTTTTTCCAGTCTTCATAGTTTCAGTGCCTTTTGTTTTTTTTTCTGTTGACGGTGCGTTCCTTGTCACGCAATACTCATGAAAGATTGTCTGTACGTGCGAGTGTTGTCACCCTAACTGAATCGACTGAGGCTGAGCTGAGTTTTTCCCTCGGTAACCTTAACATTTTCGAGTTTAAATCAGCTGCATGCAATTTTCATTTAACATTTTTGTTCTCGTTGCAGTGGCAAACAATGCAACTGACATTGAAAATGCTATTAAGACCGCTAAAGACTTAGCAACTGCCAAACGTGACATTTCATGCAAAACTTGCAATGACTATGACAACAACACAACTCGAGCATTATTGCCACTCAAATACGAAATGCAAAAACTTTACCAAGGAACTTTAACTCACAGTACATGTGTGACTGTTGGCGATTGAACGACGGTCATCAATAACAACGCAAACAACAGCGAAGAGCGCAGGAAACTGCAACGCAGCCAAAAGTTGAGTGCGCTGCGACAGTGTCCAAACTTGCACCAACGCTGCTTGAAAAGTTGCAACAAGCTGCGCGTTAATGGTCGCAGCGTGACATGTTGTGTTTTGTGTTCGCGCGACGCGTTCGAAATGCAAATGTGCGCGGAGCGACCAACTGCGAGCAGATGTCAAGTGGCACTGTCGCATAATTGGATTGCGGCCATGCAGCCCAATGCGAAAACTTTTTCTTCTTTCCTCTCTTTTGAAGGTCTTTTTTTGTTTTGTTTTGTTTACGCCCAACTTTTGTACTCGACTTGAAGCGATTTTCTTCTTTTTCTTCTTTTGCTTTGGCTCGAGTGTAGCGCGAAACTTAAGTCAGGCGCTGGCAAAGAGCAACAAGGGACTGGCGTTTTGGAAGAAAAAAGGAATTCAAAATGTTCAATTGAAAGTTTTGTAAGCAAGAAGCGGGCATCATGTGCGCCACGATGCTGAACGAATAGAAACAGGGAGAGAAAATTGCATCATATTTAAACGATTTAAGTCATTCACTGCACATACCATAAGCAGCAAAATTGCATACTTTCAGGGGACATGGTAATTTTGAGCGAACTATTGTACAAACAATTCGTGGCGGTGCTGAAGGGTTTGAGAACGAATTGCACAAGTATAAAAGGCAGCCAGCAGACATTTTTGAAACACCCCCGTCCTGGAAAACAATTCAAATTCAGCCTGCATTGTAGTTCTGAATAAAACCAGCTTGCAAAACAAAAACTAATTGGCAAAACTACATTGCAAACAATAAACACGTGTTTGCTTGCTTTCAATTTCCGAACGAAAATTGCTTTTTCGCGCAACGTTTCGACAATTTCAACAATTTCCCCTACACTCACTCTCCGATCAATTCGCTAAAGTTATGCGTTTGCGACAACATACAAATATTAAAAGCAAACAAACGCATTGATAGACTATGAAAGGACCACAGCACATGGCAGGATATACATAAATACTTACATACATACATGTGTACGTATGTTAAATACGAGTGGAAGACTCACTCACAAAATGTTTGCTGAACGGCACACAATGGTCACATTCACAATAGAGTTCACACCAACACTGATACACATATACATACATACACAAGGGAAACTTTACTATTAATTGCTGCCACATTTGCTAAAACTACAGAAAGTATGCACAGAGGACTGAGGCCAGTGCTCTTGTTTTGGGTCGACTCACAAGTGCTGCAAATTTTGATTAGAAAAGTTGAAAGTGGCAAAAAGGAAAAGTGTCCTTGATAATAATGTCTATTTAAGGCGATTGTTGATATTCTTTGTGTGCAGTATTCATCTTTTAATTACAAGTTGGCACTTCCTCAGTGAAGTGCGTCCATCACATTCAGATAGTTTAACAAACTTTGTTAAATATAAATGAAAATCAAATATGCTAAGAATTCACGCTGATCTGAGTATGAGTTGACTCACACACAACGAACAATGGTTTTCAACCAGCAACCAATACCACATTTCTTATGTGCTGACCCAGTCGATAGCTGTCAGCAACGCATGTCTGGCAAACCAATTCGCACAAAACATGTTGTCCTTTCACTGAAAATTCCATAACTTTCTCCACTGAACTGTGAATTTGTAGCCTGTGTTGCTGTATTGCTGCCTGATGCAGTTTTATTGCTTCTGCCTATTCAATATGTTGTACTGTGGCCAGTTTCACAATCCTGCATGTGTCTGTGAGTGTCGCACTTCCTGCCGTGTGTCTCAGCTCAAATGCGCCCAAAACAATAATGCATTTATGCCTTTGTTGCTGTCGAAGCGTTTCAGTGTTGTGTGACAATTGGCCCCAAACACAAGTTGCAATAAAAGTTCTATGCAAAATAGCATTGAACACAGTCTGCTTTCAGGCGCACCACACAAAGTGTGTAAACATGCAGACAGCCACAACTGGCCAATTTTCTTCTCTTCTGCTGACGAGAATCGCATTGTATGGCAATCTGGCAATACAAATATGAAAGCCAACAACAACATTTTCAAAAAGCACAAATTGCCGAAATTAATTACAAGTTTGTCATACTTCGAATTCAACATGCTGCGGCCTCAGTGCCACTGCTTGTGACGATTATGAAAACAAAAACAACTATAACAACAACACATACAGCATTTATATGTATGTATCAACAGCAGTTGTAGTACAACGCCCAGGAAGCAAATACGACATGAACTAATTCAATCAGTGTTGTGCAATAGAATTAATGCCCCTTGTGATTAAATATTAATGACTAATAAATAACTTACCAACCGCCTGAGAACGACTAATTTTTAATTATTATATTTATTATTATATATTTTATTCATTTTTATAATTTCAATTTTAATTATTTCGGTCTAGTTAAATCAATTACTTATAATTGAACTGCTAATCAGTACATTACAAACCATTTAGTGACTATTAACTGACTAATAACTGAGTGACTACTTGTTGACTTGTTACTGAAAAACTAAAGATTATATTACTAATTATTTATGACTAATTAGTTTACTTATATCATATTACTAATTATTTATGACTAATCGTTGAATGACTATTGGTTTAATGATTCACGATTCAATGAATAAGGGATTCTTTTTAATACATGAAATAAGGAAACATTTCTAACTTGGAAATGATTTGTAATCAGTTAATGCATGAGTAAAGTTCAATAATACAATTTAATAGCCATGAAATGAATATAGTTTGAGGTAACTTATTTAAAGACTAATAATTCTGTTTGAGCGACTAATGTTTCGACAATAGTTAACTAAATTATAATGAACAACTTATGACTGAATGACTAATGACAGTAGTGTATATACATAAGTATAAACGTTTGAATGTTTACCGGTGGAATCTGTAGTTATTAAACAACTTACAACTGGAAATCTAACAATTAATTGACTAAAAATTGAATCGCAAACAATTAAGTCAAAAGTAAACAATTAAATTATTAATAATTACACTAATGATTTGACTCATTAAAATGATTCAATGAATAATATTGTTTCTCATTTGATGATTGAATTTTAAATGAATTTATTAGTCAATTTTAACGATTTAAATGATAAAATTAATGTGACAAACCAATCAGTAATTAAGAAAATAAACTTATTTAATCACTATTGGTCACATGAATAATAATTGTTTCCCAGTTAACAATTTATTAGTAAATTATTAACGATTGAATTAATAAAAATTACATGAACCATTAATCAGTAGCTAACTGAATAAATAATTACAAGACAAACCAATCCATAACAAACTAATGGTTCAATACATTTAAGTCGTTCAATGGTTATAGTAGAATAAATAACAATTGTTATTCAATAGGTGATTGGATGTTAAATTAGTCAATTGAATTGCTAATCATTAAATACAAAACTAATCATTAGCTCTCCTTCGTTGGGTTTCATTCGATTAATCAAAATGATTAAATGGTTAGTGGTCAAATGAATCACAATTCAGTAACTAATTACTAAATTTTTAAAATAACTTTATCTCGAATTTTTTTTTCCAAATACGTCAGTTGCACGTTTTGATGAATTAACTAAAATAGTTCTGATTTAATGCTGAAGTTTCTAATAATTTTATCTGTTTTACCGATTATGATGCAAAATTTACACGCCGCAAATTTATAATAATTAATTTGAAGAGTTAAACTAACAGTTGAACTAATCATTAAGTGATAACTTGTTTATTTAAGTTCTGACTAATTTAGTTATAATTAATAATAAAATAAATTAATATTTTAAATCAATTAATCAATTAATTAAAATCGTTAACCCATAACTGAGCCGGAGCCAAGTGCCGAGGTGCGCTGTGCCCTCGACTGCCGACTGTGCAATAACACTCAAGTGGCCCTCGCAGGCCTCCTTCCCACTCACACAACAACAACAACAACGATACACGCTTGCCACCTGCATCGCGATAAGCCTCGCATTACCGCCAACAACAACGGCAAACAAGAAAAACGATTCAGTTCTCATACTTTTAATGCAGTTGCGAGCAACTCTGAAATTGTTCTTGACTCGAGTACAGTGCGAACGCGCTAATGCAGACACGCAGCTGGAACTTTAGTAATTTTTCAATACATGTACGTGGAATGTAAGAACAATAGTTTGCAATTTTTCAAAAATTGTTCAAACTTACTTTTGCACTAAATCGAGTTGGAGTCGTGGAAAAGGTAGAGTTCGGGAGATTAGTGTAAGGACTCAAATTGCACAAAGCGTGCAGTCACTTTACTTTTGTTGATTTTTATGCTGCTGCCTGTTATTTATTTATTGTAATTTTCGCATTTGAATCTCAATTTTCATCAGAATACGGCAAGCATAATGATGGGAAAACATTAGAGGAACGCAAAAGTTGCCAGCAATAACAACTAACAAAAGCAATTATTTTGGTTTCTGCTGTGTTATTAATATTTCCACATCAAATAAACGTCATAAATTGCATTTCAAGTGAATGAACTTGCGACACAGCTGCCCGTTGACCTGCTTGAACAATTTCAGCAAAGTAAAATATTTAATGGTTAAAGAAAATCAAGGGTGCTTTGCCACATAAAGTGTAGCATTAATATTCGTTTAAATATTTCGATTTGTGGAAATTTAAAATCAGTGCAATTAGTTAGCAATTAATTATAGTAGTTGTAATTTGAAACAGATCTACCTTTCTCTCTTTCTATCTCTAAATTTTTTATATTTTTTTTTTACTCTCCCCTTTCAGACTCGATTTTTCTGAATTTGGGTTTCTTTTCTTCTTCCTCTCTTTAAATATATGCCTGGTTCTGCGTGCTTGCTATTTCTTGCCGCCCCCACTTCTTGCAGCAACATATCGTCCTATCCATGTCTAGTTTTAACCTAACACGTAGATTCTTCCTTAACCAACGCAACGCCTCGCATTAACAGCAGTCAACCTCTCGGCGTTTGCTTTTTTATTAACAAAAACAATTTTCACTCCCATCATCTTTTCACATATTTCCTTTCCTTCCACTCGTCAACATTGGTTTCGTTTTTTTTCAAAGCAGTCACCACCTGTTCCTTCCGTTTCCCCCCTCCGCGCCCAGTTTAATCGGTCACCAACCAACCAACGAGTCCTCGCAATGTCTTATCTGCATCTCGCGCAGTCACTCACCCTTTGTTCAAACACCCCCCGCCCACACTGATTCGTCTGTCAGTGTCTGTCTGCCACTTTTGGTGTTTTGTGGGCCGCACAAAATTGTTTCGACAGCTCGAATTTTTTATTTACGTTGCTTTGCCAATTTGAAACGAAATCAAAAAAGAACCAGAAACATGAAAATGAAAATGAAAAACTAAACAAAATTGAAATCTCTTTCATGTCGTCGGTGACATCTCTTTTGTGCCACACAAATGCACACACTCACATACACACACACACAAAACCCACACTAGTGCATTATGTAAGAGCATTCAGTGTTCAGTTCCCTTTATGAAATTCCCAAACTTGCTGGCTTTCATTTTATGAATTTTTTTTTGCTTGCCACTTTCGGACCACTCGAGGCGACACTGCACGCTACAGTAGGTACTTTATGCGTTGTCAATTAAATATGGAACCAAATACATCCAAATACTATCGAATACCTACAACTTCAATTGTCATTTAATCAAATTTCAACTTTAAATAATTAAATCTGTAATTGACGATATTCATACTTGGATGCATCCCAAAAGTATAACATCACAAATAGTTAGCTTCTCCAAACGAACGCAGTGTTATTTGTTGCATATTTTCGGGCTGACTTTTTATATTGTAGCTATAGAACAGTGATGGCCATTCTCGTACTCGCGAATAGCAGAAATGTGCTATTCATTATCACTGCCCGGCGCAGAAGAATTTCCGTCCACACCAACTGTAGCGCCCATTTATTTATTTCAATTCATTTTTTGTGCTTCCTCAGTCGAGAGAACCGAAAAAACTGCAAACTCAAATAAAACGTTTGATAAAACTTATGACCGGATTCCTTTCGGCACACAACGCTGTCTGGGCCCCTGTCTGTGCCACCGTGGCTGACAGTGAAATGTGAGGTTAGAGCGACGGTAGCCTTGAAATGATTTAATACGCAGTTTACTGCTGCTGTCAGCATTTCAACTTCTTTCCAGTCAGTTTTTGTGGTGTTGGCTGTTAACTCATGAAGAATGTTAATGAAAACTGGACGCTTAAAAAAATTATTAATTACAAATTCTGCATATTTCCAAAAACTCTAAAGCTTCATCAATTTATTGAGAGAATTAATTAATTTCATTAAAATTTTGCACAGCGGTAGAATAAAAGTTGGAAAGGGGACGAAGAACAAATGTTCACAGCCAATGACTTGGTTTTTACAGCTATGATTCGATATAATTATGTAAAAAATTGTGTAAATATTAAGCAAAAACAACATTGAACAGCAACAACTAGAAGTTTAATTTTCAATTAAACTTTCAATTAAAATTTTGTAAATATTGAGCAACAACAACATTGAACAGCAACAACTAGAAGTTTAATTTTCAATTAAACAAACAAAGCTTGTCGCATTTATTGAGTTATGGGCCTAATGGCCATTTCCTTACAATTTAGTCATGATTAACTATTAGGAGAATTGTAGTTGATAAGGTTGTACTAAAAGTTAAGATGATTTTACCATGAATAAAAATTTTAATTTATTCACCCTGACCAACTAATTAGTTATCTGTAACTAATGGCTTCTAGTTCATATTGCAATCATGATTAAAGACTAGAACAATTATAACTAAAGTACCACTACTTGCAATTGATGGTGATAAACTATGACAATTATTATTGCAACTAATATCATTATAAATTATGGCAACAAGAACTTATGATCGATTAACCATGACTAACAATTACAATTGAATTACCATAAATAAATAAAATAAATTTTATTTGGAATAAATAACTATCATAATTAATGTACCTTGACTAACAATACAAAATTGTAAGACTGACTAACAAACATGACTCTGACTAAATAGTCAACTCTCTGTTACTACTGACCAATATTTCAAAT
Organism: Melieria omissa; assembly: GCA_963971225.1. NCBI lineage: Eukaryota > Metazoa > Arthropoda > Insecta > Diptera > Ulidiidae > Melieria > Melieria omissa. Next base: position 126,310,328 of record OZ020268.1, on the reverse strand, counting down.
TCAAAAACCCTAGTTTGAGGCTAAGATAATTATAATTGATTTACAATGACTAATAATTATAAATTCTGTATCATAACTAACAATTGTAATTATGATTTAATTAAATATAATTATCATGACTAACATTATGCTTATAATTATCATGACTTTCAATCATATTTGATGTTCCTTCACTGATAATTGAATTTATTTATCACGATTATTAAATAATGACTATTATTAATTATTAACTAATACAACTATGACTATGGCCATATGGCCAACATAACTAACAACTATAAATGTTCCAAAACAATTGATTAACAATGACTTATATTTACCATGGATTGACCATAATTTTCAACATTATTCATGGACCGTGACTAAAAGTTATGAATAACTAATTCTTAGTAATTAATAATTGTTAACCCATATTTTCTCGATCTAGTCAGGTCTCTAAAACTATTGGCTTATAATTCATATTCAGAAAATAAATCAAATACAAATGCAATTCAGCATGACTAATAATTACAATTGTTTTGCGTGACCAATAAAAACAATTGCTTTACCATGACTAATATTTACAATAAATTGGCCATGACTCTTAATGTTATTAATTCACCATAACTGAAAATGTTGATTGATTTAACTTTCCCAAGTGGCGGGTGGCAAAATGTCAGTCATGCTATGGATTTCATGTTCAGCTCTCACTCTCACCTTCGCAATTCCTCCCATCGAACATTATGGATTGTGGGTCATTATGCCACAAGACATGGTCTCATTCGTTTCATTTTCAGTCTGAAATATGAATATGTCTGAAACTAATGATTGTAAAACTAATCAATCAGATACGACTTGATTGAACCAATTACTGAATTTATGATTGAATAACTAAAAAGCGATCAAATGACTAATGATGGTTGTACACAAGATTTTGTAGGTTATGATTTCATTAGGTTAGATTGCATAAAATGTATGTGTGTGTGTGTTCAGTGAATGCATTAGCCCCACTTTCTTTCTCTCAGAGGTCTGGGTGATTGCATAATTAATGGAAACGTTTTTATGTTCCCATACAATTAAAGATGTCTTAATTTGTAGTTGAAGACATGAAAACGAGGATTTCTTATTTATGAATTTTTTTTCAAGTATCTTAATTGAAAAATAAAATGTTAAATCATTGCCAAAGTGCTTTAAGAAACTCATCGCTGCTGCTTCACTGCACGGCAAACCGTGGTATGTGACGCCAATATTATTTTTCCTCGGCGTTTGAGGGCCAAAACCCCCAAATTTCTTCTTCTTACTTAAAAAGTGTGGCTAGTAAATATAGTTTCAAATGGCATTGGGCCCAAAAATTGTGTACAGAAACCACCTCAAATAAAATCCTCTGTGTGTCACTGGTTGTAAGTGTAAGTCTGTGTGAGTGTGTGAGTGCGTTGTGCGTTGTTTATGTATAACAATTTATCTCAGTTGAACAAATCCCCAAATATTATTGAAGTGCGCAGAAAAGAAGATCAAACACACAACACACACTCGCATACTTATAAAGAGGCCATGACAAGTGCAAATAAATCATCATACTTTATCAAATTATCAAATTGTATAATTAATTTGTATTGTGAGCGCTTGCAGCGACGAAATAGAGCGAGCAATAAAGGAACAGCAAACAGCCCAGCCAACAGCAACACTAAACGACATGGCGTTAGATAAGTTCAACTAAACAGCAGAAAGTGAAACACCAGCGGTAAGAGAAACGGAAGCGGAAACGGAAGTGCACAGTCGAAGTTAATGCGATAATGTGCGAGCGCCGAAAAAAGACGCAATAGCAACACGAAGAATTATTGTGCTATTTCTAAGCATAAGTAAGAAAGTAGCAGTTAATGAGCCAAAAGCACTGCGTGTGTATGTGTTTGTGTATGTATGCCTCGCAAATGACAGATACGACTGTGCTTTGTGCGGCACAGTTCGGAGTAATTGAGTTGAAGTGATTTCATTTGTTTACTTCGTTTGTGCCACTTGTAATGTACACACATTTACACATGCACAACACATATGTATGTAGGTCGCCTGTCGGTGTGGATGCGTGGATGTATGGGTGTGTGCTCAAAGTGCTCACATTTACAAATCAGGCAGCGACATTAATAAATTGCAGGCATTCCTCTTAAAACTCGCCAAGCGCACACGGGGCGTATACGCAACCTTCGTACGAAGTGGCAAAACTAGTTCAATCAAGTCGAAAAACGAATGCAACCCACTCAGATTTACAACTTAAGAATTTCATAAATGTTATCAGGGGGACTTTAGGCACCAGTTCACAATATTCTGAACAGATATTTTCATATGTATTACTTCACATATCATAATTTTTTTGGCTGCAGATTTCAAATGTTTAGACGATTCTACGTCGAAAAGCATTTTGACCCAATTTGTTAACGTTGGATTTTGTACCAAACAGAGTCGTCTAAAAAGTCTTAAGCCATCTCGAAGCATTTTTAATGTTTTACGACCAAACAATGTCTGGACTTTCTGACGTTTTTCGGAATAGCAATGCATGTCCGCGGCTAAGCATCTCGTTTAATTTGTATGTAAACACTCACTTTTTTTCAAGCCAACGTTAAAATAGCATTAAAGTGTGAATGGAATTAAGACGACAAGGACAACTTTTAAGCTACAAAATGTAAATTGTAACGAACAATTTTATTCTTCGAAAGGTTATCTGTGTATGTGTGTGTTTAATTTATCCATAAACAAACTAAATAAGTTGTAGCCCTGCCTACGTATTTTGGGCAATTTTAAAGTGTACGCAAAACTTTAACTTTCCATATAATTTCTTTCTTTTTTTCATTTAATATTTGACGTATAGTTGACGCAGAGTAAACAAGTAATTTTGCTTTGAACGCCAAGTTGAACGGAAGTAAGCGAGCAGTCAGCGGCAGAGTTTCAATGAAATGAAATGGTGTAGTGTGAGTTGTCAGCTTGAGTGCTTCGATTTGTTAAGATACGTGCAAATAGAGCCAAACTGCCAATTTGGACTGTGCGGTGAGCCTTTTAGAAGTTTTTTTACGCAAACTGAAATATGTCATTCCGGATAAAAGACCTGTTCCATTTCATCATTTTTTCGTTGAAACAAACCAACCAACCAACTAACTAAATAAATAAATATCCACTCGACTGCAGACGTGACACCATTTTAAACATTTTCCGGTACATACTGTGTATGTGTAGTGTTTATATATAACTTATGTATGAGTCTACACAAATCTGACTATTTCGGCTGCAGTGAAGCCCGAAGCCATTACTTGCCTGAAAAACAATTCCGAGCATGTGGAAATGGAAATATTTTTGCTTGAATATGTACAACAAAAAACATAGAAATGCTGCCCCTATTCCAATCTATTCCGGTCAAACTAGTGTGTATTAAATTATGTATGTATTAAATTTTGCACTTTAGTGAAACAGAAATCTCCGGAAATGCCGGCTGACAACACTTTCCGCTCGACGCATGAAAACAAAATAAAACACCCAGTCATGGCAGCAAAGCAGCCAGGATGTGCTTCTAATGATGTCATATTGATGGCAACGTATTATGTAAACAACAACATCACCAACAACGACCACGTACGTGTGTGTGTGTGTGTGTGTGTGTGAGTGTCGTAGACGCTCGAAAGAACGCTTCATGCATTATGCAAACTAATACACACACGCACACCTCGGCCGCTGCCTTCGTTTATGTGACTCTTTAGCACCGCTTCCCCGTCCTGCAACAAATGCAAGAACGACCTCAGCGGGAAGTAGGGCAGAGTGAGCGAACTAATGCGCTTACGGTTTGGTTGTGCTGTCACCAGCAGCCGCTGGCAGTGCGAGCGTGTGATAAGAATGTGCCGGCGTGTGTGCCGCCCGTCGCTCGACACCGCCAACGAAGCGCACTGCGGCGCAGCTTAATTTCGCTGTCGAATGCGCAGTTAGGCGACAACCCCAGTTATGTGTGTTTGTTGTTGTTGTTGTTTGCCCAAAACATAATAAAAACACCAAATTTGGTTAGTGCTGTGAGGTCGCTTTAGTTTAGCATACTTTTAGGCTGTTTTTCCAAATAAGTGTTTTGCTTTGGTTTGCTGAAAAATATTTCGTTAATTTATTTCATCAGATTGTTTCATACTAACTTGTTTTCAAAATAGAAACTCATATTTAAGAGATTTCAATAATCTTTTCAAATCCTTTTGGAGGGACGAAAGTAGACCCTTTAGATTAGTAGAAATTTTAGTTTAGCATAATTTTATGTGCTTGTTTTTTTCCTTTTGAATTAAATGCTTGTCTCGGTTGTGCTTTTGAGAGATTTCAGTTTTTTTTAGAAGATTTTTGGAAGCACCTAAATCTTACAATAACAACAAATAACTCTCCAAGTCTTAATAAACCATTTTCTGATATCCGCTCAATTCAAAAACCTCTGTCACCTCCTGAAATGTTTTTAAGCTACGCCCTAGTGTCATCATTTCATCATTTGTGCTGATTGCCTTTTTATGAAAATAGGTCATTAAAAAATTTCACGTACATAAATCAAAGACATTTTGAGTTTTTTTCGCTGCTTCTTCTCTCAATATTTGTTCACAATTTTTACTTATAGTTGGCATTATTTTTGTTGTAGTTGCAGTTGTTGTTGTTGTCAGTTGTAAGCTGCAGCATTCATGTCAAACGGGCGAACACTGATTTGCTTATCTGTGCATCGAACATCGAACACTTGTGTGCCATTTTGTTGTGCCACAAACATGCTTTCGTATTAGTTGCTGTTGTTGTTGTTGTTGTTGTTATTGACATGGCTATCAGCACAACATTACTAATCACAACAACTACAAGTACCACAAAAACAATGTCCATTCGTGACATTTACATGCATGACAGCTGCTGTTGCTGTTGTTGTTATTGTTTTTGCTACTGTTTTCATCGTCACTGTGCCAACACAAATATGTAAAGCACTGTTACTATTTTCAGTTTAGTGTCTGCTGCCGTTGCTCTCACAAAGCCTTGACCCCGCCCACCATTCCAACACTCAACAGCTGTTTTGGTTGTCGAATTTAATGCAGAAACTTCTTCACAAACACATTTCATAGTTTTGTAGCTGAACATCTGTGTTTTCTGTTTATTCTTGCTGCCATTGTTGCTTTTGTATTGTTGTTGTTGTAATTATATAAAATTGTTTTACTTGCTTAATTCAAGCAACAAAATTAACTTTGTTGTTATTTGTCGTTGAATTGTCCATAGAGCTTTTATTGACATTTTTGCTTAATCGTAAATGGTTAATGCTTCCTTCTTGTTGTTGCTGTTGTTGTTGCACGTTATAAATACTTTGATATATGTAGTTGGCAGTCGCACAGGCGTCACCCACCCACACAGCGTAAATGGCTCGAACAGCAACCAACACCTACACCGAAGGAATTCGTTGATAACGGTGCATGCCGCCCACTGTCACCCGCTGGCCGCACTCCACCGCTAATGGCTTGCCCACTGTTTCCGCAGCTGCCGCTCACAACAATCCGCCTCCAACACCGACATCGGTCATTTCGCATGAATTCGCACTCATGTGCGACCAGCGCACCGAGCCATCTAAACCTAAATCGCTTCAGCGCCAACGTAATCGCCAGACAACTGACCGTAGACAGTCAGCCACGCAGAACCAATTTCACTTCCGGCCGACAGTCGTCTGGATTTTCATGGATTTGTTTAATTAAATCCCATTTAATGTTGTGCCATCAGTTGTGACGCAATGCGTGAGCCGTGTTTGTGCGTTCGACGCTTTGTTCGTACACGCATTGTTTGTGTGGTCGGCGCCGATAAACAAAAACAGCGGCGACGGCCGTCGCATTGTCAGATCTTTGTTAATTGTATTAATTTTGTGCTGTTCTGTGACTACCAAAAAAGGGTTTCATTATGTATTCGTATAAGTTTAAGCTTATTTGGCTTTGTGTGTGTGTGTGTGTGTGTGTGTTTGTAATTTGACGATAAAGTGATAATTGCTGGAATTGAGTCCAACACGCAACATGATTGTCTGCCTGCGGTTATAATTAGGCTTAATGAATTATTACGCTCACCAATTCCATGAGACAGCTGAAAGGATTTTCAGTTAACTCGGCGATTTAATGGAGCTCAAGCAAAAAATCAAGGTCGATATTTTCCACCTGATTTCTTTGTTAATTTATATCGAAAAAGAGAACAAAGTATGCTTTGTTCGATCAATTTAATGCGTTTATTTATCAGTATTTCAATTTTCGGTCTCTCCGCCTACACTTCAGTCCGTATCACCATCTGTTTATAGTATATATTTTGTCTGTCCGTACAAACATCATTCCTTCAAATTATCTATCTGTTTCTACATCCAATATATTTTTACAAAAATTCTTTCGTTAGTCCACTCATTCAACCAGTATATTCTTTCAGACAGACAGCCTCCGATTCGCGTATCCGTTCGGTCCTTCGTACATCTGTCCAGACGTTCCACTTAGACTTAACCGCCGGTACATCGGTTCACCTATGCGTCCATCAATCCGTACCATCAATCATTCCTTCATTCAACCTCTTATCCGTGCATCATTCCATCAATCATTCCTTCATTCAACCTCTTATCCTTACATCTGTTTTTAAATCCATTTGATCATACATTCATCCCCTTCTTTATATCCGCTCATCCATATGTAATCTTATTCATTCGCTAGGTTGCCTATGCGACCTTCCATTATCCAGTCTATATATTTTTCCTTACTCCCATCTGTCCTTTGATATATTTATAAGCTTATACATTCTTCCGTCCGCACAATTGTCTGTAAAACAACTCGTACTTCTTTTCAAGTATTAGTTTGCACATCGTTTAATCCGTACATCCGTCAGTCCTTATACCCATAACTCTCGTTAGCTCATGGATACATCCATGATCCATGTCCGTTCTAATGGTTCATTCCCTACAACTATGCTTGGGTACATCAGTCCCCACATCAATTTTTTTTTTATACATACATGAGACACATCTATCTGTACATCGTTCCATACACAAAACCTTGCATCCATACATCTTGTAATTTAAAATCCATTCTTCGTGCCCTGCACTCCCTAGATCTATGTTTAGGTACATCCGTCTCCACATCCTTCTTTTCTTCTATACAAACATGGGACATATCCATCTGTACATCGATCCCTACATAAAACCTTGCGTTCGTACATCTTGCAATTCATGTAACCCATTCTTCGTACCGTACACCCATTCATCCTCCCCTTGATCTATGCTTGGGTCTGCAAGTCCGTTTGTTCTTCATCATCCATCCTTCCCTTCATCTATTCATTGAGCCAAAAATCTCTTTGTTCTTCTGTCCATACATCGGGCCAAATATCCATGCATACATGGTTCCTTAAATACTTCAGTTCATACAGCCTGAAATCTATGCAACTTATCCAAATTTATCCGAACAGTACATCCATTTATCCGTCTCTACACCCATACTTGGCAGGTTTTATCCGTCCAACCATACCTTTGTTTCCCTCCATACATCCATCCATATATCGTTCCTTACATACGTTTTTCTGTTCATCTACTTTTTATGCATTTTTCCATATTGTAGTCCGTGCATCTTATATCTTATATCTATTCATTCTGACAACCTTTCCTGCATCTATCCATCCTTTCCTCCGTTTATCTTTGGGTGCATTCATGCCTCTAAACATCCTCTCGTCCTTCCATCAGTACATTAATTCGTGCATACTTAGTTAATTTCGTTCGTACATACTTTCCTCCGTACATCTTTCTATCCATCCACCCATTTGAACGTGTAGTCATCCGTCTGTCCTTATATCCATTTAATACTAGAAAGGCCGCAAGTTTTCCATACCTACCAAGACTACATATCATATTCGCTGATATCTCGAAAAGTACACATCGGATTTGGCTAATTTTTCAAAAAATAAATATTCACAAAAATGTGAAATTTGTCACCATAAAAAAATAAAAAATAAAATAAAATAAAATAAAATAAAATAAAATAAAATAAAATAAAATAAAATAACGTTGCACCAAAGCCTTGCAATACGCACCAAGCTGCTAACAGAAGAACTACCATATTATAAATACACGCCCAGTGCAGTGCTAGAAAATGACGAGTTCAAGATTTACTGGGATCGCACAGTATTGACGGATAGGAGCGTTCCGCACAACAGACCAGATATTATCCTGCTCGAAAAGTTGACAAATAACGCACATCTTATTGACATCGGAGTTCCCAACACACACAACCTACAGGACTGTATCGCAGAAAAAAAGCAGGAAATATCAGCAACTGGCCCAAGAACTGAAACAGATGTGGCAACTTGACAAAGTAGTGATTGTACCAATCATCATTTCATCGACAGGGGTAGTGCCCAAAACATTAATGACGACACTGGAGAGGCTTCAATTAGCGGACAAATTTTTGACTATACAAAAATCAGTTATATTGTCAACAACGTCAATTGTTCGTTCGTTTCTAAGTATTGAAAGTTAAATTGTATATATGCTTAAGAAAATACCATGTACCTGCAATAGTTTTATGTATCTTGTTGTAAAACAACCGATATGTAATATTTAACCCTTAAGGAGTACAATAAATCGTGGAAATAAAATAAAATAAAATAAAATAAAATAAAATAAAATAAAATAAAATAAAGTGAAATTAAATAAAACTAAAATGAAATAATGAAATAAAATAAAATTAAATTAAATTAAAAAAATAAAATAAAATAAAAAAATTAATTTTATAGAAATACTAAAGGAAATACAGATATTTAAAAATGAAAACCCGTCACAATGACCACAATGGTCTTTCTAGTCTCAGACGTAAAGCACAAGCATCCATTTATGCCGTCGTTATTTTGCATTTTGAGCGAATACATTTTTTATTATTTTATTTTATTCTTCCCCACATGCAGCCTGAAGTACATTTATCCGTCAGTATGTTTGTCTTTTAAAACATGCTTTGTCCATTAAGCAGGCAGCTGGCCGAACAACATTTGGAGACCGCTGCGGCCTACTGTGATGTCTGAATATGCAGCAAGGACACGTTGCTGCTGAAATTTGGATTAATCCATCAAAATTCTCCGACGGTTAATTAGCTACTCAGTTCAAGATTAAAAATAGTACTCAAGCACTCACACATACTCACACACACACAGCATGTGTCAGCGACGATAATTAGTGCCTGCAATTTAATCAAAGAACCACACACAACACATGCACACACACACGTACGCCGAGCTAATTGCTAAATCCAAACCAGTCCGACGCCTCTAACGACAAATTGTTCGCGTTCAAATGGTGAGCAATTAAAGCGGGCAACACCAAACCACACCCCGCGGCCAACAGTTGGCGTTAATTAATTTCACAAATGTCTCCGAAATCGCGTGCAACACACTATTTGGAACAACAACAACAAAAACAACTAACAGCAATTGTAAGCGAAACAAATCATTTGCAGGAAAAAAGGACAGCAAACACATGTGAGATTTGCTTTTGAGAAATGGTTGGCGCACAAAATGGCGCTAAACTATTTTTAAATTCCCACAGCCCCCAACAACGCAATGGTACCGTAGACCACAAGGTGAATCGGCCATTAACTTGTTATATGCCACAAAGGCTAATGGCCGGCAGCACAGCAACAGCAAAATGCATCGACAAGCAGCCACAATAACAATAACAACTTTTATGGAAACTACTTGGCAGCGTTTTACGCGTTTTACTGGCCGCTTGACGGCAAGTTTTCAGCTGTTTGCGACATGCTAACGAGCGTGTTTTACACAAAATTACTCTCACCGACACCACCAACAACACCGTCGGCTGGCGGCCATAAAAGGTAGCGACACTTCAGCGCGACAACAACAACAGCAGCAGCGCTAAATGTGCACTTCAAACTATCCAAACGGGTTGTAAGTTGCCACTCGAACAACATTTTACAACCAGATTTTTCTAGTAAAGTAGGAAAACTGTTCCTTCGTTCCTCAACCATAACAATCATGGCCAAACAACCAACAAAGTTCACATTGTTCATCGCGATTGCACTGCAATATGTTGCTTATTGCCTCCCAGTCACCACACTGGAATTCCCCCGCAAACAGTCGTCAACCACAAATAAAAGCAACCAAGCGCACAAAAATTAATCTGTTTTGGTTAGAACTAACCAACTGTGGCAACCGTCTAAACAAACTATAGCATACTTTTGAGCGCACCTAATGCGCCATGAGCAGTTGGACTCAAATTATGCCAGAACTCTGGGCGCCATAAATTGAAGCCATGCATCGTTTGGACATTAACGCGACCTGCCTGCGACCGACTCCGAATGGCACCGCAGCGGCACCGGCCACCAGGCAAAACAGCCAAATTTATGCGCACTGTGGGTGCTTCAAGTGTAGTCTACACCGTTTATTAAAAGCCAAAAACTAAACCAACTGTCCGTCTGTTTGTCTGTCTTTTCGCCTGTTTATTTGTCCAGGACTTTGGCACGAAGCAAACGTAGATTTAGCAAAAAAAAAGTTGAGCCACAATGAAAAACGAATTTCTTGTTTTCCCCCAATGGCCGCCGCCGTGCAACCCTGTGTGTGGCCGCGCTGTGGGTGAGAATGCGCTTTGATGGTTTGCTTTAATCTTTTTATTATTTGAGTCGCTTTTATGTTACAACATTATCGCACTCTCGATGCCGCTGGGCTTTTCTTTGCATAATTTTGTGCGAGCGATGTCTATGCCACTCACTCGCACACACACACACATACGCACGTACGAAAGGTCCTGGCAAAGTGGGTATTAAAAATTTAAATATTCCTTTGCCTAGGAGGCAACGCAAAGGCAAATCAAGTGAAAAGCGGTGATAGATAAAATATATTTTAGGAAAATTAAAAAAAAATAAAAAAGAAAACATTTTATCAAAAGGGTCGAAAGTGTTTATGCAGAGTTTTTTTGTATACTGTGTGAAGTAATTTTAAATATTTCTTACTTTATAACCAAAGCCTTTGAAGACCACGTTTTCTTTGTCTACTTTCAAAGTGATTATGTATCAGCAACCACAATCATCACTTTTAACACTTTCACTACCAGTGGGGCATGTGAAACTATGTATGTAACTATTTATGTGGGAAATCAGCCTCTTTATTTTAGATAAACAAACACACAAGTACTTTTGATAATTAAGTGTGTTTTTAGAAATAGTCGTTGTGCCGGTGTTAGGCACATCTGTCCGGTTTCGTTTGCTCACGCGTCGTCGGACTCGTCTTTTTCAAAGAAAGTCACTGTTCGTGCCGTGTTATGTTAGTCAATCCCAGGGTTACTTATAATACATCCGTGGCTACCTTCAGTCCAGATTGTCTTTGAGTGTCTTCTATTTCTACATTTATGTATGCAATGTGTTTTTGTGAACAGATAAAATGTAACTATATCGAGGAAATTTCAGTACGTAGTCAGTGAAACAAATACAAAACTTAATAGCTGAAACTTGCCTGGAAGAATTGCAACGACAAAAATGCAGCCACCACAAACTGGACCTGAAATTGCTTGCGCTGCCACTTTGCCCAACAGAAACCTCCAATAGTTCATTGAGTTTAATTTATTTATTTTATTTTATGTTATTTTGTTTTATTTTATTTAATTTTATTTTATGTTATTTTGTTTCATTTTATTTAATTTTATTTCATTTTAGTTTTATTTTATTTTATTTTATTTTATTTTATTTTATTTTATTTTATTTTATTTTATTTTATTTTATTTTATTATATTATATTATATTTTATTTTATTTTATTTTATTTTATTTAGAATATTAATAACATGAATTAAAAATTAAATTTTCAGTTGATTGTCTAATTCGCCGTTGATATTGAATAATTTTGGTAGTAATTGTTGCTGCTTTTCCTTCACTGTACGTCAGCAGTTTTGCGTGAAACCGCACTCACACAACACTTCAACAATGTCTGTCTGTGTGTTTATGCAATTTGCTAATATTTGCTAATTTATTATGGTTTGCTGCCAGTTGTCAAGTTGACCCCACAATTGCATAAATAATTTTGTTTACAATCAATCTAGAATCAAGTGTTTGGTCAGTGAAATTAATTTAGAATGCAACACAAATGGCGTAGATTTGAAATCAGTGCGTGGCTTTCTATGTGAAAATATTACAATTCCACTGAAAGGAATGAATTATTTAACTCATTAAGATATCATGTTGTGATTTTTAAATTATAAGAATTCAAACAAAACTAACTCTTTGACTTTGTGAAAACATTGAAATGATTTCAACAAAATATACAAAATGTTAATATTCAAATAAATTACTAAACATAGTTTTAATCATTTTGCGCGCATCCAGTTAGTTTTTTCACAGACTGTGCACACTCAAGAAACTGTGTAGACTAATTAAGCAAAGAACAGTGCAAAAGAATCGGAAGCGTGTAAAAACTTTCGTCGTAAGTAAATATCATCAATTAGTAAACGAATGCGGGAACAAAAACTCCAAACAATACAACAACAACAACTACTACTACTACAGCAACAGAAAAAACAAACTGCGCACTGCGAAACAAAATTACCGTAATAGCGCCCAACTTAAAGTATGAAACAAAGTCTGAAACAATAACAAACGAAACTATAGCAACAACAACAAGCAGTGCCAACGGCAATGGCAGTCAACACACTCGACGCTGAGTAAGTAAGTAGTCTGGTGTTCGTCTTAAGCCTCTCAAGCAGCGTGCACTCGTGTTGTTGTTGTGCATTGTGAGCACTGAGCGACAAAACATGCTGCAACGGAATTGTAACGGCACACAGTGTGAAGCTTTTAAAGCGCAACTCGCCCTTCTTTTCCTCACTCGTCTTTCAACCGCTCGACACTTTTTGCTGTTGCAGCATTTTGGCAAATGCGCAACAACTACAATATAAACAACAACAGCGCAAAAGCAACAACAACCACATCACATCATTTAACGCTATTCGGGTTGTTGTTAGTGCCCGAAAGTGAACAACAATGAAATTGGAACGCACGCAACTCAGCGTTAATGCAACGCTGCCAGTTCGAGGAAAACCGGGTTAAACGAAATGTAGAAGACTTGCACTGCGCAACAATAAAAATGTGTCAACTTAAATTTGTGTTGTGTAATTTATTCCACAAACTTTAACTTTTTCTTCAAACCAATTCGTCTTCACAGCGTTGGGAGCAAGAAATGTTCGAATATAGCAACTTTTGTTAATTTATTTTTATTTATTATTTATTTTTTATTTATTTTTTTTATTTATTATTTATTATTTAATTTTTTATAAATCTCAGCGACGCTTTCAAAATAATCAACCGCAGCTACACCACATTTTTACTATTGTTTCCATTTTGTTGTTGTAGTGTCGCAGACTACAAATCGCATTAAAAACAAAGCATATTTACAGGCGCATCAAGTGTGTCCACAAAATCGCATTTATTTCGAGGCGTTGTTGTTGTTGTTGCGAACAACCACAAATTAAATCAAATGTGTCATGGCAGACGCCATAAAATGAAATCATTGTTGTTGTTCTAGTTTAATGTAATTTTGGTGTTGATGGCTTGTTGGCTGCGCGAGACAATGAACGAGCATCAAAATTATGAACAAAGCGAGAGACATTACCAGCAAAAGTTGATGAATGCCAGAAAGCAACAAAACACAAAAGCCAGTAAAATCGCCGAGGGAGAGAGTGCGACATAATTTAAGTTTGTATTTTTGGAAAATTTCCATTTAAAGCGCCCTTCCAACTGCGCTCCTGCACAGTTACAGTAAATCGCAGTCACTCGGCGTCGTTGAAGCGGAGTGAAATTTAAATGCCGCCACCGGCACCGAATTTATGGTGCTCGCTGTTGCCAATACTTGTGTTGCCAACAACGTTAAAGCAAAATTAAATGAAAATGAAAATAACTAACAATAAGAAGAGCAGAAAAAGAAACGCTGAAGACGCACCAGACAAAAGCAGAACAAAATGGACCAAATACGAAAACGAAAACAAAAACACCGATCCGCCTTAGCAGCAACGCATTAACGGGATCAGCAGCGTAATTTGATTGCACTGCCAGCCACAGTGGCAACAACAACAACAAAAGATATCAGGCAACGACAGCAGCAGTGAAATTGAGCAGACACCAAGTATCCAGTTTGTGGTAAATGAAGCGAGCACTGTCGCATTGTCGCACTGTGCAGCGACGACAGACAATATTGCAACAGCAACACCAACAAAAGCACTTTCAAGCAAAACCCCCAACACGACGAACAACAACTTTGCGGATATCAGAAATGATGACAGCAATTGATGGCGTTTTCCAGCGTCTCCTCGGTATTAGCTGTGGCCGCGCTTTGTGGTTGTTATTGCACTCGAAGGCGCTGCATCCTGTCGTTGTTGTCATTAGGGTTGTCGCCATCGACTCGGTGGCTGTGTCGCTCGTTGTTGCCACTCGATTCAATCAACTCGATCCGCTATTTATGACGTTTGTTATTGTTATTGTTATGGTAGCTGACGTCTTGTCATTTGCAGCGTTGGCAGCAGCAATGCTGATGCCGCATTTCTTGCTCATGTGGTAAGATTGCTGCTGCTGTGCTTGTTGCAGCTAATGTGATTCTTTTTGTTGTTGTTTTTGTTATTGTCATTTCATTTGTTGCTGTCATCATTGTTATTGCACGCGCTGCTGCTGCCATTGCACAGTAATCATGCAGCCACAGCGAAAATAATGCAATGCAGCTTGACAGCAATAACAATAACACTAACAACAAATGTTTATTATTTTAAGATGCAGCAATGTCGGCCGTTTGTTGTTCGATTGTGTGCCGTTATCGAAGGCGACAGCGAGCGCTGAACCGCTGGTGACGCGTGCTGCGCCATTTCGCACGCAGTGTCAGCGACCATTCAGTGTCAGTGAGCCTTGACACCTGCCAGCAGATAGCGAAACGTGCGTGAATATATGTTTACATACATCGTATTTGATTATATTTTATTTCGCGCAAGTGATAAAAAGGGGAAATCAATTTTGCAGATCGGAATTTATTTACATGGGAAAAGACTCTCTAAGAATGATTGAAATAATTCATTAATTCAAGTTTATTACTGGGTTGTGTAGAGCACCCCCTGTGCATCCGTTGCTGCTGGGTAGGAGGTGTTGTTGGAAAACACATAGGTTGGTGTCTTAGAAGAACTTAATTTTGGACTAGACTAGACTAGACTAGACTAGACTAGACTAGACTAGACTAGACTAGACTAGACTAGACTAGACTAGACTAGACTAGACTAGACTAGACTAGACTAGACTAGACTAGACTAGACTAGACTAGACTAGACTAGACTAGACTAGACTAGACTAGACTAGACTAGACTAGACTAGACTAGACTAGACTAGACTAGACTAGACTAGACTAGACTAGACTAGACTAGACTAGACTAGACTAGACTGGACTAGACTAGACTGACTAGACTAGACTGGACTAGACTAGACTAGACTAGACTAGACTAGACTAGACTAGACTAGACTAGACTAGACTAGACTAGACTAGACTAGACAAGACTTTAGAAACTTTAGACTTTGTTCATCCAACTAACCTAAGTGTCAACAATGTCAAGTGTCATGTTAACACGACTTAAATAAGAAAATATAAAAAGATCGGATCAACTTTTTTAAAACTTACCCAACAGTTTAGTGGTTTATTGGAAAATGCGGCAAGCTGTAACGAATAAAAAGTAATGAATCAGTTATAATTCTATTTTAAGTAGAGAAAGTAGTAGAGAAGAGAAATACTTTTTTTAATGTTTGTTTTCATCTCATGGAATTTCATTTAACTCCAAGAAAAGTAAAGCTAGAATAAGCAACCTAAAAAATATATAAAGTTGAAGGAACAAAGACTTAGACTTAGTCGAGACTTTCTACTAGAAATCTAAGAACAAAGAGATCCTTGAGAAGTTTTCCTACTATCGGCAAAGTACTTTCGGCTTTGCATTGAAACAACGTATGAATACCACCAATCGTAGCAACGCCAACTACACAATTCTTAATTCCATAAAATTCATTAAAAATGTATTAATTAATTATTAATTATGCTTATGACATGAAAAATTACGGTCAATATGGCCAATTTCAAACCTCATGAATAAAATTCACCACATAAACGTTAACGTTCAGCCATATCCTGCTGGCTGGCACATTTCACAAACGCTGCAAACGCTAATTCCACACTGCTGTGCGGTCGCCTTAATTAATGCAAAATTATAATAACACCAAAAGTAACAATGCCTAAAATATAAATAGAAAGCAGAGAAATTATTGCCGCAAGCTGAGCTCCACTGCCATTAAAAAGCTGTTGGCGTTTTTATGCGTTGTTTTGGCCATTGAACAATAAGTTTTGTGCGATTAACTATTTGCGATAATTACAGTTGGCAGCGACGTGAAATGTTGCGGTCCGGAAATGCCAACAAATGTCAGCGGGCGGTATTGCTTAAGTGAGCAGTAATCATTAGTTGACGCCGACTATTGAAATGTCGAGCCAAAACAAGTTGACCTCCGACACCGATGCCCATAATGCTTGTGTGGCAATTACGGTTATTGCATTTTAATGCACCAAATGCTACAATTCAAATCAATGCAGTTGATTCATATATAACATGTTTAGTCGATTTGAAAGTCGCATTAGTGCAGCTGCAAATATTTAATGAATTTAAATCGATTGAACAATCGATTGTTGAATGTGGTCTAATAGGTAGGAAGATGCAACTGGCTGGTCACACACGGACGCTTATTGGGTCGTTGGCGATACTGAATGCATATCCTTTCAGTGATTCGTTAGAATACGACTGCTCAAACCTGGCGTTGCCACTTCATTCATTCAGATATCGAGGCAGAAACAGTGGGCATAGTTATTCTAAAGCCTTCAAAGCTTCACGTTCCTCGCACATTCAGCAACTTTTCCATAGAAAAGACGCGCAGACAACGCAAAAGACGCACTGACAGCATTCAAAGTTTCAAAAACATTTAAGAGTTCCGACGAAAAACTTAAGCGCACACAAGTAACCGAAAGCTAATCAAGCGTATAAGTAAGCAGAAACGACAGTAACCGTTAAGGGAGAAAATAAATCTTTTTCACGCAGCCAAATCAGCGCACAAAAACCCCAAAACGAAGAGTGCAGAAAAAATAATGCGTGGCGTGATCGGGAAAGCAGAGGGAATCAACCGAAGCCGAACAATGATTTCTTAAATGTGAAGCTGCTCCAAATTGGAATCAGGGCGCACGGGCAGATGGCCGAAGACACATTGCGTGACACGAAAGCATATAAAAACCAATGCAAGGCGAACGCCGACAGGTGGCCGCACCGCATAGAAGCAGAATCACAGCTGCTGCGCTGTCGCCGAAAGTGGAGCGAAAAGCGAAATGTGAAACGCTGTGAAGCGCGCAATTAGACAGTAGAAACGCCCACTTGGGCTGCAGGTGTGTAGATGACCATTTTTCCCACAGAGTCGATGCGCATTTATCGCCGAGCGAAAATGAATTTTCTACCCGTTCCAGCCGCCGAAACTCGACGAGTAGCTTAACGCTCATGTCGACGCTTAAGTAAGTGTACATAGAGCACTTCCGGATTTTGTCGCATCATAAGCCGCTTACAGCCGATGCAACTTTGTCGGCTTAATGTTTGAGCAACAACAACAACAACAAACTGTTTACTTTTAAGCGCGCTGCAACAGCGCAAAGTAGCGAAACCTGTCGGAACAAAAGCAATTTCGCTGTTCGTGCTCAAGTATTTGCGCTGTGACGCTGCGTCGAGCCGTCGAACGTGAAAAGGCTTGTGATGCGGACACCGAGAACAACGCGAACTCATTCAAGTAAGTTCGCAACTTTTGCTCTTTTGCCAATAAAAATGGCATTAAGCATCAAAAATCACACATCGAGACACACACACACGCACACACATATTGTCGTTATGGCTAGTAGAGTGGGCGTTGTTGTTGCAAATCGAAGTGGCAGCAAAAGTGGAAATGTGGAAAGCTGGAAATGTGCGTCGCAACGTTAATTTTGGCGCTGACGGTGGCGGTGGCAACCAACTGCGACGCCACTGCAAGCGTTTGGAATTATTGCACTCTCGGGAGATTTTGGTTATGGGACACAGCGGGCAAAGAAAGCAGCAACGACGCACAGGGCGACTTTGGCAACTTATTAGTGTAAAAGTTATGAAAATGTTAGCCACCAATGTTGGTGGTGAGTGCGCCTGTTGTGCCTGTTGAAGCATATTGTGCTTGATGTTGTTGTTGTCAAAATTCTTGAAACTTTAACAAAGTCCATATTTATATTTTATGTGATGTGAAAAGTGTTTTATTCGGTACTCGTTGAACTTTAACTACACTCGGAGCAAACTTTCGAGAATTGCTTTACTTGTGTCAATATGACAGACGCGTGTACACAAATATCCATTAAATAAATATGTAAATAAATAAATATGCAATTCACTTATTCACAAAAGCAATCACGCAAAAATTCAACTCTGATCCAAACAATGCTTTCATTATTTCTATCAGCTTCCGCGGATCTATAAGATTTTTTCTTGCCATGGAAACATGAGTCGATGGTGTATATTTATTAACTTTCAACTTAATACTTGAGTAAGTTTACTTACTTACTTTAGTAAATTTAAATCAACTTCTCACGAAAAGGGAACGTCAACTGTCTTGACTTTAAAATCTAAACCGTAAACTAAGCAAGGACTTTTTGTTGATTCTACAAAGAACAACCAATAATCAAATCAATAAAAAATCCATAAGATTTGGTTTAGCAAGAGGCATTTGTATCACCGGTCCACACACGTCTCCCGACAATCGATCCCGTATTGTCTCATACTCCCAACTTTTTTATGGGTCTAGTAAGAGCTTGCAATGCTTTCGTCTCGAGACCTGATTATTACAAAAGGTTTTCATAAATGATTTGCCGCCTGCAAATTTGCTCATCTATTTCCATTTAACTTTAGTAAGTCTATAGAAAAACTATTAAATTCAGTTTCAGTATAGTCTAACCTAGTAAACGAATGTCCCAATCCATCCAAATCCCAACCTAGCAGCAGTCAAACGAACTTAACCTCACTTGTTACAGTTCTAACCTAATTAATCTAATCTAAATTAATCTAACCAACCTATGTTAATCAAAACCCACCTCCTTAACACTCTTTGCCACACCCACCTAAGCCTAAGCATCTCTAATTTCCGCTCACTTCCACACCGCTACGCTTTCCCACCACAGATTGTTGACACAATTTTAACATTTTTACATTTGTTTACATTTCGTCGCAACACGTTCAACCAACCGAGAAGAATATGTTTGCGACGTGCTCTGACCTTAACCCATATTAACCCAATTTCGTGCATCATTCAAACGAGTCAAGTAAGACCACAAATCTTGAGATTTCTGACAACCCTTCGAGCGCCTTTTCGACAATTAATTTCATATTCGCACTGTCGCACTTTGCATCTGCAACACTTTGCCAGCCACTACGTGACACTGCGGCAAAACTTCGGCTCGGCCAGACCCACACACCGGCCACGCACCGTCACGTGCGCACTGCCGCACCGATGTCACGTTTGCAGCAAAGATTTGCACTGCAACCATTTTTCCAGTTTTCAATCAATCAATAAGAAATCCATTCATACTCGAGCATGAAGCGGCAAATCACGCCGTTGCCGACGACGACTGCTGGTCGCCACAATTCAATGTCGCGCCACAATCCGCTTCGTCGGCCAACAGCAGCAGCAGCAACAACAACAACAACGGCAGCAATAACAATAGTTGAGCGGCAAACGTACGTAAGTGACGGCCAACTTCCGGCATTTGACAGGCGAACCGACAAACCGTTTTCTGTTGGCGTACGTGTCTCAGCAACTTTTCAGCGTTCTTGGTTCTTGTCTTTGGCTCAGCAACTTTTGCATTACTGTTTGTCTTCCTCTTCTTTGGCAATGTTATGCTCATCGATTTTATTATCAGTTGCGTTCTTATTGCCGCTATTGTTGTTGTTATTTCGTTCGACTGAATCTGCAGTGCTTTCGTTATAAGTTTGACGCAGAAAATCTATTTGACAAAACGACGGAAAGTTTTGCTGTGAGCGCAGTTTTTCTATTGTTTCTTGTTGCCTTTTGGTTTTGTTTTTGGCATTCATTAATTGTCCGCTCAAACGCTCATTTACTTGGCGCTTCGTTCACATTTCCAACTATTTATCGATCCCTGGTTTGTTTATCTGTAGTCGCTGCTCGGTTGCTGACTTCAGGGTGCAGTTTTTTCATCAAATCACTGCCCCATTCGGCCATTGACAAGAATTATATCGATCTATTCATTTGGATTCGTCTGCTCTCTTACTGATAATGTTCTCGTAGATATGTGTGTATGATATGGCAAGGAATGAGCTAAAGTTAATTAAGGATTCGCGGGATTTGCCACAAGTAATCTTCTCTGTCTTGGACTCTTCGATCGAGATGAAATCTAGAAGTCCTACAGAACATAGCAGCGAAAACACCTAAAGATCTGGCACCCAACACCTGGTTGGCTGTCTCAACCCCTTTCTCAGATTTCCATCTCAGCCAGATTGAGTTTTGCGAGCAGACGCCTGACGTCATCATATTCTTTCATTAGTGGAGTTCACCACCTATCAAAGTCTACAATCATTTGCTGCGCTGTCTAGCAACTGTTTTGTTGTTGTTCACTTATTTCGTGCACTTTCTCCTAAAGTAAACATTCTGTCAGTTGGTACTTTCGTTTCTATTTATGTACGTTTTTTATTGCTCTCTGCTTTAACTGTTCAAATCTTTCTACAGGTTGTCCCAAGCTGCCTAAACCTCTCAAGTGGTCCCATGTCCGCACATAGCCAGCACTTTAATTGCATTTTTTTGCTGCTTGCTCCTTTATTATTTGTTTTTTTCATTTTCGTATTCGAATTCAAGTCCCCACTTACATTTCCGTCAACAATACTTTGGCTCAGGCAACACGTTGCACTCTTTTACAATGAAGCAACCCCACTCTCGTTAATGACCTCGCAAAATAACAACAATCTGTACCTTTTCTCTTTTCATTCCTTCTATCCGTTGTTTACTGTTTTTTTTGTTTTATTGCCGCCGTAAAATTGAATTATTGCAAATATCGCACGCAATGTCGCCAAGTCACGACAAGTTCGAGTCGAATTTAATAAGCAGCGCAGCATTGAAGAGCGAAGCGCGATAAATCCCAACAATAAACACCAAATTTATTTGCTTAAAAATCCACCGCGCAAAGAATTATGCCAGCTCGCATGGTTGACGCCCATTAGCAGCAGGCGGCGCGCCACTCGAGTGCGTACGCAAGTTTCGCTGGCAAATTAATAATAA
Organism: Melieria omissa; assembly: GCA_963971225.1. Classification (NCBI taxonomy): domain Eukaryota; kingdom Metazoa; phylum Arthropoda; class Insecta; order Diptera; family Ulidiidae; genus Melieria; species Melieria omissa. The sequence continues at coordinate 126,288,982 of OZ020268.1, read as the reverse complement.
ATAATTGCGGCAACACAATAAGTAACCGCCGTCGCAACGGCGCATCGCTCGCCGTGCACGTTCGAACTGCAAAGTTGCGCCGAGTCCATGTTCGTCGCTTTGGCTTTTTCGCGACTGTTTTCTTGACTGGCCAAGCACTTTCAAGGTCCGCCAAGCACAGCGAAAACTTGAGCAGAAATTAATGTGAAAGTTTATTATTCCGCCGCTCGGATGCTCGAGAGTCCTTCGAGCATTGCGCTGACAACAGGCGCAACAAAAGCCGTCGATAATTATGCTGACAGCGACAGACGCTGGACAGTTGCCGGGTCAAAAGTTGTGTGCAGCATTCAGCGACGAATTTCCGGTTTCCGGTTTGCGAGCATTGAATTGTCACTTGAACATTTTCAATAATTAACTTTTTACATTCATCTTTTTAATTGCTTCAAACTTGTTCATTGTATTTTTTGTCTGTCAAGAATTTATTTTCAATCAACCAAATCCTATTGAATAAATAAATCAAATTAATTGTCCTCAAACCTCTGCTATCCTCTTCGTTTCCTTTCTTCTTCGGCTCACCCAACTCATGCTCGGTGCTCTCCTTTCCTTTTCTTCCATTCACTATCGCTCGCACGCTTAAACGCCGCGATTTCTATCGTGTTACACAATTAATGAACAGCATTTAAAATTCAATTCCTCAACGAAATTTCCCATCGCAGGCCAACAGCAACAATAGCGAAAAATCAATTCCACACGCCCGTCTGTCAGCCAGCCGACATTTTGTGCAGCGGCGCGACATTTTTCGGCCTTGTCACTTACAGCAATTAAGCCAGCGACAACAGTCCGTCCTGCATGCTCGCGCCCTGCTCAGCAGCAAACTTTGCGTAGACACACTCGCCGCCAAACAGAACCAACAACGAAACAATATGCAACACAAAAACGTGGCTCCATTGTCCAACAGAGGGAAAACATAGGTCGGCCGGTTGTGGTTGTGGCATTGGCAGCAAGTTCGCGGAAGCCTGCGACTTGTCATAGTTGTTGACGCTCCAACGCGCTCCGCCACCCGCCGGCGTGCAGTGCTCTATGAACGTTTGATACGGCAGACAAAGGCCGCCAGTGAACAACCAGACAAAAGCGCGTTCAAGTACAACAAAGTAGCCGTTGTCACTGCTGTTTAGCGTTTCTGTTGTCAGCTCTGTCTGCTTTCGAATCGCACTCAGACACACACAGTGCCACGCCCGAAAACTCGACTTTGATTGATGAGGCCGATAATAACAGCCGATTCCCAAATTGTTGCCATGCAGTCCGTCCGCTCATTCTGCGTCGTTAAAGCACTGTTGTTAGGTGGTTCATGTCATTTTCCGTCTGTTGCATGGTTTGCGTCACTTCTGATGTTATTTGGTTATTTCTTTCGCTCTGCATTCCATTCGTTTGCTGCCTAATTGCGTGCTTAGGCGCTGTTAATCGAAACATCTCTTCAAACAAAACAACAACAATTTCATGTATTTACACATAATTTTTTTCTACTTGCGATCTGAGCCTTTCATAACGGCATATTTGCTGGTATTTTGTTTACATTTGTTGTTGTTGTTGCTGTTGGTTTCGTTGAGCATTGCCCGAATTTTTAGAGTTTGTCTGTTATTGAATCTAATCAAATATTGACAGAGGTTCCTTGTTGTTTGTTTGTTTGTGTAGTGCAATGCATTAATAAAATACACAAAATTGGCATTTAATGTTTACAATGTACGCTCAGAGCTGTGCCGTTCATAATTGAAATTTCGCAATTAGACTTTTACAACAAATAATCAACTCAAATTTGTGTAAAACTAACCGGATACAGTTATTGTGATTTTGAAGCTGCCAACTTGGGGCGTCCAACCGAGAGCGTACAACTTGGCGCGTCCAACTAGGGACGTCCAACTAGGGGCGTCCAACTTAGGGTATCCAACTTGAGGCGTCCAACTAGGGGCGTCAAACTAGGGGCGTCCAACTGAAGGCGTCCAACTTAGGGTATCTTACTTGGGACGTCCAACTGGGACCATCCAACTGGGGGCGTCCAACTTAGGGTATCCAACTTGGGGCGTCCAATTAGGGGCGTCAAACTAGGGGCGTCCAACTGAAAGCGTCCAACTTAGGGTATCTTACTGGGGACGTCCAACTGGGACCGTCCAACTGGTGGCGTCCAACCTAGGGTATCCAACTGGGAACCTCCAACTGGGGACGTCCAACTAAGGGCGTAAAACTTGGGCATCCAACTGGGACCATCCAACTGGGGGCGTCCAACTTAGGGTATCCAACTGGGAACCTCCAACTGGGACGTCCAACTAGAGGCGTCCAACTTAGGGTATCCAACTTGGGGCGTCCAACTAGGGGCGTCAAACTAGGGGGCGTCAAACTAGGGGGCGTCCAACTTAGGGTATCTTACTTGGGACGTCCAACTGGTGGCGTCCAACCTAGTCCAACTGGGACGTCCAACTGGGACCATCCAACTGGGGGCGTCCAACTTAGGGTATCCAACTTGAGGCGTCCAACTAGGGGCGTCAAACTAGGGGCGTCCAACTGAAGGCGTCCAACTTAGGGTATCTTACTTGGGACGTCCAACTGGGACCATCCAACTGGGGGCGTCCAACTTAGGGTATCCAACTTGGGGCGTCCAACTAGGGGCGTCAAACTAGGGGCGTCCAACTGAAAGCGTCCAACTTAGGGTATCTTACTGGGGACGTCCAACTGGGACCGTCCAACTGGTGGCGTCCAACCTAGGGTATCCAACTGGGAACCTCCAACTGGGGACGTCCAACTAAGGGCGTAAAACTTGGGCATCCAACTGGGACCATCCAACTGGGGGCGTCCAACTTAGGGTATCCAACTGGGAACCTCCAACTGGGACGTCCAACTAGAGGCGTCCAACTTAGGGTATCCAACTTGGGGCGTCCAACTAGGGGCGTCAAACTAGGGGGCGTCCAACTTAGGGTATCTTACTTGGGACGTCCAACTGGGACCGTCCAACTGGTGGCGTCCAACCTAGGGTATCCAACTGGGAACCTCCAACTGGGGACGTCCAACTAGGGGCGTCCAACTTAGGGTATCCAATTTGAGGCGTCCAGCTAGGGACGTCCAACTAGGGGCGTTCAACTGGGGGCATCCAACTAGGTACTTCCAAACTTAGGGCGTCCAACTTAGGGTATCCAACTGGGTACCTCCAACTGGGACGTCCAACTAGGGGCGTCCAACTTAGGGCACCCAACTTGGGGCGTCCAACTAGACGCCCCCTGATCTAACAATAATAATGGATTTCAGTTAATTTTAGAGTTTGTAGCATTACGGTCACACGGCCAGATAAAGGGTTAAGTATCCAATTTTTTCAGTCACATGCTATAACTATTTCTGTCCATAAAGCAGCTACAACGAGTACTGCGAAATTTCCCAGCCGGCACTCAATTAAGTGTTTAACAGTCCAAACAACAAGAACAAAACAACAAATATTTCTTACTGCAGACATTGCTATGCGTCCAAGAGTAAACTGCTACTCATTAAATTTTTTGCCGCCCCCCCCCCCCCACCCGCTTCTTCATGCAACCTTTGTACACTTGAAAAGTTAAGCCAAACACCAATGCAGCAAGGCACCAGACGCCCTGAAGCGCGCTTCTGTCGCAGCTTCTAATTAACGCGCCATAAAGTATGCCACACAATCTGCGAGAAGAATTTTTCTTTGCCCTTTCCGCTGCTGTCCGACGCACGCTTTGCTCATGTTTAATTGTTGTTATTAATTTCGCGCTGCCCCGGCATCCCACGGCAATTATCGGCAGTGCCCAGGGGAGGACGAGAGCTTCGCGCCGCGTCGTTGCTGTTCTTTGAAATGCAAACTTTACTAAGTTGTGTTGCAGTATTTGTTGCCGTCACAATTGTTGTTATCTTTGATATTGTTGTTTTTGTTGCTAGTGCGTGTAGGTAGCTGCAGTTAATTGGCAATAAAAGTGGCGACCACTGACTTTTAAATTATGCAGTCGCCCCATCAAAGTGTCCCTGCAGGTGTTGACCGCGCAAAGTCCGAGCTCAGTTCAGTTCTAAGTTGTTGAGAATAGTTAGCTGCGAACTAGCGCCATGTTGCTAATGTTATTGTTTTACGGTTTAGCGTCGTAGACCGTAAGCCGCACTTATGAATTATTCACTGCTTGCTAATAAATTCGTCTTAAACTTGGCCAGTTTGCCTTGGTCACGGTCAATGGCTGACAGCCCAGTCGTTGATTGTTCAGTTCAGCTGAATTTTGTTGCTGTTTTTGTTTGTTTACTTTAAGCATTTATTTCAACCTCAAGGTCAACATGGAGACTTACATAAATTTTTGTCCGGCAAAATTGCATAATTATTTTCAGCTGCAACACAACTCGAACTTTGTGCGGTTCATATCTCTGATTGAGTGCAACAACATCAAATTGTGGTGAATTCATTTCGGACAGCAATAGCGGATTTAAGTCGAGCTGAAAGGCAAATTAAAGCCCTTTCTGAACAAAAGGGATCTAGAGCAGCTTTTCATAGATAGACAGAGACTTTTCACCAGAAGAAAAGCTTTTTACATTTAGAGTTGGCTGAGTTGGGATTCGAACTCTTGTTCCACTGAGCTGCAGTTCCACTTCTTAGATCTCAGCGAGTTGGTGACTATATACAAATGTTACCCCTTTATATTTCTAGTGCTTACCTCAAGCTTTTATGAACAGATCTCTCAAGGACATAGTCTCAAGACCTCCAAAAAAGTGAGTGTTTTTAATTCAATGAAAATTCTGATGACTTTTATTAGGCTTCTTGTAAGAAATGTTTTCTTTTTATATATATTCTTTTAATAATATATTTTAAATATTTAAAGAAAATTTCAGGATGTCTAAACAATTTTCATCATCTAAGAAGACAATTACGACTAAACTTTTCCAGAAAAATAAACTGACATATAACTTTATTTATTTTCAAGGTGGTAGCTGCAAATCTTCATGAGAAGAGCGTAAAAATACTGAATACTTGTCAAATCGAAAGAAGAAATCGAAATATTTATATGTCACGAACCTTCACGAACTTCTCAGACCAATTCTGTTCATCATCTGAGTCATTCAGCGAACCAAAATTCATCAGCACGGAACACATAAACCTTGTGTATGTCGTTCTTTGCCGACCGTAGCGCACTTACTCGTAACGTTTCAATTTTATTGCCGTTTTATTGCCACACTGTCAAACTATGTTGTAAAAACTACAACTGATACTCTCTACTCTCCATTTATAGTTTGATGCTCGATTGGCTGCGTTACAGACTGCAAACTGCGTAACAAATGTTGAAAAAAATTGTGTTTTATCATTTTTGCTATAAAACGTTGCCAGTTTAACTGCAGCTTGCGCGGAAACTTTCTGATAACAACCCCAAATTTATGTTTTTTTTTGCAACATATTCCATTTTTGTTAGTGGCTTTGTGTCGCATATTTGCTTTCTACGAGCATGTCACAGTTTGGTTTTATTTTTGTACTATTTTGACGAGACCACAACTGAATTGTGTGTTCTTCTTTCAAGCTTCATAAAGCAAATTGTAAATGTGCCTAACTGAATATTTTTATCGCTCGTTATGTTGGCAACATCTTTCTTCATCATTTCCTTGAAGAGATTTTTTCGAACAAGAGCTTCAAATTCTACAACAACACGGTTGCTTCTAATGTTTACGAGCTGTGAGTAAATTTTGTGCGCATCCACACAACAAAACGTTTCGCTCAACGATTGTGCTGAACATTTTGGCATTGTGTTGATTTTTGCTTTCTTTCAGTTTTCTCTGAACACTGTGCCAGCAATTTTCAAACATCAACATCAACATCGCAATAGTAATTTGAGTCTTTTATGCACATAACGGCATCGTGTAGCATATTGTACACACTCAATTCATATACACACAGCTGTGAATGAGACATTTGAACGTTTTAAAGCCAAGTCGATTGGTCCACACTTAAGAGATTTGGACATTATGAGCGAATAGTGTTGTCAAACCACAGGCAGGACTCACTGAAGCGACTTAAATGAAACCATATACCCGATTGTAGGATTGTAAAGAGGTTAAGATGTGTGTGAATGCTTCTAAGCAGGCAACAATTACCGTTGCGCTGAGATTAAGTGGCCATAGTTGGATTCGTTTTCACACACTCAAACAGATTTCAGCAATTTACAACTTGTGGACGTGTAATTTTTGCTTTTCCTTCTACGCTCTCAATAAACATTGTTATGTCTGCATTCGGTGTGATTCAGGTTCAGGTCTAGTGTTGATATTCCAAGTATAAATGCTTTAATCCGATTGCCTGTTTGTCGGTCATGGATGTACATTTTCCGCTGCAAGTAAACAAATTTTCTTTGAACACTCAAAAAATGCGTCGCATGTTGCTAAGAGACCAGTCAATACTGAGCATGTTTTTTGTGAAATAACAACAACAACAACAATCGCAGACTTTTAAGAAAGATTTAAAAAGGAATAAGTTTGAAAAAGAAAACATGAAAAGCGTTTAATCGTTGCAAGAATACTTGGCCTATTTTTAAGCTTTCAACGAATTAGTTTAGGCGTTGCTGCGTAATAGTTTACCTAACTAGAAGTTGAGATAAGATTAGATCGAATTATTTACATGATATCAGTTATTAAGGGGGGAGACTCGTCTAGGACATCTAAAATGAGGACAAATTCAAATTGCTGTGTATATGTATATATTACAAAAATCGATGAAGTAACCTTACAAGTACAATCTGGAGAATAAAAACTGACAAAAAAATGTTTTTCACTTTCAAATAATTATATTATATCGTCCAAAAGCAAGGTTGTTTGGAGCGCCGAGCTACCGGAAGACCTTCAATGCGGGCGTGATAGCAGTCGTTATTTTGATCCGAAACACATAAATTCAAAAAAATTTTAATCTACATGAAAATACCTTCTATTTGAACTAAAATATAAAAAAAATTTTGAAAATACGAAAAGTTGTGGGTCTCCAAAATAAAAGTTCGATTTTTACAGCGAAAATTTATAATTTGTACGCAACAAAAAATTATTTATTATTAATTTGTATGTAATTTTTTTAATTTAAATAGAAGCCTAATTCATAAGCTTTCGAAAAAGTCCTGGTTTGTAGAAATCCGTCAAGAAATATTGTTTTTATTACGCCCGCAGTTTTGAAAAATACTGTTTTGAGAAAATCACTTTCAAAGTTTAACATGCGCTTATCTGCTTAGTCTACGCGTGGCGAGTCAGAGGCTGTTACTTCGAAAATATTTCGAATTTCGACTTGAAATTTTGTAGGATTATTTTTAGATATGTATTCGAATGATGAAAACTATTTTCAAAAAATGAATTTTTTTGACCCTCTAAACGAGTCTCCCCCCTTAACTCAAATGCTTAAATTCGAATGCTTAATCTTTTCGACCCTAAAGTTGACTTCACCTATTTGTCATCTTATAGCAAAAGCTACCATTGATTTATAAGTTTAATTTATGTAGGCACCAACAAATTAATATTTTTAGAACTGTTATCCTCAAAATAATTCTACATAAATTGCAGCGATATCAGGGAAAGTTTGTATTCTATTTGAAGTCTGCGAATTGGACGCGTTTGATCAAAGCCCTGTCTCTTTAATAATGGTTAAATAAAATCAAAAAGTGATAGTTTTGAATTTTTTCATGAGAATTATATAATATTTTTGTTATTAAAAAATATTGATATAAAATTTATTTTGCCCGTTTTAAGCTAAAATTGTTCAAAAGTAAACCAGCTCAATAACTCAAACACAGAGGCACGGCGACTTCAAAAGTCGTGTACACACTTTTTAGGCAAATGTTTCATGATTTAAATACTAAAAAGTAATATCGAGAGAAAAGGTAAGATCCGGGGTGGGTAAACTTTACTCAGCTGAACCAACCCAAACTTGAACTGAGTTACCTTTATCCGGTCTAACATAGTTTAGCCTTAGAACTCACCTGACCTAAGACCTAATCAGTCTAGACTATACCACATCTGACCTGACTCGACTTGATTTGGCTTCATAGCAATAGATTAGATCTTCTCTTACATTAGTAGATGTAATGTGATGAATTTCTTATTATTTCCCTTTCTTCTTACATGAAATTTATAAAAATTGACTATAATTTATAATTTATTAAATTGTATATATTTTACTCAATGAAACTACATTCAAATAGATTTTATTGCACAACATGCTGTAGAATAAAAATTAAGCAAATCAAAGTTTTAATTGAGAAAAGCTACACAAGTTTTTCCTTAAAGCTACAAAAGTGGAAAGAACATGCAAAATTTTCAAAATCCCATTCTGAGCAATAATTATGTACCCAAGTGGAGCACAATAACAACAACAAAAGCTCATTGCAGTTATTAAAGTGCCACCACATTAAACATTTAACTAACAACACCATAAATCCCACCCGGCGATCCAGTTCCCCACCCACCGCCTCATTCCCTTTTAACCAGCAAAAAACTAAAACCAACTTTCCGCGGAAAAAGCTTTGCCGCTTAATGCTCGTAATTGGCGTCGAGTGAAATGTGGCCAAAGCTCTCCACTAAAAAAGTACCAAGAAAAGTAGTAAAAAAAATAAAGCGACAAAAAAGTTGTAAAAGGCCACTAAAGTCAAATGGCCAACTGTACGCACCATAAAATACGCAAAAATGTATTCGTGTTGTTGTTGATAATACTTTTATTGTTGTTAGTGTTGGCATTACATGAACACCAGAACTCAAGTCGAGCCACAATCGAAGGCAAACTTTTGTAGTTGGCAGCCAGAAGCGAGTGGAGATTGCAAGTGCGGCCTGTAAGTCTGCTGCAAATACAATGCACTGCACTGCAGTTGGCGCCAAAACTTGTCCAATAGAGGACACCAACAACTACTACGAAACGAACGAATTTCCAGAAAAACCAAGAGCCAACCACAGCTACAATCTCGGCCAGGCAGCAAAAATAACATATTTGCATGAATGTAAATGTGCAATAACTTTATGATGGGAACAAAAACCAAAACAACAACAAGTAAAACGGCAACACTTCACACAACTCAACAATGGTGCACAAAGTTCATTGGTTTCGCCATATCCGATTTCCTTGCTCCACTTTGTGTGCTCATTGTGTCAAAGAATTTTGACAGCTTGCACCAACACACACACACGAACACATGAGTGCACACATTGTGCATGCAAATGAACGGTAAATTCTACGTAAAATTGCGTAAACCCAGTAACAAAACAGGCGGTGCCAGTCGCAAGCGAAAGAAAAAAAAAAAGTAAATTGTGGCTTGGCGGCCTCTGGCAGCCAAAGTGCGCTGTCACGTCGTCCGCCGCGCTGCCCACTCATCAGTGCACACTTGTTCGTAATTGCATATCGAGTGCTCGTCCGTCGGATAAGTTCGCCGATATGTCAGACCGAAATGCATGTCGTCGCCTGAGTAAACGAATGTCGTATGTTCCATCGAATTTAATAGCACATACGACAATCGTTTTCTCAGGTGACGATGTGTCCGTGTATCGTAAATGTTTGTATGTATGTAGTGCACCTAAAAGTATGTGAATGCTTGGCAACTGTTGGTGTTATGCTTCGAGTACTTGCGCGCTTTTTTGTTGCTTTTTTTTGTTGCAGATTTCCCTTTTTATTGCGCACTATTGACGTTTATTGCATACTAAATTGCATGCAGAGGGGCCACTCGACATTGTTGTTGTTGTTTTTGTTTTACTTCTTCAGCTATTATTGTCATTATGTAAGTTGGTTGTTGTAGTTGCTGTTGTTGATGTTGTTTATGGCTTTGCCACTGCGAGTGTCATTATTTGAAAAGTTTATGCGCCAAAAAGTATACTAAAACTATTTGCACTTACCCACACTGATATGTTGTTGCTCATTAGTTGGTAATTTTATTTATTTTATTTGTGTTATTCGTGTATTTTGTTAATTAGCTTTCACGCATTTATGTTTATGTGCAATTTTACTCTACAAAATTGACCATAACAGTGTATGAAATTTTTTCAATAAGTGTAAATTTTGCTTGCGTAATTTTACACTCAATTGCGCTCTTCATATTTTCACTCTTGAACTTTTTATTTTTTCCGTTCAATGCGTTTTATCAAAAATGTTTACATTTGGTGTGTAAATTTACATTCAAACACTTTCACATATTTTCACAAAAATTGTTGCCAGTTTCTCTAAACTAGTTTTCTAATAAGAACTTTTTAAATTCTTTAATTTTTTGTTCAATTTTCCATAAAATTATTCAAAATATTTGTGTGTGTGTGTGTGTGTACTCACTTTATTCACATTCTTCACCCAACCATTTAACGGCCAACTGAGTATTTTTGCTCAGCTATTCATGGCTATTTCTATTAATTATCTCTTTTTTGTCATAACAACAATTTAAGCACAAATTTTCTTCCCCCCAGCTACAAGTCTTGACTTTTCCGTGTAATTTTACACGCCAACAATTCGATCGTAAACACTGTCGTGGCCGTTTGTCATTGGCCTTTCGTGCACTGTCCCATAAATCACAATTGTGCCATAACTTTACCTCTTCCACGGCCATTCGGCTGCCCGCCCATTCACTCGCCGCATTCTCTACAAACGCGCCGCGTTTCATGTTTCATGCTCGCGGCTTATTTGCAAATTAATTAGCCATTTTTTGTAGCACGCGCCACATCAACCAACAACAATTTCAATTGAGCCGCTGCACTTGCGTGGCGCCCCTGGCCGCCGGCTGCCTTGCCCAGCGCCCCTTCACCCTTCAGCCGCGCGCAACAACTCGTTGTGCGTAATTCATTTATGTCTATTTTGTTGGCCAGTTGAATGCCGTACTTGTGGCTCGTGGCAACTCTGGCCAAATTATTTCTGCAAGTGTTGGTGTATTGGTTTGCGCGCATGCGTGCCTGAATGTCTGTGTGTGTGTGTGTGTGTGTGTTTGTACGTGTTGCGGCTGGTATTCACGCACAAAACTTTACCATCTTCAATTACAAACTTTGGCTGCCGCTTTTACTTTCAGCTTTTACGTAGCTGTTTGTTGTTGCTGTTGTGATTGTGATTGTTGTCGTGTGGCCTGTGCCTGGCATTTTATTTTAATTGCCGCCACGCCGCCAACTACACCCCGACCACCACCGCCCGTCAGCCACAGCAACTCGACCGCAAATCTGTACTTTCGGCAGACCGCTCGCCGCTCCGTCGCCCTCTGTCCCCCTGTGGCAATGACTTGCCCGATCAAATTAATGAAAGTCATTTGTGCCAATTTATGCGAAATTACAACTTCCGCTTTGCGTAATCGTTTTCCGCTCTGTGCTCGCACTGCGGTCTGTCGGCTGCCGGCTGCCTCCGCGACGACGCGTACATTTAATTTGAAAAGTTTTCGAGAGACTTGTGCCATTCACGCGGCATTCTTGCGACCGCACATGTGAGTACTCGGTGCCGAGATTGTGGTTTTGATTACTAATTAAGCAGGTGCGCCCAGAAGGCGACGCCATTGCCGCAACAAAAACTAACTGCGACGAAGGCCGCCCACGGCGTTCAGGTCCAACACAAAGTCGCTTCATTTACTCGGCACAATGCCAGCTGAAAGTAAGATAATTAAAAGCCTTTCTCTTCACATTTCTATTTGCATTTAGTGCTGAAAACCAACAGAGGCCAATATGGCACTCAATTAGGAGCCCAACGATGGCTGAAGTGAAGCACTTCAAATTGATGCAAGGCGCAAATGAATGAAGAGCTATGTGGTGTCTTCTGGAGAGTAAATTTTGTATAGGAGACAAAGCCTAATGAGAATTTACTGCCAAGAAGGAATTGAAAATAATTTATAACTATAGTTTCCAAAACTGCTCTGAGGGAAGCGGAAGAAAGGACCTGGGCTAAGCTTCCGGCAACGTGTTATATTGTGCTTCTGACTTTGAACATGAATGAAGAAAGCAGAGGATTCTAAGTCAAATCGAAATGTGTAAAATTTGAGCCATAAATTGAACAAAGTTGAACTGCAACGAAACCTGAGCTGAGCTAATATTTATCTGTCTTTGGTTCCAGGTGATAAGGACCCTCGAGAAACAAATGAGCTTGTTCGACAAGGCGCTACTGAATCTCTCTTTCAACCTGTAAGCTTTGAAGTCAGTAACGCAAGCTCCATAAAGCAACTAACGCTAGCTGGAAGAAAAGTAACACTGGCTTCACTTTTCGCCACTTCAGGCCAAATCTTTATCCATGTTCTTCTAAAGGAACTTCTCTCAATTGAAAGGAAGCTGCTGAGGGCCATGTAGTGGTCAGCTAGTGGATCAGGTAGTGTCTTGAAGCGGGCCTCTACCTGAAGGTACTAACTTAGCAACGGTTTTGATGGGTTTCTACAGTGACAGAGTTTCTTCTGTTTAGTCTTTTTTTCTCGTCATTGGAGTATTTGTTAGTTTGTCTCAATTCCATTCATTCATTTGAGCAATTTTCCTCAAACCTTACCTTCTCATTCACTGCCATTCGAAAAAAATATTTTCTTTAGTAAACTGAGATTCGAACCCATGGCACTTCAACTGTTGCTGCTCAAATTCATGGAACACCCATTCTTGTTTTAACTCTTGAAATATAGGGTGTTTTTTTTAGAGGTATAGAACTTCGAATTGAAATAAAACACAAGAAAATCGTTTTAATGTCCATCAATTCGGCTTTATTGGAAGGATAATTTTATGCCATTAATGTTTAAATATGATTTCGGGCATGTGGCCGCCGCGGCTGGCTCGAATAAAGCCAATTCTACAGGTCCAATTTTCAACCACTTTGACAAAGCTCCAATTGCTGTGCACGGTGGCGAATCGATTCATTCGGGTCGTCTTCAACATTTTGCTCTACAGCGGCAATTGTTTCTTCGGTGCGCACTGTTCGACGTCTCTGCGGATGCGTATTATCACATAGAGTAAACGTAGTGCGAAAACGACCCATGGTTAACCGAATTAATTGCTCTGATGGACCATAAAATGGACGGAGCTTGCGGTAAACTTCGCGAACTGAACCATTTTTTTGGAAATAAATTTGCACGATTTGCAAGCGTTGTTCTTTTGTCAACCTGTTCATGATGAAATGGCAAACCAAACTGAACATAAATGACATTAGAGTTGCCAGATTTGACCACAAAATGCCAGTTTTATCTCTATTCGAAAAACAAACCTCTAAAAAAAACACCCTATATTTAAAATTTATCGTTTGTCGTCAACACACACACAAATGTCACACGTGTCTCATGTCCGCCACAAATCATAAACGATCGCAAAATTCAGTTTGATGATTTCACAAAATTTGAAAATTCGCAACATTGCAATCAAATCAAATCGCCCGCTTCAAACACCAAATTTGGCTTCGCTCAGTGAATTAACAAACACAGACACACACACTCAGATACGTTTTCGCTGCAATTAGTGTAAACAACAACAACAACACATGCAACAAGAGCACCGCCAAACGAAATGAAATGCCAATTGGCCGCGCGTTGGTTTTTGGAATTTTCGTTTGGTTCGCAGCAACAGTTGCAGCTCATAAAACGCGTATTGTTGTTGGCGTATTTGACTTGCCTGCAGTTGTGTAGTTGTAGCAGCATGTTGCTTCGATTAGGTTGAATATAGTTGCTGATGAATTTTTGGCTGGCATTCAAAAATTCGTTGGTTGCTGCCATAAAATAAATAAATAAATAAATAAATTTTGCTGTTGGCAATTTGCTTGTTGCTTGTGCAGATTGCTAACATTTCATTTGGCATTTGGTGTAGAATTGATTTGCAATCAATTGAAAATAATAATTTGTTTTTGGTTTGTGTTGATGCAAAATATGTGAAAGGTGAAAACGTGTAGCACAGTTTTAGGCTGCTCGAGTAGCAAAATAATTGTGTTCATTTATCCAGAGTTACCAAATTGATTGATAGTTAAAGTTATAAACATACTGTGGGCCCAATAAATCAAATGTCTCGAAGCATTTGGTTGGTTCCGTCAGATTTTTATGAAAAAATTCGTATCTAACTATTTCTCATTTGAAGTCAATTCGTGTTTTTTCATTCTAATTCTTAAACCATCGTTGACCAGACGTCTGACGTTGATCAGATTTTTATTTCTGAAAAAATTAAAAATACGTGTCGAATTACTTTTCCTTAAGAGTATTTTCACCAAGTCTGAAGTCAAAACACCCAAAAATCTTGTTTCTTCATAGAAACTCTTCATAGAAACCCTTTGTTTACCCCTTTTAGTTTTGATTTTCAGAAAAAAAACCCATGTCTAATAACTTTTGATCTCAGTTGATTTTGTTTTCAAGGCAAGACATAGGTTCTTGTAAAATTTGTACCATCTTTGACTTTTTTGTGAATGTTTTAATTTTATTTCCATGGCTACGTGGTTAACCGTCATTTGGCCGCTCATGGTAGTAGTAGGTAAAATCGATGATAAAAAGAAAACAGATCAGCGCAGTGATTGCAAAATTTTAGAATATTGAGCTTAGTGCAAAATATTGAAAGTCAAGAAGAACCAGATTCATAACTTAAACCGTTTTCGAGCTACGGTTAATCAAAAAGTGAAAACCGTCAAAAGACCGCTCCCGGTAGTTCTAGTGTTAAATCACGTTTCTTCATAGAATATATTACCCGATCATTTGCTCTTTTTGACGTCGAATTTCAAAATAATTATAAAGTATAAAGGCAGCCTTGTTTCATTTTGGCACAACCCGGTGATTCGAACTACGCCTGCATTGTCCAGCAAAACTAATTTTATTATAATTGTAACGATGAGGCACTCTTTTGCTGTGCTATGCATGAATGCTTTTACGAGCATACTTTTAGGCATGCACTTTGAAGTACGGCCGGCATGCTATAATTCCGGTATGGCAAGGATGGTTCGCGGATGGTAATGGAATGTGCAAGAACCATCGGCGCGATAAGCCAAACAAGTATACAAGGCAGCAGTGTGCAGGACAGAGGGACGATTCTGATTCGAGCAAGAAAAGGGGAAACATGCAATAGTGGTAGTGTAAAGTAGTAACAAGTGTAGATTTGTAAATAAAGTGATGGTTGGTTTCTGACTGCGTTTTGCGCTGAATAATTAAAGTGGTTTTATTTTCAAGCACAATCCAAAACGAACTTAGAGAAGTCATTTTCGTAACATTATTATGTATGAAACAAATAGAAATTTTGGACTCGGGAAGTGAAAGCTTTAAAAAGAAACAAAAAACAATATGAAAAAATATTATTAAGTGGCAAATATGACATAACAACATTTCAAAGCATAGTTTCAGGAGGTATTTCTTGCTCAATTATCTTACAATCTTCAGTTATATATTACAATCTTCAGTTCTCTCTTCTCTAAAGATTTTCCAATTGTGTCAGATTTGTGTCGGCTAAAAACACTTTCAGTTTGAAAATCCCGTGAAAGAATACTTAATCAAGCTCAAGAATTGGTATTTCAGAGGCTTACACCTGGCTTGGAAAAGTAGTCAGAGGTCTAATGCATGAACCAATCTTCAGCCAATTTCACTTCCATATATTGAAACAATTCTTACATTTTGAAGCATACTTTCAGGAAAGTTAGTATTAATTTGTTTAGAGCTTTGAGTGAAATATTAAAGGCTTTATAATATTAAAGCATACTTTTAGGTGCCAGCGAGCAGCAAAATACTTGTGTCATCTACGAAAGTAATCAAACTTTGATCAGTATTTATTTTGCATTGATCACTTGGGAGTATAATTTCAAGTCAAGTCACTTTACTATAAATGACTGAAACAAAAGTTGTCGCCGCTTCCACACAGTAAAATTATACAATAAAATGTTTGAACAACTTACAACAGCATTCAGAACACAAGAATTTTGACATGTTTCTGACCTTCAAAATCCTGAAGATGTCTTCATTTGCTTCCAACTCACAGCCACTGTGTCGCAATAAAATTCAAGTATGTAAATAAGCGCATATATTCAATTTTAAAGCGCACATTTAGGCGCTGCACGGCATCGTTTGCGTCATAAAGTAATTCTCCGGCATTAAAAGCGCCACAGGACGGCAGCAAATAATGTGCAAATTAAAGCTGCCACCGACAGCGACCCGCAGGCACTCACCTACAACGAGCACCAGCCCACACTCACACACACGCAGTTGTTAACATATTTGCATATACATGCGTTATGTGTAGAGTCCAATGAGCAAACAATTGCCACAGCTGAAACATGAGCGCGCCACGACCCAACGTCGAGCAACGAAAATATTTTTAGCGCAACAAACCAGCAGCGACAAATCAGAAAAGAAAAATTGCCAACGCCAAAACAAAAAACAAAAATCAAGCGCACGAAAACAGGAAATCCTGATATCAAATCAGTGCCAGCAGCAATGGCAGCAACAACAACCACAGCAGCAGCAGCGACGGCGAGCACAATTTGCCATCTTTGAAGCGAAGGAACACTTCAGGGACCAACAGCCGGCAGCCAGCAATCGCACACCGTAACGTTGAGCAGATTCCAATAACGCCACGCTACAACAACAAACAACAAACTTGAACAGTGAACATGCATAAAGTGCGGGCAAGTTGAAAGCAACTTACATGCATTGCAGCTGCGCGAAAATGAAAATGTTACAAAACAACGAAAGCATTCTGCGAAAATATGAACAAGTGCGTGTGTGTTTGTGTTTGTGTGTGTGTGTGTGAATGTGTGTGCAAACAAAAAAGCACAGCCTGCGAGCGACAATAATGCAGGGCAAGCGGCCACCTGAAATGTGACGCACACACACACACACGCACACACATTGACATATGTAGCGCAACAGTGCTGGCAATCTGCTCGGCAGCGAGCCTTCAAATCGCCTGCAGTTATGCTAAACGAAATGCGCACAAAACGGCCTGAAAAACGACCACAAAGAAATAAATTTATATATATAAGCAAAATATAAAAGACAAAATACCAAAGGGAATATTTTAAGTCACAATTCAAGGAATAATGCAACCATAAAAAATAATAAAATAAGAAGCAAGTCAAGCCGAACAGCGCCAAAAAAGGTCCGTGCGCCAATGAGTCGAGCTTATGTTGCCGTTTATTGCAAAATATATGCAAAGTGTCTGCCGAGATGAGAGATGCGCGTCCAACCACAATCGGCAAGATACAACCACTGCGCCTTAAGGTATGCAATGGCAAATCGCATTGTTCACGCTATGCGAGCTTGAAGCCATCAACGTCAGCAGCAGCGTTGCCCAACTCTTCAAGGCGCATTGCATTTTCAAACGCACAAATATTCAATTTAATATTCAGATTTTTATATTTAAGAAAAGAGAGAAAACGAGATTAAAAACCCCATTTTTAGTAGTTTATGGTTGTATCTCAAATACACCAGACGGCCTAATACAGTCTGACTTGAGTAGTTGGTGAAGCAGAAATAAGGCCACCAGATATTCTTCTAGATCCGAAAGCAGACATGTACGTTCATGCGTTACACTCTTCGCAAAGAAGACAGTTACATTAGGGGGTTCCACCCCTGACTGGCAGAGGAAAGGGTGTAAGCCTCGCGAGACGTGGAAAACAGTCAACCGTGATGCCAGTCAACTCCGATTAAGCTGGAACAAGTTAAAACCTCTGTTGCCTAATGTCCTGTTTGAGATTCCAGTAAGCAATGTTTGAGCGAAAACTTCCAGGATTATCCAGTACTATGTCCTAAGAATGGATGATCCTGGCGCGAGTTGAGAATTCGTGTTTTTAGGGCTAAAGAATTGTGTTTTTAGCAGCCTTTTGGAATTTTTATTTTTGATCTCTCATTTATTTTTGATATCACAATTTCAAAGTTTAAAAGTTAATTAAAAAACAAAATTTGTTTACTCTCAATGGCCGTCGTGCCGTCAGTCACTCAGGGGGATCAACATGTAACACTGGAAAGTGTACGTGCCGTAACTGAGCTGGCTGATGGAAGCGTGTGCTAACACCTCCACGTGGTGACGGTTGGAAACGGCTACTTCCAGATCTGGTTCTGGTCGTAGCTGGCTAAGGTAGCACAGCGGAACCTCCCTAATCCGGGGTGTCATGCGACCCGTGCCCATCGGACTGATTTGCAGCCAGGGAGTATATCGGCTGTATTCGAACGGAGCTTTCCTGATTCCTGGCCGCCTCAGGAAGGAACGGTGGCCTTATCATGGTAAGGGGCTCAACCGTGACGGACCGTCCCTTTCCCCATTCCCGCCTTGGTCACCGTGCTGGCACTCACATTGGTGCCACGCACAGCCCGCCAGGTCGGGCAGGTGACCGTACGAAACAGAATGTCGACACCAAAAACACAAGCCTCGGATGTAGAAGTAGACGGACGGACGACGGACACGGACAAACGGAGAAAGGACTCAGACAAACGACAAACGGATAGGAACAAACGACTGACGGACAGGAGAGAGGTGGGCACTTCCTCCGAAGACGACCTCCTGGCATCGAGCCAGGAAACCATCATTTCCTCAGTGGGAGTAGGCGCTGTGGGCCACAGCACCCCTTCCACTGAGAAACCAACAACATCGGCAGCGGCAGCGAAAGCCATGAAGAAACCGGCCCAACCTAAGGAACCGTCCAGGTATAAGCAGTACCAGAGAGCCTTAGCTATCCTCGGTAGGATTAGCAAGAACGAGGCTGCTGGTACTGCTCATCCCAAGGACGCGGAGGATAAGGTACGGTTTCAAAAGGTTGTCGACGAGTACTTGGCGTACCAGGCGACCCTGCCGAAAACTACAGCGACAAAACGCGACCGGTCTGCCCACGACAGCTCAAATCGCGTGACGAAGAAGGCGAAGGTTGCCGGTGCAACCGACGCAGGGACGAGACGCGTCTTTAGTGACGTGGCACGGGATAACCTGCAGGTAGCATTGGTTGATGCCACCACAAACCGCGGCAAAGAAGTCTTGGAGAAATGGGGAGAGATTGGGGTCAGGTTGACCCAGATGGTCAGGGACCATGTGATGAGCAACCTGACAGCGAACCCGAAGGTGCCTCTCCCCGGTTTCGACTCGGCCGAAGTTGTTCGCGGGTATCGGGTAATCAAATGCGATGACCAATTCTCTAAGGATTTCCTGGAGGGATGCATCTCCAAGATTGGAGAGGCCACTGAAAGCTTGAGGCTCAAGCTAATCCCCGCCAGCGAAATCCCGAAGAGACCAAGGGCGCGCATTTGGTTGCCCAATATGTCCTTGGACAGTGGTAGGCTTGTCCCCTACTTGCAGGCACATAACCCGACAGTGCCAATGACAGACTGGCAGGTCATAAAAGCGGAGGCTCCGCAAAAGAACAGCCTATCCTTCCTCCTGGTTATCAGTGAGGAAAGCCTACCTGCCCTGGAGAAGGCAGAGTTTAAACTGCGGTTCGGCGTACGGCACGCCAGACTAAAGGTCTTCCGCTCCTCTAATCCGGAAGAAGAGGATGCAGACGAGGTTGTCGACGCCCAAAAGTTGTTGGACGACGTAAGGCTCGACGATCCGGACCCTACCACCGTGGACCAATAGGCCTGGGGTTGAAGGTTGTCCAAGTTAACCTCCAACATTCGAAGTTGGCAACGGACAACCTTACCGTTCTCCTGTCGGAGGAGGACGTGGACATCGCCTTAGTCCAGGAACCTTGGGTGCGGAGCACTGAGGTGAAAGGGCTTAGGCGGAGCGACTACAATCTCTATTACAAGAGAGGGCAAGGTAAGCCTAGGGCGTGTGTAGTTGCTAAAAAACACCTCAACATGTACCTTTTACCTCACCACAGCGCTGACGACACCACGGTGGTGGAGCTAGCTGCAGCCGGGGGAGAGAAACTACTCGTGGTCTCGGCCTACATGGCGCATGACAGGCCTGCGCCGCCCGAGGAGATCCGGAGGCTTGTCAACAACGCGAAACCGCATGACACGGTGCTGATAGGGTGCGACGCAAATGCGAGACACACCCTATGGGGAAGCACCGAAAACAACGACCGAGGTGAGTCTCTTTTCGATTTTATAATTAGTACTAACCTAGTAGTATGTAACAGGGGAGACACTCCCACTTTTGTTTTTCCAAGCACTGATGGCTTCAGTGGGTGGGCAGAGGTTCTCGACGTTACTCTACTGACGGATAACGGACAGGTGGGTGTGAACAAATGGAGGGTATCCAGCAAGAAATCCTTTTCGGATCACGCATGGATACTCTTCGATTTGGATCTTCTGGTTGAAGCACCTGCACCATATCGCAATCCCAGACGTACCAACTGGAATCGTTTCGCTGGTATGATCCGTAACAGGATAGGGAGGGCTCCCCCAGTCAATATGTCCTCGGTAGGAGACATTGACTATAGAATGGGGCAGTTAGAAAACGCGATGGCTTCCGCGTTCAAAACGTCTTGTCCTGTTAAATACTCAAAAAAATCATTTCCACCTTGGTGGAATGATGACCTGTCACGCTTGAGAACGGAGGTCCGAAGATCATTCAACCTAAGTTATTCCTCAGGTAACTGGCAAAGTTACAAGGATAGCCTAAGAAAATTTAAAAAAGCTATCAGAAATTCTAAAAACAAGGGTTGGAGGGAATTCTGCTCAGCTATAGAAACAACGAAGGATTCCGCAAGGCTAGGAAAGGTGTTGTCCAGAGACCACACCTGCTCCTCGTTCATAAAGAAGCCAGACGGCTCCTGGACTGAAAGTACCGAGGAGGCCATAGACCTGCTGCTGAATACACACTTCCCAGGATGCACAGAAGAGGACACCTCGACTAGGCATGCAGAGTTAGGAGGTAGACATGCAGTGCAATGCCTAACTCCGATAAACGAGGACAACAACATTATAACGAGAGAAAAGCTCACATGGGCTGTGAAAAGCTTCTCACCATACAAGTCCCCGGGACCAGATGGCATCCTTCCTATAATGCTACAGGTGTCACAGGACTCGGTATTACCCTGGCTAGAGGCAATCTTTAAGGCCTGCCTAGTCTGGAACTATTTCCCCGTCAGTTGGAGACGAGTGAAACTCGTCTTTATCCCGAAGGTAGGGAAAAGAGGTCAGGACTCAGCGAAAGATTTCCGGCCTATAAGCCTGACATCTTTTGTACTTAAAACCTTCGAGCGGTTGCTCGACCTCCACATACGCGAGGAAGTGGGACACAAGCTATCTGATGCCCAACATGCTTACCTAAAGGGTAGGTCAACGGAGACCGCCCTCCATGAGGTAGTACGAACAGTGGAAAGGTCACTGAAGTATAAGCAGTACACACTGGCAGCCTTCATGGACATAGAAGGTGCCTTTAATAACATAAAGATGAATGCGATAGAGGAATCGCTGGTAAACCTTGGAGTTAACACACAGGTACGCAGCTGGATTACTGCAATGCTCCAATCGAGGGTGGTAAGCGCGACGCTCGGAAACACCCACCTCACAAAATTTGTAAGCAGAGGTACTCCACAGAGGGGGGGTACTGTCGCCTCTACTGTGGGTTTGTGCCATCAACGACACTTTAACAGATCTTAACCAGAGAGGAGTCAAAACGGTTGCGTATGCTGACGACGTGGTCTTAATGGCATCAGGAATGTGCCCTGACGTGATTAGTGGAATCCTTCAGGGTGGCCTGGATAGGTTAACTGCTTGGTGCACGGGACGTGGACTAAGCATTAACCCTAGCAAAACTGAACTGATGCTGTTTACCACTCGTACTAAGATACCAACTTTTAGACGACCTCATCTTGCGAATATAACACTACCCCTTTCGTCCAGTGCCAGATATCTCGGGGTAATTCTAGACCCTAAGCTGAACTGGAGGCTTAACATAGAGCACAGAATAAACAAAGCAGGATTTGCACTATACTCCTGCAGGAAAATGATAGGGAGGAGGTGGGGCCTCCGACCAAATTTAATGATATGGATGTTCAAGATGGTTGTACGTCCAATACTATCATACGGAGCTCTGGTCTGGTGGAAAGCCCTCAGGAGGGAATACAACACCACCAAACTCGGTAGACTACAAAGAGCAGCTTGTACCGGAACTACGGGAGCGATTAGGTCCTGCCCTGGAGAGGCACTAAACGTGCTGACGCACCTGCTCCCCGTCGATCTGCATATTATGAAGGCCGCAACGCTCAGTGCTCTGAGACTGAGAGAAACGGGTTGCTGGAAGGACAGACCGTGTGGCCACGGCAGTCTTTTATCACAAGGGCAAAGGTGCCTACCTACAACGATGGATTATACAATTCCTACCATGGTCTTTGGGAGAAATTATGATATCCGTACCCCCTCTCGTCTAGAATGGAGGAGAGGGAACATCCTAAATAACCTGAGTACCACAATCTATACTGATGGCTCCAAAATGGAATGCGGAGTAAGAGCGGGGGTTTTCTCCGAACATCTAAAGATAAACGTGTCTTTCCGCCTCCCCAACACAGCAAGCGTTTTCCAGGCGGAAGTGCTCGCTATCAGAGAAGCGTGCAAGATGGCATTGATGGACACATCTTACAAAAGTCACATAACAATACTTACCGACAGCCTAGCTACGGTTAAGGCACTGGAATCGTCGACTCTATCGTCAAAACTAGTGCGGAAATGCAGGAATCTCCTGATAGAGCTGGCTCAGCGGTTCAGAGTTACCCTGATATGGGTGCCAGGGCACAACAACATTGACGGGAACGAAAGAGCCGATGAGCTGGCTCGAAGAGGCTCCGCTCTTGATGAGAGCGAGGCGCTGACGGTTCACGCCCCAATGGGCTCTATCAAGAACGGGGTCTCGAAGGACTTCCTCGCCAAAGCCAACACTAGATGGCAGAGGATGGAATCCTACAGGATCAGCAGATCACTGTGGCCAACATACGATAAAAATAGGACCGCGGAGCTCTTGAACAAAGGCCGACGGGATGTGGCAAGACTGACGGCAGTCATCACTGGCCACTGGCCCATTGGAGAGCACGCGGCAAAAATGGGGATACCATACAACACCAGCTGCCACAGCTGTGAAAACCCGGATGAGAAAGAAACCGTTCACCATTTCCTCTGCGCCTGTCCGGCCTTAGCAAGAAGGAGATGGAAAACGCTGGGAAAACCGATATTTCAAAGTTTCGAGGAGATAGCGAAGTGCAGCGTAAACTCACTACTCTCGTTCATTAACCTCTCGGACTGGATATAAAGATATGTACGGATAAATACATATAGGTCCAGATGACACCACACAATATACCTTAGGGTACCTACCGGGAATAGTGGTATCAAAACGGCGCTAACGCGCTAATTGGATGCTGGAGCATCGCCACTTGAACCAACCAAACAACCAACTCTCAATGCGCTTTACAATTTCTTTTGTAAGTCTTTTTTGGAAAATGTTAGAACCCACATTTTCTTACAAACTCTCTCAATGTTATGTTTTCAATTTTAAAGAATGGCAAAGTTTTTATGTTTCTATCCTTTTCTCATCAGAATCGTTTCTTTTGAGCATTGAAAGGGTTAAAATGTGCCTTGCAACAACAACAATTGTGTTATTGGTAACTGCGGCATGCTGCAACGCCCTGCTGACAAATGTTGTAAATTGTCTTGTGACGGCAACAAGTGTCGACCATGTTTGCCACGTTTCGATAGTTCGGACAGCAGTGGCCGACTGGCTGTTGGCGTTGTTCCAGTGGCAGCCGCACGCCGCACAATTGGCCACGTAATTGAAGTTTAAAAATTTGAGCAACTCTTCTCCTAACACAAAACCAGCCTAAAGGTATGCTACCATTTATGCTAAATAAAAACCTACCTACATCCTACATCAAAGCCAAACTCAGTCAATACTTTTCGTGGCATATTTTTCAGAGTGACTTAAAATATTGGTTTACCAATGCGGACGATGCACTTTCAAGGCAACAACAATTTCATTTATTAACTGAATTTATGATTTTTCATAAGTTCGAAATGTTCATTGAAAGCTGTTCATCACAAGTAAAAATAAAGTCAACTCGAAAATGAAAATAGCATAAATATTTAAAGAGGCGAATATGGAATTTCAAGAAATATGTTTCAACAAAACACGCAAGAAAGACGCGTACACGAAAAAAACAACAAGAACCAGTCGCCACTCACAAAGCGAACATTCAGCGGCGACGAAGCGTAACATTTGCGAATCGCTGCGGCTGCAAAAGCCATGAAATATGCAACAAAACGTGGTACAATGGACGCCAAAACATTTTCAAAACAATAAAAATGGCGCAGTACTGTTACTCTGGCGACATATTTGCCAGCTGACCGTCTGGCTGTGCGTCTGTCTGCCAGTTGTAAGTGACTTAATGTGATTATAATTAAATTAAAGAAAATTTGTGGCCGCACGGGGCGCCACAATGCCACAATGCCAAAGCGCCAACACAAAACGGAGCAGAAAATAAACTGCCAAATGGTGACACACACAAGCACACAAAGTACGCAGACACACACTCACACTTACACAGATCGGCGCTTATTGATTTTCGAGTGCGCCAACTTACTTAATTTTTTTTCTGTTCTCAGCACAGCTGCTGCACTAACAGTCGCCGTCAGTATGACGCGGCAAACAAATTGAAATTCAATTAAATGCGCAAAATGGCGTCTGCCTAAATTTTTCAATGTCGTCTGCGTTTTGAGGGAATGTAGGAGAATCAAAGACGACAACAAACAACAACAATAAAGGCTTTTTCGAGGTTAAAAACACACAGCCGCATGGACTGGCAGCAAGTAATGAAACATAGCCATAGACATAGACATAGACATAGACATAGACATAGACATAGACATAGACATAGACATAGACATAGACATAGACATAGACATAGACATAGACATAGACATAGACATAGACATAGACATAGACATAGACATAGACATAGACATAGACATAGACATAGACATAGACATAGACATAGACATAGACATAGACATAGACATAGACATAGACATAGACATAGACATAGACATAGACATAGACATAGACATAGACATAGACATAGACATAGACATAGACATAGACATAGACATAGACATAGACATAGACATAGACATAGACATAGACATAGACATAGACATAGACATAGACATAGACATAGACATAGACATAGACATAGACATAGACATAGACATAGACATAGACATAGACATAGACATAGACATAGACATAGACATAGACATAGACATAGACATAGACATAGACATAGACATAGACATAGACATAGACATAGACATAGACATAGACATAGACATAGACATAGACATAGACATAGACATAGACATAGCCATAGACATAGACATAGACATAGACATAGACATAGACATAGACATAGACATAGACATAGCCATAGACATAGACATAGACATAGACATAGACATAGACATAGACATAGACATAGACATAGACATAGACATAGACATAGACATAGACATAGACATAGACATAGACATAGACATAGACATAGACATAGACATAGACATAGACATAGACATAGACATAGACATAGACATAGACATAGACATAGACATAGACATAGACATAGACATAGACATAGACATAGACATAGACATAGACATAGACATAGACATAGACATAGACATAGACATAGACATAGACATAGACATAGACATAGACATAGACATAGACATAGACATAGACATAGACATAGACATAGACATAGACATAGACATAGACATAGACATAGACATAGACATAGACATAGACATAGACATAGACATAGACATAGACATAGACATAGACATAGACATAGACATAGACATAGACATAGACATAGACATAGACATAGACATAGACATAGACATAGACATAGACATAGACATAGACATAGACATAGACATAGACATAGACATAGACATAGACATAGACATAGACATAGACATAGACATAGACATAGACATAGACATAGACATAGACATAGACATAGACATAGACATAGACATAGACATAGACATAGACATAGACATAGACATAGACATAGACATAGACATAGACATAGACATAGACATAGACATAGACATAGACATAGACATAGACATAGACATAGACATAGACATAGACATAGACATAGACATAGACATAGACATAGACATAGACATAGACATAGACATAGACATAGACATAGACATAGACATAGACATAGACATAGACATAGACATAGACATAGACATAGACATAGACATAGACATAGACATAGACATAGACATAGACATAGACATAGACATAGACATAGACATAGACATAGACATAGACATAGACATAGACATAGACATAGACATAGACATAGACATAGACATAGACATAGACATAGACATAGACATAGACATAGACATAGACATAGACATAGACATAGACATAGACATAGACATAGACATAGACATAGACATAGACATAGACATAGACATAGACATAGACATAGACATAGACATAGACATAGACATAGACATAGACATAGACATAGCCATAGACATAGACATAGACATAGACATAGACATAGACATAGACATAGCCATAGACATAGACATAGACATAGACATAGACATAGACATAGACATAGACATAGACATAGACATAGACATAGACATAGACATAGACATAGACATAGACATAGACATAGACATAGACATAGACATAGACATAGACATAGACATAGACATAGACATAGACATAGACATAGACATAGACATAGACATAGACATAGACATAGACATAGACATAGACATAGACATAGACATAGACATAGACATAGACATAGACATAGACATAGACATAGACATAGACATAGACATAGACATAGACATAGACATAGACATAGACATAGACATAGACATAGACATAGACATAGACATAGACATAGACATAGACATAGACATAGACATAGACATAGACATAGACATAGACATAGACATAGACATAGACATAGACATAGACATAGACATAGACATAGACATAGACATAGACATAGACATAGACATAGACATAGACATAGACATAGACATAGACATAGACATAGACATAGACATAGACATAGACATAGACATAGACATAGACATAGACATAGACATAGACATAGACATAGACATAGACATAGACATAGACATAGACATAGACATAGACATAGACATAGACATAGACATAGACATAGACATAGACATAGACATAGACATAGACATAGACATAGACATAGACATAGACATAGACATAGACATAGACATAGACATAGACATAGACATAGACATAGACATAGACATAGACATAGACATAGACATAGACATAGACATAGACATAGACATAGACATAGACATAGACATAGACATAGACATAGACATAGACATAGACATAGACATAGACATAGACATAGACATAGACATAGACATAGACATAGACATAGACATAGACATAGACATAGACATAGACATAGACATAGACATAGACATAGACATAGACATAGACATAGACATAGACATAGACATAGACATAGACATAGACATAGACATAGACATAGACATAGACATAGACATAGACATAGACATAGACATAGACATAGACATAGACATAGACATAGACATAGACATAGACATAGACATAGACATAGACATAGACATAGACATAGACATAGACATAGACATAGACATAGACATAGACATAGACATAGACATAGACATAGACATAGACATAGACATAGACATAGACATAGACATAGACATAGACATAGACATAGACATAGACATAGACATAGACATAGACATAGACATAGACATAGACATAGACATAGACATAGACATAGACATAGACATAGACATAGGCATAGGCATAGGCATAGGCATAGACATAGACATAGACATCCGTACTCAACCCTTTTCGTATCCATCACGTACACCCACTTATCATACCAACTGAACGTAGAACACTTCCCATCTAAGCTCTCACTTGCGCACAAAAGTGTGCTTGTTCTGCATCCCTCATCAAAAAACGCACACTTCCTATGTCTTCTCTGTAGTCTTAAATATTCAACCAATCGACTCCCTGACAGAAAAAACCAACCCACCGCGGTAATCTCTTAATCAAACAACGAAAATTTACCAAACCCATGATTCAGCAAGTCGGAGCATGCAGTCTGTTTCCCCTTCACAACGCCGCCTGAAAGTATGCCACAGAAATAAAGGCTTAAACGCTGATAAGCTGTTTTGCCAGCGGTTGTGTTTAACGTTGGCTCAGTTGTGGCACATAACATACTCAATGCTATTCGACATTCCACGCAACTGTACCACACAACTATTCATTCACCCACAATGCAGGAAACATTTGACTTCTGGCAACATAAGCGATTTCATGCGTAACGCTGCTCACTTTAATTTACACATTCTTTTTTACACATATTGTGGAACCCACTCCCGTACTACTTCGTCCTGAACTACTACTGCAGCACAAAAATAAAAACATAATTCAAAAAGCCATAAGTCAGACTTAACGAGCAAAAATACTTGATCGCTTTGCACTTAACAACGTGCAGTGCATAATAAATACATAATCCCATCGCATCCATTTCCATCCTCGCCACAAAATGAGTAAAGTCCCTGCAAAGTGTTGTATAGTATTTTTACAATTCAAGCCTTCATCTCTGCACACAGACACACACACACATGCATGTCGTCCTCTCATATGCATAATTCAGATTTTACTAAAATTGAAGAAGCGTGCGCTGAAATTTTTCTTTCGCTCCTTTCCTTTTTTTCTTGTTTCGAAGGCACCGACACGCACACAGCTTAAGGGAAAAATGCGAAAAGTGGCGCTTGAGTGTTTCATTTATATTTATTTACATACTTTAAAATTTTTTGCTTTCAAACACAAGTTCGTCTTCTTATCTTTGGCGCAATGCTCTGGCAAGTTGTGGCAAGTTTTAAGCCAAGAAGCTCTGATCAAATTTTCAGTTTGAGTAAAAGATAAGTGACTTCTAAACGATTCTACTGTGAAATTTAAAAATAAATAAAGAATACAAGAATAGCTCAATCCGAAGTCACATGATTTCAACACTGTTGGCTGCCAGGCAAATAAGCGAACATGGCGCATAACGATTCCAGTGCCAGATCCCATAAAAGATCAGAATTTCGTCCTTTTAAATGACTCAGCCGCCAGCCTTGGCGACATTTAATTTTTCAAGAGTCTTGTAAGTTCTATCAAATATTACAAAAAAGTGAGGGCAGCACAGTTGACGGCACTGAAGGAGATTTCAAGAGCAGCGCAAGACGGCCGCCACACTTTCGGCTTTGCTTGCCGGCATCTGCACGCTGCGTCGTCACAGCAGCCGCCAAGTTGCAGATTTTTCATCGCATTGCTTTCCGCCAAAAGTGGGCGGCAAATTTGAATATTGTGCTTGCCACTTACCGCAGCTGCGACACACTCACACACACATACACATACGCAAGCGAACAATGACGCCATGTCGAGTGTAATGGAGGTAACCTTGAAAATAACTCAGCTACATCGTCGTCTAGCTGAGTGTGCATGTGTGTGTGCGTGTGTGTGTTTTTGCGTATTCCAAGTTCGGGTCGATTGCAAACAATTGCAAATGCTTTCTGTGGTCGGTGGCAGTGATGGCATCGAAGAAAACAACATGCGCCGCATTCCGTAGCCAATAATGCCGCACTGCCACCAACGCAACCACGCCCCCATCGTTCCGACACTGTCAACACGAGTGAGTTTTCAACTCTGAGCACGTGTGGGTGGATTTATCTCTGCGTCGGCGCCTTTGTGAGTGTGTGCGTTGATGTTGCCGCATGGCCTGGCGCGCCTGCTGCCACAACATTCACCTGAAATGTGCCGACATTGTTGTCACTGTCGCTGTTTACGCCGCTGTCGCCGTTCCAAGCGCCGTTGATATCGGCATTGTTCGGGCAACAATAGGAAAACTTTTTCGTTGCCTATTTCAAGGCAGCGGCAGCGAATGCCAGCACTCGAGCGCATGGCAAATCGCAATTGTTCGCAATGTAAACGGAAGAGGATAGAAATTCGGTGACACAAAATGCCAACAAATCTGCCAAATCTGCTAAAACTAAATCAAAAGTAAAACTAAGTTTAGCTGCGAAACAAATGAAAACAATTTCAAATATGAATAAGAGATACGTTTCTTATTTTTTTGTTTGCTATAAACATACACTTTTTTTTACAATTGGTGCGATGATAATCGGCGAAAATATTTATGCTTTTAAAAAATTAATAAATAAAAGCAGTACTAAAAATACTACACAAGTAGTGGCGCCAACAGAAGCCAATTTATGCTTTGTTCAAATTGTTTTTATATTTTTTGCACTGAAACATCTCTCTTGTCTCCGTAATTTACGTGTTCACTCGGCTTTGCTTCTACTTTGTGCTCAGTCCTCTTGAATCTTGATTCTTGGTATACGTTATCAAACCACACTCTCACTTCCTTGTTTAGTTTCCTTTTTTGTCTGCCAGGGCCAGTAATCTTCATATTTATGTCATTTTTTGAGGTTAAGCTTAAGCTCTTTCGGATACTATTCTCTTGATGTGATGTGATGTGATGTGATGTGATGTGATGTGATGTGATGTGATGTGATGTGATGTGATGTGATGTGATGTGATGTGATGTGATGTGATGCGATGTGATGTGATGCGATGTGATGTGATGTGATGTGATGTGATGTGATGTGATGTGATGTGATGTGATGTGATGTGATGTGATGTGATGTGATGTGATGTGATGTGATGTGATGTGATGTGATGTGATGTGATGTGATGTGATGTGATGTGATGTGATGTGATGTGATGTGATGTGATGTGATGTGATGTGATGTGATGTGATGTGATGTGATGTGATGTGATGTGATGTGATGTGATGTGATGTGATGTGATGTGATGTGATGTGATGTGATGTGATGTGATGTGATGTGATGTGATGTGATGTGATGTGATGTGATGTGATGTGATGTGATGTGATGTGATGTGATGTGATGTGATGTGATGTGATGTGATGTGATGTGATGTGATGTGATGTGATGTGATGTGATGTGATGTGATGTGATGTGATGTGATGTGATGTGATGTGATGTGATGTGATGTGATGTGATGTGATGTGATGTGATGTGATGTGATGTGCAGTTGGGGTCATTCGCATGTTAGCCATATCGTCACCTGAGAAAGCGATTGTCGTATGTGCTATTAAATTCAATAGAACATACGATATTCGTTTTCTGCGGCGACGATATGTCAGCCACATACACTGTGTTTGTGTTCCGATCAGGAAACGCAGTTCTTTGCTCTCTAGTCTGTGAAAGCTTAGTTGGCTGTCTTTTCACATCTCCCACTTTGTTAAGTTATGCTGAATGTTTATTTAATTTGTTTTTATTTTCTCCTTTTTTCTTATTTTTGATTGTTTTGCCTTCCTTCTCTTCCATTATGTTTTTATTTTTAGTTGTTTTTTTATTATTTTTCTTTTTACTTGGGCACTTTTTCGTCACTGCTTTTGTTTCTTACATTTTACTGCTTTAAAACTTTTGTAATTATTTGCTTCTTTACTTCTTTGTCTCTTAGTCGTTATTACCTCTACTTTTAATTCTTCTTTTCTGTATCCTTTATTTCTCTGGCGCTTTAGTTGTTATATGCTTTTTCAGTTTTATTAGTTTTTTTTAATATAACTGAAACAGTCTTTATTTTCTCTTCTTAAGAGTTTCCTATTCTTCCCCTTTTCTCATTCTATACTTTATGTTCGCCTCATTATGCTTCCTCACAATGATTTAACGAAAAACTTTTTCGCAACCGGAAAACACATTGTAACTTACAAACACCTCTCCCACTCCCTCCGCAGCAACTTGCCAACTTTGTTCTTTAATCTTAATTTACTTCCACCATGTGACTCTCTAACGGAAATTCATTATCATCACGCTTACCATAACAACGACCATTGCAACATAATTACAACAAAAGTCACACTAACATCATTTAAACAATGCTTAACAACGAAAACGTTAGCTACGAAGAACTACAGCTTTAAAATGTGAAATTTAATTACTCGTAAACATTGAAATTCTGAAGTCTGCAACCGGTTCGGAGATCCTGAGGTATTCATTTGCCATTTGAAAATCAATTCAGGACCATGCGACTGCGAAAAGACGAATATTTAAGTACTCTTGTTCTTCTTTTTTAAAGTCGCCTTCATTCCTCAACCACAACTTAACATGTCCGCATTTCGGTTAAGGCGAGTAGCAAAATTAAAGGCGAAAGCTGGGAGCCTTCGTCTTCATATTCACCAACATTATAAGCGTTAGACAAAATGTAAACGCGGACCACAGAAGCATCTTCTTTGCTCTCGGAACTCACTTAAATGTTGCCCAATTACTGTCCCTACTGAAGCAAATTTGTATATCAAACTTAAGCCCCCCCGTCCTCCTACTTGGATCTTTGGGATTCCTGTGAAAGCCAGCACTCAATGCAAATTGATAGTAAACACAACGTGTAGCAACAACAACACCTAAACCAACAATAAAACCACATACAATAAATACATAAACAAAATGTCAACAAGGACTTCACTCCCTCACAATATCCTTTCACAGGCTTATCCCCAACTACTTCTACCTACCTTTTTCACTCTGTCTGCTTTGAATATTCTCTGTGTGCACTTCTTCGCTCTCCGCCCGCTCAACTCTTCCACGGAATCAGTTGGCCTTCGCTGGTATTTAAAAAAAAATGTTCTCGTCCTTTCAATTTCTTGCGTTTAATTTCATTTTCACGCTTTTTAGATTTTTTTGGCTTTCACTTTTATTTATCTTTGTGTGAGAGTGTTTGTTATTCTTTTGCTTTACTATCGGCATGCAGCCAGTGTTGTCCTTCGCATCAATGTTGTTGGAGTTTTATTTTGAATTTTTCTTTTCGCTGTTGGCGCCAAACAAATCGCAATTGTAAAGAATTGTGCGAGCGACACAACTTTGCCGAGATTACCTCAAGCGGCAGCATGGAATTTCACTGAAATAAATTTTAAGACATTTTCAACATTTGTTGGCTTTAAGCTGCGTCCACCTTTTGCGCACTTCTAAAGTCAGCAGCGCCTTTGTGGTCCATTACTTACAGACGTGCTTCGGGCACGCGCCACTGCGGGTGCGTTACTTAACTGTTGAACTTGCAAATCAAGCGGAAAATAACCATTTCCCCCATTGGCTTCGCGGTGCTGGGGAGCAGTGTGACAGGGTTCTGGATCCCAGCAGCGATTTTCCATGCTGATATTAGTCCAAAGTTGAGACACACTTGTGTACCCTGCAGCCGGTCTATGCGAACGCGGTATTATACATATTAAAATTTTAGATAAAGTGCAGAAGTTAATCACAACAATTGGAAATTGTCACAAACATGTTGCACATTTTCCCATTTTTATGAAAAAAAAGTTCGCAAAGTATGTTTTCAAACAAAAAATTTAACGGTCAGAAAACAAAATGATGCTTCACAACATTTAACAAAATCACGCAAGATTTCTTGCCAAGCCGGATTGTCGCCTGAAGACATACAAAAGTCACTAAATATGAGATTGTCACAGCAAAATTGAAACAATTATCAAATTTGTTACATATTAAAACCAGAAAGCGCTACTAAAAACTACTTGAAATTGCAAAGCCTTAGCTGAAAGTCACTTCTTAAAAGCTCGATTCTCGAGATTCTCGTTTCCCGCAGCGAGGTCTGTTGTGAAGTCTCTCAGACCGACTTTTCGTATTGGCAGCAACTCGGCATTGCGCACTTATTTGCATTCACCAGCAGCAGCGGCCGCATTACAGTTTCCACCCGGCACACACCAACCCACTGCGTCCTCCACTTGACTTCCAACAACGTGTGCCCACAAGTTTCGGGCCCCGCTCGACTCTTCCAATGCCAACTCGCTCAAGTAGAGTGGTTGAGCATTTCATGCGAATGCACCATCCATCCATCCATCCAACCGACCGACCGACCGACCAGCATGCAAGTGCGCAGCACTCGAGCCCATTGTGAACAACAACAATTCGCATTGTGCAATGCACAACGGCCGGTAACATTGAGGGTGCAGTGAAGCAAAATATTTGCGCGCTGCAGGCAAAAGCCACAATGGCTGCCGTGGCGCTAAAATGGCGACATGAACGAAACGGCAGCTGGCTGCGTGCACACAACTGCAACAAAAAAACGCGACAACATTGAGTGGTTGCCGGGAACCGATGGCTACCTTGACGGCAACAAATCTCGCCACTCGCTGCTGGCGTCGCCAACTCTCTGTGCAACGCCGGCCATGTCAGTCTTACACTGAAAGTCCCAGTGTTGCACCTTATACTCTTTTTTGCTGCATTATGAATGTCTCGAAAGTCTTTTGCTTTCGTGACTTGCTGTGCCTTTGAGTTCAGTTCTGTGCAAATTGCAAGTGTTCCATGGAAACCGTTAGCAGCGGCAGTGCCGGTGTGTCGGGTGGGTCGCGCTGATGGGTTTGGCATACTTCGAGCTTGACGCTTTCTTCTGCCATTGTTTCGGTCTGACTTTTACATCGTTACAGACAGTTGGCATTGGGATTGTCATTCTGCAGCATATTTCCTCTCCTACTGCATATTTGTTAAGTTTAACAACAGAAATGTAACTTTTTCATGTTCAGCTCTTTGTTGATCTTCTTTGATTGTGCTCTTTGAAATTCTTACGAACTGCTGCGTCCAGTGCTCAAAACTAGTTCATTTTAAATGAAATTGCAAAGTTAGACTATTCGCCATCAATTGGAAATAGTTTCTCATTTAACAAAAAGCGAAGCTAACAAGTGAAGCATGGTTTCAATTGGTGATGAGTTTATAACCAATAGCGGCCCCTTTCGTCACCAGTCTTAAAGCCAAAATAAGGGAAATAAAAAACGTATCAAATAAAATGTTTGCTTAGAATAATCACAGCGGACTAAACATGAACTTAAGGATAAGAAATACAGGGGAAATGTTTTATCGTCTTCTTCTTATGCTTCTTCTCTCCGATGCCTGAAAGAGCTGCGAAGATGAAGAATATATATAAACATAACAACACTTCCTGTTACACTACCCGACTTTGCAAAAGTGTCTTCTCAGCAGACTAGGATCAAGATTCCTGACAGACCTGGCTATTCTCGGTATGGAGTACAACAAGAACGCATTCACAATGGGCCATTTCCAAATGCAAGTACAGTTCATTACCTAACTCAACCTAATCCAGAAAAGAAATACAAGCTGAGTGAAATAGATTCACACAGGTGCACAGTGATTCGACTGCATACAACCGCGGGACAAAATTAGAAGGAGTGGTCCGTTCTTCATAAAAGTTGGTATACTAGTTAATCATGGTCTGCTGAAGTGAAATCTCCATTTTGTTTTTCTTAAACTTTTGTAGTTTGGCAATGGCTGAGACTTAAATTTGCAAATTTCGTCATTTTTGGAGAGCTATAGCACCAAGTGTGTTGGCTAGATTTTTCAGATTTTACATTTAATCGGTAACGTCAACATTGATTATTCCAAAAAGTAACAGAAATTGTTTTAGAACCCCCTGGTTTTGCAATAAAAACGATAATAATAGATGTATGTTTTGCATTTTTGCAGATTTTATCATTTTTCGTGCTGATTGCATACTTTTAGGCATAAATTAAATAAATTTTGTCGAAAAATACATGTTTAGACCACTTTTCAGATTGAATTATTTTCTGAGATCGGAAGATATCGGAGGATGTAATTACACTATCCGACAAAGAAAGAATGCTTCTTAAAATAAAAAAAAATCCAGGAACATACTTTCACATACTTTTTAGATATTTTCCTCGAAGTTTTGCCAATTTTCAGAGTTTTAATTTAGAAAAATATATTTAATTAAAAGTGAAGTAAAAGCCTCAGATTTGCAAATTTTGAGAATTCATTAAAAGCAAAAATGGCCACATCATTTCTTATTCTATATTGAAAGTTTTAGCAACTTATTGGTAACCATTCATTTTTACAATTTTGTTTACTCAATAGACTAAAAAACAGAAAATATGAGTTTAAATTTTTTGGAGAAAAAAATTTCAACTTTGAGTCGCTTTTGCACAGACACTAATTGATTTTTTGCAGAGATTTTTTGGGGTTTTCTTAGTTGGAGTTTTTTCTTTCAAATGACATCAAAATCGTTAAATTATGAGACCATAAATTTTTTGAATTTTGTCTATGGAACGAATCACTGTGAGGTGAGATGAAAGAGTATTTTGGAAGCTCTATGCTCCCGAGAGGATTATTTGTTCATTCCTCCAAGATTCGCACAGGGTTAAGTATAAAATTCAACTTTTGTTGCATTGAAATGGTCAGTTAATTTTATTGAAAATTTTTCGCCTGCCTGCTAATTTTATTGAAAACTTACGCAGCTGCATTGAATGTGTTCAATACACCAAAATCTATTAAAACTTCTAAAATTTCCAAATCCTGCAACATTTTTATTCATTTCCAACAACAAAATGTACACCTTCAAGTGCCCCCTACCTATGGGCGTGGTGCGTGGGCAGTGCACGTTCACAGGGGTGGCCGTTTTTTCTTCGACCATAATTCACTGAAATTTATAGTCCAACTGTTGCCCTTCTAAACTAGTGAACACGCATCCACACACCAACAAACACACACAAACACCGAATAGCAACAAACCCACAAATGCTTTCGCACCATCGGAAAATGGACGCGAATGGAAATGCAAATTGAAATGGCAAATAATTTGCCGGCGAATGTGTCTTGAACGGCGAAAACATAAATTAATTTCGAACGCCGCCGAATGGCCGCCGCAGTTCGGCAGCCGGGCACCGCTGTCCGTTACATTTAATCCGCTGTCAGTGGTTTTATCTGCGCATTGAGAGGCTTCGAAATTCGCTACCAGTAATTATTCAGTACGAAACGTCTGGCGCGGTGCGGTTTGCTTATTTATTTATGCCGAAATTATGCGCCGTCAGTGGGCGGCAACCAGTTGCGCCAAAGGCCGACAGCGCCAACGGAAACCGCGCACAGCCGGCGTGGCTGTCAAAACAGTTGGCGAGTCGGTGAAATTTCGAAATTGACCGAACGCGCCGGAAAATCACGCAAATTGTGTGAAAGCGGCGAGCGAACGTTAATGTGTTTTTTTCACGAATTTTTTTAACAAAGTTTTTTGCACTAAAAAGTTAAGGGGAGCTTTGAGCGTTAGGTATCAACTACAAAAAAACGACAGCCATGCAGCTGGCCACATTCAAAATGCCGGCGGCCGGCTTTGACTGGATAAAAGTCACTCAGCTGTTGGAATGAAAAGGAAGAAGACTTCACATGACAGCAAAATGCGCTAAACAGAGGAAATATTTTTGACAGAGAATAAAAAAAAATAGGTAAATAATGACATAATTATAATTAAAATTAAAAAAATTAATAAATAAAAGTATCAAAAAAATTTTGAGAAATAAAAAGAAAAGTAAAAAAAAATTAATAAAAAAATAATAAAATTTTAAAAGTAATAAAATAAAGAAATAAATCAACATATAGCAAAATTCTGACAAATATAAAGAAATATAATGAAAAAAATTAATAAACATAAAAAGTAATAACATAAAATATATACTTAATAATAAAATAAAAAAATAAATAAAAATATAGCAAAATTATGAGAAATAAAAAGAGAGATAATGAAAACGAAAAGTAATCAAAAAAGCGCAGAAAGAAGAAAGAAAATATCAACTTGTATGGGGGTTTGTTACATTTTCGTGATGTATTGAGATCCCTGACCCATTCGAACCAGTTGAAACAATACATCTCCAAAATGTGATAAATAAAACTTCTGCGACATTACAAAAACAAATTTGTAAGACAACACAGTGATTGCAACGCATCGTCCTTAGAGAAGATTTCATTAGATTTTATATAAAATAAACATCCAACAGAGAGAATTACAACACCAACATCTCATTTATTTCGCTCTTTCAACATTTGTCGCCAACATACCAAACCCCCAGCACCAACTCTTGAGATATGAAAGTTTTCAAGCAATGCTTCCTGTCAATTTGGCCAGAACGTGAAGGGAGAAGTGGCACACAAAATTATGCTCAACGCACTAAAAATTCTATGTAATCTCTGTTTGGAAACTGTAGTTATGACACCAAAATGAAAACCTTCAAGTTTCCGGCAAAAACACAACACAACAACACCAACAAAACATGCAAATACCCAGTAATGTAGACATTTTGCGCTCGCAGCAAGGACACTTTCCGCACTGCAGTCGTTTTCATTTTATTTTCAAGTATATTTTTTTACTTTTTTAATTATTTGTTGTTGACACACACACACAGTTTTGTTTTAATTTTGCTGATTTTTTGCATGTTGTTTTAATTGTTGTGCTTGTTTTTCTTCATTTTTTACACGTTTTATTTTACTTCCAGGCAAACAAAAAAACTAATCACAACAAAAGAAAACAAAACATTATTAAATCGAAATATTTCGGCCTTAAAACTGTCTGAATTTTGTTTAATAAGAACTCACTGTCGGTGTTAATGCAGCACAGACATTTATCATTTCCCGGCAATGACATTCGGGATAATCGGCTTAACGGCTGAGCTTATGAATCAATTTCGCGACTTGGCTTGTAGCTGAAAATTTGGGCAAATTAAATGCGTGTTTGGCTAATATTTGTTTGATTTTCTTTAAGTTTTGGTTTCTGGATGATGAAAGGGAATAAAATTGAATGGAGTTGGAGCAAAAAGTTATTATGAAAAAATTTAGGTAGGGAAATAATTTAGTGAAGTAAATATTTATTTACTTATTTATTTATTTATTTACCAAACTGATATGAAGTTGTGAGTGTTGCTATAGAAATTGGCAGCACAAATCCAGTAATCCGATTATTCGACTCACCGTGAACCATAGTCTATGAACCAATAGTCCTTCTTCTGGAGTTTAATATAGAACCCATTTGACTTGCCGATTTGCCGAAGATTTATAAAAGACTTCAAAAAATGTGAACAGTCTAATTTCCCTGACTTTTCATTTCATAAAATCGTATTATTCTGTATCAAAGTCAGAACACAGTGAACCCATGGCACAATGGACTACTTAAGAAGACTGCTTGAAGAACTGCCTCACCCGAAAGTTGTTCGTCGACTCAAAACTAATCAAATCACTTTGCTAACCTCTGCTTGATGTTTCAACTGAATTTGAAAAACGAAAATTAGAAAAACCATTTTCAAATGATGATAAAGCAACAATTGTCAGTGCACACAACACCAAAGCACAACCATTTCAACTAATGTTAAGCAAAAATAGTAATAAAATTAAGTAATTATTGCACACTTCCAAAGAAATTATTTCAAAAACTAAATTTCGTAGAATTAATTGTCAAAATTATTTTCCCAACAACACAAACATCCATTGGCGTTTTGCTTGAACAACCCACACACATTCCGACGGGCTGTCACAGCGCCGCCCACGCAACAAAAATATGGTAAGCTGTCCGCCCGACGAATGACATTATTTACTTGGCCGTCGCCAAATGCCCAGCGGCCATGGCCGGTTCCACCGTTGCGGCGACCAAATGCAGCGCAAGTTCGGCGGCTCGTTTGTGCATTTCTTGTTGCGCTTTTTCTTCCAACCGTCAGGCACTGCGAATGAAACGAACGACGAAGTCTTTGTTGGCATTGTTCGGACTGCGCTGCTCTGCTCTGCTCTGCTTACTTATTGTGCCACAACGTGTGCAATTTCGCCAAAATAGACAAAAGCATAGGAAGCAGGAAAGCATGAAGCATCAACACACACACACATCGTCTATCTAATGTGAAGCGCTCTGCAACATTCCAAGTCGACATTACATCGCACAATGTAGTCTGCCTGCATATTTATTTATACATATCTATGCATATTTGTCTGCGTGCATGTGTGTGTCTGTGCCGTTTGTTGGAATTTTTATTACCAACATCTGTGCACAAAAATGCCAGTTGTGCGGATTCCCCCCACCCGCCGCCCACTCATCGCACCAGAGAATCCACCTTTTGTTGCAGCCACTGTCATTGTCAGTGCCATTGTTATGTGTTGTTTTTGTTGTTGTTATTGTGGTCATTGTAAGCCGCCATTGCATTGCCATTTTAATGTTTTCCACATGCGCAACTTTTGGAATTATTTTATTTTCATTTTTATAAAATTTTTGTTATTATTGTTTTTGTATTGTTGAATGTAAATAAATTCACAAGCAATAAATTAAATTTATTTGTAGCAAAATTGTTGAGCAAATTATTGCTATGGCATATGGCTAGAGCTACAGAAACAAAATCGTATAGAGCATACAGTGGTGGTCACAAATATGAGGCCTGCTAATAATTTTAGGAATTTGAACCAGACAAATTGTATTATTAACATTAATTTGTTGTTGCTATTCTAAATAAAGGTTACCGGAGTTTTTTTTCGAGATTTAAATAGAAGCAATTTGGAAGTGAAAAAAAGGTTGTTCAAAAATGTTTACGTTATAATGAAAGTGTTACTTAATTTTTTTTATTTTGTTTTATTTTATTTTATTTTTTTTAATTTATTTTATTTTATTTTATTTTATTTTATTTTACTTTATTTTATTTCATTTTATTCACCGAAAGTTCAACAAGAGCAGCAACTGAGTGAGGCGAAACCATCAAACCGCAATTGGCACTCGAGTAAAGCAGAAGCCAAAACTTTATTGTCGAAGCATTTCGCCAATTTCAATCGTTTTGTGGCTTGAAAAAGAGTGGAAAAGTTTGCAAAGCATTCAATGGTTTCCAAATTGTTTGAAATTGTTAAAATGTTTCTATTCACTTCTCCCTCGAAAACCATTCTTTAATGGAGACCACTAAACTTTTGGCCACAACTGTCGCTAATGAAGAAACGTGTTGCTAATTGCTCGCTTTTATATCCCAAACAATGCGCAATAATTGCAGCCACAATTTCAAGTTAATTTTACACTTACAAATTCAACGTCAGGAACAGGAACATGAACTGAGATGGCACCCAAACTGCGTCTCGATCACTGAAATTTATTGTCCCAAGTCATGAAGTTCAATGCAGATTAAATTGTTTCCTGCTTCTGGCAGAATTTGCATAGAATTCAAACTTTGCTCTAATTAACCGCAAAGCAGACACAAATTAGGTGACCATTGTTAAGACGCATCGATGGCGGAACTCTTTCAGGTTTTCCCTCGCATCGATTTGTGAGATTGCCCACAATTTGCGAGCTGCACGAAATGTCACAACGAAAAGCGACTTGAAGCCAAATGGCGGAAAAGTCTGGCCGCAACAGTTCCATTGTGATGAATGCGTTAGTCGGCTCTTCGGTCAGTCGGCCTGTTTCAGCTTCACGGCGGCTCAGCGCGCAGCCAATTAGCCGACACACCGAATTTATTACCAATTTCCGGTTAATGTTTGCTGCCGCTGTAACGGCCGCCAACGTCGCCAGCTCGTTGTAGTTGTTGTGCCCTGCACCGAGCCCGAGCCCTCTGCCGAAATGTTGTCTTGTACTGTTACGTTTTATAACGCAACATTTGCATTATTATTATTTCACTGTTGATTTTTCATTTCAAGTCGCCTAATTATGCCGCCACGAGGCCTCAGCTGCCTAATGCGTTTTAATTTGAAAACAAGAAAATTCTATTAACGAAAAAGTGGTTTCTTCATTCGCTGATTTGCCCAAAAGAACAGCAACAACAATAACACTGCGATGCTCGTTGCACGATCCAACGATCCAACATATAAATACCACGTCGCATTGTGCTTTGGACATTATCAAACTTTAACCGTTGCGGTGTTAACAGTTCGAATAACAAAATGGTGAGTATTCCGCCGAACACAACAAACACAACAAGACGAACAGCTGATAGCACTCAACCATCGAGTGGAGCCGCATTAATTACTCTTTGTGTGTCTCTCTTTCTCTCTGAATCTCACACAGAAATTCGCCGTTATCGCCTTTGCTTTCGTCTTGGTGGCTTCTGCCAACGCGCAGGGCTACGATTATCCTGCGCCCGCTCCCCCGGCACCACCACCACCGCCGCCACCGCCGCCGCAGAACACTTACATTCCTCCTCCTGTTCATGAGGAAGTCAAGTCGGAACCGATTGCTCCTCCTCCACCTCCACCACCACCTCCACCGCCGCCACCACCACCACCACCACCACCACCACCACCACCACCACCACCACAGCCCCAGAACACCTACATTCCTCCTCCAGCTCCCGTCCACGAGGCCATCCAGTCACAGCCCATTGCTCCTCCCCCACCACCTCCACCACCACCACCACCACCACAACCCCAGAACACCTACATCCCACCCCCAGCACCGGCACCCGCTAACGACGGCTACCGTTACAAGACCGTTCGCCGTGTGGTCTACCGTCACCGCGCCTACTAAGCCGCTCCCCACTCAGCTGACCTGATTTGCACTTTTTGTACCTGAACTTTACTAAATAAATTGTTTTTTATAGAATTTTAAATCATTTGGCTTTCACTTGGCATTGTGAGGGAACAATTAAAAATCAAAAAATAATCAATGATAAATCGAAAATAATCTAAAAACAAAAAACATCAGAAACTAATACATTTTTTAAGGAGAAAATTAAAATCAAAACAAAATTAAATTCAATCAAAAACCAATTAAAATCATTACAAAAAAAATAAAATTAAAAAATATAAAACTTTTCTCATTTTTCAATTTAAATTTTTCAATACTTGATAAAAAAAAATTGAATTTCCTGAAGGAATTAAAAATTAATCGTTAATTAAACATAACCATTGAAAGATTATCGTGAAGATCAAACAATAACCAATGCAACATTATTGGGAAATAAATTTCAATTAGAAAATGATTTATTTTCCCCTTAAAACATTTTGGGATATTGGGAAATAAATTCAAATTAAAAAATATTTATTTCCCCCTTAAAACATTTTAAAAGGAAAAGTAAGCAACACCAGTTTGTCGTTGTTGTTGAGGGAAAATTCTAATTAATCGTAATCGATATTTTTTAGGAAAATAATCGGAAGTATTAATTATATTTTTTTTAAGAAAATCGAAAAAGAATTAGAATTTGAAAGACAAATTATATTAAAAGAAAATCGTTTATTATGAACAACAAAATATTAAAAAAATAAATAAATTTTCTGAAGAACTAAACAACCAAAATTATCTACGCTTTCATTAAAAAACATATTGTGCATCTAACAAAAAAAATAAATACAAAACAAATTCCTTGTTTAAAACAAACAAATATCAGTTGATATCAGGTGTACAACTTTGCTTCCGCCGTTTTTTCCAAAATTAAAAGCTTTATTGCGAAAAAGTGCTTACAGATGTATTATTCAAAGTATTGTCTGTCGCTAGCGACAACTTTCTCCCATCTTTCCGGCAATTTTCGGATCCCGGCTCGAAAAAAGGAGTCCTCTTTTGACGCTATCCATGAAGCAATCCATTTTTCCAATTCTTCGAAGGATTGAAAATGTTGATCTGCCAGGCCGTGTGCCATCGAACGGAATAGGTGGAAGTCAGAAGGGGCGACATCTGGGGAATACGGCGGGTAGGGCAAGACTTCCCATTTCAGCGTTTCCAGGTACTTTTTGACCACTTTTGCGACGTGAGGCCGAGCATTGTCGTGTTGGAGGATGACTTTGTCATGTCGCATGTTTGTCTTCGACATCGAAATCACCATTTTTAAAACGTTGAAACCACTCCCGACACGTTCTTTCACTCAGAGCAGCATCACTGTAAGTTTCTGAGAGCATTCGATGCGCTTCAGCTGCATTTTTTTCGAATTGTAACAGAAAAGTAAAACTTCCCGCAAATGGCGAGAATTGGGCACATAAACGGACATTTTCGAGCGTGAATAATACGAAAACAAGAACAACTGTCACTGAAACGGCGATGACAATTCGTTAGGCACTGTCTACACTCACTTTAGCCCTTTCGGGACTACTGGGATAATACGTCCCAGCAGGTTTTTTAAGCCCCTCAAAACAATTATTTAAATCTTACGACCCACGCAAAATATTTATTCAATTTCGGTGT
Source organism: Melieria omissa (assembly GCA_963971225.1). NCBI lineage: Eukaryota > Metazoa > Arthropoda > Insecta > Diptera > Ulidiidae > Melieria > Melieria omissa. The sequence continues at coordinate 126,245,056 of OZ020268.1, read as the reverse complement.
TCTCGCATAAAAGGATGATTTCAGAATTTGTGAGCATCCAACATAATTTTCTAACCCCAATATTCATGGAATGAGAATATTTCTACTTAGAGTATTTTGGATTTCAAAATTAAACTCCGTCCCGAAAGGGTTAAAGGCATTACCATCTATGTATTTCAACCAGCCTCAGCCGGTACAGCCACCTATCGGAAAACGGCGGAAGCAAAGTTGTACACCTGATAAGTATTAACAGCTTCTAAAATAAAAATATTTTTTTTAATCAATTAAATTATTAATTAAATCCATTAAAACTTTCTTAAAACCAAGTTTCAAAACTCAGTTTAAAATTTTTATTAACCACTTTTTACTACAACTACAAAAATACAACTACAAAAATAATTTTAATTTTATTATTGTTTTCCAAAACAATTTTTCAACAAAATATTTAATTTAAAAAAATATACTGTCAATGCAAAAATTATTTATTTTTATTAAACAATTTAAAATATTAAAAAAACTGAATTCTTGTAACAAACTATACTTTGAAAATAAAAAATAATGAAAATAATTTATAAAAACTTCATAATAAATTACTTAATAATTTAATAATTATATTTTTTTACATACAAATAAATAAACTAATTTTCTTTTACTATTGAATTACTTTTAAATCAAAAATTCATTTGATAATTATTCTTTTTATTAATTTGAATATGTACTTCATTTTGTTATTAATTTTTTTTAATTATTTTATAATAATAAAATGTTTCAGTTAAAAATTTGTTAAAACTAAATTTGGAAAATCAATTTTTTTTTAATTTAAAAATTTTTTAAAAGTATTTTTAATGAATTTATTTCCGTTTTTTGATTTTATTTATGTTTTCCAATTTTTCTCATAACTGTGATGTTCGTTCCAGTTGTTTAATCTTCCAAATGCTTTTCTATATTTATTGAGATCAGCTTAGATTAATCAACAATTTTCTGACTGGGCATTCTCGACTACGATCGAACTTGATAAATCTGCACAATTTGCAGTGAAGAGGAAGAGACACCGGAACAAAATATCATCAAACTATAACCACATCATCATCACTTCACGCTCGTTTCATCAAGACAACATTGTGATCGAAGGTTTTGGGGTTTCAAAACACTCAAACCACTCTATTTGTTAGGAAAATCGTGGGTCGCAAGTAGGGTTTTAAACAGTGTTGAGCTCAAAACATGAGTGCGGAAAGTGAGTGATGTGTCGGCTTTCATTATACACCAAATGGTTAACTGATTTACAAAAAATGTGTATGTTTTTGACCATCAAAGAAAACCCCTTAAAATTCCATATTTTCCGAATTTGAGGTCCAATTACCGCGGCATTTTAAAACTTATGAAAATAAGTTGCATCGGAAAGAAGCTGTGTGGTGTTGTTAATGCGATAATGTGAAAATCATGTCAAACAATTTTTTGGTTTAGAAATTACGATCAAAAATATGGAAAAAGTAGAGGAAAAACTGAAAAAATGACACGGTACCTATATCTCACTAACTAGAGCTGCTAGAAAAAATCTGAAGGTAGATTCGAAATCAGCGCACCCAAATTAGTAAGAAACAATAGAAAAACTCCATGCAACAGAAAAAAAGGGTTTTTTGTTGTCCTGTGTTACAAATTGTCCCGATTTGAAATATAAAAATATGAATAACCTTTGAGAAGAAGCAGGTCGGATTTCAATTCGGACGGATTTTGCACCTATAACCATCAACAAATACAACCCCGATTACAGTTTTCGTCGACATTTTTGTGCAACTTATCGATGCTTCCTGCCTACCGTGAGTTGCAGCATTGAAGATCACGAATTTTCCATGCAAACTTTTTGTTTCATGGAAATTCCATCTCACTATTAAATAGACGAACAAAACTATCTCACTTTCATACATTGAATTCAAATTTCTATGCGGCAAAAACTTTCTTATGCACCAGAAATGAAGGATGCAATTTTGAATTTGAATTGAATATCAACACCATAGTTTTTCAACAATTAAACCAAAACCTTTACAAGTAAGCAATCGAAAAATTGTCCAAAAAACCAACAACTGAAAATCAACACCGACAAGTAGATTCTGTTAGATGGGGTTTTGATGGCTGCTCGGGGAGATTTAAATGTAAAAACCAGAGAGTTTAAAAATTTCTAGTAACAATTTATTTAGTCATAGGTAGGTAGGTAGGTGTGGCTGCCCCAACAGGAGGCAGACACTTAGGTACAAAAACAATAGTCAGGTGTGCTGAGTTGAGAACAACTTAGTAGGCGCGGTGACGGTAGACCACACGGCGCACAGTCTTGTAGCGGTAACCGTCGTTAACGGGTGCCGGTGCTGGGGGTGGGGGTGGGATGTAGGTGTTTTGGGGTTGTGGTGGTGGTGGTGGTGGTGGGGGTGGTGGTGGTGGAGGAGCAATGGGCTCTGAGAGGATGGCCTCCTGCACGGGTGGCGGGGGTGGGATGTAGGTGTTCTGGGGTTGTGGTGGTGGTGGTGGAGGTGGTGGCGGAGGTGGTGGAGGAGCAATCGGTTCCGACAGGATGGCCTCCTGGACGGGCGCCGGGGGAGGAATGTAGGTATTCTGTGGTTGTGGTGGCGGCGGTGGTGGTGGCGCGGGATAGTTGTAGCCCAGCTCCGAGACATCGGCGTAGGCACAGGCCACCAAAGCCAAAGCGATAAGGACGAATTTCTGCCAGAAAGAGAGAAAAATTAGTGAAGTTATTATTTGCGTTTCGTGTGTTTTAAATTGAATGTTTAATTTTTGTATTTAGTGTTTTGTTGTTTGTTTTTTTTAGACTACGCACCATTGTGTTGTTGCTCGAACTGTGCACACCGCAACGGTCAGAAGTTGATAATGTCCAAAATGCAGCGCAACGTTTTATTTATACTATCGCTGATGTTAGATCGAAAAACGCAGTCAAACATACTTCGTCCGGCGCATTTGTGCTGTTGTTGGTGTGATTTTTAGGCAAATTTACATAAATTACGGAAGTATTATCAATTTATGATTTTAGTTCCGCCGCAGCAAAACACTCGCACACACACACACAACACTGATATTTTGGCCAAAGCATACTTTAAAATTGGTTTCGATTTTTATATATTTTTATGGTATTTTTTCGGTTTCGTTTGCCGTTCGGTTGACGAAGACATACATATTTACATAGATTGGCGCTGGCAGCGAACTGCTCGCGTTCGCAACTTGTTTCTCGATTTACGGTGGCAATGCGTGCGACATTAGCATAATTGATAACAGCGCAACTGCAACGAAACTCTGCGTTGTTTGCCAACTTTGCCTCACCCCTCCGGCCAACGTGTTCGATTTGTTTTAGATTGTTTTGGCGTGGAGTGTTGGACTCAACTAATCAGCTAATTGCTTCAATGATATGTAACGCACAGTGGCCAAAACGCATTCGAGCGCTGAGGAAGCGCGAAAAAAAGTGAGACAGTCAGACGGCAACTTGTGCGCCGTGCAAGGGCACGCAACCATACGTCAGCGCTGCTCGGCTCAACGGCAAATCTGGCTTTGTGGCTCAGTTCGGTTTTGATGGGCTCAGTTCGACTTTTAATAACACTTTATGCAGATGAAGCCGTTGATGCCGCTGCACGTTGTATGTTGTGTGATTGTTATTGCTATTGTATTTGTCATTGTTGTTGCTGTCGCCGATGCTATTATTGACTTAATGTGGTTGATGGGCTTTTAACTTTAGAGTTCTTTGCATTGGCTTTGTGGTTGTTATTGCAGTTGTGTTCATTGTTGTTGTTGTTATTTTAATTATGAATTTATGTGTTATTTGTACGGCAGTGTTTTTAGTGCCATAAAACGCATGTTTCATTAAGCGATTATGGTCGCTTCTGCTGCTGCTTCTTCTTCGTCTATGATACCGTGTAATTTCACTGTGAATTGAGCACTTTTGACGCGCCCGCAGCGTCACTTCGCTCGCAGCTGTTGACCCACTTTGCTGTACCGTTGCCAGCGCCAACGCCAGCCCAGCAAATATCAATTATGGCTCAATTTAATTTAATTATTCGCTCGCTAAACAAATTTACAAACGCAACAACAACAACAGCAGCAGCTATACTTAAGCTTAAAAATAACTTCCAGTCTGTAATTGGTACCAATGCTACGGTGACACTGAGAGTCCAAATTTGGCTCAAGAAATCCAACATGCATTTACATGGATCGCCTTCAAAAAATTCTAATTTTTCTCCTTCAACACGCACTCGGCGGGCTCTTTGGGGAAGTGTTGTTGTTTTATTGTTATTATGATTTTTTTTTGTTGATTTATCTCTTTCAGACCTGAGCTTCAATTTTTGGGCTGATTTCACTTTCGATGATTGTAAATCGAATCATAAAATATTTCATTTTGGAAATTAAATATTTTTTATAAATTTTTAATTTTTAATTATTTTATAAATAACTATAATAATAATTATAAAAATTTATAAATTTTTTATATCTTTTATAAATGTTAATAATGATTGTACATCGAACCACAAAATATTTCATTTTGGAAAATAATTTTTTTATGAATTTTTAATTTTTATTTTTATTAAAAAGCTATAATAACAATTATAAAAATTTATAAATTATTTATTTCTTTAATAAATGTTAACTTTTTATTTTATTAATAAAATTTTTTAATAAGTGCCAAATTTTTTTAAAGAAAACTCGAGAAAATTAAACTTTTCTTAAGGAACAATTATGTCAGAAAATTAAATGTTTTATAAGTATTTTTTGACATTTTTATAAGTATGGAATTTCACAATTTTAAATGTATTCCAAAGTGTTGTTCTTAAAATTCTCGCTTTGTAGAAAAATAATTTTTTCATATAAAATATTTATAAATTTGTCTTTTTTTACCTTTAAATTTTTTCTTTAATTTTTTCTTAAATTTTTGGTTTAAATTTTTTCATATATAAATTTTATGAATTTTTCTAGCATTTTTCATTCTCTATTTTTTCATATTTTTTCATTTTAATTTTCTAAAAGAAAACATTCATTTGACTTCATTTTTTATTTTATTAATAATAATTTGTTTTTAATATTTGTAAAAATTTTTTAAAGATGACTCGATTACAAAAATTAAACTTTTTCATATTTTTTTTATATTTTTATAAGTTTGAAACTTGACAATTTTTAATTTCCAAGGTGTTAATATTCCAGGGTGTTTTTCTTAAAACTCTCACTTGATAGAAAATTAATTTTTGTAAGTAAAACATAAACTGTTTATGAATGTTTCTACCTTTTTTTACTTTTATATTTTTTTTTATTTTTTTTTATTTTTTATATATAAATTTTTTAAACTTTTCTAGCTTTTTTCGTTTTCTATTTTTCATATTTTATAATTTTTATTTTCTAAAAAAAACATTCATTTGACTTCTTGAGTTATTAACTTTTTATTTATTTATTTATTATTTATTTCTCTTTATTATTTAAGTAACCACACACGATCTAAATGGGTTAATCTATAGTGTTGTGAAGATTTTTTAGCATTTTGTTTGTTCGCCACATTTTCAAGCGAACGGCCCACAAAACGTTGTTTATCTTTAACCGATGACTGAGTGCAATAATTTGGCGGCACAATCACGTCACGTCACTCTTTGCCTATGCAAATGTAGTTGTTGTAGACAAAGTGGCTTGTGAGCTGGAAATAGGCATCGGACAAAGCACACAGACATCAATTAACACAAAACGCAACATTTGCTTATCGAGCGGGCTTTGTATTTGTCTTGTCAGCGCGTCGTAATTCAAGTGCGTTTCGATTCTGAAACAAAGACAACAACAGTCCAACTGGAAAGTTGTTCGGCTGCGTTGTCTGACATCTGCTCCGAACGCATTGACAAGAATGTAAATTTTTTAGAAAGGAATCCATTAGACAACTTGGCCAACTGAGCAGCGTGCGTGCGACACGCTACCAAACAAAGCGCCACAAAACGCTTCTCGAGGCAAAGACTTTGGCTAGAAGCAGTCGGCTTGGTTATTGTTAACAAGTGTTGGTTAAGTTTTATTTATGATGCAGTAAGCCGACTTCCTGGTTTTCGAGAAACATTAATGCGAAATGAATGTATTTTCATACTGAAAAAAATCAATGAAATAAATCTTACCTAAAGTAATAAGGCTGATGATTTTCTTAATAGAAAACCATTGTTCAGTTGTTATATTTCAATATCGATTTATGTGTGTAGTGAGATGATCTTTTGAAGCCATTTCAAGCTCGCACAGTACTTGAAATGGTTTGTCATAGAACCGATTGCAATCTGAACTATAAACTATGCATACAAGCAATACTCAACTTCCCACAAAGATTCCTGAACTCCATGTGAGTCAGTTCAGGAATGAAACAGATCCAGAACTTTATTTTAATTCTAAACTTGAAACTTTTCAAATGTTCTGTAAAGACCTTCAATATCACTTTGACTTTGCTGTTTCAGAATGGAATGGTTTGTGTAAAATTGCTTTCTACTCTCGTCCATCTCTCATAAAACATTTAATAATCATCTTGAAACCATAAAGGTTTTCCAACAATCAACCACAAATATTGCACACAGAGTACAAGAACTTTTCTTCCTGTTTTTGCATGCAAACATGAAACGAGTCCTAATGACTCTTCTAACATCAGTGAGTGTATGGATGTGTCAAAATCTTAAATGAAACTGTCAACTTGAGTGATCGCTACAGCTGTTGCACACAAAATAATCGGCGGAAAAAAGCTCACCGAACACTGCGGCAAATTGAATACGAAAGCAAATGACTGATTGTGCGTCGTAATGCTGAAACGTTTAAATAAATAACACAAAAAAGATTGCAAAATTTAATAATACGAGCCACATGTAGTCTGCATTACATATCGTCAAAAAAATGTTAAACAATTCTTCTTTGTGGTTACTTGTTTATTTTTTTTTTTAATTTTGTTTGTCCTTTTTACTTAGTCGCAGAGTGGTGGGTTTGCATACCGATTCCAGCAATGACACATAACATGAAAAGCATCATTGAAGAAATCAGTGTCACTCTGATATGGTTGAGAAGACAGCACAAGAACCAAAGAGTAACCTAATATGAATAATAAGAAATCGAGTGTCACATTGATTGTTGCTTTATTTTAAAACCACATTCATGCCACTTTGTGTGGAAGAACACATAATTAAAATCATTATATTTCATTTTGATGGCTCGCACCAATTTCTGTCTGATTGATGGGCTTAATACCCAAATGAATGTATTCACGCTCAAACTTTTCAACAGCCAACGACCGTCCTCACGCCCAATCTACGTTGCATATTTACAACTGAGCCGAAATTTCTATGATGTCTTGCAATAATTTCCACACGTTCGACAAATCGTCGCCTCAGAAAATGAATGTCGTATGTTCCATTAAGCTTAGTAGGACATACGACATTTGTTTTCTCAGGCAACGAAATGTAAAACGATGCACGATGAAATGACAAACTACACTAAATATTTTGGCATTCAAACGTCATTGATATGATTAACAGTTGCTGAGACATCCCTATTGGAAAAACTGTCACTTCTTTCTGGTCACCTTTTAATTAAGAAAAAGTCCAAATTGAACTTCTGTGAACCCAAACTTCGAGTTGAATTGAGCAATTCGATGATTGAAGGTCGACTCGGCAATGAGTTAAGCTCGAGATCCCAAGAAAGCTGAATGGTGAACTTAGAGAAATCATTGAGCACTGAACCCATAAAGGTGAACTTTGAGGATCTGTGAATCAACTCAACCTCAACTGTCTCAACTTTGCTCAGAAAGTTACCTCTAACCTAAGCTTAAAGGACCTTGAGACAGTTGCAAGTGGAAAGTTGAATGATCTATGGAGGAAGTTTACCTGTGGATCGTTAGTCATAAGAATCTATTTGAAATCAAAGCTTATTTATTGTAGGAGCTGAAAGCCATACCACATTCTAACTTGATAAAATTGCATCCTGGTATCTGGCCGAGAATGGCTTTACACAGTTGTCGACCACTAAGACTACTATTCGACAAAGCAGCACGAAAAGGACCTACCAGATGTTCTAATTCAACTTATCCACGGCAACATAAAAAGGAATGAAAATTTCGGCATATAGACTTCTACCTTCTGGTAGAAACAAAGGCATTGAAAAAGCCTGAAAAATTGTGCAAAGCTTTAAATATTTTGTTCACAATATATAAATTTACATTGTAATTTTATTTCGTTGTATGCATTGCAATGTTTGAAATAATTAATTAATGATGACTTCGCTTCAACTCGATGCTAATCAATTAACACAATGCTGTTTATCATTGAAACAACAACAAATTGCTAAAGGCCTGCAGCGGATTAAGATTCTTTGGGAGCTCAGCGTAATTTCAAAGTTAATTTGTTGGCACTTGAATCGAATTCCAATTGAAAACTAATTAAACAAAACACCCAAAAGCCAAAAGAAAAATTACAAATTCAATCACATTATTAATTACAACTAACACAGCTGAACTTGAAAAAGAAACCAATAAAAAACCAATCATTCGATATGCATAATTTTATGGCCAAAGCCAAAGATTTAAGTATCGCATTTGCATGTCTTGCGGCCGCTTCAGTTGCCCGGGCAGCAACAACAACTGCTGTTGAAAATAGAAATAAATTTTATATGAAATATTTAACTTAATGCCTGAAATTATGTGCAAGCAACTGATATATGAATGTGGTGGAGACGCACACACACACACACACTTTGAGTTCTCGAAACGTAGCATTCCACTCAAATATTGCTTTATATGATGAATGAATGAATGAATAATCCTGACAGTGAAAAGTGCCAAGTGTCCGCAAATGGCTTCCCTCGAATTAAGCATTTCATCACCAAAAAGTTGCGTCGTCCAACTACAAACCTGCGCCGTCTATGCAAAAGTCGTCGTTTCTTTGGCTTTTGCCGCAATAAAAATGATGCAAAAGTTTGCACAAATCAAGCACAGCCACAGAATTAACTAGCAAACTTTTGCTGCTCGCAATATTTATTTTATTCATGAAGGGAGGAAAATCTGAGCTCCTGAGGCCGCAAATAGCAAATGGCGCACAGCAACGAGATCTATGTGACACAAGTGTGCAGCTTTGGCAGCGCACAGTGGGTCGCAGCCGTGGACAAATTATCGTTAATTTTGATTTGCGAAAACTGAACTTTATGAAAATGCTTATGCACATCAAAAAACACCCTACAGCAGGCAAAGAAATCACACTCCCTGGTTTCTCGCAGCATCGATAATTGATTTTTTCCGCGCTGCAAAAATGCAAGAAATCATAATCACAAATCTCAAACGTCACAAATTACTAACTAGTGGCCGCGTCAAAGTGCAGCAACTGTAAGTAAGCCGCGAGAAAAAACGGCTGTGACGTGGCTTAAGCAGCTTTGTCGCCGCCACTTGTCGCGCTGCACCTGTAGCGCCGCCTAATGCCCGAGAAGAGCAACGAGCGCAACGAACTGTGTGCTCAAGTTTTTCCATTATGCCAACGCATAAATTTTAATCAATTTATTTAAATTTCTTTATTGCCGCACAACGATTTTCGGCTTGGCCGCCGTTGCCGCTGCCGCTGCGTCGCTGTGTGCGAGGCCCAACTTTTCCCGGCGCGCAATTTGCATTTTAAATTAATTCCCTGCTACATTTTACTGAGCCAGCTTAGTGCAGTAATTTAATTAGATCGCTGCTGCTCGACGCCTGTTTTTATTTTATTTATTTTTGCATTTCTGCTCTCTGCCTTGTTGCTGTTTTGATATCCTTTTAGTTTGGCTGCCGTTTAGTTTGACTTCTTCGTGTTTGTTATGTTTGATTCGACTCGTGTGGGCGTTATGGTTGTAAATGCATATTCAATATTTGGGCAGAGAGTGTAAAAGTGGCGCCAACGTGCAGCGATTCGAGGGCGCGCGGCCGTTACTGAGTTGGGTTCTGATGTCGGCCAAAGCAAACTGACTCGATGGGGTCTGAGTGACACTGAGTGACGCTTTAATATACAAACAAACAAACATACATAACATAACATCAATATGTTAGTGTAATGTGTACCGCTGCCTAATGTGTTGTCGCATGTGCTGTTCAAGTGCTTAGCACATACGCCAACACAATATTTTTGTAAATCGACTCTTATTTTATGACACTGCGTCATTTTAATGACAAAACATAAAAATATTGTTTAGTAATTTAATGTGCTGATATTTTTCTTTTGGAACATTAAAGCCTGTCATAAGCAGAATGTAGTCGTTGTTGGCACAATGGCGACAGCTGTTAATACTAAAAACGTCACGGCCACTGAATAAACATAAAAGCAACAACATGGTTAAGTAAATTTTCAGTAAAATAGATGCGAAACAGAAAATCCGAAACTGCCGCTGTGCGCCTAAAAGCAGACTTATCAGATGAAAATCGTGCAAAGACCTGTGAGAGCAACGCATGAAAAGGCAGAAACATAAGGACGCATAGATAAAAACGAAGGTCTATGTAAATTCATAAAAGGGTACACATTTTACTCCATAAATTTATAAAATGAATGAAAAGGTTTTTTAAAAACATAGATAGAGAAGTACATTTAAAGTTAGAACACAGCCAAAGTAATAACAATTCAGTTATCGAAAAAAAAATTATTTCAAAAACGTTGCAATTTTGCAAACTTCTACTAGTACAACTACAACTTCAAAAGCACAGTGAAACATTTCAAAAGTAGAAAGAAGGAAACTTACAACAAAGAGAAGAATAATTTGTCTAATGAATGCGAAAAATATTAGTTTCTGTGGGAGTCCTTATGGAAACCATATAACATGAACCATGAACAACCTTTAACAGAAACCCAAATCAAGTAAATTCAATGTGTTTATGAGATCCGAAGAAAAGTACAATGGAATGTTTAATTATTTCAAAAAAAGAATACAATCACTTCGCGGCAGCGAATCAACCGCACTTGATACCAAAATTATAAACAGTCAATCAACAAGTGCTCGTGCACCTACGATGGCGATGCCACATCTAACATCTGGCGATGGTAAACAAATCAAAGACGCAAATTTTAATCGACCGCTTGAAGGTTAAATTATAGGTTAACAAGATGAAGTAATCTCAAGAAGAGGAAGAAGAATCATCCACCTGTTTCTAATATTTCACACATCGCTGTAGACTAACAAGCAATAAAACAAATTAAATCGCCTACTGAAAGTAGTTTCTCCAGTAGTTGCCTCCACCAAACTCATTGCATGTGGATTCGATTCGTTGGCAATTTGTTAAATCAGACTTGCTTTAAAATATGTGATATGCAAAAAAAACGCATGTAATTAAAAAACAAAACAAACCTTAAACAAACCCAGACTTTGGAAGCCAGCAAAATGTTTGCATAAATATTCATTTAAGTCAGCAACTGAGGCCGCTTCCAAATCGGAATTGCTAATATCATTTTTATATTTTTTGTGCAATGCTATAAAACTTAATGAAAACTTTTAATGAATGAGCATTAAAAAATATATGTAAATTTGTGTTTGGAAAATATAAATAAACGAAACAAATTTAAAGATGAAAAATATTGAAACTTAAAAAACATTGGTTAAAAAAGCAAATAAAACTAGTTAATTTATTATAATTTGCATTATATTATTATGAATTATTAATTATATTATAAAAATAATTGAAAATATTAAATTATTATCCAATTTTAATAATTTAATTATTTACTATGAAGAAATGATATTCCAGCGATTGTAGAGACATCTGTTAGTGTCTCCCATATATTTGCACTAAATTCCAAATGTAAGAATTTTAATAAAAATCACTGCACAGCACGAACTAACAAAGAGTTGTTCAGAGCTGGCATCATCGAATCGAATGGCGGCATATATTGGTTCATTGTTATGGGAATTCTAGGCCAATCCAAATGGGATGGAAACAAAGCTCAGCAAAGACCAATGCTAGTTGCTTGATCTCAGGCAATCTGCATTCGAAGCTAAGCCAGGATATCAACACGTCTTCAAGAGCTTAAGAGAAAATCGCTTTGGACACTGAGTCGAACTCTTGCTGGGTTTGGCCCATCGAGATTAGAGGTCAAGTTGCGAACAATTTGTCTTGCATGCCAATCTCATGAGTATTTTTGTATATATATGTTTATATATAACTGAGGTGGCAACCCAAGACAAATTAAGAGATAACTTCAAGCATATGTCTAACATTGTACGACAGGTTGGCAACTCTTCATTTGCATTAACTTTTCGCTCAGACATTTGTGGTTTGTCAATTCCTGCTTGACGAGCAGTCAACAACTGAAAAATTATTTTTTTCAATTTTTGATGTGGACTGAATTGGCAATTGACCCCACGTCCATGGAAAGCTTTAATCACTTAATGACAGTGTTTGACTATAGAACACTTCGACGCTGATTGCTAATAGAACATTTGAAGATCCTGCATTCTTATCAACTGCAATAATTCTAACTAATTTAACTTTAATTTAATTTAATTTTTATTTAATTTTAATTTAATTTTATTTTACTTTTTGTTTGATTTAATTTTAATTTTAATTTGTGTTTGATTTTAATTTAATTTTAACTTACTTTTAATTTAATTTTTATTTAATTTTAATTTAATTTTAATTTAATTTTAATTTAATTTTAATTTAATTTTAATTTAATTTTAATTTAATTTTAATTTAATTTTAATTTAATTTTAATTTAATTTTAATTTAATTTTAATTTAATTTTAATTTAATTTTAATTTAATTTTAATTTAATTTTAATTTAATTTTAATTTAATTTTAATTTAATTTTAATTTAATTTTAATTTAATTTTAATTTAATTTTAATTTAATTTTAATTTAATTTTAATTTAATTTTAATTTAATTTTAATTTAATTTTAATTTAATTTAATTTTAATTTAATTTTAATTTAATTTTAATTTAATTTTAATTTAATTTTAATTTAATTTTAATTTAATTTTAATTTAATTTTAATTTAATTTTAATTTAATTTTAATTTAATTTTAATTTAATTTTAATTTAATTTTAATTTAATTTTAATTTAATTTTAATTTAATTTTAATTTAATTTTAATTTAATTTTAATTTAATTTTAATTTAATTTTAATTTAATTTTAATTTAATTTTAATTTAATTTTAATTTAATTTTAATTTAATTTTAATTTAATTATAATTTAATTTTAATTTAAGTTTAATTTCATTTTAACTTAATTTTAATTTAATTTTAATTTAATTTTTAACTAATTTAAATAACACTAAAATTACACTTTTTTTATTTTTTTTTTAGTTTTTTCATCCAATCCTTAAGCAAATTTGTTGACCAATATCAAACTCCATCAATGCTTTAATTAAAAATTCTAATATTTTGCATATATTTTCCAATATTTTTCAAAACAAATCCAGTTTCTGTCTATTTAAATATTTCCAAAAATTGCGATGACTCACCTGATATTTGGTGATTGGCCGGTGAGACGCGACTGAACGAGCGCAACAGGGGAACAAAATTACATTTTTTCAAATTTATTTAAATAACTGCCACACTTCGCCCTTCGGCAGGCACACTTTGAAAGCAATTTGCCGGTTTCGCGAAATTTGCAAATTTAATGTAAAACAATTTAAATGCAAACAATTCAATTTGAACCGAACCGAATTTGTTCTCCAGACGACAAAGCACTCAGCCGCAATCGAAGCGAATGCGAAGAAGACGACAACAGCGACAGCGACACATGTGGCGCATGGAAATTGCTTTATTGTTGTGGCTGAAAATCTAATTTTCTTGCTGTTGTTGTGTGATTTTTCGAAGACATTACGCTGGAGACATTAAACAGCGGCGGCAACACTCGGCACAGCCGCCAGGCAACGCGCAACATCAAACACAACAACGACACAATGCCCAAAGAAATGCCTCAAACAATTTCAAAAAATTTAAATTCAGTAGAAGTAATATTTGACACAATGGCAATTCTAGGCAAAATACACCGAATGCATGGTTTCAAAGAATTTATTTCCAAAATATTCGCACAAACTTGACAAATTTTTCACACTTCAGTTGCATTGTCCTTTAGCGTTGACGCACGTGACGCGCAGCACTCGTAAATTTCGCTGGTCGACGTTTGTTGCGAATTATTTGTAGCATTTATTTTTGTACACAGAGAGAGAACGCAGAAATCTCGAAATGTTGGCGAAAGTTCTGACTTTTCCGCAACGGACGTTCGCACGGCGTCAGGTCACAATTTCAACTGAACGTTTTCGGTGGCGCAACACATCCGTGCGTGCTGCGCCAGCTGTGCGGCGCCAGTCGCACCGACCGACCCGCCGAGCGCCCGAGCTGACGGCGTCCTGCGTTATCGCTCCCACCCCCTGCACGCCTCCTCCGTTGCTGTTGTGCTTTGTTTTGCTTTGCATTGTTTTCCCTTTGGCCACACGGGGCACCGCTGCGCGCGTACAACGCTCCCGACTAACCTACTGGCCAAATAAGCGAGATACGTTCCACAAAATGCAGCGCCTTGATAAGCGGCCGCGCAGTGCGTGTGTGGGTGGGAAAGTGGAAATCATGGCAAAACACTTAAGCACCCGCGTCCCATCATTTACCCACTGCCACGTACGAGTATGAGACCCAATGTGTATTTGTGTGTGTTGGTGTGTGTGTGACACCAAGCGAGTATGCAACAACTTCCGCTGCCATCAAACTCTGTGGTCCTAAACAACAACAACAAGCAGTAGCAATCACAAACATGTAAACAACGCCAGCAACAAACAACAAGCAGCCACCCAACACATTCCACTCAACACACTGCACTCTCTTAATTCCACACAACGCTGTGCGCATGTGCAGTATTTTTCTCTTAAGCTGTGCACATTTTCATTTGTTGTTTTTCTATTTTGTTTATTTTTTGTTTGCCACCCACTTTGCACAGCTGTTTTCCACAGTTGCAGTGCGCTTGTTGCTGAATGAATTGTTTGTGGAACGTAAGTGCTCGGCGCCTACACGTGCTACACCGGCCAGCTCGCCACATTAGCCACCTGCCGCCGCTCTTCACACGCGCCCAGCAACAAGAACAGCAGCAGCAGCAACAACACCGCCACTCCGCACGTCTGCGGCCATAGTCAGCCAACAACATATGGTCGAGGCCTCGACCAGCGCTCGGTTGCCGGCTCGTTTCCTGCGCCGCGCCACTGATAACAGCGCGCCGAGTGTTGGCGTGTGTGTGCGGCCGGCACAACGGTGGCCTGTACCGGCCCGGCTGGCCGCAGATTTTATGAATGGATGCGGCCGCAGCAGACACAAATTGAACTCAGCTCGTCCGCACAACACTGTCGCACCTCATCTCATTTTGCGGCGCTCGTGTTCATCTTCTTCCGCTTAGTCCAATGTCACTTGCGCATTGTTCCAGTTGAGTGGAGTTCAATTCAAGGTCCCCACGAATTACAGGTGAAAGTAAATAAACCATACACACACACACGTTCACACAATACATAAGTGAAAATGAATATATAAGAGAACTTTTGAGCTCCTGTCACCGCTCGACTTCACCCGAATTGAGTATACTGCAAAAGTTTATTCATTTACCGTTACAAATAGTTGGCCACTTCGCCTTTCCCCGACGCCAGCATAGTTTTTTAATATAATTGTGCATTATTCTTTACTGTCAAGCATAATTTTATTTGCAAGTCAGTGACCCAACAAAGTCAACGTTGAATATGTTCAAATCTGTGTATGTGTCCATCTAAATGGGCATCTGCGCAATTGTAAGTCTGGATGACACTTAACCCTGCGAGTTGGAGTGAAGTGAAGCACCTGTTGACCCTTTCAGACAGCAACTGTAAAGAATTATGGCCCAAACACATTTAAAATGGCAGCGACAGGGTCACAAGCGACAGCAACGTCATCGCATTCATACTTTTAAACTCCAAAAACGCTAAACACTCCCTTTATTAACCCTTTCGCTACAGATTTTTACTGGGTAAGGTTAAATTTTCACATTTTACATTCCATAAAATTTTTTTTTTAGTTTTTTACTCGGACCCTGTATTTTAGTGTGTTTTTATATGAGAGCAACCACATTGTTGTGGCTGTAATAACTACTTAAAAAAAAATTTTTACGCATAACGAAAATTTGAATAATTCTTCCATATTCCAGATATACCATTAAAAAAACGCGTATACTTCTCTTCTTTAAACTTAAATATTCAGTTTATTAATTTCGTATTTTCCCTCAAACTTCAAACTATTCTAAAGACCAACAAAAATGTATTCTTGCAACCACAGAGGGTTCAGACGTCCACAAACATTATGTATCTATATGGTTACCACATAGTGAAAGGGTCAAGCATTCACCTATATCCATTTCACCGTTGTACAGTCAGTTTAAAACAAATGACAATGTGTAATTATTTGTACTATTAAATTTTAACTGAAATACTAAAAAATTTGTAATTGTTGCTTAAAGCACACTGAAAAATTAAGAAAAATTCCATTAAAAATAACTGTTATAGAGCAGTATTGCTTTGATTTTTGCGCCTAAGAAATATAGAATAGTTCCATGTTTGGCGACAGCAACAACTGTTCTCGGTGTTTGTGAAATCGTTTCCATACGAACGTTCCAATTCTATATTTTGACAGACGAAGTCGTGTAGCTGCCGTCGTCTATGTGTTCGGAACGTTAAGTGCCTTGAAAAGAGGAAAATATGTAATTTCGGTGTCTGAATCATTTTAAGTGTCTCCAATATTTACCGCTTTAAGGTCATTGAACTCCACGAAAAGACAGTCAAAGGGTTTCCAAGTGTGCCAATAGTTTATGATGACCGCAGGGAACTTCAGCACGTCTTGGAACACTCTGCTTTTTTGTGCGACCAATGAAATTGGAAATCTATTTTTTGTTCTACTAAAACAGAAGTTAATGTTCTGTTTGAAGCTCGACATTCCAGATATCCAAAGCAATCAAACATTTTGTATTTTAATTCTATATATTCTTTCTATGCATTTTATATTTGCGTTAGAGAGAGGACTGAGCAACATTTTTGGCGTAGCCCAGCACTGCTGACACCTTCAATGTTGGCCTACAAACCAAACCTTAAAATCTCCAATTAACCGCAAACACAACTGCACCCAGCCCCTTTTACCTTTCAACTTGAAGTAAAAACATCTGCAGTTTTAAAGAACTTCATTTTGGTGCAACACTGTTTATATTAAATAGTCAACGCCATAAGTGCCATCGACACTATCTTTCTGCACCGAAGGAGTTAAATTTCCCAAATTTCCTCAAGTTGTGCAAAAAATCCAGCAACATTCAAGTGTGACAACACTGCATTTAGTTTTCCCATTACTTTTGCTTACCTCGGAAAGAGAGAATCGGCAAAAGTATGACAAAATTTCCCAAAAGCGTCTACTTAGACGCAACATATGCACACAGTCTCTTCACATATTTACCCCCACACACACACCCGCCAGACATTTAGCCACATTTGTCATAATATCACCGCAGTCTCTTCGCTCAAATCCTATTAGGCGGAGAAAAGGCCGCCAAAGAAGAAGCAAATGGAACGGAAGCAACAGAATAAATATGTACATATGTATAAAACATAAATGCATCATACATTTATATTTCTCGACATGTGTGTACATCATAACAACGGAAACTGGAAAAATGGCAAATATGCCGACATGTAGGCGCAGATGTGTTTGTGTGCGTGCAACGCACACACACAGTCACCGCATACACTTAAAGTGCCCAAAAAGCTGGCAAGTGGCCTTCGCGGCGCGGACAGGACCTCGCTCGTGCCGTCGCATGTGTGTGTGTGTGTGCGTGCCTTCGTGCGGGTAATGTGTCTGTACTTGTAGACCGTCAGATTAGGCGTGTAGTGGTGGGATTTGTCGGCCGTCAGAACGCAAGCACATCATCGCTTACGCAGCCAGCCGAACAACAGGACACAACCGAAATGGCAGACCGGAGGCAAAGCGGTTGTTGACAACCGTTGTGCGGCAACTTCAGTATGCCGCCAGCGTAGCAAAAGCAATGCTTTGATTCCAGATTAAACCAAACCAAGCCGACTACAAAAACGATTCGCCGGTTCGTGCGCGGCGTGCGGTTTGTGTTATTTATGCGGCGCAATTTTGTTTTATTGATGTTCCAGTTGGCGCTGCTTAAATTCGCCATTTTTCAAAGTGCCACATGATTTGTCGCCACGCACTTAACATTCGATCTCGCCAACGCACGTCAACGCTGTTCGGCGCTGCCTTGTTCTGTGTTTTCATGAGCGCTGAGTGCGTGCACACGTTTGCCGAGTTACGTATTCCTGTCAACGAGCTGCGGGTCATTTGACGGAGGAAATGATGTGAAATGTGACACGGCCGCATAGGAAAATCTCGCGTTTGTTTTCATTTTATCGATTCCCTGTGAAGCCATGGCGATTGTCCACCAATGGTATCCAAACATTAATCAGCTCGAGTCTTCCTCAACTGCTCTTAATTTGGGGTCAAATTTATTCGTTTGGGAAGTTCTCCTTGAGACTGAACGAAAAGTAGTTAGAACTGTGGCTTCGTTGAATCAAAATGATTCGTTGAATCAAACGATTTTTTTAATACAGAATCATTTACAAAACATGAAATAAAATTAAATGAAATAAAATAAAATAAAATAAAATAAAATAAAATAAAATAAAATAAAATAAAATAAAATATAATAAAATAAAATAAAATAAAATAAAATAAAATAAAATAAAATAAAATAAAATAAAATAAAATAAAATAAAATAAAATAAAATGAAATAAAATAAAATAAAATGAAATAAAATGAAATAAAATAAAATAAAATAAAATAAAATAAAATAAAATAAAATAAAATAAAATAAAATAAAATAAAATAAAATAAAATAAAATAAAATAAAATAAAATAAAATAAAACGAAATGAAATGAAACACATACTCGCCCATATGAGAGACCACAATTATGTAAAGAGTTGTTATGATCACTTAACTTGTTTCAATCTTAGTTAAAGCAATTTCTGAAAACTAAGTTAAAGCATTTCCTTTCACTTACAGTCCACAGACTCACGTTTTTGTTTAGCTTTATGAAGTTTTGCCAGAGAAATTCTTTAATTCTGCATAAGTCAGCATAAGTAAATGACCCAAGGTCTCTTGGCTACAAAAACTATGCAAGTGACAATAAATTGTTAACGCAACTAAATTATTTTAAGTGCTACTTGAACTCGGTAACGAAAATGTTACATTTATACTTTACACTTCTACATACATACTTGTTCACTCACATTTGTATAGACTTGAGAAAACTTAACCGAATAATACCCAATTCTAACCTCACTGAACCTAATCCAAGATTTTGTTGTCAATTCAATTCTCTCTTTTTCTCTTTTCTCAATGACTTTTTAAATTTCTAACGAAAATATTAACTCAACTGACACACAAAATCTTTGCAAATAAAGTTTAAATATTCCCGCACGAATCAACTCGTCATGATTCCAATGAATTTACACTTTTTCGCTGTTATCGCACTGCCACTCGACGTCAAATCATCGTCACTCGCAGCTAATCCAAACAACTTATTTCGAGCTCAAACACCTTAAGTTCATGTAGGTGTGTGTGTGTGTGTGATTGTGTGCGCACAGCCCCTCATCAATTCGAATAACAACGCACCCCCAACCGCTCAGACAAAAGCAATAAAGCAACACACACACATACTCACACACACACACATACTCACAGACAAAGCGACAATTGAAGTGCACAACCCGGCCAAATGTATCTGCCGGCGCCGGCCAAATTATGGCAGCTTTGCAATCATTCATAAAAATATGAAATGCATAAAACACAAAAATCGAAGAGCACAAAATCAACCAATTTGCATGAACTCCGTCAAATGGCAATGATTTGGCGCGCTGACAGTCAGACTGACAGGCAGACCCCCAGACAGACAGCCAGCCAGCTGCACACAAAAACATACAAAGCTACAAATTAAATAGAAGTAATTCATCAAAAAGCCATAAAACGAAGCTGACGCAATGGAAGCTTGTTGTGTTTTGTTTTTTACAAGCACCGCCAATGAACGGTGGTGCGAATTTTTTGTTGTTATGATCGCAATAAAAATGTTGCTGTACCTTTGTTTTTGTGATTTTATTCTCATAGCTGGGCCATGATTTAATAGAGAAATTATTACAGGATATCTAAAAAAAATTGTATGTATTAGCTCATTGCTTAAATGCAACAAAGCCTTAACCCTTTTGACCCCGAATTTTACCCTGTGTCTCGATATTACTTTTTGGTATTTAGATCATGAAGAAGTGTTTGAAGTCGCCACGCCTCTTTGTTTGAGTTTTAGAGCTAGTTTACTTTTGAACTATTTTAGCTTAAAACGGGTTAAATGAATTTTGCATCAATATTTTTTAATTACAGAAATATTATTTAATATTTATGGAAAAATACAAAATTATCACTTTTTGATTTTATTTCAACATTATTCAAGAAACAGGGTTTTGATCAAACGCGCCCAATTCGTAGACTTCAATTAGAACACAAACTTTCCCTAATAAATTATTGGAACTTATTTTAGGTATAACAGTAAAATTTTTGTAATTTGCGTTGAATTGAGTTCTTTAAATAATAATTTGTTGGTGCTTATGTAAATTAAACCCATAAATCAATCGTAGCTTTTGCTATAAGGTGACAAATAAGTGAATTTCCTCTCAGGCAACTTTGGGGTCGAAAGGGTTAAGAGTGTGAGAGATTTTGTCAATCGGTAGCAGTTCAATCGCAGTTCTGTATGCGAGAACTTCACATTAAAGTTGAAAATTTTACGGTTGTCATGATTTACATCATTGAAACGATGCGCCAACTGTTTCCCTCATTCGAAAAATAGGTTGAGCGATTCGTTTCAACACTGGAAAACCCAAATTGCGTGCATCAAAGCTCACCCAAGAACAAACAGACACGTGGAAAGTGTTTTCATTCGTGACCGTTCCAAACCATTTATTCATTGGTATCCAAAACCCCAATGTGATTTCTATGAAAATGTTTGTGATACTTCAAAATCGCTTCCCTTACAGATGATTATTTTTCTTTGGGAGCAGCTCATCACATCAGCAAACATCACCTTCACAGAGCTTCGAAGCGCTTCTGCTGCGTCCGCATTGACTGCGTGTGAGCTTAACTTGGCTGCGAGGACCTGCTGCTGCTGTCCTGCATACAATTAGAAATCAATGCAGTGTCAGGACGTACACAATGCTGCCCACAGCAGCGGCAGCTGGACAATAAAATTCCAGCTAAAATTGTGTGCAGACATATGGCCGCCTGCTGACCTCAGACCCAATGCTTCGCGGCATCCGCGTCAATACGACTGACGACTGGGGCGTCTGCACATTGGGCTCGAAATGAAGGCGTATCCGTCTCGTCACATTTGATTGCGCTACAACACACAAACAGACAAAGAACTGAAGAAAATCGGGCAAGCGGAAAGCGAAGTGTAATAAATAAATAATCAAAAATGCCGATAATGCGCTATGACAGCAGAAACCTTTTCGCAGGACGATTATCTGGGCATGTGAATGTGTTTTACTGATGTGCGTTACAAGTGTGTGTGTGTGTGAGTGTGTGTGAGTGACATGCGGAAGAAGCGGTCGTGCAAAATTTAATTTAGTTAGTTTACATTTTCGATGGCATTTTTCGTTGCGGAAAATTTAGAGTATTTAAATCTCGTCCTGCTTGTCACTGAAGAGATAAAACGCGAACCACTAAGAACAAACAACAACTTAATCTTCTCTTCAACCTTCATACACATTTTCAGATTTTCAGCCTATTTCAGTCCAACATCAAACAACATCGGCCTACAACAATTCGTTTGCATGATTCAGTTTACTTACATTTCTACACTCACCTAAGCCTTTGTCAAGGAAACGAGTTCATTCTTTCACTCAATCACTTCTTCACACTGTCACATATTGAATCACCCACTTGTTGCATTCTTTATTAATATTCTTTAGAATTTCGTTCTTCAACGACGCTTTAAAACGTCCTCCTCCACTTCATACTGCCTTTCCATTCCTCATCTTTATTCATTCCTATTAAGCACCGAGTTATCCGTTTATAGTCTCCAAGCTATATTCCATCCTTGCGTGCTCTCATTACGTGATCATTAATTGGCCTATCCTCCCGCACAACTATTTGCACAGCCAACCATTCATGTGGCGTATCCTTCCAAGCTTTCATCCGCCCATTCAGTCATTCATTCGTCCGTTCATCTCCACATCCGGTCATCCGGTCTGCTATGAATTTCATAAGTTCCTCACATTTCAACCGTTCGCTGTTTCATTTTGTTAGATTACACAAAAACCGCAGCATAACCGCCGCTGCCCGCTCTCAGTGCTCCTTCATTGGCCTTCGTACGCCCTTCTTTATTATTTATTATTTATCCCATCGACGCACATTGGGGCCAAAACCCCAAAACGTGCGATTAATTCAAAAATTAAATGTTAGGCAATCTCAAAAATTTTGATGCCATCTTAAAGAAAATTAAATTTTACAACACTGGTGAATTAACTATTGCTTTCTGTCCTTTGGTTTTCCTCCCGTGCCTTGTCAAAGTTCACCTTTTTCTGTTGTGATCTTGTACAAAGTGCAAAAAGCGAATTTTTGGTGATTTTCGTAGGCAAATTTACGTGTGAAAGTTTAAGTTATATGTTAAATGTTTGATGGAATCTTCAACTTCAGGTATTTTGAAACTAGTCTTGCAAAAAAAAGTTTAAACAAATCTTTAGTTTTTTTTTTACTAATTTTTTATAAAAAATACCTTAAATTTGAGGTTTTTGGAGTATATATGTAGACATATAGTTGTGAACTAAGCCTTGCTTAGCGATAAGACGTATATCATGTGAAACTACTGATATTCAGCTAACATATTGTTAAAAAAAATCTTGCGCCACTTTGCTCCATTTGAAAATAATATAAATTTTGTGTTCGAAGTCATAGGCAAAATGTGAAGCGTTTAGTGCCGTTGTTATTTGCATTTCCTTTTACTTACTGCGTTTGTACTTGTTGTTGGTAGGTTTTCATCGTTTGTGTTATGCCATTATCAAAGTGTTATACTCGTGACATGTGATTTTAAAATAATAAAGGATTTGCACATTAAGACAAAGGCAGCAGTTGGTGATATTGTTATTTGCATTTGTCTTTGTTGTTGGTAGGTAGGAAAATAATTTGGCAAAATCCTCGCCCTGCTTCTACGAGCCTGTGCAGACCCTTGAAAATTCAATTTATTAAAGAAACATTACAAGTTTCTAAAAACGAAAAGAATAGAGTTGAAGAAGAAATAAAACAAGTCGTTAATACTGTTGTTCAAAATGGGGAAACCCGTTTAGAAGTTAAGCATAATTTTATCTTAGCAATGATTGGTGGGAAAATTTGCAATGCTTTAACGGAAACTACTTCTACTCAAAGGTGTTATATATGTGGAGCTACTAGTAAGGAGTTTAATAATATTGACAATATGTTGAAAAGACCTGTTAAAACTGAAAATTTAAACTTTGGGTTATCTACTCTTCACGGTTGGATACGATTTTTCGAATGCCTTCTTCATTTGTCTTACAAACTTCCTCTCAAAAAATGGCAAGCAAAAATATTGTTTCTAAATCGAAAGCGCGAATACAAAAAGAGTTCAGAGATAAAATGGGACTGATAGTGGATCAACCGAAACCCGGATTTGGCAATTCGAATGATGGCAACACGGCGAGACGCTTTTTTCAGAACGCCGAAATATCTTCCGCAATAACCCACATCGATGTGGATTTAATAAAACAAATGCATACTATAATGGTAGTGGTTTCTTCAGGGTACGACATTAATATTGACAGATTTCGGGAGTTCACCCAAAATACTGCTAGAACATTCGTTTCTTTATATGGGTGGTGTCCAATGTCACCTACAGTGCATACGTTTTTGATTCACGGTCCGGAAATTGTAAACAACGCATTATTACCAATTGGACTTTTATCCGAAGAAGCTCAAGAAGCGCGAAACAAAGACTTTAAATTTTACAGAGAACATAACTCACGAAAATGTAGCCGTGAAAAAACGAATCAGGATGTATTTAATAAATTTCTTGTCACATCCAAAAATATCAAGCTTGCGAAAGCCATCAAAAAAAGTTTCACCATCTTCCTGAGTCAGCCCTTAATTTATTAGTATGTCCAGAGGTTAATGTAAGCGAATGTAAAGAAGTTAGTGATGAAGAAATGACAGAAGGTGATGATGAAAGTGATGATTCGGAATAATTTACCTTATTCATACATACCTATGCCTATAACGATGATGTTTTGTTTAAATAAAAGTTTTTCATAAATACGCTATTTTCTTTTCATAAATACTTAGACTTAAATATGTAAAGAATTGCTAGGGTTGGTGGGTGGCCGGGTGGATCTTACCATCTGCTGGATACCCGGCCACGCGGGTATCAGCGGAAACTAGTCAGCCGACGAGTTGGCCAAGGTGGGATCCGCCATGGACTCACAGCCCGAAAGGGTGGCACCGCCTTTAAGTGCAAGGCTACAACAGATAAAGGAATATTTCCTTAGGAAGGCGGATAGTAGGTGGAGCAATCTTTCCAGCTGCAGAGTGGCTCGACAGATCTGGCCACGCTACGACTCCCACAGAACCAACGACCTGCTGCTAAATTCTCGTAGGAATATTTCTAGGCTGACGGCCGTGATCACGGGTCACTGGCCGATTGGCCTACACGCAGCGAGATTGGGAATCCCCCACAACCCCTTTTGCAGAAGCTGCAGAGAAACCAACGAGAGTGAGACACTCGAGCACTTCCTCTGCGGCTGCCCTGCCTTAGCATTTAAAAGACTAAATTCCTTGGGGAACAGTCTGATTAGCTCTCTAGCTGATCTGTCTGAAATAAGACTAAAATGCATCAAGTCCTATTTGGACGATGCCGGTTGGCTTTAGAGCCCAGTATTTTCTCCCACGCAGGGAAGACCCAGTCGAGGAGGCGACAACAAAACGGCACATAGTGCTACTTGAGTGTGCTCTGAGAGCACGCAGTCGCTGCTACCTACCTACCTACCTACCTAGACTTAAATATCCACGCCACGCCCATAATGGGAAGTTAAGATACTTACATATATTATTCAACCTACTTGATTAATCATTTTACGCCATATAAGGCATAATTTTCAAGTTTTAAGAATTTTTATGAAGAAAAAACTCAAAATCGGTGCTTAGTGTGTATGGGCGGTACCACGCCCAGTTGAGGTAAATGGCCCATTTTCATTTTCAAATGTCCTGCTATCAATAGAAATTAGTGTGCCAAATTTCAATACTTTTGCTTCATTTTAACTGTGATTTAAAAACAAACACATGAAAAAAATGTTACAACCTCAAATTTCAAAATTGCGTAAAAATTTTTTCTCCCACCAAAAGTGTTCGGGAAAAAAGTTTTTATTACTTCTATTAGTACAGCAAATCTAACTGTAGGTACAAACTTTTTGTGAAAAGCTTCTCCGAATTAATCGCACGTTTTCGGGTTTTGGCCCCACTGTGCGACGGCGGCATCAACGGCCCAACACGCGTCTCCGCTGCGTCGCAGCTCCTACGTTTCGCTTCTCAGCTGCTGCAGCTGACCGCTCCTGCTGCCACTACTCGCCCACGGATTTTGTATGCGCGGTCGGTTTGTGTGTTGCTGCGTTGTTCACCACACTTCCGGCAGCCATATTCATATGAACGAAGAGACGCTCCAAAGAAGCCATTACGAATGAAGACCCGTGCCGACATGCCACGCGTTGACTGGTTTCCTTATATTCAATTTTTTCCCCATTCACATTTGCTTTGTGCGTTTTGATATTTGGTTTTTGTTGCTGCACACTGTTTACTTGCTTTGGTTTCCGCTTAATGGAATTTTCCACCATCAGTATTTGTCCGTATCACACACACACGTACACAAATCGATCAACATGCAAATAACCCAAATGACCACAAAGTACAGCAACGTATAGACGCAATTTTTTAAAGAGTTCTCCTTCTCTCTGGTTTACTTTATGACCAGACGGCCTGGAAGTAGAAGTGATTGCTTCGAAAGCGCAGCTCAAAGAAGTGGTATCACTTTGTTATCTTTTTTACTACCTTTTAGCTAGATCCTCTATTTTGGCAAAACGATATTCCTGAGGGGATTTTCTTTCTGTCTTTTCGACATCTCATATGAAGTCATTAACAATGGATCCTAGTTCAACAAAGGTTAGAACACCCACACCAACTTCCACAAATGTTATACAAATCCACCATGCCTAGCAATGTTGGTTCTTAGAAAGAAATTCTAGACAGATCTTAGTAAATTCTTCTTGAGTGACGGAAAGTCAGGTTTTTCTCAAAGGAGATAAAAATCTTTTTAAACTATTCGCTTATGACTTTTATATAAACCGGAAAAATCGATACCGTTTTTTTTTTAAAGAAACATACATAAAATGGGTCGCTTGGTCTTAAGAAGGCCCGATTTGTTACCGGTGTCTCTTTCAACTCACCAAAATAGTTGAGCTTCCATAAAGCACCTTTCTACCAGAACCACTTAAGAAATGTTACAATTAAGCATGTTTAAAGTCTGTAAAGAACCCCTATACACGACCATCTGTCCTGAAGCCAACCACTTTAATAAACAAAATTTATACATTAATTAATTATACATTCAACAGTTTGAGTTTTAATGAATACATAAAGTGCGATTTTCTAATAACATTTATGTAAACTACACTCGATCCACTTTATTACTGCAAAATTGGCGTCAACGAATTTGAATTTTCTTGGAATTTGTGCCGCTGGGTAAATCAGCACATATGCTCGCATCTTCTTACATATGTGTATCTAAATACTAAATATGTATGAGTGTGATTGAGTGTTAAAGTTCATGTTTATAAAATAGTTGATTTTTTTATGGAAAAATTATACAATGTTTGCAAATACCAGTCGGTCGCCTTTCATACGAGCCGACACGGCCAACTCTCAACAAACTGCATTGTAATCGCTGCTCATGATTCATTCATTTCTATGCGTCAAATTTGAATGTTAAATTAGTTGTTGGACATTGGCAAAGGACATTTGTAAGGAACTCTATGAAATTTTTCCAAATATTTGAACATTTCGATTTGAATTTATTTCCTTTACTTTTGCCTTTCCATGTCTCTGTCGTCCTTATTCCTAAGCATATTGAAATACCTACTCGAAATCAATTGATTTTATTGCTACTTTTGACATGACTCTGGGTGGAATTTAGGTTTGCAGAAGTCTGCTCGCAATCTACTTAAGGAATCACTGACATGCACTGCATGGAAACTCGAGCTTTCTTAAATAAAGTTGAACCAAATGTTAGGGGTCAGCGGCCCAGTTGACAGCTGTCAATTGTCGTTTTCTTCAAATGTTTTGTCGCTTTTAGTTTTTTGCAGCAGTTACTGATGCCAAGCTTAGTCAACGAAAAGAGTATTAAAATTAAGACAAACGGTCAGAAGATTGATGAATGTTTGATTAGTAAAACGAGTCGGCATGCACCTGAATCAGTCAACAATAACAACAACAACCCGGAACGTTGTGCGGCGCCACAGTAAGCAGACACTTGAACCAGCCTCAAAGCAATGGCAATGAAACCCTGGCAATTTCCTCTTGGACGCGTTTCTACTTTGACAAAAGGGAGCAACTCGTGTACAGAAAACGCGCGCATTCGTGAAGCGCAGTATTTTCAATCTACTCGAGGGCAGAGAAAACATACTTAGAAACATTTTAGAGATCCTGCTGATCTTACAAAAACGTTGAAGTTTGCATTTAATACATAAGAGGTTCCATGTTCTCAGAAGGAAAAAATATTTGTGTACCCATTCTCAACCTGAATGTTGGTGCATTTTAAAGCGTGTCCCTACTGTACAATGTGAAAATCTCGACAGTTGAGCTGAAACGTCCTTCTAAACGCTCACAATCGCAGTCGAAACTTCAAAAATGGGAGCGTCAAATTGCTGTTGCTGCTAGGCTTCGAAAACTATAGCCAACAACAATAAACTAACATATATGACGTGTGATGTGTGTGAATTTATATGTAAGTAAATTTTCTTAAGCCGGTAAGGAAATGCCCCAAAAATGCGCCGAACGCAAAGACTGACTGTCATTTATGCCAACAATTCCAATTGACAAACATTTTGACAAGCACACATATGCACATTAAATGCGAAAGGACATTTTCAACACACACACACATACATAATCGTATATACGAAATGCCGAATTGCGCCCAAGAACACACTTAACCCAATTGTGCGGCCCACACACGCGCCGCACTCAACGCAACGCAGCAGCTCGCCGACGTGTTGTCGCTCGGGCAACACTTCCGACCGCCGCTTCCGCACAAAAACCCCATCACCAGCGACGAGCAGTGATGTCTGTGTTTGCCGCCAGTTGCCGGGCATTTGGGCCAAAGTGGGTCGCGCGCCGTGCAGTGCGCTTTGCGATTTGCGTTTCCCTTCATTTTTTACACTGTTGTGCACCTTTTGCTGGCGCAGTTTTTCTGCACGGTTTGACGTCTTCTGACTGACTGCTTCGCCCCTTTTGTTCGGCCCTTTTTCCGGCTGCTGCCGCTGTTGCTCTAACTGCATGAAGAATAATGACTTGGCACCTACTGTCATTTATTTGCACAGACTACGCAAATCGACACTCGCACGCACACACACACGCACAGACACAAAAACGCTCCGACACAGGTTAGACTAACGGTAGTACCGGGCGCGGGCTGAAGGACGAGAAAGAGATGGTTTTAGTGAGGTTAAAGTCGCACACTGACGGGGTTTGGGCTTTCAATGCTTTCCATTTCTATAATAAAAAAATGTAAAAAAATAAAACTAAAAAAAAATAGGTTAGCTTTAAACTTTAGTGTCCCATTTTTCTGTGTCAAATGGGCCAAAATATGCGTACAAATCCGTTTCACTTAATTCCGCCAAACTACAGGAAAAGTGCAGAAAAAAAGTGAGAAGAAAAAAATATTGAAGACAAAATTTGTTTGTCCGTTTCTTCGGGGTAGCTTTTCAAGCCGTTTGAGCTTAGTTTGAACTGCTGCTGTTGTTGCTACTGCTGCTGCCATTTTGATTAACAGTTGTCAAGGCGGAAGTGTGTCCATTTTTTGCGCATTGCACTGAAAAATCGTTTGAACAAAAAGAACCAACAGTTTTTTGCTTCTTCATCTTCTTCTTTGGAAGAAAAAATTCAGCTAACTAATGAATAACAGCAATTTTATGTTTAATTTTTTATGTCGCTGAAGCTGAGCTCTTCGAATTCCGGCTCAACCTACATCAGATTAAGAAATTGTTGGCTTCGGCCTGAAAGATTCTACATTCGAGGTTATCAAGAGGACCCTGAACACAGCACTTAATGGTTCTAGAGCTTTCCAAATCAGATGCAGAGCCTTTGTGTAAAACTTAAAGTAAATAAAGTAGATCAATAAGCCTCGAAAATTAAATGCATATCAGTCAATCAGTCAGTTAAGGATTCAATCACAGTTCATGGAAGCCTTGATTGAACTATGTCGATTATTAGCAAACCTACACCATAACAAACTTAACATTTGCGGGTTCAATAACCCGACAAAAAAATGCTGGTACAAAATATGGTCTGTACTTGATACAAATATTTTTATGAGCTCTTATATTTTCAGCTTTTCGACACGATTGTTTGACAACGCACAGAGACTTATCAATTCTTAGTGTCTGCGCGCATCTCAACAGCCTTTTTTCTCATTTTCTCTAACTCCGTCGTAAGGTGAAAATCTGTCGCCACACAAAATAGCAACCAGACTGTAGCCCACTAATGAAATATTTTCACACAAAAAACAATAACAAAAGTGCAAATGTAAACAACGTTAGTAACAACAACAAATCAAAAGAATAAAGTTAATAACGTTTTAAATAGCAAATAAACCTTTACCAGCCGCTCTGGCTGACCGACGCGACTGCAAATTTCGCAACAACACAAAGAAAATAGGTGAAAAGCAGCCCTTTTGCCAAGTTTCGTTGAATTTTTTGGGACATATTTATTTCGATTTTTTGTTCCATAAAAAGGTCAGGCAGACACAACCGAAAACTGTAAATAAAAAAATACAAAGAAGACAATGTTGCTGCACTCAAAGTGACAATTTCTTTCTTTCTTTGTTGATTTTTTTTCGTTTTACAAGACTTAATTTATGCCACTTGCAATATTTATTTTACCCCCCAAAAAACATGAGCGAAACGACCACAATTGGCCAAAGGACCACCTTTCATCCTTTGTCATACAAATATTTACACAAAGGAATATTAATTTCATGTTGGATTGCTTAATGTTGATATTTTTTTTTAATCCGAGCGCTTTTCGCCTCAGTTGGCCCTTTCCTGTGGTGGCTATGTGTACTTCAGAAATATGGCCAACAACAGAAGTGCGCCCTGAAACTATGCAACAAGAAATAACTTTCAGCTCAACATGTCACTTCACCTGTAGGTGGGTGAGTAATTGTACTTCTGTGCTTACGTCTCCTTAAATCATCTAAAAAGAATCAACACAATTATAAATAACTGACTCTGAAGTGGAGCGTTCAACAATTGCATGCAAAATACGTATCCAATATTTAAATTAAGACAACAAATCTGTGGTCAAAAGCAATAATCGCTCAAGTACATAAGTTATATTTTGAACTGCAAGCTTTCGAGGAATATGCTAGCACCCTTAACTCATTCATGTCTTAAGTTCACCTTAGCGTTTTTCGGCTTAGACAGCAGACTTTGCAAGCAGTTCTCTCTGCCAACTGCGCTGCGTACTTGTGCAACTTTCGTTTAAATTTCTTTTTCAGCATTCAGCAATTAAGTTCGAATGCATGAAATTTCGCTACGTCAATTCAATGCCAACAACAACTACATAAGTATAACAACAAAACCCAAAGAGTGTAAATTCGCACGTGAAGTTAAAAAGCGGTCAGGGAGTGAGGTTGAGAAGAGAGCCCGGGAGAATGACGAAACGGAAAACAGTTTTGTAATCAAACTGCCAACAACTATCACTGCTGACAATAGAGCAAGCAATAACAACAACGGTAGCAACAACGGCAGATTGCAGATTAATCGAAGTGATGCAAATTCCAGCAGCGCAATGCTTGCAACATTAGGCCAAGTCGACAAGCAACAACAGCAACGCCGGACCTGTCGCAATGGAATGCGCCGACAATTGTTTTAGAATCGCTTCAGGTATTTTGCCAATCGCGAAACGACGTAATGGTCAATTCACAGTAAGTCTATTGTTGTTGTTGATGTTACGGTGCTTCACTTGCAGCTAGAACAGAAGTGATGGGCGTGAAATTGTGGGCGCGTTTGTTTTCGACACATTTGCATGACGAATTACTCAAGTCGCTGTTGCGCTGGTCGCCGGCGGCGCGTTGCAACACGCATCGCTGCACTTGACGGCCACTTCGGTGCGCGCGGAATCGCTCCGAAATCAGTTGTGCGCAATTAATGAACGCATCTATGAGCAGCATCACTCAAAATCATTATCAAGCACAAATTTGAAACTTATTTAAGGTTGAAAATTTAACTAATTTCGCCAACATTTGCAATTCGAAGTAAATTTTGATATCTCTAAATAAAAACAACAGACAGTTTAGACAGTTTAAAAGTTGATGTCCATTAATCATACATTGACTAAGTTCTAAACTTGGGAGCAATGTGGCCGTGAAATTTTTAGCTCGAAAACTTTACATTAGAAAAGTTAAGTATTTCATCAATTCAAGGGCATCCCACCTCCCGTGTCAGAAGAAGCAGGAGCTGCTTATTGTCCAGTGATGTGCTGAGTATGCACAAAACTCTATCTTCGTAGGTTTTTAAGAAAAAAAAAGTAAGTATTTGGTTTTCAGGGTTGCGGAGATTCTTAACCCCAACCACAATCTTCCCCTTCTTATAACCCACCGCTTCATCTCTGGGCACAGTAATAGCAATGACTAAGTGTTATAAAGGACCTTTGATCTTCCTTCACTTGTCATCATCGTGGAATATTTCAAATCGAAAATGTTCATAAGGCTCGTTAAAGAATTGATCCCTAAGAATGAGTATTTCTGTCGAATCGGAGCGAGACTGGAGTACTGAGTACTAAAGCTGAACACTTCATCATGGAGTTTCCGGGTCAATCAAAACAGAAAGAGCTACTTTGACAACTAGAACACAACGCTTGAGCCTAAATTTGAAATCCCGTCTTAGCCAACATTGAAATATCAAAATATTTTCTTTTAACCGTTGACATCCAAGCAATAAATGGCAAAACTCTAATAATAAAATTTATTATAATGAAAAACACTCCCAACTCTCAACAGTCTATCCCGCCAGTTATTTGTAATATACATATGTATGAACCTAAGTGCTTCTGCAGGATGACCATTAAACAGAATGAACTTTTAGAACGATGATCTTGAAGTTTGAGTTCCAAAATCTCTGAAAAATTAAACCATTTCAAAACCACTTTAAGGCCATTGAGAATTGGTAAAATCCTTGGCGAATTTGTGCCAAGTGGGAGTAATGAATTAGTGGCCATAACAGTAAAAAGATTAAATAGCCATACAGATACACACATACATCTTCTGTAATATGTATAATTCCCACCCGCATGTAATGTCCGATTGTCTTAATTGGACATTCGCCAGTGGACAGTCACCTGAGTGTTCGCTCACCAATGAGGTACACATTTGCCGAGATATAATGAACCATTGGCTTTTGTGTTCGTTTCGAGAAAAGTCCCTGGGCGTGTAATAAAAATTACATAAATAAAGCAAAAAATATCGCCGCATCATACAAGTAAATATGAAGGCGTATCAAACACCTTCTGCCCCTTCGAGTCGATATCGCTGCCTGCCGCCGAACATCAAACACCAAAAGGATTTCGTTGGCCAACAGTTTTCGTGTATGCCGGGTGCAATCTGCTTAAATGGCGAGCAAAAAGCAGCCAAGCAACACAAACAAATTGCAGTTCATTAGCGGCAGCAAAACCCAAACCAAGTACAACAACAACAGCGATAAGGCCGCGTACGCGAACGCTCCGATAAAAGCGGACAGCCGGGACACGTGCGATATGTGCCGCCACAATGTGGGCGTGCGGACGCACCGACCGACCGACCAACCGACTGACTGAGGTGGGCTGAGTGTGCGATAAATACCGACCTGGCAAATATGCTGTCTGGCTGTTATTTCGATGTTTTCATTTTTGTTTGTTGAGGCGATAAATATTTTTGCAAAGCCACTTGAACGCGCCACATGTCGGAGTTCGTCGCCTGTGTTGTGTGTGTGTGCGCGCGTTTTGTTATCTTCGCTTTGTTGTTGGTTTCTTTATTGTTTCTACTTTTACTTTTCCTCTCGCTTGTAAATTACTTGCATACACATTTTCACTTTCATTTCAAGTATAATATAAATGTATATATAGTAATTTTGTTGTTGTTCGCATTGCATTTTCTCTTTTCATTTTGTTGTTGTTTATTTGTTTTTGTTCATGTTGCCAAATATCGAGGAGTTGTGATTGTAAATCAAGTGCACAATTTATCGAAATACAGTACGGGCTGCCAATTGTTATTATTGTATGTAATGGCAAATGTTGCACAAGTTGTTCTTCTGTTGTTTTTGTTGTTTTTTAGCATTCTCTCTTTGTGCTGAGCATGAAATTTTATTATCGCCACACATGTATTGTTATCAGCTGCCAAAACCTGTTGCTGACATTTTTATTACGCTCGCCCCCCTTCCCCTCCTTCCAGCCGCTTCCAACCATCCGGTCTATGCTATGCGGTCTTTGTAATATTTTGCTGAGTTGGTGATTTTTTTGTTGTTCTTGTGTGCGCCTGATCCGTTTTACTTAATTTTATTCATAAGCATTTTTGGCCAGGTTTGACTAATCATTTTTGATACTCACTGAGGTACAGTTTCATGTGTTATTGGTTCGTATTTGTTTATCATAAAAAAATTACTTCCTCAATAAAATTGCACTTGTGCTGATACATCACATTCAGTAGTTAGCGCAATGCTTTGGGTTTGATTCCATTGTCATTCGCATTGACTCACAGGATTCCTCTGCAAATTTCTTTGCCACCTTAACCTAAACTTTTCAGACCTTTCCAAGGACTTGAGCAATGTTTAGGGAATTTTAAAGAATAACTGAATAACTAATGGTATATTTATTAGTCCTTTTTATTTTAAAAAACATTATTTTTATTATAATATAGCTTAGATAAAGTTAGGTTAAATAAGATGATGATTCATCATTAGATGAAATTGGATGCGGTGCGATTGGGATAAAGTCATTAGATTGGAATATACTCGTACAGAATAGGAAAACTAGAAAATTTTATGGGACTGGTTGGGATAAGATCAGATAGGATGAATAAGGCAGAATAGAATAGAGGAAATCGTTAGAAGACGATAGACGGGATAGGTTTGCCAATGTATGATAGGATCGTATGGTACGGGATCGGTTAGGATAGGATAGGATCAATTGCATAGGATCAGTTTGAAAATGAACTGATTGGTTCAGTTCAGATCAAGTGGGACAGTATTAGATATGAGCAGTAAGATAGCCAAAAAGAATTCAGAAATAGTAGGGATAGGTTCGGGAAATGTCATTTATCAATTAAAATCATTGTTTCATATTTACATAAAAATAGTTTACTTAAATATAATTTATTAATTAACGTTAATTTCAAGCCATTTAAACATGTTTACTTTTGACTTGTAAGGACCCACAACCATTTGAACCGAACTATTTAAGAAGAACAAGAAACAGTTGACCGACTTGGCATTTAGTCTCAAAATCTCTCACACAACAGAAACTTCAAAATTGCCGCATGTACGCGTAACAGTTGTGCGATTTCAGTTCGCTGCTGCTGTGCGTACTTGTGCAACTTTTGTCGCCAAAGCAATTTGCAAAATTGCACCCGAACCAGGTGAATTGCATGAATTTGCAATGGACAAAAGACGGTATTAAATTGCTGAAACTAGCGCGACACAATATTCCATCATTACACAAACCACATTCACACACACACACATTCATTCATTCATGCAGCGCCCGCTGACACACTTTTCGTTAACAACTCGAATTTGAAAGTTCCGAGCGTCAATTTGTGAGCGTTTGGCCAACGTCGCGGCCCCGCGACCGCCCCTACCAACAGCCCTGCATGACGGCCAGCTGCTGAATGGCGCCGCAGCCGACGCGGTTCTGCATAAAGTCGGGGAAGTTGCTCTGCAAGACGCGCATCGTGTTGCGTTTGTAGTCGGGCAGCGCGTGCGTGGCCAGCTGGCAGGTGTCGCTGCGGTAGACCGGCTTGAAGTTGCTCTCCACGAAACTGGTGGTGGTGTCCCAGCGGAAGACCTCGTTATCGCCCTCGTTGCGGAAGAAGATCGCCGAGCCGTTGTCGGTGCCAATGATCACCATGCGCGCCGGCTTCTTGCCCAGATCTGAAAGCACAGAGCACGGAACTCGGTCAGGGGCGAACGAAACGCCATTGCAGGCAGTTCGGCGCACTCACCCATGATGCGTCCGTCGGCCACGCCGCTGCGCAGGTACTCCGACCTGATGGAGAACAGCCTGTTG
Source organism: Melieria omissa (assembly GCA_963971225.1). Taxonomy (NCBI): domain Eukaryota; kingdom Metazoa; phylum Arthropoda; class Insecta; order Diptera; family Ulidiidae; genus Melieria; species Melieria omissa. The sequence continues at coordinate 126,209,465 of OZ020268.1, read as the reverse complement.
GTGCTCAGGTAGGTGAAGTAGAGCTCGGTGCTGCCGCAGTCCAGCCGAATCAGCGCAATGTAGAGCACGTCGCGCGCCCGACAGCCGGCCGCCACCGCCTTGGGCAGCACCACGCGAAAGCCGCGGTCCGCCTGCAGGTTGTAGACGATGATGGCGCGATTGGCTGCATCGCTCACGTAGACGAAGCAGCTGCCGTCCGGCGCATAGTCGGCCACCAGGTACTGCAGGCGCGAGCTGTGCGACGTCAGACCCTCCAGCGAGATGGACTTGAGCACCTTGCCGGTCTTCACCGACAGCGCGACCACCTTCGGAGGGCACTTGCGCACCGGCGTCTCCAGCGTGTTGACGATGCCCGTGTCGAGCACCCAGAGCACCTCGTTCTGGTCCACCACCAGATCGACCACCGACTGGAAGGCCTTGCAGTTGCTCTCGTCCTGCATGTCCCAGCAGGGGAACGGCTTGAACGTGGTCACGCAGGTGCCCGGCTTCAGGCTGGTCTTCACCAGCGTGGCGGGCACGCCGTGCCGGTATCGCGGCAGCGCCAGAAACGCCGTGTCGCGCACGATTTGAGCGCGCGTTGCAATCACATTCTTCGAGACGTACTTGCCGGAGCTCTTGAACAGCGAGCGCGACGAGCCGGGAAAGTCAAACTGGCCGCCCGTCCACTGGACGACGGGTATGAGTGGCGCTGGCGACAGCGCTGGTGACAGCGCCGGCACAGGCGCGGCGGGATTGTCCACGGCGTACTCGTCGTATTTGCCGGCCGCCACGTCAGCGGGTGTCCAGCAGCAGAGCAGCGCGGCAACGGCGCCCACTTGGAACCACCACATTTCGACTGTCTTTCGTTGGCTATAATGGTTGAGCCGATGGATGATGTACGCGCAACGGTCGACGCAATTTCGCGGCTTATGATTTTATTGCCATCTGATGGCTTTTATAATGTTCGATCGGCCGAGTTCTCGATGCGGACGTGCTTTGCAGCACTTTGCGCTTCCAGCGCTGCTCAAGGACGGCGCTTGCACGCTGCACTCTGCACGCCGAAGCGTGTCTTTTCGCCGGTGCGTGAGCGGCGTTGAGCGACTGCCGCCGGCCCGCTTTCTTTGTCTGTTGTTATGTTGTTGTTGTTATTATTATTTTGGCTTTCACAAACGCAGACGTTTTACTTGTTCGGCGAATTGGTGTTGTTAGTGCTGGCAATGACAAATTAACTTCCTCAAAATTGTAAAGAATTAGTTGCAACAACAATTTTTTTCCAATTCCGCCTTTAACCCTCCAAAGCACAAAAAGCTACTGTAGGTGGTGTATAAGTGTAAAGAACAAAAATCGTTCCATCGTTTTATTATTTATTATTTTTGGTTTCCATAACCAGCACCGAAAATAAAATGCAAAACAAACCCGAATGTCAAAAGTCAACCTGAAAAATCATAAATTGTGATTCATAGATTCTTTTAAAACAAATTTTTAACATTTGTTTTGCATCATTGAAAACCAACAACAATTTGTTTGTGTCTACTTGAAAAGTTGTGCGACTAATTTTGCACAAATAAGGCGCTTCAAAAAGTCGACGAAATGTCAGCGGTCAATTAATGTCGCAGCCGTTAGAGTGGAGAGGGACGGCACACCAGGTGTTCTAATCTGGCACCGCGTGGGCGCTGACGTCACTGCAGGTGCTGCTGCTTCTGCTGTGTCTGACGCAGGCAGTTCGCTCCTCGCTCCTCTTTGGCAAGTTCGACGGAAAATTCAAAGTGAAAATCTTACACTCGATGTTGTGTTTGGCGTAAATAACGAAGTGCGGTTTTTAATGGTCGTGTGACGCCAGCCACCAGCCGACAGCTGACTGCCGACGTCATAGCGTAACGATTCATATAAATGGATTAGCATAGTTTTATCTAAATTATGTAAATTTTTTTTTTAAGAAAATGGCGCTAAATAAGTTTGTAACATTTAAGCGTTTAAGTCAGCTTCGTTTTAGTGCCAACAATGTGGCATAATTTCGGGCGCAGCAATAATACACATTTATTACTTGTGTTAGTGCCACTGTGACTGCTGACTTTTATGCGCCGAAAGTAGCGCAATAAAACTTACAAAATCACAATATTGATAAACTGGACGCTTTATTGCCTCCTCGTTGCGGTGCCTCGAAGCCCACGCAACTGTTGTTGCTGTGCAAGCCGGGACAAAAAATGTAATTGTACGAATGCTGCGCAATGGCGCGGAAACGTCACAAACGTCGAAGGTGCTGCTGGCACTTTGGGTCTTTGCCGTTGGCGAGGTCAGTTATTGCCGTCGGCGCTTGGCGTAGGTCAATCGCTTTTCAACTGGCCGTGCCCCTCCCTCCCCCTAATTCAATTATGCAAAAATATCAGTTTACTCGGCCAGCGGCGCTTCATCGGCCATGTATTTATTTTTCGCCTCGCTTTTGCCTTTCGAGGCGTTTTTTATGCGGTGAAATTGCTGTCAGGTGAAATTGGAACCTCAGAAATTGTTCGCTACTAAGCAGATTTTACATCGAGTTCAAGTGAAATGAAATTTTGCTGTGAAAACGCATTGCGAACAACAGTGTTGGTAGCTGTGTGAGGAAAGGCTTCTGCTTAACACTCGAAAGGCCACCGCGATCATTTTGATGGTTTTTTATTTTTAAATATTTTTACACTAAATACTAAAGATTTGTATTAAATTTTGCTTTGATGTTTTTTATTTTTAGCCGAATTCGATGTGTACTTTTCGAGATATCAGCGAATATAATATGTAGTCCTTGAAGGTATGGCAAACTTTCGGTCTTTCTAGTGTTAAGGATCAGAAACTGAGGTCAAGTATGGGCTTTGAAAGTTTATATATTCAATTGGTCGACATGAAAGACGCTAATATGCGAGTAGCGCTCTACAATTTGAGCAGAATGGACTGCGCTGACCGTTAGAATTTAAATTTAGATTTATTTTCAAAGAAGTCAAGTTAAAATCCAGTTTTTATACCAATACACCAGGTTCTGAGTTTATTGGAAATCATTTTAGAAAATCTGTGCAATTCTTAATTATATGAATTTTTAATTTTTAATTAAATACATGAAATACGATACAAAACTAAAGTCATACCTAACCTAACCTAAAAAAAAATGCGCTTTTCAGCACATTGCAAATCGACAATGGCAGATATTTTATTTAATTTAGTGGCAATGTTTACAGTGGCGGCAAAGTGCCAAACGATTGAGGGCGTCGGACGCTGCAAGTCTATCGATGCACATTTTGTGGCCAAACTAATGTAAACATTTGCATTTGGACAACTGACACGAGGCGCACTGCTCCGCTTTGGTGTTTATGAACCGAAATGCAGCGCTGCAGTTTTTGTGCAATTTCGCATCGGCGAGTTGTCGGTATTTCCCTACAAATTACGTCATTATCTGCAGGAAGGGACAACTTTACATGGCCTCAAGCAAGCGGCTGGTTCGGGTCACAACGGCAAAATGCTAATGAAGCCGAGTGCTGCAGCTATGCAAAAGTTTATGCAGCCGATTTGCAAATTGATTTCTTACGCCGCTTCCATTCCATTCGTTGTGCTGAAGCGCATCTGCAACTGTTTCGCTTCAGAATCCATCTCTATTTTCTTTGGTTGCCTATGTTATTTTGCAATTTTTCACTGTAAACAGTGAAACAGTTTACATAGAAATTGCAAAAGCAACAATGTAATACACACGCAAAGCAGCAGCACTGGCGGAAAGCTTCGATGGTGCTCGAAATTAAACGGAATCATAATTTGTCGCTGCGAAAGGGGTGCGCGCTGCCAGCAGGTCGCCCAGCCCAACTGTTTCTACTGTTATGGAAGCGCCAGTGCCAGCGCCAGTGGCGCGACAAACAGGCGCGCGCTGTTGATTGTTGTTGCTGTTTTGGCAAAAGGAGGGAGAGCTGTGTCAGCTATAAATACTGATGGCAAATTGGACAAATTGTTTACTTTAGCTGCAATCAGCGGTCGGCGCGATTGGTTGGGGTGCCATAATTTTGCGAATTGTTAATTGTTGCGGAAAAGTTCATTCTCCTTTGCCACAAGCAAAAACAAGTGCTGGTGTGATTTTAGATTTTCATTTGACAAGACAGTAAAATCAAATTGCTATTTTGGCGCGGAATTGTTGATGTGGAAATTGACATTTCAACGCTTATTTTGAATCGGTTGAAAAAAATGCTTCTTTTAAATTTATGCTTTAAAAATCAATATTGAGTGAATGTTGAATACTTATTGTTTATTGAATGAAAATTTAAATTTTAAATTGAATTGAATGAAATCATATAAAAAAGATATAGTTTTTATGACAACTCTATGACCAACGATATTATTTGTTCATTTATTTTATTTAAAAAAATGTATAGCAACATTTCAATCGGTGGACAGCCACTAAGAATAGGACGAAAATTGTCCAAATGAGTAGACATGCTGATTAACTTGGATTCTGGCACTTCTTTTGTGGCCGTTGTTCTGACGAAGTCCATTCCTGCCCAGGAAGAGCTTGCGACCATTAGCGCTCCCCTACTCGAAATTAAAGTAAAATAATATATAAAAATATATGTATGTGCATGTACAAAATGTATATGAAGCAAAAGCAGAAAAACACTCCTTTCTTTTTTATATTTTGGAAACCTTTTTTTATTTGTTAGACATTCTGCATGTGAATTCTGTTTTTGTTTTATTTCTAGCAAAAAAGTTTTTGTCCTCAAACTTCTATGATGCTTTCGCACACTAAAGTATTTGTGTGTGTGTGTGTGTGTATGTTTGTATGAGGTCGCAATCAAATTCGCCCGTTGTTTGCAACAAAGTTGCCAATCATATCAAATTTCGGCTCACCAGCTTGCAGCGCTCAGTCGCATCGGCAACGAACTCATCATCAAAGCCAGATTTTGGTAGTTTATTGAAATGGAATTTCCGCAGCGCTAAAAATAAATAACAATTCTCTGTTGATTGCCTACAAGTCCTCGGCGTGCGTTGCGCGTGTGCGGCGCCTCCTGACAGCACACAATGTGCCGCCGTCGTACAGTGTTGCGAGTTCGTATAGTGGACTGACAAAAATAGATGGAGTGGTCGCACATTAAAAAAAACTTGGTATGCAGTTATTGTATGAGTGAAGAACTTACTGTGCAAAATTTCAATGAAATCGGACCAAAACTTCGAAAACCTCTCATACAACCAGATTTGAAAAACTTTATATCAACTATGGAAATTATCTTAGTTCGCAAAAGCTACATTCATAATATTTTTTTCTTAATATAAATTTACTTATAAATGTGTATATAAATAAAATACACTCATTTCAAAAGTGATTGACAGTAAATTCTCGATAAATTGCTCCACAGCTGCTCAGAAGTTGCTCTTAAAGGGTTAAAATCTATGAATGACCCCATCAAATTTTTCCTCCGGAACATTTCTTTCAAACATACCTACCCCCTTTCTCTAACCCTTAAAGAGGCTCCCATACAAAATCATAGTTTTTAGAAAGGGGGCTCCCGCTGCTCTCAGGTTGGTTCCAGTCGTACCATATATGAGGCTGACCCCCATTTATTTTTCATTTCGAACTCTTAAGGGGGCTACCATACAAACCAGTAATTTTCAATGGAATTGGCTCCACCCTTGCAAATGTAGTAAAGTAAGCGAGAAGACATCGTATCTTGGAAGCTCAAATGAACAATCGTCAAAATTCCTAAGTGCAAAAAATACAAAAATAAGTAATGTTCAAAAGTTCACCACCAGAAGGTGTCTCCCATACAAACGAAGTTGTTGGGCTGTAAACTTTTAGGTTTGTACGAAACAAAATCAAAGTGTACTGTCGAAACTATTTCGAATAATTGATTTTTCGAAGCTATTTTCAACAAATTTTTCCACCAACAACAAAGCATCAGTTGACCACTGTGCATCGCCCTCCGCTTGTTGGTGACAACACGTGTCGATGAGCAAAGTGCGAGCGACAAGTCGGAATTCGAAATCGCTTCCGTTTATGTGTGATCTCTCTGCAGTTTCTTTAAATTTTTTTTGCTATTTGGAATCCATAAAAAAGGGCAAAGGGAACGTATGGGCAAAGTGTGATTTACGTGTTCGAAATGTTTTTGTTTTTGTTGAAAATGGACCGTGGTTTTGGTGCATACTTGTTATGTGTTTGGTTATTATTTTCGCAATTATTATTTTCTCCTTCTTGTTGTTGATTTGTTTGTTGAGCACGGAAATCGTGACATTTATTAGGTTGGAAATTTATTGAACAAATTGTGCCGCAAGTGTGCTCAAGTGGGCATGGCAACGTGTCAGACGAATGAGTCTACTAAATGTGTACGTGTGTGTGTTCATAAAACGATGTATTTGCCTATTTGCCGCTTCAAGTGGCTGCGTAGATATTTTCGTTTAATGAATACTAACTTTCCAACTTATATTTGCGACATGTTGTTCGAGAGTTCATTCTCCTTGTCTGCATTGGTTTTGCTTATTTTACTATACTTTGTTTTGTCAACCACACAAACTAAGAAAATAAATCACAAGCATACAAACTTCAGACACATGAATCTCATGTTTTCGCAAAACAAACTGCACAGTCATGTCTTTGGAAAATGCTAAACAGCAAAAAAACATTATAATTTTTTTTTAATGTTATTACTACATCATGCAATCAGTTTGGTATGGAGTATTTATTTATTTATGATACGTAATGGTGGGACCGTAGAATAATTCTTTGGTGTAGACTTTTCTGTGGCACCAACTAAGAATTATGAAAAAAAACTGGGTAAAGTCCAGCATTTTGAGTAGAGTTGCCATTTGTAAGTAATTTAGTTGATATTAAAATTGTGTTTAGTGTCTTTGTAATAACGAAGATCTGTTCTTTCGTCTTATATCCATCCTTTGATAACTTTTGACACTGACTTTAGAGGGGCCCCACCTACACAACCTAACTTTACAAGGACTCCAACTAACAGAATAATAATTGACTGGCACGACAGCCCGATACCGCGACTAGCTACCCAACTAACAGAAAGACACTCTAACTAAGAAAGAACTGAGCTAAGGTTTGTTCAATTATGCATAGGGCAGCCATGTATGATTGAAAATTATTCACCTTGAACCAGATAATCTGACATTTATGGACATATTGAATAAAAAACGTATGAAGAGTCCCTCTAATCTTCTTACAAGTCATACTAACACAAATTTTGATAATGGAATTCATTTCATAATTCAAGTTGTTATGATTTTTGCATGAAGAGAAGGAAATGTTTAAGTGCACTGACATGCGGCATTCTCAGTGCAGTGCAGCATGATCGACCATGCATTCTCTAACTAAAAATAAAACTTTGACTAAACTAAATTTTTGACTAAAACTTTTATAAACTGATTTGCGGATTAGTCTATTTCGATTAGTGTCATTTGATCGTTTAAGACGTACAAAATAAACTGAACAGAAAACTGCTAATAGGTCCTTTTTTTTGCAGCAATTTCAAGTTGATTGTGGACGGTTGATACGTTATCAATAAGGCTCCTCATAACAACACCAACAATGTAAAAATGCAGTGTTGAAGAAGTCATTTGCACTCGCTGATATATAGGGTGTTTTTTTAGAGGTTTGTTTTTCGAATAGAGATAAAACTGGTATTTTGTGGTCAAATCTGGCAACTCTAATGTCATTTATGTTCAGTTTGGTTTGCCATTTCATCATGAACAGGTTGACAAAAGAACAACGCTTGCAAATCGTGCAAATTTATTTCGAAAATAATGGTTCAGTTCGCGAAGTTTTCGCACTACGTTTACTCTATGTGATAATACGCATCCGCAGAGACGTCGAACAGTGCGCACCGAAGAAACAATTGCCGCTGTAGAGCAAAATGTTGAAGAGGACCCGAATGAATCGATTCGCCACCGTGCACAGCAATTGGAGCTTTGTCCATCAACTGAAAATTGGACCTGTAGAATTGGCTTTATTCGAGCCAGCCGCGGCGGCCACATGCCCGAAATCATATTTAAACATTAATGGCATAAAATTATCCTTCCAATAAAGCCAAATTGATGGACATTAGAACGATTTTCTTGTGTTTTATTTCAATTCGAAGTTCTATACCTCTAAATAAAACACCCTATATGTGCTTATACATTATATATATGTATGCATGAGTGTCGGTGCATAACTATCCAATGTTGAGCACGGAAATGCATTATTACAACATAATCAACGGCAACATTCACATGGAAGCAATTTTGGTCAGTGACGCAATGTTGTCATAAAACAAAACATGCTCGTAGTGTGCCGACACGTTGTCCCAAACAATCTGTGTTCCTATCAGCCAGCAAGCCTTCGATTTATTGACTTTCACTTTGTTGTAGTTTAGTAAACTGCTGTGTTAGGACGTCATTGGTGCTGTATATGAGTGCAAGTGGCACAGATAGGGTCTGAACTAGCCATAAACCTATCAACATGCATGTATCTTTTTCGTAATGAAATAAAACACACCGACTGCTTCAGTGAACGTTTTCTCATATCTGCATTGAATTTGGGTTCTTTTGTATGTTTCTTGACGGCTTTTATCGGCGAAAAGTGCCGGCACCTTCTCGCATTTTACGCTGTCAGCTCACATTACAAAACTGCATGCACACGTTGCATAAGCATTGCCAGTGTCAGTGCAGTTGCTGGCTCTTGTTTTTGCTGTTGTTGTTATTTATCGAAGTTGTAGCAACGAATTCATAGCTCATTAAAAGGGGCCAAATGCTTGAAACGGTGTCTAAAGCATAAATTTTATATTTCAGCAGAATTATTGGACCTGCATGCATCACTGACTCGACAGTCCGATAACGACCCTTTTTAGGTGTTAGGCGAAGTCCTGGATGAAATGTGTATACTATTGTACTAATTATGCTGGAAATTTCTTAAAACCTAAACGACTTTAGTATTTTAGTTACTCAAACTTCAATTAATCTAAGAGGTCTTCAGAAAAGTACTTTCACTATTTGCAAGTGTGAATTTTTTTGACTAAAACTAAACTAAACTAAAACGGCAAGTTATTTCTTTCAATATATTTTTATATAGTGTTTTCATGCTTTTTTTGGTTCAGAAAAATAAATTTAAAAAAAGTTGTATTCTTTTTATTTTATTAATACTAAATTTTTTTTATTATGTATACTACTAATTTTAATTGGTATTAGTTAGTATTAAAATTAGTAGTATTAATAGTAATAAATTTAGTAGTATTAAACTAAAAGTATCAGGTGTACAACTTTGCTTCCGCCGTTTTTTTTTTTAATTAAAAGCTTTATTGCGAAAAAGTGCTTACAGATGTATTATTCAAAGTATTGTCCGTGGCTAGCGACAACTTTCTCCCATCTTTCCGGAAATTTTCGGATCCCGGCTCGAAAAAGGAGTCCTCTTTTGACGCTATCCATGAAGCAATCCATTTTTCCAATTCTTCGAAGGATTGAAAATGTTGATCTGCCAGGCCGTGTGCCATCGAACGGAATAGGTGGAAGTCAGAAGGGGCGACATCTGGGGAATACGGCGGGTGGGGCAAGACTTCCCATTTCAGCGTTTCCAGGTACTTTTTGACCACTTTTGCTCGATGTCCCTCGGTTTCAACTCGTACGGCACCCAGTTTCCTTTTTTCTGAATCATGCCCAGGGCCTTGAGACGTTTTGAAATGGCTTGCTGACTCACTCCCAACGATTCGGCAAGCTCTTCTTGGGTTTGGCACGAATCTTCATCAAGCAATGCTTCTAGTTGTTCATCTTTAAAGGTTTTTTCTCTTCCACCACCATGTTTGTCTTCGACATCGAAATCACCATTTTTAAAACGTTGAAACCACTCCCGACAGGTTCTTTCACTCAGAGCAGCATCACCGTAAGTTTCTGAGAGCATTCGATGCGCTTCAGCTGCATTTTTTTTCGAATTGTAACAGAAAAGTAAAACTTCCCGCAAATGGCGAGAATTGGGCACATAAACGGACATTTTCGAGCGTGAATAATACGAAAACAAGAACAACTGTCACTGAAACGGCGATGACAATTCGTTAGGCACTGTCCACACTCACTTTAAAGGCATTACCATCTATGTATTTCAACCAGCCTCAGCCGGTACAGCCACCTATCGGAAAACGGCGGAAGCAAAGTTGTACACCTGATAGAATATTTTTCAAAAAGAATATCACAGACGTACTGAGGATTAAAATTATTTTCATTCATGAAAAAATATAAGCAACATTTTCCTATAAATAGTAGAAGAATTAGAATTGATAAGGGGGCAAATAGTATAAGTGCATCTATTAACGGATGCAAAATTTTAAAACAATATTAAAATTAACAAAAATTGTGACTATTTAAAATGCAATGTTCGAGTGTTCATCTTTTGTGAATCGAAAAAGTATACTTTCAGCGGAAGGAAAAACATTTACATATATTTTGTTTAACTCTTAATGAAAGAACCTGATTTATAAATGCGGTTAGTATTCGACCGACTATTGGGTTTCGGTTTCGGCCAAAAAATGCCCGAACGGCCAAAACCGAAACTTTCTAGAATATTTTTCACATTTTATTGTGTAGCATTATATAAATAAACTTCTTTTTTAACATATAATATTAAATTATTTAATTTGAAATATTACCGACTAAGGTATGAGATACTAAGGTTCATGTTAATGTTTTTTAAAAAATGAATAAATTGTTTTTATTAAAGTACCTATTTATTTATGTTTGTTTGTTCTTTATTTACTAAATGTAAAATTCATTTGCTGCAAAAATTCTTGATATGAGTATTTTTATTTTAACTAGAAAGTATCGGGTTTGGCCGAATATAAAAAAAAACCAAATTCCGTTTCGGCCCAAAAAAGATGTTTCAGTTTGACACTAAATGCGACAATTCCAACTACTTTTTACGAGACTCCAGCATTTCCGATTTGCTACAATGGCACACACACACACACACGCACACGCACATGTCCGGAAGCTACGCTCGACCCCCCCGGCGAAAGGTCAATGTCACAGTGCGGCACGTAGCAGCCGACTGCGGCCAGAACCTGCACTGCGTGATTGCGCGATAGTCGCGCAGATATGCTGCCGCGCTGGTATGTGCCGCTAGTGAAAATAAACAACCAAACAAACACGAAGCGAGCAGACAAACAGACGCGAAAATGCACAAACAAACAGCGCACGAACGAGACGAAAGTGCAGAGAAATGCAGCTGACGGCTATTTGACGAATTAGTCGCGTCGAGTGGCCATCGTTTGGCTTTTGGCCAATATAAATGTTCGGACACGGGCAGCACAGCTTGCAGTTCCAACAAATGCAACCGCGTCGGTGGCGAGAACCCAACAAACAAACAAATATTTAAATGTGAAGCACCGACCCAAAGTGCAAACCGAACAAAGTGAGTAGAAGCCAAGGAAGAGAGCCGTGAAATGTGTCAACCACTGAACGCCCGCAGAAGCCACCTGCTCCTGCTCCTGCTGTGCACAATCAACAGCATCGCCGCGTACGGCGGCGCCGTCGCCAAGCCCGGCAAATGCGACAAAAATCCACTCGCCGCGCTGAACTTCCAGCTGAGCGGCAGCCAGCTACTTTGGCCCTGCGACTCCACCAAGAACATCTACGTCCAGTCCGGCCGCTATGTGCCACGCAACGTGATCGTGACGCGTGCGCAGCTGCGCCGCGACGACGCCTTCGTTGCGCTGCCGCGCTACAAGCAGGGCGTGCCCTTCACGCTCGGGCGCGTGCAGCTGAAGAAGGGCCTGTGCCAGGCGAAGATTGCGCCGTACCCGTGCTGGGCCATACAGGAGGAGGGCAACTGTCAGGCGCTGCAATCGGTGGTGGACATTGCCATCGATCCGAATGTAAGTTGTGCGCTTGAAAAGTTGTTTGTGTGTACCAAAAAAAACCCACATTTGTTGTTGCAATAATATGAAAAAAGGTAACATTCAACGTGCGTTATCATCTGACAGTTGCAAATTAATCTTTTTCCCTAATACTGGCTCTAATTTACGAGCAACAACAACAACAACAATATTACAAAAGCTACTTAAGCAAAAAACAGCATACAAAAAACCCAACGCAATAAAGGACTCAGCAGTCCTAACGAACCGAACTGTTATCTCGTTCAGGAACAGCGCATTTTTCACATTTTAACTAAACATATATTTTATATATAATTGCTGTCCAACAGTTTGCTGAACTCTTCTTCATATTCCAACTGCTTCTGCCTCAACGTTGCTGTCACTGATAGACACACAAAAGATATTTAAATAAATCCCCAAGTGCTTTGAAGCGTGAAACATTCAAGAGGATTCAAGGTTCAAATGTTATTTCTATAAAAATTCAATTACTTTAATGCAAATCAAATTTTTACATAAATTTAAAATTTCATCAGAAAATTTCATTACATGATTCTTTCGACTGAATTCCACTTTCATAACAGCTAATCAGGTCGCTATGGCATGTGACGCATTGCTTTGGCAGCAAAACAAAAATGAGGTTAGGTTTTGCGACGTTAAAAAAGCCACGCGACTCAACTTGAATATGAATGCTAAGCCAAAATTTTATTTGTTTAGCATCATTGTCGACCAGAAGACTTAAAGTCGCTTCAAATATTGACTTTATCTCAACTCTCGTTCTCTGCGCAGGGTTTGCTGTGGGCACTGGACGTGGGCATCGTTAACACACTGGAGCAGCCAATTCGTCGCTGTGGACCGAAAATCATTGCCATTAACACGGCCGACGGCAAAGTGGTGAAAAGCATTGACATGACTGATCTGGTGACGGCCGAATCACGTCTTCAATTTATTGCGGTCGACTATTCCAAGGATAACAAACCGTTCGTGTAAGTAATGCCCGCAGAAGCGTTAAACTTTATATTGTAATAATTTAGAAATCAGCAAAACCATTAGAAACTCGAGAGTTACAGACCAACAGATACTCCACATTTGGTTCAATTAAAAAAATATTTATGAGATATAAGAATATGAATGAATCTAAAAAAAAAACATTGGCAACAAATGTGAAGTGTGCAAATTGAACTTTCAAGTACAGAATCAACTTTTCCCGAAAAGGATTTAATTTGTAGAATAAATCGCATGCAGTGGCACTTCCCAGTTAAAATAACGATTAATCATAGATCTCAATAATCTAAAGTTAGCTTAGAACTATAAAAGGTATCATTAATTGTTTTTAAACTCTCTGTTCCCCGCCTTGTCTTCAAGATGAGCTTCATGGCCCAATTCAACTTTCCTAATCTTTTTCACTTAATAAGCAGACTCTAACAATGTTTGTCCTATAGCAAAAATAACAACAACATTGTAGCTATAGCTTTATCATCGCTGATAACAGCACTGACCTTCTTTAAAAGCAATTTTAAGAAATGTTTAAAGACAACAAATACATCAGTGATAGCAAACAGTGCACACAAGGTGAAAAAAATAAGTATTTATTTATTTATTAATATTGCGTACGAATGAGTGCGAAAGCTCTGTTAAGTCTAAGAAGAAATTAAATTTTTGTGCCCTCCAACTGATAAGAAAATTCTTGGAAGCTTCACCATTACTTGCAAAAATAACTTTATTAAAGACAATGGGCCAATGCTGAAAAGTCTAAGCATTCAGTTCATGACATGACAACAGCAATACAACAACAACCACAACGGTACCTTCACACTTATAAAGGTGTACAGTACGACTTGGTTGAAATGTTTAAAGCTCTTCAAAGACAAAATTTCTATTCCCATCAATTCGAGCTGACTGTGCGCATTGTCCCTCGGCCTCGAATGTCTGTACTGTCTGTGAGTCCACCAACCATCGCAACCATATTATCTAAGATCTTATATTAAGGTTTTAACTCACTCCTAACTTATTGAAAATGGTCTTCTCTCTTCCCCAACGCAGTTACGTGGCCGATGCGGGTGCACGCAGCATTCTGGTGTACGACATCACCGGCGCCAAGTCGTATCGCATTGTCCTGCCGAAGGCCACCGCGCCCGTCACCGATGTGCTGTACATAGCGCTGACCGCCAAGCCGGACGGCACCTCGACGCTCTTCTTCACCTACCTCAGCTCGCCGCGCCTCTACTCGATCAAGGGTCTGTACCTGCGCGTCGGCCAGGGTGTCGGCTCGATAGTCGACGTGGGCCCGAAACCGTACGGCAAGCAAATGGTGCTGCTGGGCGCCGACGGCGGCACGTCGCTCTTCTTCCGCTACAAGGGCGAGAACGACATCTACATGTGGAACTCGGAGACGTGCTTCAAGGCGGCCAATCTGCTGGATGTGCAACGGGGCGGCGACTGTCGACTCTCGACGCAGGTGCGTACGCCATTGCCCGGAGTTATTGTCATTCTATATCCATTCGTGACGATGTGTGTTTGTGCATTGCAGGTGCTGCCCGGATACAAACGTTTCATGTGGGCGCTGGAAAGCAACTTTCACGACTTCATCTCGGAGCGCACCGGCTGCAATGGCGCCTCGATTGTGCTGCATCCAGTTGTGCGCGAATGCGATGATTGAGCGGCCCAATGCTGCGGTCAAGGCGAACATTTGTCATTTCAACTCACTTTAGGGGGAATTGGGGAAGCAACGAACGAGTATTTTCCATATGAACACAACTAACCTTCGCTTTTACTGCTTTCTAGTTTATTTATAAGAATCCTTTCTGTATAAATAGTTTACTAGTTATTACTTGAATGTTTTCTTAAATTATTTTGTTTTTATTTCGAGTTATTTACAAATAAATAACACAAAACAATTGAAGCACTCACAGATTTGTCAAATTGCAGATCGCTTAGCAATTATTCAATGTATAGGAAAATCCTGTTGTTCCATCATTTTTAGCTCAAAAGATTTTCAAAAATCAGGTCTGAAAATATCAAACTGTGCATCCACCAAGTTTTGACTACATCAAGGGGGCAAAGTATCATAATGATGCACACACGTTCGAGTTAATAGGCACAAATGTTCTAAGAATACATCTTATTTTTTTATACATAAATCATGTCCACTCCCATTTAACTGAATTCCAAAACTAAATGCAATCATTTGAAATGTATGGACAACCGTTTATTTGTTCGTTCGTTGCTTCAACAAGTGCCAAGAACACAAGCGGAATTACCTTTGTTGAAACGCGTGCCGGACGGACAAGTGTAGTACTTGAGCTGCCCGCCCGAGCACCGCATGTAACCCCGGCAGTCGGCTGGATTGGGCAGCAGTCCGGTCGTGGTACAGACGCTGTCCCTTTGAGGCGGCACCGGCGGCTCCACCGATGGCACCGCGACAAAGTTGCCGTCCGTTACGCAGCCGTTGCCGTCAAACACTTTGCCATCGGAACATTTGAACAACACCGGATAGATGACCTTGCTGCCGGCGCCGGTCGTCTTGGTTAAACAGACGTAGTAGATATTCGCATTTGAGGGCCAGGCGCCGCGATCGCCCACACGGTTGCAGCTGTACTGCTTGCTGCACTCGCTCCCAGTCACGGCAACGCCGCAGCGCTGTTGCCGCACCAAGAAGACCTCATCGTTGTAGCACATGTGCCGAGTGTGGCCGCCGTCGCTGGTGCACTCGTGAAACGACCGACAGTTGTAGGGATCCGGATACACGCCGGGCATTTGGCATTCGAACTGAGCGCCGCGCGCGGTGGCTGTGCATGTGCTCTGGAATTTGCAGCTCGCAGTGCTGTCGTCGCAAAAGTAGTTATTGCCGGTAACGCAGTGAGCCACATCGACTGTCTTCCATGCCTTGTTTTCCTTTAGGCAAAAGCCCAGTGTGCCACAGTCTGCGCAAAGCAAGCCTGGTTTTCGCACCGTACCGCAGGGGTTGTTGGCCAACTCGAAGGCATCGTCCAGCGCAAAACTCCCGCCAGACCAGATGGACACCAGCAGCTGTAAATGCCAACAGAACCTGTCATTGCCTATCTTTTACAAACAGTTTAATAAATTATAAATAAATGAATCATCTATTCATGCAACAACAAGTACTGCATGTAGAAGGAGTAGAGCTGTCAGATTCAAAGTTTGCTTGGAAGGACAAGAGGATGGAATAGGGAAACAACTACACAGATTATCACGCAATGTATCAAGAAAACTTTTATAATATTCTCATTACAAAAACAAATTGAAGAAAAAATATGAAAAGCTAAGCCGAGGAGTGAAATCATGGTAAAATATTGCAAAGTACTACAAATTTTGCAAACTTTTAACCCCAATAGAATAGAAAAGAAAATTGCAAGTCAAGCGAAAAGAGGAACATTTAAAACAAACGCAGCCATGGAGAGAGCCATGAGTTTTGTATGAAAACAAGCCAAAAGAAGTCATGAAGAACATTGAATTTTATATTTCAATATGCATTCAGTTGCAGAGCAAAGACACAGACACATTTCGGCGACTTGTAAACTTTGCGACTTTTGATCGTAGGTTCGAGCTCCTAAAAAAACGTATTTTTCTCGCATTTAAACTATATGCACTTGTTTTTTAGAATATTTTTTATTAATTTTTTTTAATTTTTTTGCCTCAAACAAAGCCGAATTTTAAATGCATCATTTAACAACAGTTTCCACAGCAGTTCTTAAGATATATAAAGACCGACATTTTCACTATCTAAATAATGCGTTGGAAAGAATCGAATGCCGAATGCAAACGTACCATTATCACAATTTTCGTCCCATGCAGCTGCATCTCTGACAAATTGCTTGACTTCGGGTGCAATTTTCAATCGATCGATAAATCGAAGTTCAGCACTCGTAATAAAAATTTCAACTGTCGTCTATGGACGCACCTATAGGCACTTTTATAAGAATTTTTTCTCTCTATTTAATTATACAAAAAATAAATACATACATAATGTATCTATATGCGATTATTTATAAATTTATCGCCTGCAGTTGGTTTATTAATTTGCAGGCATACTTATGCATAAACGCTGATTACGTCTGGATTGGTGATAAGCTTTGATACACTCTAAAAATATTTATTTGCAACTTTAAAAAGCCAACATCAAACTTAAAGATGTGTCAAAATATTGCAAAAAGTTTGAGTACTTTCTTATACTTTGTACAAATTCTTAACGCTGTATGTGACGACTTAAGACCCGCAAGTACTCTTTTACAAAAAGTTCATAAAATCCCTATTTGTCCAAGCTTTTCAGTATTGAAGTATTGCAAATATTTCTAAATATTATAATAAAAATAAATATTTAAAAAAATACAAAAAAAATTATTTCACAAAAGTTTTATTGTAAATCAAATCAAAATTTGTCACAATGCACAGTGATTCGTTCCATAGACGAATTTTACGATTTTGATATCATTTGAAAGGTAAAAATCCAACTAAGAAAACTTTATAAAAATCTATTTAAAAAATTAATTAGTGTGTGCAAAAGCTGCTTAAAGTTGAGACTTTTTTTACTAAAAAATGTAAACAAATATTTTCTATTTTTTAGTCTATTGAGTAAAAAAAAATTGGAAAAATACATGGTTACCAAGAAGTTGCTAAAACTTTCAATATAGATTAAGATGTAATGTGGCTATTTTCGCTTTTAAAGTTTTCTCAAAACTTGCAAAGTTGAGGCTTTTACTTCACTTTTACTTGAAAATATTTTTCTAAATTAAAAATATGAAAATTGGCAAAACTTAGAGGAAAATATCTAAAAGTATGTGAAAGTATGTTCCTAGATTTTGTTATTTCAAGAAGCATTCTTTCTTAGTCGAATAATGTAATTACATCCTCCGATATCTTCCGATCTCAGATATTAATTCAATTTGAAAAGTGGTCTAAGCACCTATTTTTCGACAACAATTATTTGATTCATGCCTAAAAGTATGCAATCAGCATGAAAAATTGAAAAACTGCACAAATGCAACACATACATTATTATTATTATTATTTTTATTGCAAAACTAAAGGGTCCTAAGACAATTTCTGTTACCCTTTGCAATTATCATTGTTGACGTTACGGATTAAATGTGAAATCTGAAAAATCTAGCCAACACATTTGGTGCCATAGCTCACCAAAAATGACCATTGCCAAACTACAAAGGTTTAAGAAAAACAAAATAAAAATTACAATTCAGCAGACCATGATTAACTAGTATGCCAAATTATGAGGAATGTACCACTCCTTCTAACTTTGTCCCGCGGTTGTATGGTGTCGAGTCACTGCGAAATAAATTGAAAGAATTGTATTTTTTCCATTTTTATTTGTATCCATTTTTAATTATTAGAATATAATAATTTATTTTCAAAATAGTTTTACTTTAAAAAACTTAACAGCATTTCGCAGCCAGTGATTTTCACCTCCAGTGGAAGACACTTTCCTTTCTGTTACTTGGTGCATTTGCCCACAATGCAAGTGAGACTCTCGCTACTGAAATGCGTACCGAATGGACAATGGACTTTGACAATTTGACCATTCGAACAGGTAACAAAACGGCGACAGTTGTCCGGATCAGGGAACCGGCGGTTCGTGGTGCAAATTGTGCTGGTCGTAGCAAATGCCGAGGGTCCATTAGCGGATGCACTCATGGCGTGGCGGCTTCTACTCGAAACGCATTTGCCATTTACGTATTTCTTCTGGTCGTCACACTTGTACAGGACCGGATAAAGTAGTTCCGCGCCGTCGGCGGTACTCTTCTTGCGACAAACGTAGTAGATGTTGTCGTCCTCGGCCCACGCACCACTCTCGCCAACCCTGTTGCAGGCATATAGATCACTTCTGCAAGTGTCACTTATGCATGTTTCGTATTTAGCAGAGTATCGCTTATTTGAAGGGCATTGCTGTGGCTTGTCGTCAGTCTTCGAATCGCACTGATGGTAAACTGTGCAGTCGTACGGATCGGGAAATACGCCTTCTTGCTGGCAATCGAACGCAGCAGCAGCACTCGAAGAACCCGCACAGTCGCCCTGCAGTTTGCACATTTTTTCCTTATTGTCGCAGGAGTAACCGTTCTCCGTCACGCAGTGAGCCACATCGATGCCCTTCCAAGCGCCGTCTTCCCTCATGCAAAAGGCAACTTCAGCACAGCTCACACATGTGAGGCCCGATTTGCCAATAGCCCGGCAGACGCTGTCCGCATCGGCGGCAACACTACCAACAGTCACCGTAAAAATTAGCAGCTACAAATTATGAAAAATTATTGTCTTAGTTACTATTTTGGGTAGTAAACAAAACGGACCGTAATAGCAAACTTGATGGAGTTTAGTTTCATTATTGCTTAAGGAAATTATATTCACTTGTAGGTTATAATTTATTGATTTCACTAATTTATTTTTTATGTTCCAAATATGTTTCTATTTTAATTATTGTTTTTTTTTTTGTTTTTTATGTATTATTGTAAATAAATAAAATTTATTAGCAGTTGAAGCGAAGCATCCGCACTAAAAACGTAAACTGTGCTCTTTCAAAAGGCCAACTGTCACTTTTATAATCCACGCTGCACAATTTTTTTAAAGTTACTAATTACATTTATCTATTGAGTGCCAGTAAGTGATGTAATTCCTGATTATTTTCATGTTTTTGATATAGGAAAAGCAAATACCTGTTGTGGCATAACAGTTTTTAATTATTGAGAGATTGTTGCAGAACATAAATATTGTCGAATATCACACATTCACCAAGCTTGGGTTATTCTCAGAAGTCAAGAGAACTGTTTGGGTACCAATTGAAATAAATTTACAGCTGATGTGTTAAAAGTAAAAAAGAATAAAACCGTTTTTAACT
This sequence comes from Melieria omissa, assembly GCA_963971225.1. Lineage (NCBI taxonomy): Eukaryota > Metazoa > Arthropoda > Insecta > Diptera > Ulidiidae > Melieria > Melieria omissa. Next base: position 126,189,782 of record OZ020268.1, on the reverse strand, counting down.
CTTAGATTCTTTAAAACTGTAACAGACAGAACTTTATTCAGACATTCTTATTAAATACTTAAAGTACATATCCGTTTGTACTTAAACGAAGCGCTTCATGAGAACCGTTCAGTCGTTCTATTTCAAATCTTCCTTTAATCGTTACATTTCTCACACATATTTAGGTTAAGGCCGAACAATTGTCTTAAGCCGAGTACTGGAACACGTCCGTTTTAAATTTTAACTGTCAGCGAAAATTTGCAATTATTTGTCTGAAGTATAGCAAAGTGTTAGTTGGATGCATTCGCATTGCTGCAGTCGCCCAGCGCGCACGCCGCAAACAGCGCATTGAAGTACGAGCCGCTGGGGCACTTGATGTGACGCCTCGTGCCATTCACGCCCGAGCAGTAGTAGTACATGCGGCAATCGTCCCGATCGGCGTACAGACCCGCATCGGTGCACTGCCGCGGCACGGCTGTGCTGTTGCCCGGATTAGCGGGATCGCTGGGATCGGCAGTGGGAAAGGGCGGCCGGCTGGTCGACGAACCGGAGGTCGCCTTGCAGTAGTAGCCGTCGAAGAACTCGCCATCGGCGCAGCGGTACAGCGTCGGATAGAGGACGCGTTGGTCCTGATTCAGCAGCGCCTTGCAAATGTAGAAAATGTTGGCATTGCTGGGCCAGGCGTGCGCCTCGCCAGCGCTGCTGCACTGAAACTGCTTCTGCTGGCAGCTGATGTCCTGCAGCGACAGCGAGCACTGGCCCGACGCGGCGCTGAACGCCTTATCGCCGCCGCAATCCACGTTGGCCGAGACCAGGGTGGCGCCCACAAAATAGCACATGTGATACTTCTGGCAGTCGTACGGATCGGGAAAGACGCCGTGCGACGTGCACGGAAAGTTGCCCTCGACGGCGAACGGATGGCAGGGACCGGTCGCGTTGCTGCACTTGCCCAGCCGCGCGTTGCAGTAGAAGCCGTTCTGCGTGTCGCACGCCTCGACCGGTATGTTGACCCAGCCGCTGGAGTGACGCACGCAGGTGGAGAGCAACTCGCACGACTCGCAAATCAGTCCGGGCGTCTGGCGGCTGTCGCAAGCGCCCGTCTCGCGTGGCATAACGCGGCGGTCATCGGGCGCAAAGACTCGTGCTGCCGCCACGCCCAACAACAAGCACGTGAGCTGAAAAATGGAGTTCAGTGTTAGGACTCATGAAATGGATATCCTGAAGCTCGATGTGAAAATGAATTTATTTAAGTTGGCAACAATAGCGAGATGGTGAATGGATAAAAGATATGCAATTACCACAAATGTTGAAAACATTTTAATGAAAAAATATGTACGCCAATTCCTTGCAATGTCGCTGATGCAAAAATATTTCTTTAATTTTACAATAAATCTTTAAAAATTGCACTTAATTGACACTTCCTGTGCACGCGTGTCCAAAAAACAACCAAACAGTTGAGATAACGTCTTCAGTTGGAAATGTCGTTTAAAGTTGCGCGCCTGACGATGCAACCAACTCAAAGTTTATAAACGCTCTGAAGGCAGATCACAAAAGAATCTCAAATAAAAGCGCAAAGATAGCATTTACTTTTTTGAGTAAATAGTAGAGAGGCGAAATTGTGCGAATACACCTGGCACGGCTGCCTTATATCCCTACAAGTGCGGCAAGAGATGACAGACACATAAACATAGCTAATTAGATGCTCTTATTATCTAAAATACGAGGTGCTCTTGTAATTTTTTCAAACTGACATTATTCAATATTAAGTTTAAATTTTGAATTTTCTGTGATACTAATTCGTAACGTCTGGAACATTGTACTTCTCGTTGAAGAAACACTTTCTGGAAAATGTCTGTCACATGTTTTAACCGATTTGATTTGCTCACTTAACCCTTTCGCTACAGGTTTTTACTGGAGAAAGTTAAAATTTTTAATTTTACGTTTTAAGCTTCTATGTGGTTATATTAGCAACGACAACAACAACAACATAAGAGCAACATTCTATAAAAAATTTTTCAATTTGTATACTCGAACCCTGCAACCACATTGTTGTGGCTGTAATAATTTCTTAAACATAAAACTTTTAACGCATAACGTAAATATTTATTGAATATTTCTTCATTAACTTCAGCCAAAATTTTAAAAAAAGTATATGAATTGAACGAAAACGTCAAATTAAAAGTTATCTAAAGTTTTCTTCTTCTTCTTCCTTTACTATGTCAAGATATACTATTACAAAAACATGTATACTTCTCTTCTTTAAACTTTAATATTAAGTTTATTAATTTCGTATTTTTCCTACTTCAAACTATTCTAAGGACCAACAAAAAATGTATTCTTGAAACCACAGAAGGTTCAGACGTCCACAAAGTAGCATGTTGCCATATGGCAACAAAATAGCGAAAGGGTTAATCAGTGTCACACAACTCGATAAAGCAAAACATTACTAAACAGAGCACTTACACATATCAATCTGGCATTTAGCGTCAGGTGTCGATATGTAGGCATCTGTGCTTACAGGGCGTAGAGCGTCTTTTGTTACATCTGATATCGAAGACGAGAAAATTCGACTACCTACCTGAAACTAAACTTGCAGTGACGTTCCAAAGGGGACAATTTGGGCCACTTTGTTCGGGCACAGGCCGTAAAATTTCTAAATTGGGAAAAATAACTGCCGAAACCAAAATACAAACAGTGCTTGAAAAATATGTTAATTTATATAATGTGCAACACATTGATATGGCCAGCTACATACATACATATAGTATGTGCTCAATATAAATCGCAGTATTAACGCAAATTTTTGTGCGTCATTTGTGCCTCTGGTCGATAAAATAAATAATGAGATAACGGCATTCATGTCAACGCATAATATATGAACATACTGCTTATGCATAGTTACATATGTATATTTAAGCATTATAAATGTGTTACATCTCCCCTTACCCTCCATGCTTCGACGCTCATGACATTAGCGGTATCGGTGCATATCGTATGTATGTGCCATCACTATCAACGCAGCGCCCAAAAATCTCTACCAATATTTACCAAACTTGTGTATTTCGTTTTCTATTGGGAAATAACTCTAATGACTCAATTCTCTTCCTCAAATGCTGCGTGATTGGTTTTTGACATTTCGTTGTCGTTTACCGATAGAATCGTCTATTTGTATCTGCACAACCATGGCAACAAGCACATTCAATTTATCGAATGATCGCTACGCCCGAGACTATGCGCTCCACTTCCTCACTATTCATTCGTTCGTTCGATCTCTTCAAATATGTGCATATCTATATCAATCAATAAATAATGCCTTTTTTTGGCGTTCGTTTTGCACATCCCAACAGTGGCTGCTCTCTGTTTAAATCTGCTAAAAAGTTGCTACTACAAACAACAATAATAAATAAAATATATGCGATTTAGAAAAAAGCTAAAAGCCGCAATGTTGACAGTTTTGTGAGTTGGAAAAAATTTAAGTAAAACTACATTCAAAGTACATAGAAAGTAATAAAAGCATTTGTGGAGGTTAATATTTAAATATTTATTTATTAGATTAAAACAAAATCAGTTGAAGAATGTCGAGAAACTTTGGCTGAAAAAATTTAGGCAAAGTGATTAATGATAATCTATTCAAATTATCGAGAAGCTCAGTGCTCTGCATATTCTGTATACTCTTCGAAACAAACATCATCAGTTTCAAGATTAAGGAACATCCGACCATTTGGTTGGACTATTAACCATTAATATACCGCTGAAAGATCTTTAGATAAAGAAAATTTTAGCCCCTGGGACTATTACAATTACATGGAACTTTTGAACATCAGAATGAGGCCCCCTTTGACCTCGCACAACTCACTTTTAACAAATATTTGTGTGTTTTTTACTAGTTTATTTTTACAATAAATTTCATATAACTTTAATAAGAAAATTAAATGTTTATGTAGAGAAAACAACTGCGGTGCCAAGTGCTGATAACACAAAATTATTTTTTCAGGCTAATACTAGATTACATTGAACCCAAATGCGTGATTTGGGTAACACTTCTCGAATGCGAAGCCAAATCACACATTTCTCCATACAAATTCAAATCTGTGAAATGACTCATTTCAACAAAACGAAGAAGCAAATGCGATAAAGCAAAATGCCAATTTTATCGAACGCATGACAACATTAAGGGCCGTTTTCTCATCCTCCCGTTAACTTTAAAGTTCACTTTAACGGGCGGATAAACGCATTTTCGTTTTCTCATCTGCCCGTTAAGCTATCCTCCCGATAAAATTTACCGGAAGGATTGAGTTCCTGTTAAATTTTAAAGTGAACTTTAAGTGGAAGTGGTGCCAAGTACATGCATATGTTTGTTTACAAACAAAAAACAGCTGATAATGAAATTACAATTTGAAATGAAATTTAAATTTGAGATCTTTCGGTATGGAAAATAGGCGTGTTTCTTAAATTCATGCACTGGAAGACGCTTTTGAAAGTACGGAGTCACAAAATGCGGCAAATATAACATATAACAGCCAATTTGACTATTTCACTGCTTTGCACTGCTGACATGTCCAATCGCTGCTGGGCCGCCACCTGTGCGATACGTCTCGCTCTTCTGCGCTGCAAGTTCCAGCTTGGACTTGCGCTTCAAGCTGTCAAACTTGTCCCTCAACGATTTCCAACGTCGGGACACGCCCCATTTGCCAGTAAAAGCATCAACAAGATTTTGCCAGGCAAAATTTTTATTTTTTCCTTCAAAAATAATTATAATTTTTCACAAACAGCTGATTGCGCCGCCAAGTGCTGCCCAATGCTGACCAGTGATGCCAAAAAATCAGACCTGTTAAGTTTATATTTATCAGGAAGATGAGAAAACGAAAATATTTACCGGCGACTTTAAAGTGACCTTTAGCTAAAGTTCACTTTAGCTACCGGTCACTTTAACGGGAAGATGAGAAAACGGCCCTAAGACGCTTTCAAAAGCTTCAAAAGCTGTTCTGACTCAATTGAAATTACGCATTCGGGCTCAATGTAAAAGTTATATATTACTACGTTTACATTGAGCATAAATGCGTCATTTTAAGTGTTTACATTGCCTCATTTGCATTTTGTTTCGCAACGAATGTCAAATGCTCAATGCTCATGTCCTCTTGCCGCAGCTCATATACTGCAATATTTGAATACATGTATATTACATACCTTAGATGCTAAGAATATTCTATATATTTCAACCAGACAAAAATTTAAATTCAAAATTTCCATTTTGATAATTTTTGTTTGTTTTCATATTGCACTGTCAAAATGAAGCAACAGCTTTTGAAGCTTTTGAAAGCGGTTTCATTTTGAGATGCGTTTGATAAAATTGGTCATGTTTTATCGCATTTGCTTCGTCGTTTTGTTGAAATGAGTGATTTCATAGATTCGAATTTGTATGGGGAAATGCTTGATTTGGCTTCGCATTTGAAAATTTTTCCCCAAATCACTCATTTGGGCTCAATGTAAATGTAGTATAACACGTAATTTCATTTCATTTGAATGCCACGCTCCGGCAACGCTGCATTCAGCTACCAAAAACATTTTTGAACCGTCAAACAAAATTGGCAGCACTCCTCCAGCTGTTCATCAACCAATGTAGCCGCATTGGTGTCAACAAAACAATAATTGTTTGAACGAACGCACTAAACAATATTTTTTAAATCACTAACATTTTCTCGATTATCAAATATTTATTCTGTTATTAAGGAAGGACTCTTATATATGGGCGGTTGAGAAGGGGGATAAAATTTGGTGGGGGGGTAGGGGGCGGTCCGCATATATCCCCCTTGAAAGGAAAACCGTCGGAAATGTATAGTTTTTTTTTAATTAATTTTTTAAATTTTACCTTCGAATCGAGAAAACTCGTAATTACTTGCCAATGAGGTGGAATAGTTAGGTGGAAAAAGAGGGGAGAGGGGTAATAACCCTCTTAAGTGCAAGTAGGGCTTCAGATTCAGTCAAATATTTACAGTATTTCTGTATTCAATCTCCTTTTGTGTGGCCGGCCTTCGGCCGGGCGCTTGAAAAATAACCCTCATAGGAGCAACTAGTGTGCCGGAGCATCAGTAATGTGCTAACAGTATTTCTGTATTCAAACTCCTTTTGTGTGGCCGGCCTTCGGCCGAGCGCTTGAAAAATAACCCTCATAGGAGCAACTAGTGTGCCGGAGCATCAGTAATGTGCTAACAGTATTTCTGTTTCAAACTCCTTTTGTGTGGCCGGCCTTCGGCCGGGCGCTTGAAAAATAACCCTCATAGGAGCAACTAGTGTGCCGGAGCATCAGTAATGTGCTAACAGTATTTCTGTATTCAAACTCCTTTTGTGTAGCTGGCCTTCGGCCGGGCGCTTGAAAAATAACCCTCATAGGAGCAACTAGTGTGCCGGAGCATCAGTAATGTGCTAACAGTATTTCTGTATTCAAACTCCTTTTGTGTGGCCGGCCTTCGGCCGGGCGCTTGAAAAATAACCCTCATAGGAGCAACTAGTGTGCCGGAGCATCAGTAATGTGCTAACAGTATTTCTGTATTCAAACCCCTTTTGTGTGGCCGACCTTCGGCCGGGCGCTTGAAAAATAACCCTCATAGGAGCAACTAGTGTGCCGGAGCATCAGTAATGTGCTAACAGTATTTCTGCATTCAAATCCCTTCTGTGTGATCGGCCTTCGGCCGGGCGCTTGAAAACTAACCCTCATAGGAGCAACCATTGTGCCGGAGCAACCAAGGTGCTAACAGTATTTCTGCATAAATTCATGAATAAAATTTACATTTATACTGAATTTTAACATTTCAAAATGGCAATGCTGTCGATATTTCTCGAGCTTTTATCCTAGTGTGAATGCCAGTTGTATTGAGTGGAAGAAGAAGTGTAAAATTGCAAGACGATTTTTGTGATTTTAAAAAATTAATAACTTAAAAACTAGAGAACTCCGACGACTAAAAATTTAAAATTACTCGTTTATTAGTGAATACTACCTACCATAAAAATTTCAGTGCGCTAGCTCACCGCCCATATATAAGAGACTAGCCGTTATTAATTCATCGACCACATTCCGAAGCTTCTGCATTAAAATTGTCTTAGCATGGCAATTAATTTATTCGCGTTCATCTGGCAACACCGATGGCTGAAGTTTATTTTGTAACAAAAATCGGTCGAAAGCATGCAGGAATTCTAAATAAAATGTAAATAAATATTAACAGGTAAGACGCAACACACTTTCATAAACACAAAATATGGAATTCCTGCATGAGTCGATCGCACTCGGTGTTGACCTGTTAATTCTGGGCCTGTGCGTCAAGGAGTATGTCAGCTATAAGAAGAACATCAACTGCCTGAAGGTTAGTTTTAGTTCGCTCTTGGACAGCAAAAATATACATTTTCGATTTGTAGGCTGCACCTCAGCTACCCATCGATGCCGATCTGAAGAAGTATGTGGCGTCGCAAAAGGACAAGAGAGTGCCGTATGCTGTGGTACGCGGCACAGTTGCGCCCATCGGCATTCCGATGCGCAGCGTCATGTCGCCGTCGGTGACCGGTGTGCTGCAGGTTATCAAATTGAGGTGACGACGCGTTAGCAGCAAATGTTGTTCCAACCACACACACACATACACTGAGTGTTCTGCTTTGCATTTCGCAGTGAGCATCGCGTGACACGCGGCTTTGCCGGTTTCTGGACAGAACAGCGCAAACTCATACATGTCTCCTCCAACGAGATGCCCTTCGAGCTGCGCAACAATGAGAACAGCGTTGAGATAATTGACGCGCTGTCGGCGGCCGTCTTGGACATGGATGTCGTCTATGACAACTATGAGCCCTCGTCGTTGTCCTTCTTCGATCATGTGTTTGGCTTCTTCTCTGGGGTCAGGCAAAAAGGTCTACAGACGACGGAAGAGGTGCTGCGCGATGGCAGCTTCATTACGGCTATAGGTGAGCTGGAGTTGGACGGGAAGTCATTGCGCCTGCAGCCGTCACCTGTGGGACCGCTTTTTCTGACCACGGCCACCAAATCGACACTGATCAAGAAATTCGAAGAGGCCAAATCATCAATGCTGTAAGTACTTGATGCTGATTTTTGGCCAGCAACATCCTTCTGTTCCAGTCGGTATATACAAAACATATTTTTAATTCCATTTTCTAAAAACCGTTTAAAATTTTCACCAGCGTGAAGATCGTTGTGTGCGGCACCATATCTGCAGTCTTAATCGGCTTTATTGCACGCAAGTTCTACGTGAAAAAGAAACAAGAACGCGACGAACGCAAAATCAAGGAAACGCTGGAGAAGGAGCGTCGTGAGAGACGTGCGCGCACACGCCCACTCAACCTTACTACCGAACAATTGTGCGTTGTATGTTCGACAAACCCCAAAGAGGTGGGTTCTACCCGCTTTCATACCAGCTTCGAACAAATTAAGATGAGGTTTTATATTTAACAGGTGATTATACTGCCGTGTGGTCATGTGTGCATCTGTGAGGATTGTTCCGAAAAGATCCGTGCTTCGTGCCCCGTTTGTCGTGGCAAAATTTCAACCAAAGCAGCAGCCTTCATTGCCTAAATATTTCAGTTTCAATCTAAATTAGTTTTAGATTCTGGGCGGGATAGAACAACGCAATTCGTGATCGACACACCGCACAAAGTGTGCTTTGACACGCGTTCACCATTAGTGGAGAAATTAATTTATTGATATATGTATTGTTTTAACATAATTTAGCAGCAACATAATGAAATTGAGTATCAAACAAAGTTAACAGCAAAGTAATAGCGAACCCAATGGCTGCCTCATTAAGTATGTAGAAAATCAGAACTAATTGAATATCAAATAAACCCGAAACGGTAGCGAACATCACGCTTAGCTGGTCGCCATAAGTTGTCTGTATTTGCGTTGATCCTGCAGCATTTCCAGAAACACTGCGTATTTGCGATTATGAAAGTCTTGCGTCTGCAGGCGTGGCTTCAGTAATTTACCAGTGCCACCCATGGCATTGGAGGCTTCCTAAAAAAACATAAAATCAAAGTAGATCAATTTATGAAAAGTGACTTCAAATTCTCAGCGTAAGCCAACCTCGAGACTGTTGTAAACTTTAGCCGCACAAGCACCCAACATGGCCGCACCAACCAGCACCATTTCCTGTTCGTTGGGCACCACAGCGGGAAGTTGGCAAATGTTCGCATGGCTCTGCACGTACACAACGTTCTTCGCCATACCGCCGCCAAACAGCAGCGTTTCGAAACCGACTCGTTTGTAGTTGCTTACTAAATTCTCGATAATATGTCGCGTGCCATACTGCGGCGTAAACAAATGTAAAAACAACTGATCTATTTAAATCTATGCACCGCTCACCGCCAACGCCTGCACAAATGCTAAATACAACACAGCCAACGATTCCTCATCCACATTCAATCCCAGACCAGATAACTGCAAAAGCAAGTTGTGTGAGTAACCTGCGCCCACCGCTACCCTCCCACAAAAAGACATTCAACTAACCATGCCGCGAAGACTGGGATCGGCAATGGGAGAGCGATTGCCATGAAAGTCCGGCCACACATGCAGGTCCTTGGTCAAATAGCATGGATCGTCGAAGCCTCGCTCGTCAGCCATTTTTTGCAGCAATCGATTCAGATATGTGTATATGTGCCTGGCAAGTGTTGCGAAAACAAGGTTTAGACAGAAATCATGTAATAAATAGCTCCGCACACACTCACTCATTATGCTTAAGCTTCGCCTTGACTTGCCCGTACTGAGGGTGTGTCTTGATGACGTGATCCAACAGCAGACCCGTGACGCTTTGGCCACCTTCGTTGAGGTAGAAATGCGGCATGATTGCGCCGAGGTAGGGACCCCAAACTCCGCGCGCCGCACACGGCTGCACCGTCAGGCTCATATGGCACGTGGACGTGCCACAAATCAACGCCAGCTTACTCTGCAAGTCGCCGATCGCAGTGCGGCAGCCAAACATACCCAAAGCACCGGCGTGCGCATCAATCAGCGAAGTGCCCACCACGGTGCCCGGGAGCAGCTGTAGCTCCTCTGCAGCCCGCACGCTTAAGCCTAATCAAAAAGAAAATTAGAACAAATACCGCCGCATCGATACCAAAACACACACACACCCTGAGCAATTGGCTGACCCGGCTCCTTCACTACGCTGCCGATAATCGCAAAGTTATTGTCGCACAGGTCCTCCAAGCCAATCTGTTGCAGAAACTCTGCGTCCCAGCACATCTTCAGCGCGTCATAATTCCACTTGCACACCACGGAACACAGAGAACGCGTATCGCAGTCGGTGCTGCGCCACGTCAGAAAGTCGGGCAAGTCGAAGGCGCGCCAAATTTTCGACCACGTCGACGAGGCGTTGCGCTTCAGCCACAGCAGCTTGGGCATTTCCATCTCCACAGACACCTGGCCGCCCACATGATCCAGCAAATGGTACTCTGTGGCATTAATGTGGTTGGCCTCCGCGTGCGCACGATGGTCCATCCAAAGTATAACGTTCTGCGCCGGATTGCCGTTTCCGCTCACCGACAACGGCGCACCATTTGCGCCCAATATAACTAACGAACAAGTGGCGTCGAATGAAATGGCGACCACCTCCTCCTTTTGTACATTGCTGGTGACATCCTGCGAAAAAGTTGTAGTAGTTGCAAATGAAAATTAATTTTATGCAATTCAAATGTAAATTGTAAAATGTAAAAATAGGAAATTAATAACCATATGGATTAGTACGATTAACACAGTTGTTAGATAAAGAAAATACAATTTTAATTGACTTTATTGCAAATGACAAAACTCGTAGGCACGAGAGAAATCTATGTTTTGGATAGCATATTATCCTTAAAAACGACGATTCATCTCTAATAGCTACATACCAGTTTAGTAACGACCTTTCACTTTTAAGCGCTTGAAGGAGACACAGAGGAGACTTTGGTAGCGGCGTGTGTCAGCACTCAGAATGCAGCATCGGAGTTCATTTGACCAAATAATTTAAGGAATAACACACACATCTTTCAACAAAAAAAGTATAAATACAAATAATATACAATTTATAGCTTAAAATCAAATTTATTAAAACGTAAATTAGAGTTTAATAGTTAGTCATGGAAAAATACAGAAAAAAAATATTCGCAAAATTCCAATAAATATTGAGATATGTTTGTACAATTCAGCTTCTCAAACTCAAAAGCGCACCGAACGCTTAAGCATCGATTGCAAAAGTGTTTGGCTTTTTCAAAATTATTCAAAGTTTTACGCACCCCACACCTCTCCCTAAAGGGAACATGTACTTTGTTATTCAAATTTAAAATTTTCTGCTTGTTTATTCATTCAGCCAAATCAGTTATCACTATAAAAAACTGTTTATGCTGTTGATTAGTCTTATCAACGTTCACATCGGAAGGTTAAACAGGCAGCAAATAGTTATCAGTTTTGTTGTTGCATCCACACCTAATGAAATAATTGACTATAGCAAGAGGGCTCACCTTCACACAGTAGCAGACAGCACTCCAAATATTCTCAGACGACTGCTCGTAGTGCTTGGGTTCGGGATTCCACGTTTCTATGGCTTTGGTGCACTGCTTCAGCACTTTGCCGTCAGATGTGACCAATGCGGCACGCGCACTGGACGTACCGACATCCACACCAATGAAATATATCTTCGGCATGATCACCAGTTCCTAAACCGGTTGCGTCTCACAGTCTCGTTATGGGTGCAGCTCACGAAATGTGCACACGAATGTAAACTGCAATAAACTAACCATAAACGGCCGAGCACAGTGTCAATTAACAAAGTGCAAGAGAAGCTTTGCGTCGAAGTGCCGATTGTGGTGCTGCGCCTACCACCTACAGCTGCGGTCTGAGCGGCAAACCGAACGATAAGCTTTAAAGTGCTCGAGCCGAGTCTTATCGTTAGCGTACAGTGACGTTCCGCAATACCTCCTGATCGCAATAACTTTTCATTTATATTGTTTAGTTTTTCTTGTTGCAACGAGTTTTTCAAATAGACACAAGAATCAAGCAACAGCGCAACAAATCAAACGGTTGTCATCAGTGACCAGTTGGTAGTGCAACTGCTTAGCTCCTCGAATACTCGTGTAATGGGACACACTATGTGCCTATAAAGTGCGGCGTCTACTGCCGCTTCTCGACCTAACCTAATCTACCTAACCTCACATTTATTATAAAAATTAATTATTATATTAAAATTTCTTTTTTTATGAAAATAAATTTATAAATCAAATTGTTTGCCATTTCTTATTTGTCGTTAACATAAGCTAACGTTTCATATGCTTAAAAAATTCACAATTAACCTAAACCGCGTAGTTGGCAACGTTACAGTGGGCCGGCACAACATCAGCTGATTTTTGTTTATGTTTAATCTACGAGAATTGTGGCGCTAATATTGAGGCATGGTGCGTATTAAAAATCGGTAAGTCCAAGAAATGCGTCCCACATCGACAATCACTGCAGAATTGCAATCCTTGCAGCTACATAGTGGTGCGCATAGTGCCGCAGGTGCCCGCCAAAGTGCTGCACTTCAACGACGGCACCCTCGCCAGGTGCGTGCTACAGCACGTGAAGAAGTTCTACGGCGACTACGGGCTGGGCACCATCGAACATGGATTCCGCATTAAATACTGCAACGAAAGCACAAAGATCGCCATTATACGATGCCTGCATCAAACGCATCGGCACGTCACCAGCACGTTGCCGCTGATCACCATGGTGGGTCCACCAAAATTCACCAGTACCGAGACATTTCACTATCGAGATTCTTATGTTTTGCAGATCGGCACTGTGCGAGCCAAATTCCAGACACTCTATGTCGGCGCCACAATAATGCAATGCAACAAATTCATCATCAGACATCAGCAGCAATTTCTGGACAGTATGGTGGGACAAATTGCTTCGTCCAAAGAGCGACAAGATCTCATAAAACGTGTGATGGAATTCGACTTGGAATAATAAATGCGCAACTTAGAGTTTCGTTCAATAGCGAAATGTTTGCTTTTTAAAAATAAAATTAACAGCAAATATTTAACAAATAATCTTCAATTAACTGCCACCTTCACCTACAACCCCATAGCTCAAAATCGGCTCCTCTATTGCTCAACAAAACATCCAAATATGTATAACTATATATTTGTGTATGTACAATATTCTTTACAATTGTGTGTATATAATTACTCGATTCTTTGCATAGCCAGCTCTAAGTTTCGCATAATTAATATCGCTTAAATAAAATTGCTACTATATAAAAAAAGCCCCTAATTTTGGTATGTCGCAGCAGTGCTGAATGTGCGTGCGTCCAACGCCGCTGAAGTCTCTTGCATCTATTAACTTCAAACCTCCATCAAAAATTTGCGACTCGTGGATTTTTCCCAGCGACTAAACATATAGAAAGCGTTTTTCAACTTGTGCTCCAGATCGCGCAGCGACATTTTGTGTTTCTTGCTGTACACATTCAGGAAAATTCCCAGCACAACCACCAGTCCCGACCACAAGTACCTGCAGTCAAAGAAAATGTATAATTAGACATTGCCCAGCAGAAATTACTACTTTCTACTTACTGCCACGAAAAAGGCTTGCTAAACAAAACGAACGATATGGCTATCGTCACTGCTTTCCTGGCGGTAGTCACCGTTGCAGCCACCGGAGCGCCACTGCTGCGCACCAGCGCCAGAACAAACTGTATGCCCAAGTAGCCCGACAAACTGAACAAAAAGCCATAGCCGAATGTCTCGCGAGGATGCTGAAACGAAAAGCAGCACAATTATTGCATAAACAATTTTTAGTCTTTTTTATTGAGGTTAGCGCATCTCACCAGCCAACAGAACGCCAGGCCATCGAAAAAGTCCCCGGTTAGTAGCATGATCACCAACAGATACACAAAGCCCAGCCCGTATGAGTAGAGAACCACCTCGCTGCTGGGCGCCCGATGCTCGCGCATTGCCTTCTCCTGCACATTGCCAATGGCCGCATCGCACAGCAGCGCCGCCGAAATCATTGCCACGCCCAGTGCATTAAAATTGGGAGACACCTGCGAGTCGGCGAGTGTGAACCAGGCCAGCCCCACACACATTGCCAGTGCTGCCGCAAAATCCAACGGCCCGTAGCGTTTGCCTTGTATGAGAATGCTGCCCACCATTACGGGAATCAGCTTGCAGCACTTGAAGATCACCTGTGTCGGATAGTTGAGGAAGCCGAGACTCGAATTGGAGAAACCCATAGTGCCGAGAGTGAGTGCCGCCAGCAGCAGATAGGTGCGCATCGGAATGCAACGCTGCAGCAGTGAGGCGGTGCCGCTGCGATGCTCCTCCACATGACGCTCTACCACGCCGAAACAAACGTAGTATCCAAACTGAATGAGCGTAAGAAACCAACCGAACGGCTTGAAGCCCTCCAACGTAAAAATCAACTCCTGCAGGTAGCCATACAACAAAAAAAGTGAAAATACGCCCGCGCAGCTCAGCAGGAATTGTGCAGTGCGATTGTAGTGTGTCAGCTCGAAACAGAGAATGCGCAGCTCTGGGACATCGTTCGAAGCGGAAGCAGTCGCTTTTCCAGCACCGCCGCTGCTGTGACCGCTCATTGCCTCTGTGAATACAAGGAACAACCACTAGTGACAGTCTATCGATTGCAGCCAATTGCCAAACACTTCAAGCTGCTTATCTGCTAAAATTGCATGTCGTCGTCTCTTGCACTAGAAAACTGCGGCACAGCCAAAATGCCCAAATAACACTCGAGTTGGGAGGAATTTGTTTACAATTTACAGCGGCGGCATGTAGTGTTGGCAGGCTTTGTTGCACGCGATGCGGTTTGCCTACCGGGACTAGCAACACTGGCAGTTGTCATTTGCAAGTTGCGAAAACCAACGCGCCACTGACACAAACGGTTGCAACGAATGAAAAAGTTCGGCTGCGTTGTTGTAGCTTACACCGGGTACTACGCGTATGCCTGTAAAATTCAGATGTAAAGTTCAGATGCCGGGCAACAGTTGTGATTTTAACAACAATTGAAATACGAAACTTCACAATTAATCAACAATTGTCACTTATATGCGGTTAAAAGCCAAAGCCGAAGCCAGTTGACTAATTTGTTTCTACTACGGTTTTATGCCACTTGAACTCTGCAACCCGGAGTGTCGCCTTTCACACAGCTGAACTCAACTATCAAAAAGAATGGAAAAAAGATTTGGCCCGGCGCATTGAATATGGCGTCCAGGAAAAAAGATTGACATTCGAGTTTTTATTACTGGTGAAAATTTTGGCAAACAAGTTTCCGATCTACATAGCCCACTAGAAAGCTGCGTTCACAACAAATTATGAACATGGATGGACCGCCACCACCGCGAGGTAAGTCAAGCACACAACGATGCCAGCAATTTTATCGCCGTCTGCAGCGCAAGTTCTTGTGGCCATGCCAGCACCCCCCGCCCAACAAGACTCCCACCTACAATTTGTTGGCGCAAATGCCGATTTTCACAACAGAATAAACTAAATTGCTCCAAATTTGCTCGTCTCGTTGCAGATTCTAGTCTACGCAACATAATTGACAAATTGGCCGAGTTTGTGGCACGCAACGGGCCCGAATTCGAGATGATCACCAAGCAAAAGCAGCTGGGCAATCCCAAATTTGAATTCCTCTATGGGGGCGAGTTTGCTGGATACTATCAATATCGAGTGGCCGCCGAGCAAGCGTGTAAGACAACTACTTTTGATTTGTTTGATTTTTCGTATTGTCCGCTTAGCATTTAAGTACTCATTCGTTACAAACGAGTTTGCACTAGTTGCACTCAGTCGAACTCCTGCCACTATTTGCTAGCTATTCCTCAAACACACACATACTCAACACATAAATGATCTCATAAAAGAGAAACACTTTCAATCTAAAAGTCTACTGTGCGTTGCAGTTTTGAAACAACAAGGCTCACTCCCGCAGGCCTCTCCGCACCTTATGCCACCGCAACAACAGCAGCAGTCCCAACAACAACAACAATCGCTGCCACCAACATCGGTAGCGCTTTTTACACAGGGCCCGCCACCACAACTGCATCATCAACAGCAGCAAGTGCAATCGGCGCAGCCGAATTCCCACGACTCAAACGCCTTCGGTATGGGACAGCCACCCTCTGGCAACAATGCGCACATGTGGAACGCCAATTCAAATGCGGCGCCACAGTCCAATGGCAACAGTTTGGCCATCAGCCTGACGGCCCAAATCGAAGCCATTAACATGCAGCAGAGCAACCTGCGCGAACAGATACGTCAATCCGAGTCGAATCTCTCCGCACAACATTCGGTAATTTGCGATTTTATTTGATACTATTCCCAATAGTTAACTGAGCATTGCGATAAGTAAGAATTGCAAGGGCACACGTTGAGCCAGCATAGAAGCGAATAGGACTTGCAAGTTCCACTCTGCATAGATGGAGATTTGTTTTATATTAGAACTGTTTGAATACGCGAAAGTAGATAAAGGTTGTTTGCTGGCAATTTAAGTGAAGACTGCAAGTTTAATGCATTTATATATTTTAATTTTTTAAATATTTATATTTAAACATGAACAAGGCCCATAACTATGGATCGAAATGTTTGTCGAACATAGTGTGCCCAAAGACAATTGAAATAATGACGCGCACTCATCGTGCCCTGGCTAGGATTTTGTCTGGAGAGCCATTGCAATACTTCACGCTCTCTTTCCATTTAAACACGCTAAGAGATAATAAGGATTCATCTACTCTCGACAGCATCGACCAAAAAGCGAAAGCTTTAGGGACTTAAAAATTAGACTCAAACAATGTTTGTTCGCACTCTTTAGGTAAAGTCTATACTCAGCGTTGGGGAGTTGCATTATTCATCAATATCAAGAATTCAACAGTGTCTTCAGTGGGCTTAGGCTATTGAACCATTTCAGCTTCAATCACAACTTTTTACCTCGATTACTTCCTTTGTTAAAACATTGTGTAATTGAAGCCAATTATAACTTCCTGAAAGCGCAAAATATGCGAGAGTTTTTCCCCTGCAAAGTGCTCTGAAGCCATTCCCGCTTGTTCATTTACTTCCTTTCACTCTTTTACCAAAACACGTCTCGGAATTTTTCGTATTTAACCAGCTTTCGGTTAGCTTTCTTCTTCTGACTCTTCCATTTTTTTATTGTGTGTTCTGTAATTTGATATTTTCAAGTGTGAATTAAAGTGCTAAATTGTGAAATCAGCCGCCGAAAGGCGCTTTTGGCAAAACCGGTAAGAATACAATTTAATTTCAGCATTTGATACTATTATTATATATGTTCAGACGATCTTCTTTTCAGAATAAGGAGGCACACTCTGTAGACCCTCCTAACTGGTCTCTCACAAAACGGAACATTTCTCAATGGAGCTGTCAACTACTTCTTCGCACTCAAAGCTTACATATTGTATGAATACTTTAAAACATGCCAAACTAACTTTTGATTAAACTTTGCTATTTGATGTACTAAATGTGTATAACAAACATTAAAAATTATATTGTATTTCAACTACTTTTAAATTCGCGCGGCCAAGCCAAACAATGTCGATGTAGATTCAAAAATAATGTGCGATATTTTATATTCACTACTAAATTAGTGTTAAAATGTTTATGCAAACTTGACTCTTAGAGAACCAGTTCAATTCTTTCAGCATCCGAACTGAACTGTTGTATTCAATGCAATATTTCGAAGTTAATCTGCAAATTTTCCGTCCAAGAAATACTAAAATTGGGCGTTTTCTCATAGTTGATTGTCGGCCGATTTTGAACATTATTTTGTCAAAATTGTACATGCCTACTACAACAACGACGCACGTGGCAGTTTCGAATGATCTCTTATCGGCCGTGTCCACTCGTGCTCTCCTTGCTTTCGTTTTTCGTTGCCGCATCAGTTGTCTCACCTTCCATGGCAGTCAGTGCCTTTCCCCCTGCAATAATGCGCGCAGTGCTGCTCATCATGATATCCATTTATATATATATATTGCTTCTGTATTTCTTTTAATTAACAATTACACAATTTATTATGCGTTACATGTCTATATTGAAATTTTTGCTTTACTTGTATATTTTTAAAACCTCATATGACACAAAACCAAAAACCCAACCAAACAAACAAATACCAAAAAATACAAAAACCAAACCCCATATTCGACTTGATCTTGTCGCGAAAATTCGCCCCTGAACCGCACGAAATCTTTAGGCTCTGATGGCGCAACAGAAAAAACAAATCGAGGAGGCCATCGAGACGGCGCAGAATACTCTGCTGGAGAAGCAGGCGGATGAGAACGGCATCCCGCTGCGCGAGTACAACGCGGTGCTGCAGCCCATCATCGAGTCCTGCACCAAGGACAGCATCTCGTCAGGTAAATAGCCCGACTTGGCTCGGTCTCTTTTCATGTATTCGCTCTAAGTATGTTCGTATGTACATATGTAGTATGCAGGCCACAAGCGCTGCCATTGTAGTCCGCAATGCAATGCACGATTGCATTTGTGTGCATACTTTAGCTGTACTGTATTTGTTGTTTGATCCTTAATTAAGACACCTAAACTAAGTGTTGACAAAATGAAGTAACATTTTTGGTATTGCAATTTTAGGCAAAAACTGGATTTTACAGCATTCATCCGACAGCGCGAAAAACAATGTTGTTTTACAATATCTTTTAAAAAAGTATGCGTCAGTTAATTAATTACTTTTTACAATAATTTATTAACTAACTTCTTCGTCTTCTCTTCCACTCGTTGTGAGCGATAAGAAACGAAAATCGATTAAAAAAAGTACTAGGCGAATGTGCACAGGCTCTAGCTCTATCTGACCCACACCCAAAAGTCAATGACGGTCTTGTTTGAAACGCTGAAAATCACAATCGAAATTAAAATACAGAATTCAAGTCAAATTAGCTTTAAGTACAAACTTGCAACAGACGGTTAAAAGAATTTGCTCAGCCCTTGGCCGTTAATGACAGAAAAGTGCTTGTACCTTTAGCGACGACTCGACATAATTGCCTCATTCGAGTTAACGCGCAAGTGCTGGCGGCATTCGCAATGCTGCCCGCATGCATAGCGAGCATTAGTTAAAAGCGGACAGCGGTTGACGCGAAGAGAAAAGAAGCAAAATTAGCTGAAGATTGAAATGATCTGTAGACATGAGCACTACTTGCGCAGAGGGCAAGCGAACTCGAAAATATCCTTTGTTAATTTATTTTTAGGGCTTTGGTCAATGGTTCGACGTTTCAACAAAAATTGCATCTTATATATTTAGTAAATGATATACTCCATCACTGGTAAGTTGTGCACAAAAAACACTGCTCTGCTCTACATATGGACGAATGCATCATTCTAAACATGTTAAGATATTTCCAGAGGCCGTTAATAATTAGATAATAGTTTAAAAATGTAATAAATGTGCAGTTGTCTCAGAAAAAGATCAGCAAGCACGACAAAATGTTAAATTGTATGCGTTGTGTTCATTGTTCTTGTTCTCAAACAACTTCCGAAAATAATTGAAATGATATTTTAACTCTTATAAACTAATAAAAAGAAATTAAAGCCAAGATATTTTCAATTAGATGTTACTGCATTATGTGCTAAATCAAACCATTTTTGCTTGAGAACCCACGGAAATTTGTTATATGAAATATATATAGTTACGGCTAAAGTTTTCAAAAAGTGCAGTCATCCGATTTGGCTTGTGAACGGCTCATATGTAGAGCAATGAAAAAAAATATATGTTTATTTGTATGGTTAAATTTGGTTTATGCGATCAGCTGATGCATTAATTTCTTAATCAAATAATCAAGCAATTAATGCTTAGTAAAAAAAATAAAATTAAATTAAAAAAAAATTAAGTATTAGCCTGATTCACTACGGGTTAGTTGGTCAAACGTCGCGCAAAGTCCACCAACTGGTGTGAATGATATTTACGCATTCGTGACCGTTTGTAAAAGAGTTAGTGCAAATCATTATTGATGTTTTCAAGACACTCAACTAATCGCATAGCATTATTTTAAACCAAAAAGCATTAAATCTTAAATTTCTTTATGGTAAAATCTCTTAACGAACGTGTTCAATTTACAGCGTGCGCAAGAATTCACACGATCTGAAAAACAGTCTGGAGAATGTGGTGATCCCAATGTTTTGTAGCGCGGACTTGAGTAAGTTATGCTGCTATATGCAGTAGAATTCCCACTCTACATAAATTTTTCACTTCTCCGTGAATTCTCCAGTCGCCAATAGTGACCAACGCGCCAAGCTAACCAAACTGCTGTCGCTGTGGGAATCGAAGGCAAAGTTCTTTGACGCCTGTGTCATATCGAAGCTGCAGTCGCCCGACTCGTCCATGCAGGAATACAAGACAAATCTGCAGAATCTGCACCACGACATCGTAGCGAAGTTTGCCCAGTCCACCAAATCCACACTGGATAAGTACGTGACACCGTTAACAATTCTGCTTTTTGACATTGCATTCTCTTTCGTTTGCAGCTACCAAAAGCAGCACCAAATCTTTATACAGCACGCCACGCAGCAAATAACACAGCTCGAGCAGCAGAAACAGCAACTGGAACAGCAAATTCTGGCCTCGGTGTTGCCCAACACGGCTATAATGCCACCGCAGGCGCAGTCGCAGCCGCATCAGCAGCCGCCGCCGAATAAGATACCCGCACTTATGGCGCAGAAGATTTCAATGCCCGGTGCCGATGATTCCGTGGACCACATGAATCCGCCTGGCGTTGATGACAACTATGCGGCAGTGAACAACAACAACAGCAATCGCTATCAGCAACAGCAGCCGAACAGTATGTACGGCGGTAATGTCAACTTCCAGCCGCCGCCGGTCGTATCGGTGGGACAGCAGCAGCAGCAACAGCACAATCATTACGCGCACGAGGCTTTGCAACAAGTGCCGCCTAACTTCTTCATCCCCGATTTATCGAAGCCGCCACCTGGCTTTAGAGGCGCTGTGTCACCAGCGGCCGCCGTGGCGCAATTAGCGCCTGTGCTGCAACAGCAGTTCGCACAATTGACCAGCAACATTCCGTCTACGACCAACAGCGCCATTGACGGCATTAATCCCAATGCTCCCAATATCGATTTGTTGGCGCTGTCCGCTGCCGTGCAACTAGTTCAGAAGCAGCAATCGCAACAACTCACGCAGCAATCACACGCCCTTCCACACGGCCTCCAACTGATGGAGAACGCAGAAGAACAACAACAGCGACAGCAATCGCCGAGTGAAGAAGAGGAAGTGCCACCACCGCCACCCGCAATGACAGAAGTCGAGCAAAAGCCATCCGCACCGTACTATGATCTGCCTGCTGGCCTTATGGTACCGCTGATTCGCCTGGATGACTACAATTACAAGCCCCTTGAGCCGGCCGATATCCGTTTGCCACCGCCGGCTCCGCAAAGTGAACGGCTGACAAATGCGCTGACGGCCTTCTATGCACCACCCACTCACGATCGCCCGCGAGACACGTACGTACCTTCGTTACTAGCCAGCGTCTTTGTCATTTCTCCATGCTCCTTTCTTACTATCGTTTATTACAGCGAGGGTTGGGAAAAGCTGGGCTTATACGAGTACTACAAGGTAAAGAACGCAGCGAAAAAGCAAAAAGAGGAGGAAATTCAAAGTGGCGCGCGCGAAAAATCACGCTCCCCTACGCCCATTCTCGTGGATAAGCCCAAGACGAAGAAGATGAACAAACGCTGCTACCGGTGAGCCCAGTGCACCCATTCGCCGGCTTAATGATTAATGATTATTGTTTACTGTTACCACTGCTCTTTTAGTTCTAAGAGTCGCAGCCGCTCCAAGTCACGCTCGCCGTATCGTTCGCACTCACGCTCGCCACCATCACGTTCCAGTCGCCGCAATAATCGCTACAGCCAACGCAATCGCTCACCCCGCCGATCGCCGCCCCGGGAACGCACCGAACGTGATCGTGACCGCGAAAGAGAGCGAGATCGCGAACGCGACTCATCCAACAGCAGCCGAGAGAATCGAGTGGAGCGCAACAACACACGACGCGAGCGAGAGCGCTCTGTCACACCACCGAGCTTCTTGTAATTACAATTTTCCATCGTTCGACACCGCAAACCGACTAATATTGCGTATATTTTTCAGTGCCGGTAATTTCGCCAAGCCCAATGAATTCATTGAGGAATCGAATAAGGGACATCAAATGCTCATGAAAATGGGTTGGGCTGGCACCGGCACCGGTCTGGGCACCAAGCAACAGGGCATCGAACAGCCCATATCCGGTGGCGAGATCAGGGATCGGAAGGATATGTACAAGGTAGCACGACATGCAGCTTTTTTACATGGTTATAGAACACAAATCAAAATTGTTCTCTTCTTTCCGCATTGCATACAGGGTGTTGGCATCCAGCTGAACGATCCCTTCGAGAATTTCCGCAAAAACAAAGGCGCTGCATTCGTGCACCGTATGCGTGCACGAGACGAGAAAAGTTAAATAAATTTGTACAATTTGATGAAATTAAGAGCAAAAATTAAAATAAAGTTCAGTTATTTTAAACTCAATCAAGGATAATTATGTTACAAAAACCACATAAATCCTTTTCATGAACGTTTACATTCAAAAATATCTTCCAACATGTGTTCTTTTAACATTCTATTATAACCTAGCAAAACGAAAAAGTCAACAAAGACCACACACCATGTTGGTATGTACTAATGCTATGCCTCCACGCCATAAGCTGTGCTAGCCGCCTTTGCATTCACTTTCTCGAGCACCTGCAGCAGCCCTTTTCCGGGCCCGCATTCGAAGGTGCGTGGAAAATCGGCGCCCTGCTTGCGCTCGTACAGCATGTGCAGCGTCTGCTCCCACTTCACCGGACGCACAATCTGCAAGTTTCATATCACATTTAGCGATTACAATACACCAACGACTAGTCACTGGCGGGATGCTTACTTGCTTCGGCAGCTGTCGCAAAATGTGGCCCACATTCTTATATGGTTTTCCATCAACGTTCGAGTATACACGTATAAGCGGCTCCGTGATTTGTATCTTCTTCAGAGCCTTGCCGAAAGGTTCCACAGCCGCCTCCATGAGCGGCGTGTGAAAGGCTCCACTTACCGGCAGGCGCTTTAGGCGACGTATCTTTAGCGCTTTCGCGTTCGCCTCCAAGTACTCCAACGCCTCCACGTTACCCGCCACAACCTTGCAGTGCGGATACATGTAGTTGGCTATGCCACAGTACGGCGCTTCCACGCCGCGATCCAAACACCATTGCTGTGCCTTCGCACATGCATCGCCAATCTGAGTGTCCGGCCCATACAACACCAGCGCCATGGCACCGGCCACGGCGTCACAAGCCGCTTGCATCGCATTGGCGCGCACCTGCACCAGACGCAGCGCCTTGTCAAAGGGCAACGCGCCGGCGAACACTAGCGCTGTCAACTCGCCCAAGCTGAAACCGGCCGCGGCCACGCAGTTATCGATGGCGCGCGGCCGTTCCTCACGTAACTGCTCCAGCGCCGCCAGCGACGACACCATAACCGCCAGCTGCGCATGTTCGGTGCGATTCAGCTTTTCGCGCGGACCCTCCAAGCATACCTTCAGCAGATCGTACTGCAGCACCTCATTGGCCAGCTCGAAAATAGAACGCGCCGCCGGAAAGCGCATCAGCTGAGCAGCCATGCCCACATACTGTGTGCCCTGGCCAGGAAACAGCATTACCGACGTCTCCTTAGGATCGATAGATGCACGCTGTGTCGTGTCCATGCTCAGCTCTTGCATCAAATGCATCTGAGAGCGACTGGACTCTGATGTGTTGGTCTCAGGCGCCGGTTCAGCTTTTGCGATTTGAGCTGTACTCGCATCGATGCCATCACTCGTTCGACTGTTGCTTCTGCTCAACCGCCATGCTGGCTCAAGGCACTGTGTCGATCTCGAAGACAACACTCTCAACACAAATCTTGTGGACAGCAGCATTCCCACTTCGTCTGTTTACAAAATTCTCACATGTACAACCGGCAATTACCGACTTCGAACCAATGTCAGCTGATAGCCGTTAGCTAACAGATGTTCAGTAAAAATGCACTGCCGTACCCACATAGCTGTCGGTTGCGGCACTGCTCAACCATCGCCCTCGGGAATCAGCCCGTGCAGTTCGCTTGGAATAGTTGTTCTGCCATTGGATGAGGAGGGGTAATAGCGCAGGCGCCAAGTACTGGGGTTTATTTAAATAAGCACAAGTGGGACCGAACGGTTTTGCGGCGCGAGTGCATTGTAACAGTTACTGATTTGATTTTACTGAGTTGTTTTTATTTTACTTTGCCCTGACAAGGGGTGGGGAGATACCAACGGCGTGCAGCGCAGCGGTTGCCATAGGAATTTATGTTGTTCATCTGCCGCGTGGCAGAAGTCGGTGCACTTAGTTATTGCGAATTGCTGTAATAGCATTTAGTAGTGTTACACACAAATTTGCTAGCGCCTATTTTAAAGCGATGCGAATTTCCTTTAAATAATCAAACAAATGTCGCGTACAATCTACGACGTGCAACGAGATTTGGCGCGAAGCAGCGGCTTGGGTGCGGAGATCATTTGGGATTCGTAAGTGTTCTCTGCTGAAATTAGCAATGCATTCAATGATTACATCACAACGATGCTCTATATTCTATATGCAATGGAGACTAATCGCGCAAAATTGACTAATTGCAATGCTTTTATTCTTATTAGTTTGCCAATTTAACCCATTTTTGTTGCTATTGTAATTGTAGCCAGCATTAATTTTTTTCGTGCCAACTGCGCTGATTAAATAAAAAACTTTTACTCACAACACTTAAGTCTTTAATATTTATTAAAAGTATTCAACTTGTACTAAAGCAACAAATATATAAAGATATTGCTACAAAGATTATTAATTGTTATAATTTTTAAACAATTCTTTCTAATACTTACAATACTCTTACGATGAGACTTTACAAGTTCCAGAAATAAAAAAAGGAAAATAATGATACCAATCTTATGGAACAATTTTTTACGAACCTTAAGTGTTAGAATTTTGACTTGTTTTCAAAACACATCACAAAACACGTCTTCAACCACACATACTACATACCTAAGAGGAATTATGACAATGATTATTAACTGATGTCTCTTACAGTCTGGCAAAGGATCAATCGGATATTTTAAAAGAAAAAATCAAAACTCTGTTGCCGGACAATGGGAAAAATTCCAATAGACAGACCTTGCAGAAGGCACGCAATGACCTGTTTCGAAATGTTTGGCTACAACGTAAGTATTTACATTTAAATAGATAACATCTAATTTTTTATTAACTTTTTTAAATAATGTCAATTATAACAACATGACAGGGAAATACACAAATCGCGTTCTGCTCTCTGCCATTATTTACGTAATGGTAACTAAGGAGACCGATTTTGAATTGGCAAAACGATCGACGTCCTTCTCCTGCCATCCCGTCATTCGTACGCGGAAATGCATGAGTGAGTAGCTCAACTGATCATTGACGACAAATTGGCCACAACCATGATTTCATGACATGACATCATTTTTTATTTTCACATTGCTACAGATGCCGACAACAGCGCTGGTTGCTGTATGGTATTCATAGATGAGAATGGGCGTGTCTACCAAAACTGGAAGCAGTACCTGAAGAACAATGTCCTGCCGAAGGGTACCATGATTGTGCCAGCGAACGGTGTTTATACCCTCAACGATGATGACGAGGTTTAGTCAGAAAAAAATCATTGATACTTGTTGAGTCGCAAATTGAAATTGTTTTGCAGGTCAAACTAGAGCTGCATCCGACACCAGCTAAGAAAACGACACTTCTTTCCACCACAGGCAAAGTAGTCGGCATGTCCAGTCTGTTTGCCACGGCCCCACTTGCAGCCGCTGTGCTAGTACCCGTTGCCGCACCTGTGATGCTTGCTGCTACGGCAGTGACCCTAACTTCCGCGGCCTACTCGACCGTACGATCGGCGCTGCAGCTCACCGATCGCTACAAGCACGGACAGTCCACAGCGCTAACCAATCGCGAGGCTCGAAGCAGCTGGCTTGGTGTGGCCGGCGGTGTGGTTGGACTAGGCGCTAGTGGTGCCACCAAAGCGCTAACATATGCAGCATCCAGCGGCAAAAGTGTCACTCTGGTATGGGCCTCTAAAACTGTCTCAAATGCAAAGAACTGTGTGCTTACGTTTCATATTTTTCTCTATTTAGGCAGCGAAAGTGGCGGTGGGTGGCATTAATGTTTCATCGATTCTACTATCCGGCACCGATATTGCCAACAGCGTATACGATTTGTATTTGGTAAGCCATGTAATTAGTATATGACCTGGCAAAGTAGATGGCCAGCTGTTTATGGTTGTTTATTATTTATTGAACAAAGTATCCTTGAGTCATAGTAAGATATCTTAAATTGTATAAGCTGCCGTGCTGTGCTGTACTGTGTGGCTTTTGGTTCTAAAGATTTTCGTTGACAAATATGGGAGGTGCCACACCCACTGCTCCAATTACATTTGATGTGTCCTTTATATTGTGATAAGGACCTGAGAAATATTGCAAGTATGACTACTCTAATCTCGTTATTCTTTTCCACTACGTACAGAAATGTAATGACGATCAAATTTGTAGAATGGACGTATTACAGCTGGCCTCATCGCTGCTCGTTTTCACCCATTCGGTCAATAATTTGGCATTGGTGTCCAAAGTGCCCACACGAAACAGCTCAACAATACGACGCGCCTTGCGCACTCAAACCAAGTAAATACAATTGTTTTTTAATGGTATTCAATATTCAACGAATTTTTCTACATTGCTGGCTTCATCTGTAAAGAAATGTATACAGCAAAATTTCGTCGGAGGGTTTGAGTGCAACCGGGCAACTGGGCAAACTGGACATCATACGCATTGTCAATAATATCCCAACGAAGGACACTCTGATGCAGACAATCAACGCGTGCCTGGGTGCAAGCGGTGTTGGCATTTTGGGCAACGCCGTCACAAATGCTGCCATCCACGTGCTGCCCCAACTGAATTGTGCGACTGACGAAGACAGTGCAGGGAACATGATGCAGCTCCTCGCCGAGTATGGCCTTAAATTGGTGCGTGCCGTTTTGAACTCGAACAGTTTGCTGGACATAATAGAAACCATGGCAAAGTGCTTGTGCGAGCGCAGCTTTGATCTCCTTATGAATCTTGCTCGAACATTCCTCGAGGAGTCTGTGGATGGCATCAATAAAACAATGCACACTTTCATACCAACGGAGACCGTTTTATACGAGATGTTTATGTTCTGTGTCAAAAAGTATTCGAATCTTACATACCAACTTTTGGAGGACAAGCAAATTGAGATTCTCGTTCAAGTCGAAGCATATTTCAAATCCATTAACCCAGTTGAGAAAAAGAATAAACCACGCAATTGTAAATTGTGCAAGGGTTACTACTATGAATGTACACTGTAATGTCTATCGGCTCGATCATGCATCTCTTTTTAGTTCAGATTTTATATGACAACTTAAATTTAATCTGTGACGTCTATCGGCTCGATCATGCATCTCTTTTTAGTTCAGATTTTTTATGACAACTTATTTTTAATTTCTTTGACATTGATATTTTGTGTAATTGACCATTCGTTTATTGAACCGTTAAATGTGACTACAATTTAAGTATTTTAACGCATGAATGTATTGTAACTCTTATGAAACCGATATAATAAACGATTGAAAAAAATTATTGCAATTATTTCATTCTAGAGTTTTGCTTAATAAGTGCAATTGCCAGAACACAGTTGTGCAGAACACAGGTCATCAAAAGGTCAAAAAGTCTACCATATTCCACAAAGTAATGTGTCATATAGAGTATGAATCGAACAAGTCACAAATGTACATATATATGACACCATTAGCGATAAGTGCTTATGACAAGCTGATAGTGCTATCAAGTATTGGTTTCGTTATAAAGTATTTATTTATTTTAATCGGACGGATTAAATCTTATTGAGATGTGGTGATAAATTTGTGGAGCAAATATGCTTATGGGAGTAAATGTGCTTCAGTCTACTTAGTCTACAGTCTAACTAGCTTCTAGTCTACGTCTGACCACAGAATTGCATCCCAGATCCTAAATTTTAAATGATAATTTCTTCCTAAATTAATCGATACGTATGTAAACATGTACACCCAATTTTGTTTTTACATGGTTTTGATTTAACACGGTTTTGATTTATCATGGTTTGAAAATAAAAAAATTTTAAATTTTTTTACACGATTTTATTGCATTTAGCACGATTCAAAATCTTCTGGGCTTAACATTTTTTTGTAAAATTTAATTTTTGCGAAATATGTTCATATCACAAATTTAGGAATATTATCTTTGTGTGGATACAAGCGAAATTACTTGTCAGAGCAATTGAAATGTGTTAATATTTTGTTACATTAGATATGTGATTTGATCCTAAAAAATCCTTTTTTCCTCTAATTTGTATAGGTTTTAGAGATAAGCAACCAATCACCTATTTTTGCATACGATCAATGTCTTCTGTTTACACGTTTTTTATACGGAACCAATCTACCGTGTAAAAACAGAATTAGGTGTATTAAACTATAAGTTAAGGAACGCCGCTAAAAGCTGGCCAAGCTGAAAGAAATAAGAATCCGTGACGACAAAAATAAAAATAACAGCAGTAGAATAAGTAACAATAGAAAAATAATAACAACTACTGCCAGCCATCGAGCAGTTTAGCTTTGCTGGACCGTAGCAGCAATGGACCTAAGTCAGTTTTTAGTCGAACTCGGTGTGCAACGAACTGTATAGTTTGTAGCACGTCAAATTTTGTAGAGTCTCTGTGACAATGCACTTCTGATCAATACTAGTTCAATTAATCCATTGAACTGCAACCCTGCGCCAGCGATCGACGAATCAGTAGTCAACGAAAGTGCAAATGCGACTCCCACTAGTATTGTAAATATAAGAAGGGGTTTTCCCCGAACTCGACGAGTCATTCTAACAAAGTCGCCAGCCCTTTCGGTCAGTTGTTAAGTTGTTAAGTCTAGTGTGAGGTTTTGTGTAAGAGCGGAAATAGTTTATTTGGTTGCGTAATGGCTGGAGTGAGGAACATTAAAACTACGCAGCAACGTTTGGCAAGTCTCAGTGGTATGTGGTCAGCATTGCTTTTATATTCCTGCTTCAGTCACCGAAGTATAATATTCGTGCAGTGAAATACCTGGACGCCAAAGCTGTCCATATTTGCGTACTAGTCACCAGGCAAGACAACTTGGACACTGCGTTGTATGCCGAAGAATACTCACGACACACCGTGATACGTCGATGCACGGGTTCAGGTAGGTTGAGTGTAGTATGTTTGTTTTTAATGCGATTTGCCTTCCTCGCTACAGTTGCTGAGGAGGTTTGCTTTGTGGACGATTCTGGCTGCAGCTATACCAGCTGGCAGTCATTTTTGGCGAACAACCGTCTGCCAGAGGGCATAATGGTCGGGCCGGAAAATGGCACGTATTCATTTGATGCGGATCGAAGTGTGTCGCTTGAAGTTCACGAAACACCAGCAAGGATTAAAGCGAAGAAGGGCAGCGCAGTGACTATTAGAACTGCGCAGCAGGATTTCGCTTTTGATTGTACGTACACCTTCAAAACTGTCTACCGTTTGTGTTTTACAGTGGGAATTTCGTTTTTCAGTCCAGGACTTGGATGATGACGCAGGATCTGCGCAAATTTTCGTAATGGTAACGAAACAAGAGGATTTGGCAAGTGCTTTGGATTCGCAAGAATTTACATGGCATCCCGTCATTCGCAAAGAAGTTGCTGGCGGTAAGTTTGCACTGGAAATATGTTTTCGCTCCGTAAAAATGTCATATTTCATATTTGGACAATATTGAGAAGAATTACACTTTTT
The DNA here is from genome assembly GCA_963971225.1 of Melieria omissa. Classification (NCBI taxonomy): domain Eukaryota; kingdom Metazoa; phylum Arthropoda; class Insecta; order Diptera; family Ulidiidae; genus Melieria; species Melieria omissa. Next base: position 126,159,893 of record OZ020268.1, on the reverse strand, counting down.
TGGATGAAAATGGACGTAGCTATGAGCATTGGAATGCTTATGTAAGAGATAACGACTTGCCAGAAGGCATAATGGTCGGGCCGGAAAATGGCATTTATTCGTTTGATGCGGATGGAAGTGTGTCGCTTGAAGTTCACGAAACACCAGCAAGGATTGCAGCGAAGAAGGGTAGCGCAGTGACTATCAGAACTGCGCAGCAGGATTTAGCCTTTGATTGTACGTGCACCTTCAAAACTGTACCGTTTGTGTTTTTACAGTTTGAGTTTCGTTTTTCAGTCCAGGACTTGGATGATGACGCAGGATCTGCGCAAATTTTCGTAATGGTGACTAACCAAGAGGACTTTGCAAGTGTTTTGGATTCGCAAGAATTTACCTGGCATCCCGTCATTCGCAAAGAAGTTGCTGGCGGTAAGTTTGCACTGGAAATATGTTTTCGCTCCGTGAAAATATAAAATTTCATATTCAGACAATAATGAGAAGAATTACACTTTTTTGGATGAAAATGGACGTAACTATGAGCATTGGAATGCTTATGTAAGAGATAACGACTTGCCAGATGGCATAATGGTCGGGCCGGAAAACGGTATTTATTCGTTTGACGCGAATAGAAAAGTAATGCTTGACGTTCATAAAACGCCAGCGCGGCTAGCTGCCCAAGACGATACTGTGGATAACGGCGTAGAAGTGCACCAAGTGGAATCATCCGCGACTCGCAACATTCGTCAGATTCAACAGGATCTCGCAGAAACTTCTGGCCATAATCAAGATGTTATATGGGATTTGTAAGTAATTGAATGTAGTCTTTATTTAACCCTTTCGACCCCAAAGTTGCCTGAGAGCAACTTCAACTATTTGTCATCTTATAGCCAAAGCTCCGATTGATTTATGGGTTTAATTTAAGCAAATTAAATTTAACAAATTAATTAATTATTTTTAATGAATTCAACGCAAATTACAAAAATTTTACTGTTATCCCCAAAATAAGTTCCAATAATTTGTAGCGATATCAGGGAAAGTTTGTGTTCCAATTGAAGTCTACGAATTGAGCGCATTTTATCAAAACCCTGTTTCTCTAATAATGATTAAATAAAATCAAAAAGTGATAGTTTTGTATTTTTCCATAAGTATTAAATAACACAGTGCAACACTGAAAAAGGGACAAGGTCAAACCCATCTCATTCGATAGAGGACCTCAGTAGATGAAAAAGTGCCAAGGGATTTTTCTCGGAATGTTCGAGTTTTTTTTTAAATGCAGTTTAAAGATGGCGGCTTAATGCCCCTTCCCGAAACTTTTAAAACATCATATCTCTTGACTCAAATGTCGGGAAGGAATAATTTTTACGTCAAATGAAAGCTAATGATATGAAGTCGATGACGCAATATCCTTTTGGGACAAATTTTATGAAAAAGGATATGAAGGACCTCAATTAAATTTTTCTAGATCTACACGGCTTATAAATTTCATGTAAATCACTTTTACAGTTAAGACTCTACAACGATTAAAAAAATGTGCTTTGCTACATTCGATGTTTTTAGGAAGCAACTACGAGATATTCTGTACAAAAAAACATGAATTTAGCAGTGTATAATTTTTGAAACGCTGTAAAGGCTTAACAGTTAAAGTGATTGAAATAAAATTAATATGCAGTATAGATCTTTGAATGCCTTTTTACCAGAAGTCACATGTATAAATTTAGCTCTCACGGGTTCCAGGATATTCTAGGATAAAAACTTTTTGGATGTCCTTGAAGTCCTTTTTCATTACATTTTTCCAAAAAGGATATTGTGTCATCGACTTCATTTCATTAGCTTTCATTTGACGTAAATATTATTCCTTTCTGACATTTGAGTCAAGAGATATGATGTTTTAAAAGTTTCGGGGAGTGGCTTTAAGCCGCCATATTTAAACTCAATTAAAAAAAAACTCGAACATTCCAGGAAAAATCCCTTGGCACTTTTTCATCTACTGAGAACCTCTATCGAATGAGATTGGTTTGATCTTGTCCCACGAAATTTTTTTTGAATTTGTTGCACTGTGTAATTTTTCTGTAATCAAAAAATATTGATACAAAATTTATTTAAGCTAAAATTGTTCAAAAGTAAACTAGCTCTAGAACTCTAACAAAGAGGCGTGGCGACTTCAAATGTCGTGTGCACACTTCTTAGGAAAGTTTTTCGTGATTTAAATACCAAAAAGTAATATCGACACACAGGGTAAAATTCGGGGTCGAAAGGGTTAACAATCAAAATTAAAACCTTACTGATACAAAAATCGTCACACAGTCAAGTGTGTTGTATTAGAATAAACAATGTTAGATTATTAGTTGTCAGTTAGTTGTTATATCAGTTGAAGTGCTTTGTTTGCACTGCAAACTTAATGAGCCCTTGATACTTATACATATTAGGTCATTTGTGAATAAAATTCTTTAGTTCTTGGTGTGAAAGCCCTAAAACGGGCGCAAAATAGTCCTGACTGCTATGTTTGTACGTTCGATGCGATGGAAAATCGCCGGTGAAAGCTGTACCCGATAATTATTCCAGAATTTGAAGGCGTGTTGGTAGTGGATTGAATTCTTCACAAGGCGCTTAATATCCAAACTTTTTATTGAAAATATTTTCAGATTGGCTGAAGGTCAAGGACATATTTTAAAGAAGAAAATCAAAGAACTTATACCGGATCAGGAGAAAGGGCAGAATAGAATAGACAATGTGCCGGCTACTCTTTACGACAGCATTTGGGCACAACGTAGAATAGAGAATGTGCGGGCTACTCTTTACGACAGCATTTGGGCGCAAAGTAGGAATTCGGAAACCGATTAAGGTGGATTGTATGTTCTAACTTGAGTTTTTTCCACAGGGAAATACACTAATCGCAACTCGCTAACTTCGATTTTATACGTTTTTGTGGCACGTTGTGATAGCGTCGAAGCAGCTCCGACCGCTTCAGATTATTCCTGTCACCCTGTATTCCGAGCACGCAAATGTAAATGTAAGTATTTCTCGTAGCCGCAATGAATGACTAACGGCTAATTGGTTCAATTTGAGTCGCAGCGGACGACAACAGCTCCCAGTGCTGTATGGTATTCATCGATGAGTACGGTCGCGTCTATCAGAACTGGGCCGCCTACTTGAAAAACAACCTACTGCCTGAGGGTGTAATGATAGGTCCACGCAAAGGCATTTATAGCTTTGATTCAAATCGGCAGGTGGAACTCGAGGTGTGCACCACCCCAGCTGCGAGCATTGGAAACAAGGCGCTGGCGGTGGCAGACAAAACAACAGAAGTGGCCGGATTAGGTGCGGCCGCCGTGCCGATCGTGGCGCTACTAACGACTGTAGCAGCACCAATTGTGGTCGGGGCGGCTGTCGTTTGTGCAACAACGGCCGTTTACTCGACAGTGCGCTCCGTGTGCAATTTGACTGATCGCAAGAAACACGAACAATTGGTAGGACGATAGAACGCGAATTTCAAATGCTTTTAAATAAGTATACACATTTGTATGTATGTCTGCAGCTAACTGATGTTGCGGTCAATGGCATGAACATCTCCTCGATTGTTCTTTCTGGCGCAGGTCTTGGAGTCGGAGCCTTGGACTTGATAATGGTACGTAGATGCAAGCATATAGATATGTGGCACCAAGTTTGCGGAAATTCGAAGCAAGTCTCTTTCGTATTCACGTTTGCCGAGCGTCGAAAAATAAAATGCTTGTGATTTTATTAGAACTCATGGCTGTTCTAAACTTATTGTTTCTAGAGATATCGTGATGATGAAGAAATATCCGGCTTGGATTATGTGCAACTGGCAGCATCACTCGTGCTCTTCACACATTCGGTAACGAACTTCCGTTTGGCCTCCAGCCTCGTGACGGACACTCGTCACAACACCATTCAGGAGTACCGCAAAAACTTGAGCAGGAATCGGAAGTATGCGCGCAATGAGATGTTGCAGAAATGCTTTGTTAACGTCGCAGTTTTTATTCACAGACGCATGTTCGATAAGCTGCATAAAGAAACCGTACGGATTCGCGGCGCAGGGCGCGGCCAGATCGACATTGTTCGCAGCGTAAACGAAATACCGGAGAAGCTGTACCTGAATGATTTATACAAAATCTATGAGAAACTGAACCAAGTGCGTCCGTCATTCGTTGCAAATGGTGAAGGAGTGGTGTTCAAAAATCAAGTGCTCGTCGATACCGCTGTGCTCCGCGGTAGCGTACAACACAACGTCGGACCAAACGTTATGGGCCAAGTGACACAGCCAATACCAGCCACTCATGACTCTAGCGGTGGCCAGCGATTGAACGCCGCACGCATGTTGTACGTCAGCTCCAACCAGCGAACCGTAACCAGCGACATACAGTCTGGACCTTTAGCAGGAGTGCAAGCTTTCGGACTGGGTATGGTCATACTGCCTAGTGGCGTGCGGGTGGCGCTTTCCGACTTCGGAACACGTCTGTTTGAAATCATCGTCAACGCAGAAAGCTGTGACGATGTCACAACTACAATGGCCAGTCTGTTCTCGGAGGAAACTTTCCGCTTCCTCATGCATGTGGCGCAAGTCTTTGTGGAAAATCATTTGGAGAAGCTGCGCACTGTGCTGAAGATTTTCATTTCAGCAGAAACAATCTTATTCAGAATACTCGAACATTGCATGACCCACTACTCTCAAGTCGCTGAAGAGTATCTGCGCACAAACCAAGATGAGATCTTAACTTTTCTGAAGAAATACTTCAACAGGTTAAATCCAAACAATTTTAGCGATTTGGTGAAGAAGTGTGACACTTGCGACGGCTGGTTTTCAGAGTGTCGGCTGTGAATGTGTGTGGAGTCCAATGCCAAGAAGCAAAATCGCTCTCAAATAAAGCAGCGATTACTCTTTCAGCAGCGATTACTCAAATAAAGCAGCGATTACTCTTTCTTACTATTTCATGACGTTTACACCATAAGTTCTGCAGATTTCGTATATCGCTATAAACACAATATGCACTTGACAATAGTTTATTCGGTTTATTACTTGGTAAATATATATTAATATGCTTTATATATATGTGTAGTATGTACGTATGCTTGTGCTTATATACACACTGGTGCTGATAAATTCTCTTTTGTGATTGAATATATTTGTATGCAAAATAATCGTGGCCAATACCACATCCATATGTATATATATGGGAAGTTGCAACTAAAACCATCCCTACAAGGAATGCCTAACCGAAACTTCAGAAAAAAGTTCAAAATTTGTCTAAAAACTAACACTTGCATAAAAATTACCCAATTCTAACTAACACATACAAATCTGAATTTCTCATTTTGGGATTTTTCCAGTAAGTGGGAATGAAAGAATATATTCGCATTAATACCTTCCATATTCTCTGTATGAAAGAGTGAGTTGGCGATATAAACGTGGCGCGTCACTTAATTTCAAAATGTCAGTGCTGAAATGAAATTTGTGTCGCGTTGTTCAACAATCGGAGGGCATCCAAATAAAGTTAAGTAAAATTAAAGTTAAATCAAATAAAAATCTGAAATTCTTTTATTTAGACAAAGTGCGGAAGGAAGGACGATCTGATTGCGGTGATCAGACAACATATGATATTACCAGCACATTTCAACCATGAAGGCAAATGAGGCAAGCGTCCGTTGGAATCTACGTTTGCCGAAAGTCTGTCCTTCTGTCTTACGTATTTTTTTATTGGCTTAATTTTATTAAATTTAGTTTCTTACGTTTTACTTTAAATAAATAAATAAATTTGAATTCATTTCATTTTTATTAGTATCAGTTACGTCTGACTGGTTTGTCGGTTAGACGTAACTGATTTATACGGTAGACATACCGAATCGTACGTTATGTCTACCAGATAGGTCTGACCGGTTTGTCGGTTAGACGTAACTGAATGGTACATGCGAGACTCCATGTGAGTAAGCGAGACAGCTGTACGTTTGCTAAGGTTTCAGAGTGCATGCGTTAGAAGGTGATATCAAATCACACGGACACAAAATCAAGTCACACGTACACAAAAGGACTAGTCAGATTTTTCACACTGCTAGAACAAATCTGACTAGAAATATAACCGATATGGTGGTTATGTATACCGGTTATATAACTAGTCATATGACCGGTAGTGTCCTTGTAGGGATGTATCATGAATGGAAGTTAAGGTATCTGTCCACAAAAATGCAACGACTAGTGCAACGTAAGCACCTCGGTTGGGTAAGAGTAACATGAAACGTTCCCACAACGTGACTTTTCCAAATTGCACCTTGCAAACTCGTCCGGGTAAGAGTAACATGAAACATTCCCACAACGTGACTTTTCCAAATTTGCTTTTGTCTGCTTTTTGACAATTTTTGACGAACTGTAATTATGCTTTCGGCGGATCGGTGGAGTTAGTCTTAGAATGGACACGCCAGCGAGCGGAACTAATAAAGATAAATTTTTTTAATAAAATTCATCAATGAATTTTTAATTGGCGCCCAACGTGGGGCATCGCCTTCCGTAAGATATCCTGAAAAGAAAAAGTAAGGATCGGTTCCGCGAGTGCCTAAACTATAAAATAAGTATCCCTTGAAAAGGAGAACAAACAGTGGAAAAGTATCCTTGAATTAAAGGAGAAAAAAAGGAGGAACAAAAACGAATCATAGTGAAGAAATTTAAACAACTTGTGGAACTAAATTAAAAATTGTGATGAAAATTAAAAATTATTACAACATACTTAATACCAATAACTAAAATATTACAGTTTAATCAATAAACAAGAAGGTGATTAACTGTAAATGTGAAACGCGTATAAAATACGAGAATCCCGTAACCTCAAATAAATATATCTACAATTTACAAACGCGTCGTGAATAAAACAAGAGCGCTGCCGAACTTTGTGAAAAAGACAACAATAACAACCAGCGACAATAAGTAACCAGCAAAGATAAGCCGAGAATAACAATCGAACCGGATGAGTACGAACATCAATGAGGGAGGAAATAACCAATAATTAAGCAAGGCAGTAAATCAAACAGCAAATTTGTGAAGCAAATTTTAAACAAAAAACGATCTTTAACACAAAACTAAAAACAAAAAATTCCAATAAACCAAAAGTTCCAAAACAAAAATCAACATCAAAACCTGCAGCAATAAAGTAAAAAGGCGACACGAACGGAAATATATCAACCGGAAAACGAAGAAACGAATTACCTACACTAAGGAGAACAACAGTGAGAACAAAGGAGAACAAAGTGAAAAGGCGACACCAAGCAAGCCGATCTAGCAAGTAATATTTTTCCTATGTTTAGTCATTAGACGTAAAGAACCAAACTAAGTAGAATAAACAAAAATATAGGAATATTCATAGTATAGAATAAATTAATACATTTTTTATTAACTATCGGAAAAACAACAATTAATTGCTATTTAAATTTAATTAAATTTTTATATATAATAAATAAAACTGGATACAAGTGATACCATTGATGATTTGACGGTTTTGTTCAGTTCCTTATCAGTAAAAATGGCAACCGCAGATCAAATAAAAGGATTTATAGAGGCACAAACGAGCCCTTTAGTTAAGAAAATAGAAGAGTTGACTAGAAGCTTGCAACACTTGACTAGCGCTAATACAGTTACAGAATATCAGCCCGAAACAATAGATGAAGGGATCCGTTGCGAGGAGTCGTTAGATATAATCAAATCCTTACCGTCTTTTAATGGCAAAAATTCATATGTTAGTTGGCGAGAAGCTGCTGGCAACTCCATGAATCTATATCAAAAGGGGAGTCGCAGGTACTACGCTGCATTGACGATACTAAGGAACAAAATAACCGATGACGCAAACGACATACTAACAAACCACGGTACCGTGCTAAATTTTGATGCCATCCTTAGTCGATTAGATTTCGCATACGCGGACAAAAGACCATTGCATATTATAGAGCAAGAACTTAGCATTATGCGCCAGGGCTCCTTAAGCATAATAGATTATTATAACGAGGTCAACAAAAAATTAACTGCCTTAATCAATAAAACAATAATGACTCACGGTTCGAACTCAGAACTAACGAACGAATTGAATAAGAAAAATAGACAATACGCCTTGCGAGTTTTTATAACAGGGTTAAATCCACCTCTAGCAAATATCATATTCTCACTATCACCAAGTGACCTCCCGAATGCCTTGGCAAGGGCCCAGGAATTGGAGTCCAATAATATACGGGCTAGTTTTGCACTTCAGTTCAACCGAGCCAGCAATTCCAATTCTGGCAATAATAGTAATCAAAAACCGCATAATTTTTTACGATTCCCACAACGTAATCAAGGGAACTTCCGAAACAATTTCCAGAATAATCAAACTCAACCGAAACCCGAACCAATGGAATTAGGTAGTTCAGCTAATGTACCACGGAAATTTTTTTATAACACTAATTATAACCAACAAGGAACCCCTCGACCAAATGTTTACAATAACAATAATTTCCCGCGAGGATCGAACCAAAATAACTACCAAGGACGCCAGGAGAATCCTGCTAAATTCGACAATTTCCAACAAGCTCTTAAACGCCAACTCCCGAGCACCCAAGTTAGTTCTCAGCCGCAATATAAGGCACCACGAATAAATAATTTAAATGAGGAAAGTTTTTTAGAAATAGACCCGGATTGCCCTACATCATCAAACGAGGGACATCCGGAAGAAAATATAGAATATTAATCGACAGCGGCGCCACTAGCTGCTACTGCAGCCCAAATGTTTTCAAAAATAGGAAGGAGTTAGTTATTAAGAAGAGAGTTAGAACCATAAATGGTTTTACAATAATTCAATATTATTGCGAAGCAAGGCTTTTCGGAATTAGGGAACGATTTTATGAGATTCCTAATCTCGAAGCCGATATCCTAATAGGCTATAATTTTATGAAAAAAGCAAACATAGTGCTAGATTTTGAAAAGGGAATTATGAAGAGTGGAAACCATTGTGAGAAATTCTTGAACTTCAACGAAACAGAGAATGAGGAAGAAAATGATGAAGAAGTTGATTCTGAAAACGAAAAACAATTAGAAGTTATTAATTACATGAAAAGATACGAAGGAATTGAATATTTAAGACATGAAATTATTAAGGAAATCGAAGAACTTCATTCTAAAATAAATATGAGGTTGCCATTTAGGACGGACGTAAGAGCTGAAATTCGCACAATTGCTGAAACTCCTATATGGAGTAAGCAATACCCATACCCTATGTCCGTCAATACATTCGTAAACAAGGAAATACAAAATCTGTTGGATGATGGTGTTATTCGTCCAAGCAAAAGCCCTTACAACTCGCCGATTTGGGTTGTACCTAAAAAAGGAACGAACGAAGATGGGTCCTCGAAATTGAGGATGGTAATCGATTATAAAAAATTAAATGAACAAACAATTGCAATGAACTATCCCATTCCTGATTGCAATGTTATTTTATCAAATTTAGGGAAAGCGAAATACTTTTCCACAATAGATCTAGAATCTGGCTTCCACCAGATATTAATGAAGGAGACAGATATCGAAAAAACTGCTTTTTCCGTAAATAACGGGAAATATGAATTTGTTAGGATGCCGTTTGGGTTAAAGAATGCTCCTGGCATTTTCCAAGCTGCCATGGATAATATCCTTAGAAGTTATGTTGGTAAATTTTGTCACGTCTACATAGACGATATCATTGTGTTCTCGCCTTCAATAGAGGAACACACCAATCACCTCTCAGAGATAGTAAAAACCCTTAGGAACGCAAATATGAAAATTTCACTGGAAAAATCAGAATTTTATAAGGAAGAAGTTGAATTCTTAGGTTATAGAGTAGGTTACAATGTAATAAAAACTGATCCAAAAAAAATTGAAACTATCCAGAATTACCCCTTGCCAACGACCTTACGACAATTGAGAAGTTTCCTAGGAATGGCAGGCTATTATAGAAAATTTATAAAGGATTACGCGCTAGTTACCAAACCATTAACAGTTTACTTAGCAGGAGAAAATGGTAGGATATCACAAAATATGTCAAAAAAAACTGAGATTAAACTAAACGAAGAAGCAATTACGGCCTTCAATAAAGTAAAAGCATTGCTAATAGATCAAGTAGAGCTGGTACAACCGGACTTCAATAGCAAATTTATCTTAACAACAGACGCATCAAACGTCGCAATTGGCGCCGTATTAAGTCAGAACGGGAAACCTGTTACATTCATCTCCAAAACTCTTAATTCCACAGAAAGGAATTACGCTACAAATGAAAAAGAACTGTATGCTATAGTATGGGCATTGAAAACATTAAGAAATTATTTATATGGTGTATCAGATTTGGAAATTCACACTGACCACCAACCTTTGACGTTTGCGGTATCAACCAGAAATCCTAACGCCAAAATGAAAAGGTGGCATGCTTTTATCGAAGAATTTGCACCTAAAATCATATACAAACCAGGAACACAAAATGCGGTCGCGGACGCACTTTCTAGACAAATATTAAACAACATCTCTGACAACGAATCACTACATAGCACTCAGCATTCCGTAGAAGGTAGCGATGAATTCAATATCCCCGAATCCTTCAAACCATTAAATGAATTTAAACAACAAATCCTATTAAGCAAGGCAAACTTTACGATACATGAATTAACAGTAAATTTCGGCAGAAACAGGCATATCATTGAATATGATACTAGGGAAAATTTGAAAACGATCCTTTTAGAATTTCTTCAGCCAAAATTGGTAACCGGAATATATTGCACTGCGGAAGATCTCCTTGATTTTAAAGAAACGGTTAAGGGTGTTTTTGCAAATAAGTTCCTTTTTACACGAATATTTCCAATTGATGTACCAAACCGCGATGACCAACAAGCCATAATCAAACAAACGCATATTCGTGCCCATAGGAGTTGTAAGGAAAATTATAAACAAGTTTATAAACAATACTACTGGCCGAAAATGTTAAATCATTTTAAGGAATACATTAGACACTGTGAAATCTGCAACAAAACCAAATACGATAGACACCCACAAAAGGTTAAAATCGGAGAGGCTCCGATTCCCAACAAGGAGGGGGAATGCCTCAACCTCGACATTTTTTACGCTCAAAATCTTAAATTTATAACCTGCATCGATGCCTATTCAAAATTTTTAGTTATAAAACTTATAGAAGATAAAACTAATTTAGGAGAAAAAGTACTAGACGTTTTGCAAAGCTTTCCGGATGCAAAAAAACTCACTCTCGATAACGAACCAGGATTTACAACACCCCAGTTCAAAGCTTTAATGCAACGATTACGAATCGAACTTTATTACTGCACACCTCGCCATAGCACTACGAATGGACAAGTTGAAAGAGTTCATTCTACCATCATCGAAATAGCTCGATGCTTAAAAGAGGAATTTCATCTGATTGACGATACAGAAGCTTTTTACAGGGCAGCTCTACAGTATAACCATTCAATACACTCTGTTATACAAAACAAACCACTAGAAATTTTTTTTAATAAAATTCCACATAGTTTAAGCGATATGTTGAAAAAAGCACAAGAAAAAATGCTACAAAGGAATGACTCAAACCAGGTGAGGACATACCAACCTGGAGATGTTATTTATGAAAAGATAATTGGACAGCGTAATAAGCTTTCCCCTCGGTTTAAAAAACAGAAGGTTCAAGAGGATTTAGGGAACAAGGTTAAAATTCAATTTCGCAATAGAATTATCCATAAGGATAACATTAAAACCTGACGACTAGCAATAAAATTTGTTTTCTCCTACAGAAAATGCCATTTATCATAGTAATGCTCGTCGCAGTATTTGCTACATGCCGGTCCGAAGTGCAAATACTGGATTACTCCAATTCACAATTGATTTCGATCCATTTGGGACAAACCAGACTACAGAACGGGAATTTTAAACTTATCCACGTACTGGAATTAACAGACTACGAACGCACAATTGACAACTTGAACCTTGAAATTCAACAAAAACTATTGAAAAATAGTACGGTACTACCATTCCTCCTTCATGATATCAACCAGCTTAAAAACCAGCTGAAAAGGTTAAAACCTAGGACGAAGCGATCAATCGATGCTTTAGGGACGGTATGGAAATGGATAGCCGGTACCCCGGACCATGAGGACCATGAAATAATAGTAAACAAAATTAACGGACTACTTTCAACCAATGAACGACAGAGAATCATTAGCAAGGACTCCATCGACAGAATTAACATACTGACTAATACTACTAACATAATTTTGAAAACGCTACAATCATTAGAAGAGGCCCAACAAACAATAGAAAAAACCATAACAAATAAAATACAAATCATTAAGGATGAAATGGCAAACTTAGAATATGCTTTGCAATGGGCAAGAGTAGGAGTAATCAACTCGTTTATACTGTCAGAAAAAGAAATTGTAGAAGCAAAAAGTTTTTTAGATTCCGAAAAATTTCCGTATAATAACTTAGAAGAAGCCTTGGGGTTTGCAACTATCAGAATAGCAACGGATCAGTCGACAATTCTATATATAATAAATTTGCCTGCAATAGATCAAAACATTTGCGAAAAATTGCTTATCAAGGCCGTCAAGAAGAATTAAACAATTGTAAAAATCGATTTAGAAAATATTGTTAGATGTAAGAACAAAATCTATCAAATTAAGAAGAATTGTAATGAATTCAATTTATTGAGTATTTGTAATAAGGAAAATTTATTAGATATAAGCGAAACAAATTGTATACCTCCACTTCTTAATAGCAAAAAGCATAATTGCGTAATAATTAATAATCAGCACGTGCCTTCAGTACAAGAAATTGGTCAGGGAATGATATTTTTAAACCAATTCGAGGGATTGGTAGAAATATCCCAAAATAAATCATACCATTTATCGGGAACCTATTTAGTCCAATTTCATAATGATACAGTCACAATCGGGAATCAAACTTATGTTTCTAAGGAGGTATCAACTTTAAACCCACTTCCAGCTATATTACAAATTTCTACTAATAAATCCGAATTTCAAGAAGTCCTATCCCTAGAGATGATAAAAGAACTTCAAACAAACAATGTTGACGAGATCAATTCCATATCAACCAAGGGAAGGGTCATGTTTTGGTCCAATTTAATCCTGTCCGCTATACTAATTGTCTGTCTGTTCCTGACAATTTACAAAATCAAAACCAAGACACAACATATAACCAACGTAACTATTGAAGAAACCGAACCAAGAGTCTTGAATCTAGAGAAGGACCTTCCCCATAAACCAAAACGAGAATTTCGAAGTGTCAATGACCTTCCGGCTTTTTAACAATCGGGACGATTGATTCTAGGAGAGGGGGAGTTAAGGTATCTGTCCACAAAAATGCAACGACTAGTGCAACGTAAGCACCTCGGTTGGGTAAGAGTAACATGAAACGTTCCCACAACGTGACTTTTCCAAATTGCACCTTGCAAACTCGTCCGGGTAAGAGTAACATGAAACATTCCCACAACGTGACTTTTCCAAATTTGCTTTTGTCTGCTTTTTGACAATTTTTGACGAACTGTAATTATGCTTTCGGCGGATCGGTGGAGTTAGTCTTAGAATGGACACGCCAGCGAGCGGAACTAATAAAGATAAATTTTTTTAATAAAATTCATCAATGAATTTTTAATTTGGATGTATCTGTAATAAATACATAGTTAAAAACGCATAAAAGCTGTACTTGCCGGTAGGGTGATTTTTTTTACCATTCGGCGCTTACTGACCGTAAGGGACAAATATCGACGATTATTTCGACAATCTGACAAAATAACCCACCTAATTTTTGAAATTGTATAACGTATATACATTTAATGTATAATTCGACAATATAAAAAGTTCACAAATGGATTAAGAGATTAGAGAGAGTGATCCGCTAAAAACGATTGTTAGTCGAGAAAATTGTGCTTTCCCAATTCTCTGAATTTTTTGGGATCTGTGCTTATTTTAAAATTTGCTCTGCAACAACAGTTTTAGGAAAATTATCGTTTGGTGGATACAAGCAAATTTACTGGTCAGAGCAATCGAAATGTGTTAATATTTTGTTGCATTAGATATGTGATTTAATAAAATAAACATGAATACTTGATCTTAAAAAATCCTTTTTTCTCTAATTTCTATAGGTTTTAGAGATAACCAATCACCTATTTTTGCATACGATCAATGTCTTCTGTTTACACGTTTTTATACGGTTTTTCCTGGAACCAATCTACCGTGTAAAAACAGAATTAGGTGTATTAAACTATAAGTTAAGGAACGCCGCTAAAAGCTGACCAAGCTGAGAAATGTTTGTCGTCTCCGCTCCCACGGAGGACAATCTTGCATGGTCAGCGAAATGCGAAAAAATAAAAAGAACAGCAATAGAATAAGTAACAACGGAAAAACAATAACAACTACGGCCAGCTATCTAGCAGTTTAGCTTTGCTTGACCGTAGCAGCAATAGACGTAAGTCAGTCAATAAATAAAAAGCAAGATTAATAAATAAATAGCAAATTCAACAAGGTGCAAAGCACTTCAACTACTGTGTTTAATTTATTTTGTTCAAACCAAGGTGCATAGCGCTTGTAACTTACTAGTTTTATAATTAACATACAACTCGTCGCCTCAGAAAACAAATGTCGTATGTTTTACCAGGCTCAATAGAACATACGACATTCGCTTTCTGAGGCGACGAACTGTATAGTTTGTAGCACGTCAAAATTTGTAGGCTCTGTGACAATGCACTTCTGATCAATACTAGTTCAATTAATCCATTGAACTGCAACCCTGCGCCAACGATCGACGAATCAGTAGTCAACGAAATTGCAAATGCGGCTCCCACTAGTATTGTAAATATAAGAAGGGGTTTTCCCCGAACTCGACGAGTCATTCTAACAAAGTCGCCAGCCCTTTCGGTCAGTTGTTAAGTTGTTAAGTCTAGTGTGAGGTTTTGTGTAAGAGCGGAAATAGTTTATTTGGTTGCGTAATGGCTGGAGTGAGGAACATTAAAACTACGCAGCAACGTTTGGCAAGTCTCAGTGGTATGTGGTCAGCATTGCTTTTATATTCCTGCTTCAGTCACCGAAGTATAATATTCGTGCAGTGAAATACCTGGACGCCAAAGCTGTCCATATTTGCGTACTAGTCACCAGGCAAGACAACTTGGACACTGCGTTGTATGCCGAAGAATACTCACGACACACCGTGATACGTCGATGCACGGGTTCAGGTAGGTTGAGTGTAGTATGTTTGTTTTTAATGCGATTTGCCTTCCTCGCTACAGTTGCTGAGGAGGTTTGCTTTGTGGACGATTCTGGCTGCAGCTATACCAGCTGGCAGTCCTTTTTGGCGAACAACCGCCTGCCAGAGGGCATAATGGTCGGGCCGGAAAATGGCACGTATTCATTTGATGCGGATGGAAGTGTGTCGCTTGAAGTTCACGAAACACCAGCAAGGATTAAAGCGAAGAAGGGCAGCGCAGTGACTATCAGAACTGCGCAGCAGGATTTAGCCTTTGATTGTACGTGCACCTTCAAAACTGTACCGTTTGTGTTTTTACAGTGGGAATTTCGTTTTTCAGTCCAGGACTTGGATGATGACGCTGGATCTGCGCAAATTTTCGTAATGGTGACTAACCAAGAGGACTTTGCAAGTGTTTTGGATTCGCAAGAATTTACCTGGCATCCCGTCATTCGTAAAGAAGTTGCTGGCGGTAAGTTTGCACTGGAAATATGTTTTCGCTCCGTGAAAATATAAAATTTCATATTCAGACAATAATGAGAAGAATTACACTTTTTTGGATGAAAATGGACGTAACTATGAGCATTGGAATGCTTATGTAAGATATAACGACTTGCCAGATGGCATAATGGTCGGGCCCGAAAACGGTATTTATTCGTTTGACGCGAATAGAAAAGTAATGCTTGACGTTCATAAAACGCCAGCGCGGCTAGCTGCCCAAGACGATACTGTGGATAACGGCGTAGAAGTGCACCAAGTGGAATCATCCGCGACTCGCAACATTCGTCAGATTCAACAGGATCTCGCAGAAACTTCTGGCCATAATCAAGATGTTATATGGGATTTGTAAGTAATTGAATGTAGTCTTTATTTAACCCTTTCGCCCCCAAAGTTGCCTGAGAGCAACTTCAACTATTTGTCATCTTATAGCCAAAGCTCCGATTGATTTATGGGTTTAATTTAAGCAGGCACCACCAAATTAATTAATTATTTTTAGCAGTGAATTCAACGCAAATTACAAAAATTTTACTGTTATCCCCAAAATAAGTTCCAATAATTTGTAGCGATATCAGGGAAAGTTTGTGTTCCAATTGAAGTCTACGAATTGAGCGCATTTTATCAAAACCCTGTTTCTCTAATAATGATTAAATAAAATCAGAAAGTGATAGTTTTGTATTTTTCCATAAGTATTAAATAATTTTTCTGTAATCAAAAAACATTGATACAAAATTTATTTAAGCTTAAATTGTTCAAAAGTAAACTAGCTCTAGAACTCTAAAAAAGAGGCGTGGCGACTTGAAATGTCGTGTGCACACTTCTTAGGAAAGTTTTTCGTGATTTAAATACCAAAAAGTAATATCGACACACAGGGTAAAATTCGGGGTCGAAAGGGTTAACAATCAAAATTAAAACCTTACTGATACAAAAATTTATTAGAATAAACAATGTTAGATTATTAGTTGTCAGTTAGTTGTTATATCAGTTGAAGTGCTTTGTTTGCACTGCAAACTTAATGAGCCCTTAAAACTTATACATATTAGGTCATTTGTGAATAAAATTCTTTAGTTCTTGGTGTGAAAGCCCTAAAACGGGCGCAAAATAGTCCTGTCTGCTATGTGATCACCGGTGAAAGCTGTACCTGATAATTGTTCCAGATTTTGAAGACGTGTTGGTAGTGGATTGAATTCTTCACAAGGCGCTTAATATCCAAACTTTTTATTGAATATATTTTACAGATTGGCTGAAAATCAAGGACATATTTTAAAGAAGAAAATCAAAGAACTTATACCGGATCAGGAGAAAGGGCAGAATAGAATAGACAATGTGCGGGCTACTCTTTACGACAGCATTTGGGCGCAAAGTAGGAATTCGGAAACCGATTAAGGTGGATTGTATGTTCTAACTTGAGTTTTTTCCACAGGGAAATACACTAATCGCAACTCGCTAACTTCGATTTTATACGTTTTTGTGGCACGTTGTGATAGCGTCGAAGCAGCTCCGACCGCTTCAGATTATTCCTGTCACCCTGTATTCCGAGCACGCAAATGTAAATGTAAGTATTTCTCGTAGCCGCAATGAATGACTAACGGCTAATTGGTTGAATTTGAGTCGCAGCGGACGACAACAGCTCCCAGTGCTGTATGGTATTCATCGATGAGCACGGTCGCGTCTATCAGAACTGGGCCGCATACTTGACAAACAACCTACTGCCTGAGGGTGTAATGATAGGTCCACACAAAGGCATTTATAGCTTTGATTCAAAGCGGCAGGTGGAACTCGATGTGTGCACCACCCCAGCTGCTAGCATTGGAAACAAGACGCTGGCGGTGGCAGACAAAACAACAGCAGTGGCCGGATTAGGTGCGGCCGCCGTGCCGATCGCGGCGCTACTAACGACTGTAGCAGCACCAATTGTGGTCGGGGCGGCTGTCGTATGTGCAACAACGGCCGTTTACTCGACAGTGCGCTCCGTGTGCAATTTGGCTGATCGCATGCAACACGAACAATCAATCAATATCACTAATCGTGAGGCGCTCAACAGCTACATTGGCATTGGTGCGGGTGTGGTAGGAGTGGCCGCGTCAGGTGCCACAAAAGCGATGACGGCGGCCGCTGCTGCCGGCAAGGAAGTTTCCTTGGTAGGACGATAGAGCGAGTATTTCAAATGCTATTAAATAAGTACACACATTTTTATGTCTGCAGATAACTGAGGTTGTGGTCAATGGCATGAACATCTCCTCGATTGTTCTTTCTGGCGCAGGTCTTGGAGTCGGAGCCTTGGACTTGATAATGGTACGTAGATGCAAGCATATAGATATGTGGCACCAAGTTTGCGGAAATTCGAAGCAAGTCTCTTTCGTATTCACGTTTGTCCGAGTGTCGGAAAATATAATACATGTGATTTTATTAGACATCATGGCTGTTCTAAACATATTGTTTCTAGAGATATCGTGATGATGAAGAAATATCCGGCTTGGATTATGTGCAACTGGCAGCATCACTCGTGCTCTTCACACATTCGGTAACGAACTTCCGTTTGGCCTCCAGCCTTGTGACGGACACTCGTCACAACACCATTCAGGAGTACCGCAAAAACTTGAGCAGGAATCAGAAGTATGCGCGCAATGAGATGTTGCAGAAATGCTTTGTTAACGTCGCAGTTTTTATTCTCAGACGCATGTTCGATAAGATCTCCAAAGAAACCGTACGGATTCGCGGCGCAGGGCGCGGCCAGATCGACATTGTTCGCAGCGTAAACGAAATACCGACCAAGCAGTACCTGAATGATTTATACAAAATCAACAAGAAACTGAACCAGCAACAAGTGCGTCCGTCATTCGGTGCAAAAGGTGAGGGAGTGGTGCTCAACAACCAAGTGCCTGTCGATACCGCTGTGCTCCGCGGTAGCGTACAACACAACGTCGGACCAAACGTTCTGGGCCAAGTGACACAGCCAATACCAGCCACTCATGACTCTAGCGGTGGCCAGCAATTGAACGCCGCACGCATGTTGTACGTCAGCTCCAACCAGCGAACCGTAACCAGCGACATACAATCTGGACCTTTAGCAGGAGTGCAAGCTTTCGGACTGGGTATGGTCATACTGCCTAGTGGCGTGCGAGTGGCGCTTTCCGACTTCGGAACACGTCTGTTTGAAATCATCGTCAACGCAGAAAGCTGTGACGATGTCATAACTACAATGGCCAGTCTGTTCTCGGAGGAAACTTTCCGCTTCCTCATGCATGTGGCGCAAGTCTTTGTGGAAAATCATTTGGAGAAGCTGCGCACTGTGCTGAAGATTTTCATTTCAGCAGAAACAATCTTATTCAGAATACTCGAACATTGCATGACCCACTACTCTCAAGTCGCTGAAGAGTATCTGCGCACAAAGCAAGATGAGATCATAACTTTTCTCAAGAAATACTTCAACAGGTTAAATCCAAACAACTTTCGCGATTTGGTGAAGAAGTGTGACACTTGCGACGGCTGGTTTTCAGAGTGTCGGCTGTGAATGTGTGTGGAGCCCAAAGCCAAGAAGCAAAATCGCTCTCAAATAAAGCAGCCATTGAGCCGCCTTACTATTTCACTATTGACGTTTACACGATAAGTTCTGCAGATTTCGTATATCGCTATAAACACAATATGCACTTGACAATAGTTTATTCGGTTTATTACTTGGTAAATATATATTAATATGCTTTATATATATGTGTAGTATGTACGTATGCTTGTGCTTATATACACACTGGTGCTGATAAATTCTCTTTTGTGATTGAATATATTTGTATGCAAAATAATCGTGGCCAATACCACATCCATATGTATATATATGGGAAGTTGCAACTAAAACCATGTATCATGAATGGATGTATCTGTAATAAATAGTTAAAAACGCATAAAAGCTGTACTTGCCGGTGGGGTGATTTTTTTTACCATTCGGCGCTTACTGACCGTAAGGGACAAATATCGACGATTATTTCGACAATCTGACAAAATAACCCAACTAATTTTTGAAATTGTATAACATACAGTTGCGGTCAAAATAATAGTAGTACGCGTACAACGAAAAGAAAATTAAGAAAAAATAATCTGCTTTTTTTTACAAATATTTATTTTGTATTTTTTTTAACAAGTTATATGTGTTAACAATGCAATCATAAAAGAAAACTTAAGAATTAAACTCAGTTTGGTTTGATTTAAATTAAATGCGTCAAAAGCTCCAAAATATGGACGGTCAAAAAAATAGTAGTTCGCTTTACTTTCATAAAAATGAAGCAAAAATTATGTTTCATTTTAAAAGATTTAGTGGTTAAATAGTAATAACGTAATTTTTCTTCAAATTAATATTTAGTTGCGTGACTGTTGTTTGGCTATTACTGCAGCACAGAGCCGATGCATTGAAATAACCAAATTTTCATATCTTTCTCTAGGGGCGTGGTCTACTGCTTCTCAAAGTTGATTATTATTTAAAAGATTATTGTGAGCAACTGCTCTCTTCACGTCACACCACAAATTTTTAATTATATTGAAGTCTGGTGATTGTGCGAGCCATTCCATAACCCTAATCCTGCTTTTGCGAAGCTCCTTTCGTGCGACCTTTCTTGTATGCTTTAGGTTATAATCCTGTTGGAAGACCCAAAGCATTGGCGTTTTTTCACTGACATACGGTAGCACGATTTCCTGCAAAATTCGTACACATACACATCGATCCATCGTTTTCTTGATCAAATAAATAGCGCCACTCCATAAAACGTAGGACATGCATTTATTTATTCAGCATGTCTTACGTTTTATGGAGGTGGCGCTATTTATTTGATCAAGAAAACGATGGATCGATGTGTATGTGTACGAATCTTGCAGGAAATCGTGCTACCGTATGTCAAATAAATAGCGCCACCTCCATAAAACGTAAGACATGCATTTATTTATTGAGCATGTCTTACGTTGTATGGGGGTGGCGCTATTTATTTGATCAAGAAAACGATGGATCGATGTGTATGTGTACGAATCTTGCGGGAAATCGTGCTACCGTATGTCAGTGAAAAAACGCCAATGCTTTGGATCTTCCAACAGGATTATAACCGAAAGCATACAAGCAAGGTCGCATGAAAGGAGCTTCGCAAAAGCAGGATTAGGGTTATGGAATGGCTCGCACAATCACCAGACTTCAATATAATTAAAAATTTGTGGTGTGACGTGAAGAGAGCAGTTGCTCACAATAATCTTTTAAATAATAATCAACTTTGAGAAGCAGTAGACCACGCCCCTAGAGAAAGATATGAAAATTTGGTTATTTCAATGCATCGGCTCTGTGCTGCAGTAATAGCCAAACAACAGTCACGCAACTAAATATTAATTTGAAGAAAAATTACGTTATTACTATTTAACCACTAAATCTTTTAAAATGAAACATAATTTTTGCTTCATTTTTATGAAAGTAAAGCGAACTACTATTTTTTTGACCGTCCATATTTTGGAGCTTTTGACGCATTTAATTTAAATCAAACCAAACTGAGTTTAATTCTTAAGTTTTCTTTTATGATTGCATTGTTAACACATATAACTTGTTAAAAAAAATACAAAATAAATATTTGTAAAAAAAAGCAGATTATTTTTTCTTAATTTTCTTTTCGTTGTATGCGTACTACTATTATTTTGACCGCAGCTGTATATACATTTAATGTATAATTCGACAATATAAAAAAGTTCACAAATGGATTAAGAGTGGATTAGAGAGAGTGATCCGCTAGAAACGATTGTTAGTCAAGAAAATTGTGCTTCCCATTTCTCTGAATCTTTTGGGGTCTGTGCTTATTTTAAACTTTGCTCTGCAACAACAGTTTAAAAACTTCAATCAACACCGAAGCATAACCCGCCCAGAGTGTGTGTGTGAAATATTTTACGGAGAGTAGTAGTTATTTAGGACTGTCCACTTCGCTTATGCAACACAACACGTGAGATCGAGTCGACATCGTCCTTGTGCATTGAAAAAGCATTTCTGCTTCGGCTTTTGCACATTTTGGGCATCTACGATATTCTGCAATTGTTCCTTACATGTCCTTTTCCACATTCTAACGCATGGAAGTACTTTGACATTTTGATTTGTTTTTAGATGTTCAGTCTCTGCGTTCAGATTTACACCTCAATTGCAGAATTGCGGTTCGTAAAACAGGGGCGACGTAAGCTTCCGAATTTCCTAGTCTGCTTTTGAGGGAAAATAAAACAGACTTGGCTTTCTTGCAGGGCAAATTAAATAAATTAAATGAAATTATTATTTTTGTTTTGTTTGAAAAATATAAAAAGAAAACTTAAAATTAGTATCGCTTTATGTGTGTGGGGTGAAGTCCTCACTGTGCCATTCACATTGTCCGCCGTGTGCAATGACGATCAATAGTCACTGCGCACAAGGCTTAAACTCTAGACAGGTGCTGCAGGAGATTGCAGGGCCAGAAAGCCTCGACGCGCTCCTTCAGCAAATGAAACGGATATGAGATCCAGGTAAGTACGGTCTGCGCCAGCAGACCCATTGGCTCCGGGTACTGGTGCGTGAGCAGCGCCAGAAGCGCCGTAAATGAGCACAGACCCGCCGTGAACAGTATGAAGAACGGCAGCTCCTTTTTGGGGTAGACGGATACCTCGTGGAACGTGGGCAGCAGTTCGCGATCGGCACACTCGGTACAGGTCGGATAAGGGTAGAACAAGTGGCCGCGCTCCAGCGGGTATGGCAGCATACGAAACGTGCCCTCCCATGTGCAGTGCAGCAGGTTGAGTGCGCCCTCAACGTTCTTCCAATGCTTTAAGTGGAAGAAGGCGTAAGCCAATGCCTCTGAATCGCCACGCTTCAGTATATGTTCCGGCGGTAAGATAAGCGGCTTCGTCTCCAGCAAATACTTGGGCACATGCGGATTGAACTCGACGGCGCGGTGAATCGCCTCCACGGCGCTCATCTCAGTCGCACTTAGGCCCCGCTTCGAGGCGATATCCGGCGAAAACTTGTCGGCGACTGCACGCGCCTTCAACAGCGCAGCCGTGTAGCAAATGGTCGCCGACTTGGGCAGCGAGATATCGTCGTACTTGGCTAGCACCGCCTGACAGTCGGCGTACGCCTGCATCTCCAGCAGCGTCTCAATGAGATTCTCGTGTATGTTAAGCACGTTCATTATGGAAGGGATCTCCTTGGTGAGATCGCGAAACATCTTGGTGGCCTCCTTCAGCTTGCCCAGCTTTCGCGCGCACATCGCCAGCCGTCGTTTGATGTAAATGAGTACGTTCGTATCACGTCGGTGAATGCCTTCCGCCACGGGGCCCTGGTGCTGCGTTGCCTGCGACTTGCGGTAATTTGTCTCCGCCACTTTCAACGCGGTCTTCAGGATTTTCTCCGCCTCTTGTATAGTGGTGGCTTCCTCTTCGGCCAGCAAAATGTACGCGGGCGCACATTCGGCATTTATTTCAAGTGCATTATGCGCAGACTTGATGCGCTGCACCGGATTGCGTTCACGCCAAGCCGTCTGCATGATCTCGTACTCCTCTTTACGTGCATCGCCTAAACAACAACAGTACCATTCTTTTAAGAGACGATTAAGTACAATTTAACAAAGAGGTCTACCTTCGCATGTGAAAAATGTCTGGTGGTCTTGCGCACTCAAATTCATGTCGTAGTACGTCAATGGCTCTTTGCTTGTGGCCCAGAAGAAGCGCTGATACTCGGCGCCGCGGAAGAGATTTAGCGGATTACGCCAAACCTTACATTCAGGCATTTGTTGCGTAGCACTGGTGCCAACCGTGCCACCACCACTTGTGCCGCTACCAGTGATTCCACCGCCACCGTTGCCATTACCGTTGCCGTTCGCTTCAGTTTGTGAGTCGCTGCCATTTATCCAGGGACTGATGTGGTTAATTGACACTTGTTCTGTAAATGAAAACAAAATTAGTGAAAGTGGTAAAATTTGGGGAAATGCAAGAAACGCTTCCTACCAATAAACGATGTGCCGTATTTGCGAAAATACCACCACTCGAAAATTAATATGAGCCCCGAGATCAGGCTAGATGTGCCAGTTAGTGCCACATAGAATTTCGGTGTTAATGTACTCAAAAACACCGACGAGTCCCACATTCTGTATGTCGGTTGCAACCCGTGCGTGGGTCTCGAACTGCAAACACGTTCTGCTGGCCACCTGCCACTGCAGCAATTTCTGACCTTTTCCTTTTCCAATCAATGCACCGTGCGTCTCCTGCTCCTCTATTGCGGCAATTGCTCTAGCAATTTCACTGTATTGGGCTAGTTCGAAAAATCGCTACTCGCCCGCTTACTGGAATTTTAATACCTTTGCCCTACCGCTGGCGTTTCAGTTTGTGCAGTTCTTGTTTTATAGTTTCCCCGATATTTTCACAGAATCAGAATCTCTATTGAGCCTCCAAATTTTTCTTGACAGACACAAAAAGTTTGGAACGAAGTGGCTGGTGACAGGGTTGGCAGATGGAGCAAATGGTAGTATCTCTGCACATTGGGCACATTTTGCGCTTCTCACACAAGAAAACATGAAAACAACATCAGAACCCTTCGTCAAATTCCGAGACATATTTACATCTCGAACAATCCATAATTTGTTACTTTGTTTTTGATGAAAAAAAAATATTTTCATAATAAATACAATTGTTAACAACATTCCAAACATTTTTTCATTATTTGTACAATAAATTGATCAGTCAGTTACATATTTATCTGAGATCTTAAACAACTTAAAAGTCCATGCATTTTGCTTCAGTATTATAAAATTAAACATAATCATTTCCTAGAATAATAAATTCTGTCATGTTTTTACACTTATTTTGTCATATATAGGATTTAACACTGATTGATGAAGTTGAAAACCAAAACAAGTGCCATGTACACATGTATTTCATTGAAAATTGAACTCATTCACTCATTAACTATATATTATAGCTACTTTAATTCTTGTTTAATCCTGGTATACAGTTTAGGCTAATTAGTCGGGAGTTAACATGACAAAGGTCGCAGCATCACGTATCAAAAACAAAATCCAAATTTTCTAATACTTTTATTTTTAAAATGGGAAGAAGAGAGACAGAATACATAAGAGAGATATTAATTATTTGTATTTTATAGGTTTGAGTACGTGACATTATTATAAATAATTTTAAACTATTTTTTTTGTGACTTGTTAGGTTGGCAACGACAACACATTGTGCATACCTTGCTGCCCATCGCCATCTTAAGTGTTGCCACTTAAGTATTCCACAAAAGTGCCGCAATCAAGTCGCTTGGCTATTTCATCTTCCTTCGTTGGCGGCGTGAGAAGTTTTCTCAAGTTAAAATAAAGTTTTAGCAGTATTCCTCTTAGTGGAACAAAAGACCAGAGTTGTGAAATTTGAAATAAACATACTTGAAAAGCACTTGCCTAGAATTTAGTGCAAAATTGTTACCGAAAAAATGCAGAAGGACGCAATGAAAAAGTGAGAAGGACGTGGAGAAGACCGAAAAAATAATTTGCATTCGGCGCCGGTGATCGGTGTGAAAAACGAAAAAAAAGTAAAACGAGTTGAAAGTGGAGGGAAGAAAAGTTGCGCCAGCGCGAGTGACATTTTTTGGATTTCGATTCGTGGTGCGTTGATAAAACAAAAGAAGAGGAACAAAAGTTAGTTAAAAGCGGTAAGCAAATTACTGTGCGTACTAATGAAAATGGCTGACGGTGCCGTTTTGGATTTGTACGCTGAGGATTTGGACAAAGACTTTGCGGCGCAAAACCAGGTAAGCACTGTGCGGAACTGCGTGGCACAGGAAATATTAATAAAACTATCAATATTGACCGCGTGTAGGATGATTTCGCTGGAGAAGGCGTTGACTTGTACGACGATATCGGCGGACCGGCCGAGTCGGGGCCTACGTCTGTTCCTGGCACGGTGGTGGCGTCGAATTCGGTAGAGAGCTCAGCTCCGACAGCGGCAACCGACGCGGTTGTGGGCGGCGGAGGTTCAAATGGAGTGTACCATCAGAGCGGTGGTAGTTTGGCTCCTAATCATATGGGGCGCCGTTACCAATTGTACGTAGGCAATCTGACTTGGGTGAGTGTCGCCAAATATAATTATATTTCAATGTGGAAGCATCCGTTGAACTAACTAAACTTCTTCCTGCAGTGGACCACCGATCAGGACATTGCCAATGCAATGCGCGACATTGGCGTCAACGACTTTCAGGAAGTGAAATTTTTTGAAAATCGCGCCAACGGCCAGTCGAAGGGCTTCAGTGTCGTGTCGTTGGGTTCCGAGTCCAGTTTGCGAATGGTGTTGGAGCGTCTGCCGAAAAAGGAGCTGCACGGCCAGGCGCCGGTGGTCACCTACCCAACTAAGCAGGCACTGAATCAGTTCGAGAGTCTGCAGAAGACGCGCCCAGTGCCACCGTCACAGCAGAATGGTCCGCCGCGCGGTCCAGCACCATCCAATATGGGTGTCGGCGGCCCAATGCCGCCGCATCCAGGCGCACAAGGAGTGCCGCCCGGACATCCGCCGCGCATGATGAATCCAAATATGCCGCCGGGTCAGTACCGGCCGCAGCATATGCCACAGGGACCGCCAGTCGGCCCGAATGCGGGTCCGCCACGCATGCAGGTACGTTGTTGTTTGTCTTCGCCACACGTGCGACAGCAGTCGGTCTGCTCTACCCTCCCCCATATACTGTCACTGTAGAGCATGGATACCATGCGACTGGTTTTTTGGCGCGGTTGCTGTTCTACTGTTCCATTTCCTTCACGTTGTTGCTTTCGTCTACCTCCTAAACATGTATTTATTTCCTATTTTATACAATTGTTTATCTGAATTGTTCTGAATGCCAAATTGTATATTTGCTTGATAACAATCTTAAATTTGTTGCAAAAACAAATTCAAGTTTCAGCTTCATGGTGAAAACATACAAGCACCTTCAGAGCAATTCTTTGGATTGAATAGGGAAAGCTAATAACAGCACTGACTAATTAATTTTCAAATTTTCACTAAAATGTATTGTATATACATACATATAATTAAGAAAAATGTAATTAAGGTCATAGTTGTTAAGTAGATGACCTGTGTGCTATTTCTATCTAAAATATAAATAATTTAAGCAGTTGTGTTCATTTGTATTAAGGGATTTTCCATAGGAATTTGAATTAAAATGTTACATAAGTCCTTCCGACGTCATTCCGAGAAAAACGCAAAGCACTGCAATTTTCGAGGAAATGTTGGTCTTTAGCGAGAGTCGACCTTGAAACATTGAATAATTAATAATTAGTCTGCAGTCTGGTAGACACTGTGATAAATTTGTTACTTGTGCATACCAATATATGTAAATTTTGAATATTTTGTGGAACAGTGGGTTGACTGTACTATACTCTCTGTACTATACTTAGAACATCCAGACTGCTTTGAGTGGATAAATCTTAATTCATTTGGTTTTTTCATTCATTATATACAACAAGGCAGTTTTCGGAGCAATTAATAAAATTGTGTATACATATTTTAAAATATTTATTTACAGATTAAAGTATAAATGATGAAATAAAAAGCAATTTCCATTGTTTAAGTTTTAAAACTAGCAATCTCCCATGTTGAATATTTTATCCCACCCAAGTAAGAAATTGTATGACTTCAGCTGTTATTTCACTTTAATCATAAGGGATTTTAACCTCGCTGCTGCGAGCTCACACCTCAGTAGTGACATAGTCTTTGGCATCTAATAAATATTATAAATAGAAAAAAACCACACCGGCACCAATATGATGCTAATTCTAAGCTATGAACGGAAATATTCAGAATTTCAATAAGTTGAAATCATCCTTTTACAAATTGTTAAATCTTACATACGTAAGCAGATAACTTCTCGTAAATAATTAAAATTATTGTAAACCCCAAAAGCACAGAATGTATTATCAGAATTTAGGTCAATCTTTGGTTTTGTTAATTTGTCTGTCTGCGAAATCCTTAACTACTACTTAACTACTTGTAAATGCATGTCCTATGAACGCGGCTCGGTTGAATGCAAATATGCGTTAGAGGTGATTTCAGAATCGTGTATAGCCTTACGTGGTGGGCGGGGATGCTTGATATCTGATTAATAATTTTAACACTGTATCTGTTCATGCCCCGTTCATTTTAGTTAAACTTGTAATGAAATGCTCGTTGGTTTTGACCACTGCGCGCTATGTTTGTTCGTTTGTGGGGGTTCAGGGTCGTGGTTGCGCTGATTTTGAATGAGGCTTGGAAGGTCCTTTATCCTTAGATAAAATGAAAGCTGACACAAAGCAATCTGACCCAGAGTTGGGGTCTCAAGTTGATTTTGTGTTGCCCGATTAATTGTTTCGGTGCTGTGCTTATTCTCAAGCACTTCTTAAAAGTGATCGTAAGCAATTTACTGTTTTCACTAAAGTATTTTCTTAATAAGAAGCGTTTTCGCAAAATATTATTATTATTTGTTTTTAATTTTCAATATTTATAATTGTAACATATTCAAAATAAAGCTTAGCAATTAATAGTCAGATATTTATATGAAAACATAAATGAAAACGAATACATATACAATAAAAAGAACCGTATTGTTACGATTGTTACTATTATTATTGTTCTATTCCATGTTTTTGTGGCAACGCAACATTTCATCCCTTCTCACACACATACATAAATAAACAACGTTAACGACCAACTACAACTACCACCTCGACAACAACAACAACAACAATGTTGACAACAGCCGCCAATGCATCAGGGTGGTCACATGGGACCGCAGCAAGCGTTGCAAGGTCCACCACGGTATCCGCCCGGTCAAGGGCAGTGGACGGCAACAGGGCAGCCGCGTCCGAACGGACCACGCTCAGGGCCACCGAACGGGCCGCCACAACGCCCGCAAATGGTAAACTAAATGCATTTTCAATAAGTTATTACTACTACCACTACTTAGTATTACTACGTCTTGCGCTATGCCCCGTTGGCGCTCACGTATGCACAGTTTTGATATAAAAAGGCCGGAGAGGGCCGTTCCTTTGTTTCCTTTAAATTTTTGTTCCTTGCAATGCTGCTCGCATTTATTGTAGCGAATTGTGGTCGGTTGAGGGAATGTAGTCGAGCGGCAAGTCGCTGAAACGGAGCGAATCGAGTCGATACGAAACCAAGCATTCAGATCATTCAGATAAATTGATTGAGCGAAAGTTGATCACTTGCGAAAGTTTGCCTAAATGCATGCATACACACACACACACACACACAAATAGATCGATGTTGGCGCCGACACCATGTGCTGTCTGCGACGGCTAGTGACGGTCAGCTTATAAAAATTTTCATTTTCGTCTTGTCTCGTTTTATTGCAGTTTCAAGGTCCGCCTGGCGGCATGCCGCTCCGTGGGCCGCGTCCCGACTGGAGCCGGCCGCCCATGCACGGTGGCTTCCCACCGCAGGGTCCTCCCGGCGGACCGCCACAGGGCCCACCACACATGCAGGGTCCACCTCGTGGTCCGCCCGGCGGACCGCCGCAAATGGGCCCTGGGGGACCGCCCGGAGGACCGCATGGCGGTCCCGGAGGTCCAGCGCCACACGTCAATCCAGCGTTCTTTAGCCAACCTGGTGGCCCGCCACAACATCCCGGTGGTCCACCTATGGGTGGCCCGCCGCATGGCCCACCCGGACCACCGCAGCAAGGCATGAACATGCCGCCGCAGCACGGACCGCCACCACACTTCGCTCAGCAGGGCGCACCGCGCGGCCCATGGCCCGGGCCACCACAGGCTAAGCCGCAAGGTCCATTCCCAGAACAGGCGCTAGGTCCGCAGCTATCCGAGGTGGAATTCGAGGAAGTGATGAGCAGAAATCGTACTGTCAGCAGCTCAGCAATCGCCAGGTACGTGGTCAAAATAAACAAAACCCAATGTTCTCTTACGCGATTACATGAATGCCTACGGGCTTTGTCTCGTGCAGGGCTGTCTCTGACGCTGCTGCCGGTGAATATTCGAGCGCAATTGAGACATTGGTGACGGCCATTTCGCTTATCAAGCAGTCTAAGGTGGCTCACGACGAGCGTTGCAAGATTCTGATTAGCTCCTTGCAAGACACGCTGCACGGCATCGAGACGAAGAGCTACAATCGGCGTGATCGTTCGCGGTCGCGCGAGCGAACACATCGTCCAAGGCAGCGCAGGGAGCGCTCATCGTCGCGATATCGCGAGCGTTCACGCGATCGTGAACGTGAACGCGATCGGGAGCGTGAGGGCGGGTAAGTTCGGTGCCGAGTCCTTTTGTGTTGCACTCAAATGGTGAATTGCTTAACAATTTGTCCTCTCTTTGAAGCTATCGGGAACGCTCCAGAAGTCGTGAACGCGAACGTCCAGCTCCAGATCATTACAGAGACGACAGGTAGTTATTGAGTAGTTCACTATTTGTTTCGGCACAAAAGCAAAAACCATGCGCTGTGGGGT
Source organism: Melieria omissa (assembly GCA_963971225.1). Taxonomy (NCBI): domain Eukaryota; kingdom Metazoa; phylum Arthropoda; class Insecta; order Diptera; family Ulidiidae; genus Melieria; species Melieria omissa. The sequence goes on along the minus strand of OZ020268.1, from coordinate 126,129,708 downwards.
GGTCGTGAATTGTCGAAAAGGTCGATAAGTTTAAACGCAGGAAGACATTTTGTAAAACTCGGTTGACAATGTCTGCCAGTAATCATGTCAACCATGATTCATTTCCTATTTCGATGTTTGCTGACCACTATGCGCCCGACATGGTATAATTGTTTAAATTTACTTAAATTAATCATTACTGCGAAATTTCAGTTCCAGTCGTTCGGCACGTCCGCGCAAATCACCGGAACAAGTTGTTGAGCCGGTCAGTGAGGCGCCATCCAAACGCAGCTACTACGAGGAGCGTTACCGATCGTCAGACCGTGACCGCGAGCGCGACAGAGAGCGGGAGCGCGACCGCGAGCGGGATCGTGACCGAGAGAGGGATCGTGATCGTCGTGAGGAGCATCGTTCGCGACATTAGAAATGAATGAACGAACATGGACATGCAGAGCAGGCACACAAGCAGCAGCGGCAACAACAACAACATCCACAACAATAACCAAGCAACAAAAAGTTTTAATTATGAAAACTTAACAATTCTATTCTTAACTAACAAACAAGCATAGAGAAGGACAGCAAGCAAACAAGCGAAAGGACACCAGATGAGCGAATGACGTTCAACTTTAACAATTGATGAAATTTATTTACTGCACCGCAGCATACACATACATACATATACGTACATGGCTACGTGCATAGTCTATAGCATACTTACAAACCTTACATAAATGAATTTCTCCCATTGCGACACGGGGTTCGGACGCAAACATTTCAAGAAGAAACAAGCAAATATTAAGCAACGTAATATAAGCACTGAAACGTCAAGGTATCAACAGGCAATCAACGTATTTGTTCCCACCTCAAATACAGTGGAGCGCGCGGCGAGCCGTATGCAATGGAGTGGAGTATCGCAGAAAAGTGTTTGGCGGCTAAATGGAACTGAGCAGCAGGATCACCACCTTCAACTCCAGCAGCAGCAGTAACAACAGCAAGCAACTCCTCACCTTGCAATGAGCATGCAATTTCTACGCGTTCAACACAAGAAGATTGTATATTGATGTTTCCGTTTATTAATAAAAAACAAAAAAGATTACAAACAAAAAATGTTACAAATGTGCATAATGATATTGTCTTTTTTGTATTCTAATGCTTACACATTACATAACTATTTTATATATATATATATTTATACATATTTACGCCTATATATTTTTATAATATTAATGCCTTCTATGAAATGCTCTGTGCTCCTTTGCATACATTTTCCGACACGAATTGGTGCCCATTTTAAAATTACTATTATTGTGTTGTTGACTTCCTCTACTTTTGACTTTCTCTATTTATTGCCATGTAATTTATTTTGTAATATTTTATACTACTACTACTACTCGCACACTCCCCACTAACAACCGACACACACAAGAACAATAGCCACACGCCGCTGTTTGTACTCTAAGTTATGTAGTGTTATTTTCATTTATTATATTTTAATCCGTTGTACTGAAGAAAGTGAAAAATTGTGACACAAAAGTTAGGTGCAAACGATTGTGAGCCAATTACAAAAAACAACTGCCTACGTACGTAAAGTGCAACGTTTTGCGCGCTGTCATAGAACATTGTATAAGCTCTTACAATGGATTTAATGTTATGTACACCGCACATAGGCTGCACTGCGCTGCGTGCAGTTATTAAACATGCATATCTTATAAGTTGTTCCTTGGCGATTTATGTATAAATTTATTACTTTGTATTCTCCTGTACGGATCCGCTGGATCTGTACATGGGACGACAGGATTTGTTTACGTTTGAATTTATCCAGTGTATTCAAATCGATCAATAGCACTAGGCATAAGCGTGCGTGTGGACAGTTGAAAAGTGGATTATGATTTGTTTCCTAATTTCCTTCAATTCTATTATGATTATATTTTCTTTAAATTCTCTCAACATTACGACCGTTTGATTATAAAATTATATTTTAAGCAAAATGTAAAACATTGAAATTCCCGTATGTTCAACTTGCTCGTCCGCGCGACATTTTGGCCGTTAGTGTCTGATTTGTTTGGTGATAAGCACAACAACAATAACGACACTAACGATAAGCAGAGACAGCTAAGTTGGGCATGCTCAGTATTCTGTAAATTTTCATTTTGAAAACAAATGTTTTGATACATTTTAGCACACTATGTTAAGAATAGTTAAATACGCAGACAGTTTGTCGCCAGGGCAGCTCCTCACCCAATGTAAAACGAGTAATTTAGAAGCAAAAATAGCCGCGACTACAATTGCATGCACCAAGTAACGCACTGCTATTCGTTTGACCACCACTTGCCTGCAATTGCAGCAGCGTCGTGCTTGAGCAATTGCTTGCAGAGCCAACGTTTTTGCTTCTAAAAGCAAATTACTGGCTGCATAGACAGAATTGTACCAAATTAACTTCGTATTAATGAGTAGCGCATTCGAGTGTTTTCGATTCGACGACTTGATTCCTTTGTATGGGCCAGTATGTTTACATGCCAAAATTCAATGATGTGTAATGTTAGTGTTAGTAAGTAGCCGGTGTGTAATGCCTATTTGTATGCGCATCTTATGTAAATAGCAACTGTGATAGCAGCTGGTCGCTACCAGCTGCCAGCGAGCAACTGTGATGATTGTTTTAACAAGTTACTAGCAACACACTTTTGTGTGCTGCATAGAACGGCAGGTAATGTTATGTACAAATTTACACGTTTCGCATTTATTAGTGTTAGTCAAACAAACCAAATTTATTTTGTTATTTAACATGTTTTCAGGGACTAGTTAGTGGTTATCTAAGTGGGAGGGCAACTGAGCCGGTAAATGCTCAATTGAATACGCACAAGGGGTGCTGAAAGGGCTATGTTTACGCAGATTGTTAACGTGCGTCGAGAAGGAATCTTGAATGGATGTTTTAGCAGAATATAATCTGTTCAAGAAAAATCAATAATTGAGAAAAAAATTATATTTACACAACTAAATTCGTTCAACTGTAGAATTTTGTTCTTATAAAAATGCATTCAAGTCAATGGAATTTTCCAGAAAATTGCGCTAGCATTACAATAAAACTTATTGAATTGTAAGAATTTCGCATTGCTAGGCATTCGATTAATTTATACGTTATAGACATTTAAAAGCTCTGATTACTAATAAATTTGAACATTTGTATGAACAATGTGTTATCGTATGAATTTTCGCATATTACAATGACAATAGAAAGATTATATCTACATATGTACATATTCTATTATACATACAGCCGAACCTCGAAACCGAACCGGAAACAACCATATTTGTGGAACAAATTCAAAAACTACAAGAATTTGCATCATTCAACCGACAAAATCGATTATATAGATTGCTTTCAGTCGTGACTATCCTAGAAAATCGAGGTTCGATTGTATAATCCATTGTCGGCTTGTCTGGGCCATAAAACGTTGGTTTTATTTTTTTTAATTTATGCATGTAAGAATCGCAAAACTGCCCAAGCAATATTTGAAGGTTTGCAATTTTGAGGTTTTTCGTTATGATCACTTCAAGTGAAGTTAATTGAAAATTAAATACCAGCAGTTGAGTTATGTTTGAGGATGTTTTTCTTTTTAAAGAATCTGGTTTGGCTTATGCAGGAAAAAGAGAACGCAAAGTTGGACAATTTGTGAGAGTGCACCTCGTCACAGCCTTTGAACAGACAAGTAATGCCGACTACGAAATACTCGACTAGTATAAAATGAAGAAATAAATACAAATATTTTATATAAAGTACAGTCGTGTCTGGATATAGTGAACTAATTATTGCAAGGGGTGCTCACAGTATCGAGGTAGTTCACTATATCAAGGTTAAAGTTTTAGTTCAAAAATCGTTTTTTTGCTCAAAATGCTCAAAATATACTTTTAAGTTTTTGCTTGAAATTGCTTTTAAAATTTTGTTCAATATTTAGAAGCTCTATGACAAATTTTGGGTGTTCACTATATCGAGGTGTTCACTATACCCAGACACGACTAGTAATGCAAACTTTACTTTGGACGCTGTAAACAAGCGCGAATCGAAGAAGAGTCAACGCAGCGTTTCCATCGGCGATGATTTCTTTTTTTGTAAATTTACTAATTTTTTTTGTAATGGTTGAGTATAAGACGACATAGGTCACACTCAGGAGCGGATTCAGAAAAATATTTCTGGGGGAGGTTCAAAACCGAATTCTTTAATATTTATAAATATTTTATTTTTATATTTTAATTTTTTGTAGTTTTAAAGTCGATTCTAATATTTCGGGGGGGGGCGGTTCAACTCTCAAACCCCCTGAATCCGCCACTGGTCACACTTATGTAAAGAACAGGCCGGGCTTTTCGCGTCTACTTACATTACATGTTGCGCGCGCAACTTTACACATGTGTGGGGTGACCTACGGCTTAATGTAGTTTTAAAATAATAACAGAAAAAACAATTTAAAAAAGGTAAGCAAATATTAACACATTTTTTGTTGGTCCTTAGAATAGTTTGAAGTTTTAGGAAAAATACGAAATTAATAAACTGAATATTTAAGTTTAGAGAAGAGAAGTATACACGTGTTTTAAATGGTATATCTTGACTTAGTAAAGAAAGAAGAAGCAGAAAAAATTAGATAACTTTTTAATTTGACTTTTTTTTCAAATTAGATAGTTTTGTTTTTTAATTTTGGCTGAAGAAAATGAAAAAATTTTCAAATTTTCGTTATGCGTAAAAAGTTGTATGTTTAAGTAATTATTACAGCCACTACGTTGTGGTTGCTCTAATATAAAAACAATCTAAAATACAGGGTCCGAGTATAAAAATTAAAAAATTTCTTATGGATTGTTGCATAGAAGCATAAAACGTAACTTTTAAAATTTAACCTTTCCCCAGTAAAATCCGTTGCGAAAGGGTTCATGTGCAGCTCAAAAACTAAAATTCTCAGAGTAACATTGCATATGGAAAACGTTACAACTCGCAAAGTTTATATGGGGCACATATGTATGGGAGATTGGTCCTAAAATTATAATATAATATATAAATGTTTTTTATGTGTGCGCACTAATATTTTTGCCCAATTGTGTCTGCGGCTATTGTGCATCCAGACAGACAGTTTATTGACTTGTAAAATGTGTCACTTTTTTATTGTTCTAATTTACAAATGAAATAAACTTCCCGTAATTTCTTAAAACTCGCATTTTGAAAGATTTAGACTCCATTTCGTGTCGTGTTGAGTCCTTGCAACGCTTATTGAGGAACTTTCCATAGCATTTTTTATGACATTGATGCCGTTTTATTAGGTTTTCGTATTAGTTGTTTGTGGCTGTGGAAAGTGTGGCATTTTCGGATGTTTGGAGGGTTGAAGTTTTTATAAAATTGCAGCAATAATAAAGATGCTTTCAGAAGCACACAGTATACAATAAGCCGACAATCACTAAAGTGAAATTGTGCAAAATGTATAACTGGGTGTACATTGGGACTCGGTCTGCAGCAAAACGCCCATGTCCGGAACACATGGACGGCGGCAGCGACACGACCACATCTGTTGAACTATACAATTGTAATGTGTTAGTTGCTTTTTCTGCGTGTTCTCACCAACAATTACACGTCTGTTTCAGTTTCATTTTAAAGTTAGTAGTTTTACAAAATATTGTACACTGTCATTTGCTTTAAACTGATTGCAGAGCGAACACACGCATCTAGACGAATTCGTGATAGAGGAAGTGCGAAAGTGTTATTCCATTGCGCACAAAACATATAATGGTAGTGCTGTTGCCTTCATTGTAATCAAGTGGCGGATAACTCGGCCATGGTTAAAGCTATCTTGTGGTCGAGCAATTGTGTCGCTGCCGTCGGCAATGTGTTCTCAAACGCCGAAGCGACACTGCGCAGTCCGAATTTTCAAGTGTTGACCGACGTGTACTTTGTGCCAACCACAAACGAGGAATATAAAAATTGGAGAAAAAATATCATTTGACAAGAAACGCGAAAACATCTAGAAGCAAATTGAGTGCAAAGAAGGTGAACACTTTGGAAAATTCGTGAAATTGCATTTTAGTTAAAATTGAAATCGAAAAAATTCAGAGAATAGAATTTCCCGTCAAAGAAACGTAAAAAAATAGAGAGGGAAGCCACTGAAAGCTGAAATTTTAAGTAAATAACCAACCAAAGAAACCGACGCAGGCAGGCAACGATTTCCTCGGGAAAACTTCTCAACGTCCCGTACTGCATTCAGCGTGCCACCAATATGGCGACAGCTACATCATTTCAGGATCGGGTGCAAGGATTCCTCAATGGCCTGGGCGAGAAATAGTAAGTAGTGGCGGCCGCACACAGCGTCTGCGACGCAATTGCCTCAGGTCAGGGTGCGTTAGTGCATTGGTGGGGCTTCGGGGGCAGCGTAAACTTAGATGGGCTGTTATCAGTTGACCTTTGTGCGCTGTGAAAAATTTTAAAGGGTCCACTTTATTGCTGCAGCAGAGCTGGTAAGTGGATGAGGCGAAAAGTTGCAGAACTTTCAATATTGATGAATGTGTGAATGCGCTGCTATTTAAGTTAGTTTGCGAATGTTGGGAAGGAGAGAATCGGGCTTCATATTTGGTAGCGTTGTCAGCTGGTACGCATTCGTCGACATTGCGCTTGTGCAGTTGCGTGTTGTGTCAATTCGAAGCAATTAATTTCGCATATTAAATTAAGCAACTTGAGGTGGAAACATGACGTGGACCAACCCAAAAGGCTAAGCGGTCTGAGTACCGACACGCGCTGCATGACGAAATTTCCAATGACCAAATTGTCTAATCAATCGATGATAGGACAAACAACACCTGTAAGCAGAAACAGCTGCCGTTGTAATGGAAAAAATGCTTATGGGAAAAAATTAAATTTATTTATAAAAGTACTTTTGTGTTTGCATATTAAAATATTGGTAACGATTGCCCCTGTGTAAGAGTATTGCATTCGATGTTTTGTTTTGATGTAAGCAAGTCGTCGCCTGAGAAAACGATTGTCGTATGTGCTATGAAATTCAATGGAACATACGACATTCGTTTTCTGCAGCGACGAAGTGTGCGGTAAAGAACCAATCCGAACCAAAATTCTAATTAGAATTGTACGTTTCCAATTGTACAGCGAGCCCTATGTGCGTCAACATCTGGCCTTGGTCTACATGGTGCTGGGAGCTGCCACGGCTGCCACCGGTGTCGGTGCACTATTGCAGCTGAAAAACATCGTCGATCTGGGCCTATTTGCGGCGATCGCCTCACTCGGTCTCGTCCTGGGCTTGCACTTTTATAGGGATGACGGCAAAAACTACTACGCACGTCTGAGTATGCTGATGGCGTTCGGCTTCTGCTCGGGCCAAACGTTGGGGCCGCTCATGCAGTACATCATCACCATCAATCCGGCAATCATATTCACCGCCCTCGCCGGCACCGTGGTGACATTCGCCACGCTCTCGCTGGGCGCCCTGTTGGCGGAGCGCGGCAAGTATCTGTACCTGGGCGGCCTATTGGTGAGCGTCATCAACACCATGGCCATCCTGAGTTTGTTCAATATGTTCTTCCAGTCGTATTTCGTGCAATTGGTGAGTAGCGACACACAGTAGGAGTTTTTGCTTTGGCTGACGCTGTACTTCTTCGCATTTTGCAGGCTCAATTGTACGTTGGTGTTTTCGTGATGGCCGCATTCGTGATCTTCGACACACAGAACATTATTGAAAAGTGTCGCGCGGGCAATCGGGATGTTGTGCAGCACGCTTTAGACTTGTTCTTCGATGTACTGAGTATGTTCAGACGCTTACTGATTATCCTGACACAAAAGGTGAGTTGAGTTGCGTTGCGCCTGCGCAGTTGCGCACATGTAGTGTGGTCGACGTAGGCAGTTGATGGCTTGCCTAGAATTTAGCGTGCGTTGGACTTTGACTTTTAAAATTCATTTACCCTAAATGTTGCACTTGCGAAAACTCGTTTTGCATTTCAAACACACACAAAATATGATATTATGCTTTGATAATCGCTACAATAAAGTGAAACAATTTTTCAGCTAAAAGACCATTTGCTTTCCTAGATAACTCCGTTCTCTAGTACGCTAATGAGACATGAGTTTTGAATAGAACGCTCAAGAAATCTCGTACGTGAAGTCCAACTGTTTGAAAATGAATTTTAAAATCAACGTTGCTCTAAATGGTATTTTAAATCAATTTACTCATAACTTTCTAACAATCATAATATAGTCACTAGTGATTTACTGAAAGCATGCACAGTCGCTTTACGGCCAACGAGGCTAATTGCATTTTTCTCTTCCTACATTGCAGGAGGAACGTAAGCGCGAGGAACGTCGTAAGAAAAATTAAATCCCAGTTGGGTCAATAAAATCCTGCACCTGCAGGTGATTTCTTTCTTTTCTACCTAAAACAAAAACAAGGACAAATTGAATGGAAACCTGCGGCAGTTCGGTATGGCCCATGTCAGGAGGTCATGTACAGGTCCCGCAGCCGTTTAAATGCATTATTGTTTTTGTTTCTATTTTTGTGGTTATATTAGTTGTCGCATATATTCATACAAACTATCTGGCATTTGAATATTTGAGACACGAAATCACCAAAATAATACATTGAAATTTTCATTTAGAGAAATAAATTTTGCACATTGCTATCTGGATGTTGAAACACTCAAAGACTTTGCTGTGAAAAACCAAGAACAAAAAATAACACAATGAAAGAAAATTCTGAAGAAACGAACCTGCGTTGTTATTTACGGTTAGCAATTAACGTGGGGGTAAGTCGGCAAACCAGAAGAACAATGGCAAAACAATACAAATTCCTTTCTTGTAATATTTTAACACATCTTTAATAAAAAATTATTTTGTAAATACACTAAATGTTTAATGTTCTTAGTAACCGTCGCCGATGTTTGATTTTACACTGCCTCCTCTGTTGCCAGCGGCACCAAAATCGCTGTGTAAGCTTGCCGTGCCGCTTGCATGGCCTCGAGCAGTTGGCCGAATAGCTCGCGCGCCCCATCGTAGTCCAACACAGCCACACAGCTGACCGGCACTTTTTTGAATAACGCATAAGCCAATTGCCGGCGGCGCAACGCAAACACATAGGGAACCTGCTGGCTTCGGCAATGGCACTTGATATTTTCAATTGTCTCGTCTATGCCAGCTGCAAAGAGGAAGCGGCACATGTAAATCGGCAAGTACTCAAGATCAACAATTCACCTTCACCGCGGCACTCTTCGCAATCGGGCGCCATAATCACCAGCTTTACCTTGTTGATGCGCAGGAAGTTCTGCACCTCGCGGAATCCGACCACCAAGCGCCGATGTGCACGCGCTTTGATCTCGTTGTGCACATAGGCGCGCTTCTGAAAGCGATCCAGTTCGCGCAGCAATTGCTCAGTCAATTGGCCCAACAGCGGCGTGGTGCAATTATCGCAGTAGCTGCATAAATACTCTTTAGAAGTTATACTATCAACAAGCAACCATGAAGCAGCTCACGCGCGAAATCGTCGCGAATGCACGCTCGGCTGTGTGTTGGTGGTCTGCACGGCTTCCTTCGGCCTCTGACTTATTTCAAGTTCGCACAATTGCTCCACCACCTCTTCTACCATGCGCGCATGCTGCTGCTGTTGCTCTCGTTTCAGCTGCCGGTAGTGCAGAATGGACTTTTTCAGACGCGAGTACTTCTTGCGTCTGCCACCTTCGCGTGTTTTGCCACGCTTCTTCCATGCTTGCTTTGTGCTCCTGGTGGCCAGCACACGAACGGCGTGCTTTTGTCTTTTCCGCAATTTCTGGCATTCTTTAGGTTTCTCTGTTAAAAATTGGAACAGATTGAATGCGCCACTTTCGTCGGCACCGGCCACTGCTCTTGTCTTCTTGTACTTTGCATTCCGTATGGGACGTTGTTGTTTATTGCTAGTACTGCCTCTTTGTTGTTGAAGTTTTTCATATGTTTTACGATCAATTAAATTTATTTTTTCGGAATGCTTCAGCTGTGAGGACATTTTGCTCCTGCTGATTTGATTGTAAACGACAAAAATCCAATTCAGTGATAACGCACTGAAATTGTGTTGCTTCTTCTTATAGTTGAGAAGCGCCAGTCACAATGGTGGCACAGAGTGTTACAAAATAACTCTTGCTAATGTAGACATTCTGTTGAGAATGAAAAATCCATGTACAAAACTAATAACCAACGAGTTCCTAACGTATGCATTATGATATTCATTTCATCATTTTTTTTTATTAAAAACAAAGTTTTGGAAAGGAGTAAACATCAAACAAAATCAAATTTCAAACAATTTTGTAGGGGAGCGCGTCCATCGAATAAGTGTGCAGTCCCAGGAAACCGAACAATATCGTTAAAGCGAGCATTTTTAATGCGTAATGAACGTGCCATTCCATTTCATTTCAAAGTTCTCAAATTCTTCAAGGCGAAAAATTCAAGCATTACAGAGAATATTTCGAGAAACTGTCGCTAAAAATTTATATCGCGAAATTGTTTCCTTTCTATGTTTTTCAGCAACGAGTTCATAAAAAAATCAAAATTCAAAAATCATAAAATGTCTATGCATCACTTAAGTTGCGTTCAAATGATTTATTAGTCATCTAGAAAGAGAAACTTCGCTTTATATCCAAACTGATATCCTTAAATGCCTGGAGGCGCTCCAGTAGGATGTGCCGTTCGCTCTCGTAAATCTGCCATAGTTTCAGATGGCTGGCAATGTGCTGCGTTACAAGCGTTTTGGCAAATTGTAGGCACTTGCGCAGCCGCAGCGTTTTATTCGCCAGTTTAGCGCAGCTGCTGAGCACCGTCTTCAACTGATCGACCGGCTCTAGTTGCGCCAAAATGAAGCCAAATACATTGCGCACGTCCACTTTAAGGTATGACGGAAAGACGCGCGACTCGGCTGCACGGCCACGAGGAAACACAATTAGCGTGGGCGTTGTGGCCATCACGAGTTCCCATGGCAATTCATTCGTTTGCGTGTTCAGACGCACAATTTTAATGCCAACAGCATCCGCATCGAACATTACCGAAACCTGCATGAGCGCTTGCGACATCAACGCCGAGAATGGGCACTCAGGCGAGTGGAGCAGTAGGACTGTTGTGGCATTTTGCTGCTGCAGCACTTGCAGCAGCATTTCGCGATTGAAGTTGTGTATTTGAAGCGAGTTCTGTAACGAAAGCGGCGGTGCGCGGAATCCACTACTGGCTTTGCGTGCAGTCAGTTGGTTGCGGTTGTAGTAGTTCTGGACGAACCTAAGCAATGCAATGTAAATGAATTTCTCTTGGAAGACGAACGTGCTTTCCATGTGGGGGTCTATAATGAGAGCACTAATGACAGACTTTTCAGTGGGCGTTGGAATGCCCTGTGTGTCTAAAAAGTCTCTGTGTTTGTCACTGTCCAACAGCACAACGGAGAGTGAGTGGTTGTGACGCGATAGCGAGTTTTGCCATATCAAATCGGTGGCCTGTTTCAAAAACTTGGCAATGGCGATCTTTCTGTCTGGTGCATTCGCATGGGAACCATGCAGACGTTTGTTACGTTCGAACAACAGTAGCAAGCGGTTAGTTGAACGCGCATCCATGGCACTGGACAAACAGGTGGGTCTCACGCTGCACAGCAATTCGTTTAAGTACATATTTAGAACGTAGTAGTGCTGCCAGTTCCAGCGGCATGAATGTCCGTTGACGTGGCACTGTGTTGGCTGCAAACGTTGTTTGGACAGCATGTCGTGACGTAGGCATGCCAGCCCATTTCGGAAATTCAGCTCGTGTTCCGGAAACACTGTAAAACAAAGCAAAATGTGTATCTACAAGTTTTGTAATATTTAAATGACAAATAACACATATTATGTTATATCTCATATTATAATAGCTCACAGGATAACAGAAAAATACATACACAAAGGAACAGAACTGTCCGTCGCCAAATCACTGGTCAGGTGGGTAACGTTTTTCATGTGCTTATGGAAGAACTCGTTGGCAAATATGGCCAATACCGGCCCATTGTGGAGATGTGTAAGCACATTTGTTGGCATACTGTAGCCATACAGCTGGGCGAAAGTGCGTTTTAGCTCCGCGTGCACCCACATCATAATGTTGTTCGCATTCCAGTTGGCCTTCGAGTTGTACAACTCGATGCCTCTGCTGCTGATTAGCAGAAGTCGCGGTAGCCGCTGCTCGCTGTCCATCGTTTCGTTTGCCGTGGTGCCAAATGCTACTGCGAACTGAAAACTACCTTCCGGATCGGTTTCCAGCCACTTGACAGCCGCGCTTGCAAATTTCCGATACTCCAAACAATTCGCATCTGCAAAAAGCCCGAGCACCACAGCATCACTGCGCTTATTCAACCACTTCAGTTCGTCCTTGCTGTGGATACGCACAACTGGTTGGTATAATCTGTCCATGAAGCGCGTCAATGCCGGAAAACTCCACTCGCCATAATACTGCAGTGTTATGCGATGCCCGTAGTACACCATCAGCGTAGGCCACTTATTTGGAATACCCATGCCCAGCGCCAGCGGGTGTGTCCGGCTGCAATTGCAAGCCAGGTGATAGCAGTCCACCGACGCAAAGTGCACTTGCGGCTGGTAAAAGGATGCCACCTCCTCGTACACGTCGCGAGCAGCACGACTCTCATTGCACCACGCCACATGATAGAGCACAAGTGACAACTCAAACTGTTGTGCTTGCCGTCGTATTTCACTGACTTCCCGGCCAGGACATTCGGATATGGGTGCGACTGCTTGGATTAATGGAAAAGCGGCGACGACTAGGAAAACAGTGCTTGCGTATGAAGTTCGCCGACCAAACATTTTGGCTAATTGCACTTTACAGCTGATCGGCTGACAAAGAGTGTTGCCGGATGATTGTATTCCTGAATGCCAATAAATTGCATTTTCTCAATTTATAGATATATATACAGTGCTTTTCGCTCATAACGAACCCATTTAAAACGATTTTCCGCCTAAAACGAACCAATTTCAAAAGTACGCGCTTTATGTTTTCGCTTATTACGGACCCCTTTTAAAGCGAACTTTCGGTTAAAACGAACTATTTTGCCCGGTCCCTCCAAGTTTGCTTTAAGCGAAAAGTACTGTATATATAACGTTGGTTACAATTAAAAAAAGTCTACTGGAAACTGATGTAGATGTGTAGAAAATTCATCCGCGACATGTTACTATCAACAATCAGTGGTGCTAGTTATTGCTCTTCAAATCCATTAGCTATAACCATATATGTAATACTTCTATATTGGCACTAAGCTCAAAGTACATTCGCCAACATCACAGTACAGCAATAGTGAAATATGAGCGAGAAAGCGATAAACGAATGTACTCTGACAGCTGTCAAAAGTGGCAAAAAAGTCAGGTGCGTTCAGGCGGGAAAAAAAATGACTGGAAAAAAATAAAAATTTGTCGAAATTAACTGAAATTTCTTCGACCGCCCCTGGAGCAGTTTCACAGTTGTTCATGTGTAGAAGTGCACATGTATACACGCATAGAAATACATTCACAAAATTTCGTGTTTTCTGTCTCATCGCTTGTCTCCCTTTGATTTCCGAATGAAATCACATTGTGAAGATACGTTAGTGCCAATATAGAAGTATTACATATATGGCTATAACAATGCAGGTGCAATATGATTTAAATTATATTTGCCTTCGTACCTCTATTGGGAATGGCAAATAGCGAAGAAGCAGCTTTTCAGAGCCATGTTCTATTACAATTTGTTGAATGAAATCTAATTTGTTTGTGCAGTCGTAGCCGTGTTTTGAGCCACCCTTTTTGGGCGTTGTTTTCTTCTTCGTGCAACTCGCTTTAAATCTTATCTTATAAAGCCTTTAAATTAAATAAAAATTTGCATTTAAAATCAAGCGAGACACGTATATTGCACAGCAAGTGGTTTTTGGTGAGTATGAAATCGTAAACGGGCAAAATATCAAACTCGGCTTAGCGCAGAGCGAACAGCGCTGTCAGACACGCCACACCCAAACGCAATTGCGGTGACAAATAGCAGGTTGTGCTGTATGCGCTGACTGCGGAGCGCCGCAATTCTGTTTGCTTCTTATTTGAAATTATGTTTTCTTATTGGTTGTGCAGCAGAACCGATTGGATTGCACCGATGCATTGCATTGCTCGTCCATGGTCCAGTTGAATGCTCCCAGTCAAGCAATTGAGTAGCCAGCCGGAAACAGCGCTTGCCCAACTGGCCGTTCGGGAGTGACTACTATGTCCACCATCGAAGAACGCACCGCATACGAGAATAATCCGTACTTCACAGGCCACATCTACGGCAACTTTTCGCCGTTCTATGTGGCCATCGCCATTTGCACCGTCGTACTTGGCTCGATAATCATCATCAACGTTGTGCTAGGCTGCTGCTCCAAGCATCGTAGGTACTGGCAGGACAGGCACACCGGTAAGTGGAGGAGCAGCCAACTAATGCCAAAACTAACTGAATGAATGAATTTAACTGGAATAGGTAATCGTTGGCTGGTGTCCATCTGGTCAGCCACACCGCATTTGCAGCCCCCGCTCGATTTAACCGAGCTGAAGGACGCCTCATATTTTCAGCGTTTCTATGTGAGTCACTACGTAGCCGGCCTCGCCGCCTTGCCCACAATTAATTATACGCTATCAATTAGTGCTTCAATTAAACGAATTTTTCTTGTTTGTCGTTGTCTTTGCAGCCAACCCATCAAGTTTTCCACGAAGACATTGAATCTCAGGAGGTGGTGCCCATTCATCCATCGCCACCGCCGCAGCAGCTACAGCAACTGCAACATCAGCGTCCACCTCGTCCCGAAGGTCGCGGGCTACAGCAGCAGCGTCAACGCGAAGAGTACGTTGAGTTGCAGAAGCGCGAAAGTGACATCTAAATAGCTATCACCTTCAACACTCCAACCGCAGTTCGCCGCAGTAACGAAATGGCTTTCCTACTGATGTATCCAGCGGTTACTGCGCTGGCGCTCTTCATTGTGGGTGTCATCATAATAATGCTGCGCTTCGGGCCACGCCTCTGCGGGTTGCGCCACCATGCGCTGCCCGACAATCACGAGTGGCACGAAAAGAGCTATGAGCATGAGATCAGTTACGCCTGAGCGGCGCGTCAATGGCCAGCTAGCATTAGTTTAGAGTGTCGTTCGACACCCTTTAAGTTTTATATATTCGTCTAATTAATAAGCACATTCTCGTCCGATAATGGTTTTCAAGTGCAGAGTACAAAGTCGTATAATTCTGAAAATATCCGAATAGAAAAGTGCCTTCTCTTTAATGCATTCACAACAATTGCATTCAATGTGCAAAACAATGAGACTAATCGAGAAAATCAAAATCATTCCGTCCAGGTGTCCTTTCGTAGTCACCCTTGTGTAGAAGTAGATACCACTAGTAAGTAGCGATGTTTACAACGGCATAGAGAGGTATTTTACAATGCCCGTACTGTGTACACTTTTCGTACAGCAATACCTTTTTCAAAAACCACAACAGCACTAGATGCATTCATATCAACGTAAAAATCACAACTTTTTTGAAAGCCTTTGCTAACACAAACTATTTGAAATAAGTTAAGATACTTCTTTTTGTAATATTACCTTAAAGAGATCAGTTCATTTTTCAGTAATAAATCGATTATTTTCTAATCAATTTAATTGCAATATTTAATGATTGATATGGGGGTGGGGTCATCAATGAAACCACAGCTTTATACCAACGGCCTAAGCGGGCAAATACGAAATTCAAAACGAAGACAAGTACAGTGCGAACAACTTTGTTGAGATCGAGTAGCGGGTTTACCCGTATGAAGTCTAAATTTTACTTCTATATCGAACAATCTTGTAGTGACGCACCAATTTATTGAGAAATTATAAACAAACTTACCTAAGCACCTTGAAGCGTAGGATTTTGCAGCCCAGCGAAACTATCCATTTTATTTTTAATAATTTTTCTCTTTATTTAATATTTTGTTTTGTTTTTATAATTAAATATAAGTCTTACTTTCAAGTACAATAATTTAAGATTACTTAATTTGCTTGATAGAAGAGAGGGAGGGGAGGGAATTGGTATTGTGGTTTGAGTAGTTGATTGCAAGGCGGGCCGGTAAGCGGACGAGTGTATGTGTTTGCTTGGTTGGTTGCTTAATTGGTTGCGTGTTCACGGGCGTTGGGAGAAACAAGAAGTTACACGGCTGTGGTGTGGCAAGCAACAGTTGCTAATTCCTAATGACGATCAAATGTGAAAACAAAAGCGGGAGGGTGGACAAAAATATTAACAATGTACGGAAGTCCCTCAACGATATTGCGCAGTCGAATATGTGAGATGATATGGAAATTTTTCAATATGTGTATTTTGCTTTCTGTAAAACATTTGAGAAATTCGCATCAACTTGAAGAAAGAAAACAAAAACCCGCCAAATTGAGCAATACTTCACGTTCACGGCTACAGAGTGTGGGCGGGGCTTAACCGAAACAAGCAGTCGCACACTGCCTGCCAGAGGTTGCGCACACTCCACCGTATTGCAGAACACGCACAACACACCTAACGAGCGGTTCAACTTCACACAAAGCACACAAGTACACTGCATTCTTGTTGGCCGATTTTTTTCACGTGCTACACTTGCCCGCCCAACCGGGTTGTGTCGCTTCTTGTCGCAGTGACAGAATCGAAATTGTTATTGAACATATCAGTGACGACGGGCGGGGAGGAGGATAGGAGGGGGCGTGTGCGGGATGTGGCGGGATGCGTTAATGGTTTGGTTGGTTGGTTGGTGGTCACATATACGTCGGGCGGGGTCACTTCGCTCTGATCACTTTTACACTTCACTACAACATTTGATGTGGTTCCTTGTTTCAATGTTACCTTTTTTGTTGTTGTTGTTGCTGCTATTTAAGTTCTTCTTCTTTTAAGTTTTGTTGTTGTTGTTGTTGTCGTCGTCGTAAATTTTCTATGAAATTTTCGATGCACTTGTTTGCATTGCTCTCTGCTTGGTTGAATTTTTCCAACATTCTGGTTGCATAAATATCTCTTTCAACTTGTTTCGTTTAATCGTTTTAACATCATGTTTTTGTTGACTTTTCTTTTTTGTTTTGTTGCTTTTTTGTAAAAATAGATAATTTCCTCTTTCGTGTTTTCACATTGTATAACAATTTTTTAGTTGCATATTTGTTTCGTTTTTCTGATTTTGTTTTCTTGGGAGAGATTGCAGTTTTTCCAAAGTTGTTTCTTATTTTTGTTTGTTTCCTGGTTATTCAACATCAAAATCTTTTTAGCTTAACAATTAGGTGTTGTAAATGTCGGTGTGTAGTATGCAGGAAGAGAGGAGTAGGAGAGGAGGGGATGAAGAGAGGCGGGTTAGTTGGCTAATCGGCTGGATGGGGTTTGGGCGCTTGATTAGCTTGCTGAGAACAGAGTGACGACGCTGCTTGTCCGTGGTGGGTGCTGGTGGTCTGTTTTCCCCTCGCAAATGTTTACAGTCGTTGCTTGTCGTTGCTGCTACGACTGCCGCTATGCCTGTTGTGGTTGCTGTTGATTTGTTGTTTGCGTTGCTGTTTGGAAAACATTATTATGTGGCGGCATTCATCACCAGTTCGGAAAATGCATTTTCAAGACAATTTTTGAGTTCGGCATAAGTAACGATCAGGACCGATTGCTCATCGCGTGACATCAACTGCACCTGGATGCAAAGAAAGCGACAAATGTTTACAAATGTGACAACGCAATGTGACTGGCACGACGACGCTTACTCGTTCCAATGAGCCGGCGTCCAACTTATTTAGGCATTGTACAATGTGTGCGTGATCTAACCATGGCCGGCCATCTTCAGTGACGGAATGGAATAAATAATCACGGAATAATTTCAACATATATCTATCACCAGTTTCAGACCATGTGCAATCCAAATTGAAGCTAAGCGACATAAAAGATAATTGTCAAAGTTTTATTTAAGGGCGAATCATGGTTCGAATCGATTTTCAGTTTTAATTGAAAAAGTTGCAAGTATGAGGTTTACCAAATTTGAAACTCAACTCAAATGCAGTAGAGTGCAGGTTTCTTTTCGAAAATATTTCGAAGTACGTATCTGAGACTTGTCTAAATGTTCAATTAAAACTGAAAATTGTCAAAGTTTTATACAGAAACGTTACGCACTCTGGTCTCTCATTAATGCAATTCAACTTCACCAAAATTCTATATAAACGGCCATTCTCCATCTCCTTGGCCAGTTCATCCTCCTGCATATCACACTGACTCTGCAGTGCATCCAATTGTGTGTAGAAACGTGCACCAATCATTGGCATTAAATCAGTCACCGAGCGTCGTTGCGTCGTCGTGAAAAGGTAACTGTGCGAACGAAATCAAAACTAATTAGATGGTGCGACAAACATACGAATTGAACAACAACAAAACTAAAAGACTACACTGTGATTTTGTGTAACTTTAAACGAGTTGGAAAAATGTTTATGGTAGGTGTGCCATTCGACTTTTATATTTTCGCTTAAGACTAATGAATTACTTCCGTTTCCTATAAAACAGAAATAGAGAACCGAAGTCGAATTGTTTCTTTCTCTTTTGATTAATGCCCGCAACGGCTTTGAAAGTTTTACAGCAATTATGAATTGGTTCATGAGGGACTTTTTTCAAGACCCCGAGAGCATTACATTGTTTTATTTATGTAGAAAGTTCTAGCTTTTAGAACGAGGACTTATACCATTGCCTGTCTTAAATTTTTACTCCTTTCTCCAAGAAAAGATTTCGCACTTTATCTCTGTTTAAGCTATTTTTGAGAGTATTCTTCTACAAAAAACAACTGGTCACTCTGCTTGTGGACATATTTAGCAGCAGTTCGTCAGCGAATCATTTTCTGCCGCTCAACTTACACAATGAAATTCCGCAAATCGGAGGAGTAGTGACGCGAAACCATCTCAATGCTGGATTGTACGTTATCGCGCTGCACCGATTGTAAACAACGGCAGGCCAATGCTAATACTAATCGCCCCAATGCAGTTAAGTCATCCTACGACAGCAGAAATACACAATTTATCATACGGCAGATCAGTTTCGGTTGACGCGGGAAGAACGTGAACGTACCTGTTGATGCATGCTAACCACCGCCAATGGATTGGCTGCATTCGGATCGAATTGTGCAATATCACTTGTGCCGCAGAAGCTGAAGCGCACTCGCCTGCCGGTCACTATGATTTTCGTTGGATCCAAGACTCTACGTAAGGCAAAGTATGTGTTGTCGTTGTTAGATTTGTTGCATTTCGTCGAGCAATGGGAACAAAAACCACAAAGTGATTGTTTGACTCACTTGCAGGCGAGTCCTGCCTGATGGATTGCACGTAGGCCAGCGGTTAATTGCATTATTATGGACCAAATGTTGGCCTCTGGCAGCAGTGGTCCGTTGCTTGTACGTTGCAAGTTGCTTTTGTGGCTGTACGGGCGGAAATTATTACTAACACATCATCTCGAAGGCAAATGGAAAGACCGAAGAGTTACCTGAATGGGCGCGCATCGCCTTGGAATGGATCGGTGTAGCCGTTGGTCTCCGGTGTGGGCGTAAAGTATTTCGTTAGCAACGTTTGCGAGCCTGGATGATGATCGTAAACTAATACTAAAGCTGTGTACGGTTCCATTTGTTTGCGTGTTAAGAGAGAATAAAACAATAGTTATTAGTGGACAATTTTAGCAAACACGATATTCCATAAAGAAGTCGACCAAATAGTTGATTGCTCAACTCTAAATTAAATTAACTAAAATGCGTCGTTCCTTCTGTTACGTAATGAAAGTGTTAGGGTCATTGGTTCGTACAATTATCACCAAATGCTTTTGTTGTGAAGACTTCACGCAGTTGTACCACATTCGAATGTTGCAGTTTTTTCCACATCTCAACGACAGCCATGCACTTTGTCGATTGTAGGCGGAAACCTGCAACGAGCAAGCAGAGAAACATGTATGACGGTGCACTGGAAGCGTATTAGTCCGGCACGCACCATGCAATCTCCGCAGACAATACTTGATGCCGGTTGTGCTGTGTGTGGCCTTGTACGTGGACGACAGTAGGGTCAACTTCCCGTGCATCGCCTGCACCGCCTCCAGCGGGTACAGCGAGTGGTAGTTGTCGACCTCGGGCGGCAGGGCGTGCTGCGCCGCCTCCGCCGGGTCGAGCATCAGATTCGAGATCTCGTTGCGGGCAAGAATTTCCGAGCGCATGTCGTTGGGTATGAAGAACGCCGACTCCAGCTGCGTCTTGGGCTGCATCGCAATCACATTGGAGGCGGGTCCCGGGTACACGTGGTGGGTGGTGTAGAGCAGCGGCGGCTGCACGGGCGTTATGGGGGCCACCGCTGACGGCGTGGCGTGGTGCGGCACGCCCGCGTCCACCACACTGCTCACGACGGCGCTCGAGTTGGGCGCGTTCGTGTGATTGGCTGTCGGGTAAAAGTAGATCGTGCCGCCGACGTTCTCCTGCAATGCACAAAAGAACAAACACAAAACGCACGTTAGCAGCGGCAGGACGCAAGTGGGCGGGGGGACAAACACCTGATGCACATTTGCTGGCAGCGTCGTGGGAATGGGCGAGGCGTGCGGCGTGATGCGCGGCGGCGACTTCTCGCCGCCGCCGCCCACTCCTCCCATGCCCGTTGGCGATTCGTTGCGCAGCAGATTGTTGCGCCCCTTCAGGGGCGTTGTCGTCATGCCGACGTATGTCTGGGTGGCAGTCGGTGGCGGTGCGATCTGTGCGCCGCTCGATGCTATTGTGCCTTTCACCAGCGAGTGCTGTTGCTGCTGTTGTTGTTGTTGTTGTTGCTGCTGCTGTTGTTGTTGTTGTTGTAGTTGCTTCTGCTGCGCCACTGCGGCGGCGTTCGCCTTCTGCAGGCCCAACAGGGAGGACGGTGTGCCGTTCACCGATTTCGCTGTGGCGGGTGTCAGACCGTTCACGCCGCCGACGCCAACACCAACACCGACACCGACGTTAACGCCACCGCTGCCGAGTCCATTGTTCAGCATGGGCGCGTGGTACGGCGAGTAGAAATTAGGCGACGAATTGATGCGAGTTGGAATGAATTCGGGCGATTGTGGAGTTACCTGCGGCGAGCGGACAGACGTTGATTGCGGTTCACCGGGTCGGGGAAGGTGGGAGGGCGAGAAAAGAAACGAGAATATACAAATGTACGTTTAGGCATTTAAAACGGTTAAAACACTGCATCTACAGGTATATAAGCACAAATAAACGCTGGACACGGGGTTGGAAAAATTTCGTGTAATTTCTGTTTTGCTCCATTTACGCCAATTTGGGAAAACGATAGACAACAACGAAAAATACAACAGAGCCTTATTCAAATCAAGCACCATGCCCTCCACCACAACGAAATGGCCAATGGGACAGTGTAGACGAGGGGTGACAATGCGACAGGGAATTGGACAAGGACAGGGGACAATGGAGGCCATGCAAAGCGAGAACCCAACCCCCAACGTAACCAAAACTAAGTATGAGTATGAGGAGGAAGCCGAGGAGTGTACACGAAGTATGATTCATGTGATTGTTTTCGAAATTCTTCTTTTGCAGCCGAAATCTCTTCGAGCACACTCCTCAGCTTTAAAACGCGTCAACCAATGAACTTTATTTTCAAATTGCAATTTTGATTTGTCAAAGTGACAACGAACATACACACATACATACATACCCAGGTATGGCAGTGAGCACTTAGCTTTGGTTATGAAGTTAAATGCAAAAACTGTTAATTCGTACACAATTTCATGAACTTTACAATAATAAATATGGGTTTGTTTGTTTGGAAATAGTTTACTTGATTTAGTTATCTTGCTTTTACCTGAGACTTTTTAATTGATAGAGGTGAGTCCAAGTTAAGTAGTGAAAACCCCGAGTTAAGACCGTAGGTCGGTGTTGCAACATTTTGTCGATTCTAATATGTCAACAATATAAAATACACATACATAATAATAAAAGTAGAAAAATGTTTCATATGTATAATTAGAATGATTGGCAAATATGTAAACAGCGACACAGACGGCGAGTTAGAGTGGGAGATACAAATGGGAGAAAACAACAACGGTTAAATTGCTTGGCATCTTCAAAATTCAAACGACAATGTACAGGTGCGTGTGTCTGTGTGTGTGTGTGTGTGCGTGAGTTGTTAGTTTGCATTTCGAGTTGAGAAAATTCATAAATAGATAAACAAAAGTAATGCAAGGCGCACAGAATAGCGGTTAATTGGCTTCAGCCCTAAAAGGAATCACCTGCTACTGACTTATTGTCCTCAGTCCAAGTTATATGTAATTGCACTTTTTGACTCTGATGAAGTGTGATATAAATGACTCAGTCCATTAATGAATGATAACATTTATAATTAACTCTTCATTTTAATTTATTGAGTTTATAATAAATAGAAATTTGAATTCCCAATCAAAACCCAAATCTCAATAACATAACTTTGCCTTAGTGCCATTTGCTAATTCTGGTTTTTTATTTTTGGACTTTGTGCTAAAAGAGCTCTTTTAATAAAGCCAAAATTAAACTTTTCGATACTTCATAGATAGTAATTAAATTTGATATTTTATTTATATTTATTGATATTTTTTCTACTGCACAATGGACCAATATTGCAAAAAGCTTTCATACAGAGACACGCGTTACTTTGAATAACCAACACACTTTTTAGATGTTTCAAAACTAAAAAAAGATATCTAATCCTTTCAGAACAATCAATCGCTTCAAAAGTGTTGGGATCTTTAAAAAAATATATATAAAAAAAATCATAAGGACTGAACGAAACAAAAGAGGTAATCTTTAAAGATAGCCATGGCTTATTAGTTGGAATAAAATAATTAATAAAAAAAATCATAAGGACTAAACCAAACAAAGCATGTAATCTTAAAAGATCAGTCAGGCCTTTGTGTAAATAAGAACGAAATTTGTGGTTGGTTCCAAAAGTACTAACAATAAATTTCGGGAACGAATGGGACGACCACTCGATAACTGTTCGCTACATACACACAACCACACGGCGGCACCAACATGCCAAACATTGACTGGTGAAGAGTTGCTTAAAAACAAATCCAAACAGTGCACACACTTTAAATAATTCCAGTACGACACTTGCACTGACTAAGTATTTTAGGATATTTGTTGTTTTTGAACTCATTAATTTAAACTGTTTTTATTAAGAGCACAACTTACACTGCTACAGCAATTAGTGACAAGAGCGACTTAAGGCATAACATAACCTACAACCAAATAAGAATCAGAAAAGTCAGCTTGTTTCGGCGCTGCCTATGAAGCGTCAAGCGTACATAGGTTTTTTTTGTTATAAAGCGAGCGCACAATATGAAAAAGAGTACCACCATGTCAGTTGAAACAAATTTTAGGGCAGCAAAAACAAAAGCTAATAAATTCATATACACAACATCAGAAGCCACCAGAGTCGCACATGCAATGCGAAAAAAGAACACACCAGCGACACGATTAAAATCATGTCAGCCATCAATAATAAAGTGGGTCAAGTGTTGCCATGTTGCTGCGTTGCGGTGTTGTGTTTGTTTTTTGCTTTACTGTGTTAATATTCTTGCTTTTGGATTGTGGATAAATTGAAAAAAAAAACCATATTGAAACAGATAAAAAACTTGCGAAAAGGTGATTTGCTTTCGCTTTCAATGAGTAGCGAACAATGTCAGCTTATTAATAAATGAGGTGAGGGAAAGTGCAGGTGTGTATTTAAGCCTTAATACTTAGTTTAATAATTGCGCCATAAGAGTTCTTGCTCTTGAAACTATATATCAACTCTTATATACTCTGAATACTTTCGAATAGTCAAATGTTTAGAGGAATCGAGTGCTGCCAATTCATTTTTATCGAGCCTTTACTACTAACTACATGTATTAAGTAATCTCTCAAAGGAAGTAAAATTAATGGGGCTAAATACAAAAAAAAAGTCACAACTCAACATTTTGCAAAATGGTTTTTTTTTCATAAATCAATTCAGCTACAGTACACATCTCAAACTACTTCCAAAATTGCATTCTTATCACTACTCCTATTTTTTAAGTGGAAGAATATTAGGGGTATTCACACCAGGCTCGTTACTTTGTTACGTACGTGTTATTTGTTTTTGTAGAAGAATCAAACAAAAATCGTACAAAACTACCGAGTACACCTAATTCTGTTTTTAGACGGTAGATTGGTTCCAGGAAAAACCGTGTTAAAAAAAGTGTAAAAACATTGATCGTATGCAAAACGAAACGTAAAACCTATTACAATTAGTGAAAACCAAGGATTTTTAAGAACAAGAATATGTTGAATATGTTTATTTTCAATTAAAATAAATTTAACGTTGGAAATACTAATTTGCCTTCAAAAACTTTCTTTGCCAAACACGTCTGGTTGCATTGATAGTTCATAAAATATTAACACATTTCAATTGCTCTGACAACTTGCTTGTATCCACAAAAAGGGAATTTCACTAAATTTGTGATATGAACATATTTCGCAAAAATTAAATTTGACAAAGAAAAATGTACTCAAACCGTGTTTAATCAAAACCGTGTAAAAAAAGACCTTATAAAAACAGACTTGGGTGTACTGAACTATCAAAGAATCGAGCTCGGTGTGAACACCCCTACGGTATTCCAGTTTTTATGTTAATTGAGTTGTTATTGCAGGATCAACAGTTTTTTGCCTCTCCTGAAAATGTCAGATTTGTGAGTTGTGGCTCGAATATTTAATGTAGATTGCAAACATGGTTCAGCAATCAATGACTCAGAAATGGCGTCAATTAAAAATAGAAAAAAACAAGAATTAAAGTCAGTAGGGATCTGGTTACTGTCCGACTGAATATTCGGTTTCAGTTTCGGCCTGAAAATGCTAAAATTGCTAAAGAAAATATTACGAAATTGTGTGCGTCGACGCTACAATCGATCGATAAACTAAGTTGCCAAATGACTTTGCTTTGGTTTTGTGCAGTGCCCGACCGAATATTCGGTTTCGATTTAGGCCCAAATAAGTGTTTCGGTTTCGGCTGAAAAATGCTGTGTAGCGAGTGAACAGCTATTTAGTGCCACCGGGCGGATATTTAGTGAAAGGAGGAGTAATTTAGATGCCACCAATGTAAATAAACTTATTTTTTAAGCATATAATATTAAATTAGGTATTTAAATATTAAATATTAGCAAGCAAGGGGTGATTTTTTTATGTTTATGTTTTAAAAAAATAAATAAATTGTTTTTATTAATAAGTATTTATTTATTTATGTTTCGTTATGTTTGATTGTTTGTTCTTTTTTTACTTAAACTAAAATTCGTTTGTTGAAAACAAATGCTGATGTTTATTTCAACTAAAAAAAATGCTGATTTTTATTTCAACTAGAAAGTTTCGGCTCAAAAAAGTGGTTTCGGTTGGACACTAGATCTGGTATACCTGGGAGAGATATGAAGTCTGTGACTGCAGGAATGCAACAAATTTTATTTGGTAGCAATTGGCTGCAGCATTAATTACTTAACGTACCAACTGATTTTTTTGTTTAACATGCATGCTTTGTATTTTATTTAGTAATTTACAAATATTTAGGACCAAATTACAAACATAGCTAATAATTGTCTGAGATGAGGTTAGTACACGTGTGCGTGTGTGTGTTAAGGACAACAACCACTAAATAAATCATGTGGCAGGGCAGAGGAAAGTGTGTGAGGAATAAAACGCTAATTGGCAGTGGTTGTCTACATGTCAGTCACTAAGCATTCAACTCACGAACGTTAATTCGTGAACTTAAATCAATCAGTCGAAGCAAAGCTCAATTGTGCCTCATGTTCGCGCCCTTGCGGGTGGCAATTTGTGCGTCTTAACCCTTGGCGAGTCAAATTCTACACAAGTGCTTGTGCTCAAAGAAGCCAGCGTACGAGTTGAAGTCAGTGTTAGTGTTGCGACCGGCTGAGATGAGATAGTGGAGACTGTGTGCTATACATACATACAGATGTGGGTGAGAGAGAAAGTGCGCTGCGCCGCTACTCACCATATACGTTGCGAGTTTACTTTCTGACGGAATACCATTCGTTGGGGAATAAAAAATAGGATCCATAGCAGCCGTATCTGAAAGAAGATAAACAAATGCGGAAAACAATGAGCGACAATTTCAAAAGGTACTATGATATATGTATGTATATAGTATATTCTCGATGCTCTCATTTAAAAAAAGTAGTAGTGAAAAGTAGTGAAAAAGTACATGAGCCAAAAATTGTTGAGGCTAGAGTTGGGTTAAATGGCGTCGCATCGATTCCAACACTCAATTGTGATGGTAATAATATTCAAAATGGGGAGGTTAATGGGGTTTCGAGAATACATTTTGATTATTGTTTCGTAGAAACTCAAATGTTGTCAACCGCACAACTTCGATTGTATGGGGGAGGCCCTCTGATGGTGAATTCCTGAACCTTGATTATTTTTGTATTTTTGTAACTCAATAATGTTTCCGATCGCTGAATAAAACATTTAAATCGGTTCAGTAGTTTAAGAGATGCAATGTTTCATCGCTTACTTAACTACTACACTTACAAGTGGGGAGATAATCCCAGTTTTATATGGCAGACCCCTTAAGACTTGGAGATAGCGGGTAGGTTTGTTTGAAGAAACATTTAGAAGGGAAAATAAATGAGTGTCGGTCTTATATTTGACACATCTGGAGGCAACATGGGAGCAGTTGGAGCCTGCTTTATAAAATCGATTATTTTGTTTGGGAGGCCATTAAGGATTGGAGATAAGGTATACATTTGTTTGAAAGAAATGTTTAGTAGGGGTTAGTCATAGATTGTAATCCTCTACGAGCAACTTCTGAGCAGCTGTGGAGCAATTTTGGTGTTTTGTTTTTGTGAACTTTGACCTCGATGTGACACCATTCAAACCCATTCTGGTGCCAACATTTTTTGGCTCATGTACTTTTTCACCAAATCGCCTAAAATAAAGGGCTTGTCATCACTGAAATCGGAAAATTGTGCACTAAATCATGTCTAATGTATATAATGGCTAAGAGGAAACATCATTGTGAGAAGAATCTAATGATCACTGAAATTGAAATTGCTTTTATTTGACTATTTTCTTGTCATTTCACATGAAAGAGAAATGCAGATCATGCCTGTATTTTTGTTTTTAGTAATAGGCAGCCGAAACAATTTATTGCAATGAACATTTACTGGCTGTGAACACTTACAACAGTGCCACGACAGCAGCCCTCAAAACAGACCATAAATTATAAACGGGCCAGGTAAATATGAATTGACATTTTTTTTTTGTATCCACGCATAACGCACACAACAATCAGCGTTGATGTTTATTTTAGTTAATAGATAAGTGATAGTGATGCCAAGAACAAGAATCGAAATCGAAATGTTAATGTAAATAAACAGTAGCAACAACTATGAAAGAACTGCGCAAAAGGGGGGCGCGCACACTAACAACACTCAAATAAAATGTGTACAAACTAAACTGAGCGGAACCAAAATGAAATGAAAGCGCAGACGATTGGTGGCAATTGCTGCTTTAGAGTAGTTTTCGTTGGGTTCTTTGTTTTTGGTATATTTTCGTTTAATTTCATTCGTTTGTTGCTTGCCCGCGCACGCTGATGATGATAAACGAATTTTTGTTTATTTTGATTTTCATTTTTGGTCTTTTCCTCAACCAGCTCTGGCCCCTAACATTCATTCTCCCTAACATTCAGGCCAACACGAAGAAATGTGAATGAAAAAAACAGGCGAATCAAATTGAAGAGCGAAAGCATCATAAAGAGATTTTGTGTGCAATTTTATGAAAGTGAAAATGACTAATAAATTTTTTATATAATACATCATGTTATGAGCTGAAAATGGATTTTAACGTATGTAACACGTAATGCGTACTTATTGCGAGCATACGACAGGGCGCTATGGCACAAATTCACGCCACTTACTATTCGCTCTAACACAATGAATTAAAACGCAAATTAAGCAGAAAATTAATTTGAAATAAATCACGAACTCAAATGCTTAAGTGTTGATTGAATTTTTCAAATAACAACAACAATTAACAAATTAAAAGGCTCAAATTTGTTTGACTTCGAAAGCATTTTGGAAGCGTTTGTTTATGAACTGTCTTTTCTTATCTCAGCGATGGGATCCCAAGACGTGATCTCTCCGATACTCGTGTAGACTTAGAGATACTTTTTGTAGACATCGCTTGGACAAGGGTTCCATAGAGAGGATCGCATCTTGAAACAGATCTTTAGATCTTGGCGTAAAGAAAAAGTAACAATGTTTCTGTTCCACTCGAACGACTTGCGTATAGTTTTAACAATAATCAATTTAAACATAAAAAACATCATTATTCCTACTCGGCGTGTTGACACTGTTGTAGCTTTCTGCTACTTGACGGCGACCAGAGCGCCAACGTTTTCAAGTCATGCATGAAACAGCCGATTAACAGCAAATCGACCGACGCGATTAATGGAAAATGGCTGAAAGTGCGCCTCGTTCATTGCCAATGCCAGACACGTCACTGCGCCTAAACGTTAGCGACGCCGAAGCCTAAGCGCGCCATTAGTTGGCGACTAGTTTAACGCTCTTTCCGCATGTACGAAACTTTTCAATTGTCTCGGCCGTTCGGGTGTGCGACTGTGGGAACATGAATTGTAAATTTGTCAGACGTCAGATGTGCTGCTGATGCTGAGTGCCATTAAAATTCAATTACTTAAAAGTCAATACGCTCGATAAGAGTAGCCAAAGTGAGAGTCTGAAGAGTGCGGGAGCAGTTATTTGAATTGAATTGATTTGATGACAAGCAACGATTGAAAATAATTTCGTATTCAGAGATTTATCAAAGGCAGAATACTTTGAGGCTAGAAAGAAAAGGCTGTAAAGAACAACTTTAGGTGGACCAAACTTAGATACGATATTTAAATTGAATTGAATTGAGGTTAACTGAGTTCGGAATTTATGATCAAATAAAAAAGGAAACAAATGCTCGAAAAAGTAAGTTTGTGCTGCACAAGTTTTCGACATTAAGCTGAACTGAGACGCGGTTTAATTAGCGCGTCGTTTGTAGCACGTGATGAAAACAAAGGCAACAACAAACTCGTAATTAAAAAAGTCAATTTATTACTCGTACTAAAAAATCAATTTTTTTTCTATAAAGTCGATAATAAAACTGAAGAGTTTTCAATAAAACCAAGTCAGGTGTAAACTGTGCGGCAATGTTCCAAGTTTCGGTAATAAACTTCTAGTAGCTATTTCGAACGCCCACTTTACAACATTGTTTTGTTTTAAAGAGCTAAAACTACGGAAGGGGTTAATTGGTTTAGTCAGCTTGCGCTTTGTTCACAAGCAACCAATGAATTTAAGTACTGAGTAAATTTAAATAAAACATTAGACATTTCAAATGGCTAATTGACCATGTGGAACACATTGCCTTGGCATTTAGTTATTTGTGAGAAGCTGTCACACATTCTTCGTAACTCTAATAAGCGTTTGCGCGTTTAACACTAGGATGAGCGACTAGTTTGTAGGCGCTAAGTGGAGCAACTGGGCCTGGCGAGGCCCGTAAGCGTAATCAGCTATTCCTACGATTTTCGCCCAGTTAGGCGTGGCATAGACAGCTGATACTTGGCACACGTACTCTATGATAGTATAGCTATGTGTCGATGTAATTATTTGGGGGGGATTTCTTAAGAGGGTGGGGGGTTGAGGTGCCCTAAAAAGTAAAACTGCTATTTGTATATGGCACAACATTTAATTAATTTATTTATTGATTAAATTCAAATCAACAAAAAAAGAGACAGTTTATCTGCAGCACAGCCATGGCATAAAAATAGTTTATTTACACAGCCGTGTTCAAGGCCCATGAAATTTTTACATGTTTTCGTAAATATATGAAAAATGTACCTAAAATGTACGTAAGCCGTTAAACAAAAATTATTCAAACACGAGCAGCCATATTTGATGACTCTATTACAATTAATATGTGCAGTGGCGCACGCAAGGGGGATTATAAAACCCTTTATTTTATCTGTTTGTTACAAACATTGCGGCTGGAAAATGTTCTTTAAAATAATGTGGCAAATGGCAATTGTAGGAACTGTCCCTTCCAATAAACGGTTTGTCCCAGAGGAGTTCAAAAAGTCGACGAATCGTAAACTGGAGGAAACATTGTTTGGCTATTACAACGAGCAAGTTTCATTGTGCTCATATGTGCCAAAAAAAAAATAAGACAGTAATTTTGCTGTCAACACAGCATTATGTATCCAAAGTTGACAATGCCAATAAAAGAAGCCTTATCAAATTTTGGATTACAACGAAAATAAAGCAGGTGTCGATACTATGGACCAGATGCTCAGTAGCTACTCGCAAGCGTGGCACAAACCGTTGGCCACTTTCCATGTTTTATAATATTAGATATTGCTGGCCTGGCATCCTTTATTGTTCACGATTCGTTCAAACGATCACCCAAAACGGATAAACGTCGTGAATATCTAACGATTTTAACAACTCAGTTGGTCACTCCTCACATGGAAAATAGGGCAATGAACAGTCACGTTAGCCGCTGGCCTAATATCAGTGCAGCTATGGCGAAATTTAATGTTTTTGTAAGTAATTATTAAAAATAAACTATTATGCATTGTTAATTCTGTCTTTATTATTACAGACACAAGCTTACTACCCAGCCCCAAGCACATCCGCACGACCAGACAAGAAACAACGAAAGGACTGTGCATGGTGTAAGCCTCAACATGACAAAAAACGGCGCAAAACCTTCTTCTCGTGTAACTCATGTAAAAACTTCATGTGCCTTGAACACGGCTCTGTAAAAAAACTATGTTTGTGCCATGGCTGTGCTGCAGAATAAACTGTCTCTATTTATGTTGATTTCAATTTAATCAATAAATAAATAATTTAAATGCTGTGCCATATACAAATAGCAGTTTTACTTTTTGGGGCACCTCAACCCCCACTCTCTTAAGAAATCCCCCCAAATAATTACTTCGACACACAGCTATACTATCGTAGAGTACGTGTGCCAAGTAACAGCTGTCTATGCCACGCCTAACTGGGCGAAAATCGTAGGAATAGCTTATTACGCTTACGGGCCTCGCCAGGCCCAGTTGCTCCACTTAGCGCCTACATACATAAAGTGGTCATGTTTGTTCTACAAAATTTATGCAAATAACCTTTTGTTAGTTCCGTTTCGTTTATAAAACATTAGCGATAGTTGGCATAAAATATTTCAGCGATCAGAGCTAAAGAAACAATTTGGCGACTACTCTAAGTCAAAATGGGCCTGGAAAAGCCCAGTTGCACATCCTAGTGTTAAACATGCCCAACTCAACGAGTTTGTGGATGGGTAAAGCACGTGCCGACATGAATAGCTAAGTCAGTGGCGCACGCAAGGATCGTTTTGGGGCTTAAGAACGCCCCAAATATTAGGTTCACAACTAAGTTCTCGCTGTTTGTCAATAGATGGCTCCAGCAGTAAAAGCTGATCGATTTTAACATATCCAAAGCATCATGAACCAAGCTTAGAAATATGGTAAACAAACCGCTTAAACACATTCGTGATTTTATTTTTGCGTTTTATACCTTTGATTGTTCGAAAATGTCTAATTTTGTGCCAAATAATCGTCATTTACGGGAAGTGTTGAATTTCTTCTTTGATTCAAAGAAAACGGCGGCTGAAGCGCCGCTCTGACCGAAACTATCTGCCTTGATTCGTTCCACCGCTTCAAAGACGGTTGAAGTTTCGATGTTGTTGACCGTCCGCGTGAAAGAAGGTCAAAACCCTTCGAAGACGCTGAATTGGAAGCATTGCTCGATGAGGATTCGGTCAAAACGCAAAAAGAGCTTCTTTCAGCTGTAGGAGTTACCCACCAAACTATTTCAAAGCGATTGGATTCGTTGGCAATGATTCAAAGGCAATGAACTTGGTTTCTTTATGATTTGAAGCCAGGAGACGTTGAGTGTCGTGTTTTCGCCCGTGAACAACTGTTCGAGCGGCAAAAGAGGACAGGTTTCTTCACCGCAAGAACTTAGTTGCGCACCTAATATGTGTTGGTATATTGTGGGTGACAAATATGGTTGAAATGGTATTGGGCTCAAGTTGTGTATAGAACCCCCACTTAAATTAAATCCAGGGTGCGCCATTGTAGCTGACTGCCATGCCAGAAAGTGGCTGGCAATAAAAATTGTAAATGACAATAATAATAATCTACCAAACACACACACACACACACACACACACACACACACACACACATAAGCAAGCGAACGAACACGTACGCATATTTTACGGTATTCAGTGAGGAGTTACGATAAGCAGAGTTCGAGCTGTCGCAAGTGTAGCTGAGTGGCAACAATTTATGGTTAGAGTATGTAATACTGAAGTTTGATGTGTGGCCAGCTTTGGAATATTAAAAACAACCACAACCACATCGTCACAATAAATAGGGAAATATATATAAAATTAGGCATTCATTTCATGTCACAGCCGCGGTATCACAGCGCCCCAATTGACTTCATTGTGCTTTCTTCCAACTCTGGAACGAAGACCATTTCGTTTAACTGCCTATGTTCCATGTCACAAAGGCACTTGTATCAATTTGTGACATTTTTGTGACTTTCGAACTGAAAATTAAATTGCACTAGGTGTATCTGAGAGAAAAGAACTACAAAGAAGAAAAACTAAGAAAACCAAAATTGTTTAGCATATTCGAACTCCAAATTACAATGCTCCAGGTAACCTAAGGAGAACACACTGGGTCATATAGACCTCCTTACTCCTACTTTAAGCGAAAACTCCTATTCTAAAACCTATCTTTCCAGCGAATTTTTTTAAGTTTGTTACAAACTTTCACAGGTACCTAAACTATTATGAATTGTTAAAACAATATTCAAAGTAAAGGAGAAAAAAGGACTGAAGAATACAACAAGTATGCATTTGCAAAGAAAAAAACATAGCATGGATTGCATTTTGGTAATATTTCAAAACATTTTTCTGACAAAACAGCTTTAGACGAACGTAAAACTTTCAGTTGTTACAAATTGTTTTGTTTTGGCCCACACATTTTTTAACTTATATTTATTTAACCTATTTGAAACTATACATAGCTATGGAGCAGATTGACAGTTGTTTGTTTATATAGTTGTTTTAGTGAATAGACGTATAGAAATACATGCAAGCAATGTTCTATAACCTGTCACCTGTTCTATAACCTGTCACATCGTTTGTCTCCCTTTGATTTCGAAATGAAAACTTATTGTGAAGGTAGATT
Source organism: Melieria omissa (assembly GCA_963971225.1). Classification (NCBI taxonomy): domain Eukaryota; kingdom Metazoa; phylum Arthropoda; class Insecta; order Diptera; family Ulidiidae; genus Melieria; species Melieria omissa. Next base: position 126,096,430 of record OZ020268.1, on the reverse strand, counting down.
GCTGGCAATATAGAATTACTACATATATGGTGTTCTTGATGCTTGAAAAACTAAGCTTGCTCTCCGAACGTTAATTGAGTTTTGAAAACCGATTAGTTGTCTACGTTTACAAATTTGTAACACAATTTCCCTATAGACTTGTTGTTTAATTCTGTGGAATTAATTACTCGACACCGACCTGTTCCAACTGTTGTGATCTTCTTTTCATAAGACAAAGACGATCATCACTGAACACTATTTGGCTATTTAAGTATATCTATTGGGAACTAAAAACAGCTTTTCACAAAAATATACAGGGTTGCGCAAAAGTCATCACCTTATCGCTTTGTTGCTTTGACATTCATTCATTCATAAACACATTAGAGCCACAGAACACAGGGTGACAACTTTGGCGCCACCCTGTATGAGAAAGAATTGAGGCTGTTGCAGCAGAATAAATCAAAAACTTTTGTTTGATTCTTGCAATACATTCAAACCGTTAGATTGTTGCCCACTCCAAGAGTTGATTTCCACGAGTATCTATGCAGAGTCGTTTGTGATTGTGAAACCAATATTACTTTTTCGAATTCATTTCAGACCGACAGAGGTTTGTACGTACATATGTATGTACATACATTTCAATTGTTATGTTACCAACTTTGCAAAAACTCCACACGCAATAAATTACGTGCAAATCGATTATTTGCGAGAAATCTATTTGTTGAAGGGCAAATGCTTATAGGCAATTATTGAGTTGCTATTCTATTAAATGTGTGTATTTTTATGTATGTGTGTGAATTTATTAATTACAGACTGTAGGCAAAAACAACAGCTCTGAACAAGGCGAGAACAGGAAGAAGGTGTGCTGTGTGTATGTCGTGTATGTATTGGCATCATTATCAGTCACTGTGAAAGAACGCAGCACAACATTGACAGCCAACAACGCGGGCTATCACAACAGCACACAGACTCGTGCATACACCACAGATAAGACAGACGATGATGGTCTCACGTACACAAAGACACATGCCTTATGTAGACAATCGAATCAAATGAAATAAGGCAGCAAATTAAAACACCAAATATAGAATAATCAAAAAATGAAATGAGAATAGAAAATGACAGAAGACGTTGTGCCATCCTGTTGCCGCGCCTCCTTGCACACCATCACTTCTTCATGCACACCACACATACGGACACAAATACGTATGGTGTGGTAGGCATGTTTGGCCTTGAAAGCATGTCAGCGTGTTTGCCTGCGGCTCTGCAAAAACACATTTGTATTTTCATATTTGTTCTCGATTTATTTAGTATAATTTTTTGTTTGGCTCTTTTATAATTTTTTTTATTGTATAATCAACATTTTGATGGGATGTGTGTGTGTGTGCTTCAAGCATTCGATTGCAATTTGTTGGCATGGCGGCATTGAATCGGAATGTTCATATTTTTAGGTTAATGTGCAAACATGAAGAATTTACAGCTCAGGCAAAGCAACCTCACATTGATTGCATCGATTGAAAGTGGCAGATTAATTGCTCGGCCTATAAGCGAAATATTGATGGATTCTGGGGGATTTATTACACTCATACGCACGATTGCAGTATCAAAGTCCGGGCAACGAAATCGCTGTGCATTTACATTCGCTTGAGTCTTCGCACAACATTTAATTGATAATTCAACGTGAGAGTGCAGGAAACGCGTCAATGTGGAGCACAAGCGGGAACAACAAAAACGAATTCAAATCGATCGGTTGGCAGTGTCGAAATGTCAACGCTTACATGTAATTAACACGCGCGTTGCATCGATAACTAAATTGCAACCAGTGGTTAGCAGTGAGGGACCCAGTAGGAAAGGAAAGGCAGAGTGACATACATTGCGTCGATTCTGCAAGGCAACACACAGGCTGGGAGAAAGGTTAAAAGACTGGCCAAGAACTATTTCATATGCCACATGAAAGCGTGAAGAGGCAGTACGAATTCTTTATTTTGAAGCCAATAATAATGTTTACTTAAAAGCATTTATTCTGTTTGCTTTTTCAATTCAATCTACAAAATGAGTCTGCAATGAGTCTTTTCGAGAGTTTTATGTTATTTGGAGAAAAAGAGCAATTGAGAAAAACAGTTTCGAATACGCCTGTTGGAACATTCTTTTACAACTACTCGAACCAAACAGCATTTGAGGCTATAATACCTGAGCCGTTGGCGACAAAAGTTGAAATTGTGCAATGGTCAAAAGTTGTATATCTCGATTTGAAACCATCATACTTTTACTTGTTTGCCTATGACGACAAATTTAGGCAGACAGTCGTCCATTTCAATCAGGGCTTAACTTAGTCATTAAAGTTAAAGTCAACAGTAATTTCTCGTATAGCAAGAAATTTCAGAGTAGTTGGCATAAGAATTTACATAGCTTATCCATGGCTTTCTAACTGAGCTACAAACGAAGCTTTCGGTCAGTTTGAATGTTTGAATCTAAAATAACGACTTTGGCGAAAATCGCGCGCACCTGTAGCAACTCATGAGTGTAGAAATATTGCAAACTTACTTTGTGTGTTGTAGATGCATTCCAGTTGGCTCGTTGTTCAATTGTGTTTCTTTAAACTAATGTTGAATTGCTGCTGCCGTTCGGCCAGTGTTGGCGGCAAAGAGCATTTAGTTTTGTTGTGCACAGTTTTTTTAATTTGATTTTTATGATTTACTACGAAAATGTTTAGTTCGTGCGATGGCAGTCAATTGTAAACAGTTGAGGACTTTATAATGCACTGCAATAAACATTTGAAGCGCGAGTTCACGTTAAGAACACAGCAGACAATAGCGGCAACTGCTGTCTATATGTATGCAAATATATGCTTCAATATGCCGAATAGTTGGCACTGGAATCAATGGCGATCCGACGCACATTCACCGTGTATTCGCTAATCGCAATGAAACGCAATTGCCGACTGCTGCCACTTTTAATCAATGCCGCTAATCACTTTCGCATACTTGCGTCGATTTGGTTTCGGACGTTTGTATTTTTTTGGCCGCGACTGTGGTGCGGTGGTCGCTCCGGTTGAAACTATTGCGCGTTGTTTACGAAAAAGATCAGCTGGCTGGCGCTCATTGCCAACGCAAATGTAAACACTAACGCAATACTAACAAACAAACACACACACACATATATATATATATACATATGTATGTATGAAGACATCAGATGTGTGCTTATGTAGGCATTACATGAGTGCGCGCGCAAGTAAACACCGGTGGCCGTCGCAGCGCCAGCGACAACAGCAGACATTGGCGATACAAATCGCCACTAAACACTACCAAGTCGCATGCGAATGCGAAAACGTCATAGCGGCGCAAGCGTTGGCCGTTGTGGTTCACGAAAACGGCCACAGCAAATAAACAACAACGGTAACAGTAACAAAGTGGACAAGAACAACAAACAAAATGGGGCCAGTCAGCTTTGGGCCATCAATCGGAGTATTTATGTCGCAAATTTGGACTTTCAAGCCGAGAGCCGCCGAACAATGCAAAAACCAAAAAAAACTGTAGAACATTTCGCCGACAATGTTTTTGGATTTGCTTATCTATTTTATTTTCAAGTTTTGTCGCCAGCCACACTCATTCGCCATATGCGAGTTTTTATCGTTGCTGTTCAATTGAAATTGTTGTCGCCTGCGTTGTTTATGCTTTCGACACACATAACTAAAACAAAAAGGAGAAAAACCGAAAGCACGCCAAATGGGAAAACTCGTTCAGATCCCACTCGCGTTACGTCACGCCGGCAGCGAATGTGGCATTACGCACGAGTTGCGCTCAGGCGAAAAGTGGCTGCAATTTCTCACTCCCGTTCGATAGTTTTGCCAAAAATCAGTCAATCCGCCAGCGGGTAAGCGTTCGAAACATGGCTGACGCCGCAGACTGACACGTTACTTGTGGCTGCACCGAACGCCAACGTGCAATAACACACACACACACACACGGAGAAACAGAACACAACCGCTCGCACGTTCTGTCAGATGGCGGTGGGGGCCCGAACGCGGCATTAAAAGCGAAACGTTTGACAAAAATAAAAAACACAATTTTCTTACTCTACACGCTGATCGTGTGTACGCGTTCGTTCGCTGCTCGTTGACGATTGAGACTCGGGGGCCTGTTCCGTACGTGCTGCTCTGAGCAAATCCGACTGGTCGCACCAACAGCTGTTGATGCGCTGGGTGGTGTGCTTGAAAAGCTCCGCACCATGTTAAAGGCCCCAACACACTGGTTCGCATGGCGAGTGCACACACTCCGACCGTAACATCTGCTACTGAGCGGTCAGAAAATTTACTATTTTTTTTAGACATAGCCACTACACTTTTATAGGTTATATATGGCACGATCAGCTATTACTTTGATGTGCTAATTTTACCAATATTGTTCTCGATCATAATTAAATTCATGTGTGTAGCTTTAAACAGAAGAGAGCAATGAACTTCGGTAAAGCAAATGAGTTTTGCAAAATCGCAGCAACTCCTTATGATGCAGAGGAAGAATGTTGGAAGCTGGAAGATCAATGAAACAGAAAGGTATGATCAAATATCAACAACAATGTCAGGGTTGAGACAGATAATAGGGCTTGAACAATAAAAAGAATATTGAGAAAGATGTGTTAAAAGCTAACAAGAAGGATCCAAACCTTCCTTAACGTGATTTACCCGCTAACATCAAAATTTCAGCATCAACTGTTCACAGAACCAAGAGTAGAACAAATCTAAGAATCGTTAAATGCAAAAAGTTACAAAAAGAAATGATACTAAAAAGTAGTTGTGTAAAACCCGCTCTTGAAAGATGTACAGTGACTTTTCGACAAAAATGTATAGCAGCGTCATGGATGTTGAAACAAGTGGTTTTTGTTTTAATTTTTATACAAAACCTGGATTGGAGTTTTATATTGCGGAGGAGAAACAAAAGTAAAGTTTAAAAACTCAAAAGCATCAATCGAATCATTGAAAGAAATTTGTAGTTTAGCAGGCAATGTGCTTGTGATGTTTTAAAAAGTGAATAATTCAATTCGGTCAAGGAGGTGGAAGAGGTATATATATATACCTGAATCAGCGCAATGCCTTCCATTTATAGGGCGGTAGGTCGTTCAATAAAAAAAAGAGGTATCCAGAGTGCGAGTATTTTAGTGTGAAAAGTAATTCTAAAAATTTTAAATACAAATTAAACAATGCTCTAAAAATTTGTCAATAAGAATTTTCGCATTTAAGTTAATTTTTTGTCACTGTTTGCTGATTTCAACTGATGCGGTTCTTAGTTTCAAGCTTCTTCAGTTTCCCAACTTCTTTTTTATAATTTATGTTTCTCTTGAACATTTAATATTATTGAATAATATTCAAAAATAATGTCAGTCAAGACCAATCGGCAGCATAACCACCAAAGGAGTTTAAGTCGCGTACTACTGAAGAACACTCAGAGGAGATCGATTCAACGCGATTCATGTCGGAAAGGGTTAAGGTGATTTTTAAACCATTTAGCACAACAAATGTGTGAGAGGGGTTAATCTCATATTCGGTTAGTAAATGCCAATGTCAATCGTCGATCACTGACCGGCGATGGCTGGATTAAAGAAACTTAGTTTTCACTTTGAGTAAATTTCTAACTGTCTAAAAGACAAACAACCAACACATATATTTATGTTTAGATTATTTCTTTATCAATGTTTCTCGATTTGAAATTCTTTCGACAAAACCACGAACTCATGAAAGCTTATCGTCTGTTCGGAGCCTAATGCCACCTCACATAAAAAAGAGTGCGAGAGAGCGAACGTCGACGAGGAAAACGCTGCACATTTGGGCATTCGTCTATGTGCCATTCGCTGAAGACGAGGACGACGACAACGACAACGGCGGCAGCGGCAACGGCAGCACAACGATCGTTGTTCCCCACGCAGTGGGCGTGTGTGTTGCAGCTGTGGGCATGCACTACAATTATTTATCGCACAAAGAGGTATTGTAGACGGGGCGGGCGGACAGGGGCAAGCCCACTGATAACCCGTTTGGTAAGCGAACTCAGTCGCTCAGCAGCGTTCTACAATCGCGCTATGCGCTATGAGAGCTGCGTCGACAGGTATATAAACGTGAGCATGTGGTCAAATGTTAATCAAAACAAAAATAGGCACCTAACCAATTCAAAAGCGCAGCAAAATGATTTTCTCTATCGCGAATCGTCGAGCGTTGTTGATGTGTCTATGACTTTTACTATCGAACTAATTGACGGATAACGTTCAGCTTTGCATGCGCTCTGCTTTGTGCTCTCTCTGCTGCATCGACTGAGTACCGGACTGTGTATGCGTGTGACTTGCAATTGTACACATACGCGCACACACACACACATACCACAGCATTGCATTTCAATGACCCTTAAGTGCAGTGCAGCGCTACGCTTTGTTGTTTGTTTTATATACAAACAACAACAACAACACCAATGACGACAGTGATTGCAGTATCTTAGCCAGAACGGGAGAGTATGAGAACTGCTGATTGTTTGTTTATTTTGGCGGAAAACTTACTTCACTTTGTTTCACGGTGGCGATTACTGTAGTCGATATGCTGTGGTTTTCAATTACATAGATGTATGATTTAGGTGGAACTTGGACCAAACTTCAAAAAAAATTGACACAGCTGGACGATTCGCATGATTCAATTTTGTTATGGTTTTAATGCATAAGATTGATTTTTAATATTTTTTTAGAACCATCATGATCAAATTTTGTGCTTTGAAAGTAAAAGAAAATCTAAACAGTCTAATTAAAATACTAACAGGGCCCCGCGGCTTTGCAGTTGGCATTTTTGAAGTCAATGGACCCAATAAATCAAAGAAGAAGAAACTTAACCCTTTGTTGACCCCGTTAGATTTTTATGAAATAATACTTATTTCATTTCTCATCAAATGTGCTTTCCCCATATTCCAAGTCAATAGACCTATTAAACTCTCAACCGATTGATACAAACTTTTAACCCTCAGTTAACCTCTTTAAGTTTTGGTTTTCAGAAAAATATAAAACGCATGTCTAATTATTTTTGATTTTAGTGATCATTTTGTATTTTTCCATAAATATTACATACATTTTCTGTGATGAAAAATTATGGATACAAAATTTATTTAACCGTAGATCGAGCTTCAAAAAAAATTAAGGAATCCTATCCTATGTACACAAAGGAGAAAATTATAAACTTTTCAATTTTCTCAAGACCTCTTTCTTAAGAAAGTGTGAAAGATGGTTTTAAACAAGCAAATTGATCCCAACACAACAAAGTCACAAAGAATGGTTAAAATAATTATATCCTGAAAAAAGTTATTATAAAACAGATAACCAAATGAATCATTTTTGATACAAAGCTCGATCTACGGTTAACCCGTTTTAAGCTTTGGATTTTAATTGAAGTGGCTACAGGCTGCAATGAACATAGAGAATCAAAGTTGTTAATCCTTTTGCTATTTTGTTGCCATATGGCAAACTGCTACTTTGTGGACGTCTGAACCCTCTGTGGTTTCAATAATACTTTTTTTGTTGGTCCTTAGAACAGTTTGAACTTTTAGGAAAAATACGAAATTAACAAATTGAATATTAAAGTTTAAAGGAGAGAAGTACACGTTTTTTTAATGGCATATCTTGACATAGTATAGGAAGAAGAAGCAGACAACTTTAGATAACTTTTTAATTTGACGTTTTCTTTCAATTTAAATAATTTTTTTTTAACTTTGGCTAAAGTAAGTGAAGAAATGTTCAAATTTTCGTTATGCGTAAAAAGTTTTATGTTTAAGTAATTATTACAGCCACAACGATGTGGGTTCTCTCAAAGAAAAACACTCTAAAATACAGGGTCCGAGTATAAAAATAAAAAAATTCTTATGGAATGTTGCTAAAATAACCACATAGAAACCTAAAACGTAAAAATTAAAATTTTAACTTTCCCCAGTAAAAACCAGTAGCGAAAGGGTTAAGGGCGTGTGCCAGTAAGTTAGTGCAAAGAAGAAGCCTAACTCAATTTGATTAAAAACATAGCATAAACAGACATATATATATATAGTATTATTTGCTTTTCAACAGAGAACACATTCAACGCCACCATCGGCAATGAAAATATTTGCTTTGAACTGTTGCTAAGTGAAGTCGCGTAACCTTGAAGCAAAGTTTTATGTTTTGGTTAATGACTTCGAGTTTCAATGACAGCTGCAATGCTGTTGTTGTACTAAATTTGTGTGCGTAATTGTTATTATCAGCATTTCAAATGCGTTGTATTAATATTAAACAACGTACCAGCAAAATCTCGTTGATTAGAAGAGTTTGCGATTAATTTGAATAATTCCATTTAAAGACTCGATAAGCCAAAATAGCTTTAAGCCATGAGGACAACTTTTTCAAGCAGCAATTCAAGATTCGCTCGGACTTTGTCATTTTTTAGGGTCTAAACATTCAACGCACAGTTTTGTTGAGTCGTCGGGGTCAGTCGTTGACAGCAAAACGGTTGTCTTAAAAATTAACCACAACACGGCAACAGCAAGCAACAAAATCTTATTTTTTTATTTGTATTTTTGAAATTCAATCATAGCGCTGGCAAAATGTGGGCATGCAACGTGATCGCTGTTGGACAAGCGGAGATTAAGTTTTCAACACCGACAGACAGACCAAAGGGAGCACAGAGCCAAAAGGCGGCATGTGACCCAATTTCGGTGGAGCGCGCAACTGGCGACACAGCACAATAACACACACACACACACACACGCATGTGCACGCAACAGTAGAGATATTGAAAATCGCACAACGAGAAGTAAAACGGCCTAGGGGACAGACACAAATAAAACTTACAAAACTTACAAGAAAAATTAATACACAAAAAGCAGCTGGCCATGCAGCACCAACGCCCACATCAAAGTTGAAAAACGAAAAATAATGAAAAATAAACAAAAAAAACTGACGCCCACCTTGCGCTCAGCGGCAAGCTGGACAAGTGGTGGCTGCCTGGCTTTTGTTACAAAGGACCAGATACAAAACAGAATGCTGCTCATGTAGGGCTGGGAGGGGGCGTGTAATTATGTAAAGTGTGACAAGCGGGCGCGCAATAATAAAGTGATAAAATAACAAAGTGCCTTGCACAAATAAGCGAACAAAAAAAGCGCAAAATTACAGTAGCAAACAAAACAGCAACAAAACCTGTATGGAAAAAAGCAATAAGTAAATAAACTTTCTAAAGTTTGGCCATAGTGTGTGAGGCCTATTTCGGATTTGAAAGTGTGCCTATGATGCGATCGTGGCAACGACGGCCGAAAATTGGACAATGTGAACACAAATATTAATTTGCAGAATATTTAAGCGAAGTGAAGCTGAATGATAAAGTCATTAGGAGTTTTTAGTTTCATATCCAAGGACAACTAAATTATGTGCTCTTTATTGTAGGAACAGGTGTTGGCAAAATCGTTATGCCAACAATTAAAGTTTCTGATTAATGGAGTTTTATATTTATGGATGGATAAAAAACAGATAAACGGATAGATAGATAGATAGATGGATACATAGATAGATAGATAGATAGATAGATAGATAGATACATAGATAGATAGATACATAGATAGATATATAGATAGATAGACAGATAGATAGATAGATAGATAAATAGATAGATAGATAGATAGATAGATAGATAGATAGATAGATAGATAAATAGATAAGTTTCCGAAACAATGATTGCTCGGGAAAAAAAAGTTTAAGTCATTATGAAGCGCGCTCGGGGGTATGGAAGGCAGAAAAGAATGAAGTGCATTTTATTGAAAAATTGTGAACAAATCAAATGCAATTTTCAGAGAACATTATAACACAATACACGCATGTGTACACTTTCTTTTGACGCTGACTGTATACACAAAGCAGTCGTTGCTTATGGCCCCAAACGATAATGGGTTCATGTAGAGATGGCAGCAGGGCAAATTAGTACGCACAAAGTTTGTGAAATTTTGCGAGTGTGCTTCTTACCTGCTTGCCATCTCTACAACTTAGACAGAAATCACCAGCAACAGCAGCAAACTACAGCAACAGTTGTTGCGTACACGCATGCGCAGACGGCAGCAGCAACCAATTTCAACTCATACTTACGAATTTTACTTAATAACAGCGAATAGTGACTGAAGGAAAACTGTTGGGCTGGGCGGTGAGGGTAGGGGAAGCGGAAAACGCAAAGCAGATGGCAACGCTCGCACACAACAGCAGCAGTGACAGACAGTCATCGCAACAGCACTAACAACCCAAGCGAAAAATTATGCATAAAAATTAAGTGGAGCTTTGCGGGGAGTGTTGCCGTGTGCGCTGCCTTCGCCTCGAACGTTACCAAATGTTCGACTGATTTTACAACTCCGATGCGGTTTGTAAAAATTTGAAAGTTTGCGCACACAAGCAGCACAAATTAGTTGCCGGCAATAGCGATGACAACAACAACAACAACAACAAATATATGTATGTTACGTTATTAGCATTGGAGTTGTTGTTGCTGTGGTGTAGCGCCAGCAGCGCAGCAATGTTTCATTTCGCAAACCAAACAAAAACCAAACATAGGAAAATAAAAGACAAACAAAAAAGTACACAACAACAATTGCTAATGTGTGTTTTTATGCATATTGTTGCTGCGATTGGTACTAACGAATTTCTAAACGTGAAGAGCGCCAAAACGTTGCATATGAAATTTCATATTCACGATCGCTTGGCAACAGTCAAACACGTAACGTGACGGTGAGTGTATGAGCCGCGCTGGCGGAGGCTGAGGCAGAGTTAAAGGAGGAAACAAAATACGGAAGTGCATAAAACATTTATTTTATGGGGAAGTGGACAATATTCGTTGTGATGATTTTATTGAATTGCAATGATGTTTTCATGAATGAGCGCCGTATTTATTGTAGTAAAATGTACAGTTCGTCGACATAGTGAAGGCTGAACGGCGCCGGCACCCATTTCACATTGCGTGTGCGAGTTAATGGGTTGAAAATTGGACATGTTCATTGTTCATAGACTTGCAATAAATTCATAGATAGAGGGACAGGTAGATCGGCTCTATAGATGAGGTCGTCCTTGATTTAATTTGATTACAATCGATTGCGACCTGTTTGATGTATGGAGATTAAATCATTGCTTTCTGCTACAAAACATAATTTTGTTTTATTGTTAAGTGGAATAAAAATATATGCAACTTTGCGTCAACACTTACTTTTTGGCTTTGATCGAGCATAAATTTTATCATAAATTTCGTTGAGACATGTATTGAACAATTTCGTTTCGATAAAACAAAATCTCTAACATGCAAATATTCGACTAAGAGATCACTCAATTAAAATTATAATCAGTCAATTCTGGTAGTAAAACTTATGGTTGATTTATTTTAATTTTTATTACAAATCACAAAATCACAGCGTAGGCAGAAGCAATCGTACATGGAACAATACACTCATTTGTTTTGTACAAGACTGATGAAATTTCGACATCGGCGCAAAGGGCACCGAAAGCAACGCGTTCACAAATTTTATTGATAACAATTTAACAATTAATCATTAGAGTACGCAAAAAAATACACATCTGTATTACATATACAGAATTTATTGCAAAATCAAATTAAAAATATACAAAAAGGGGAAATGTCAAATCACGCACACTTACACACACACGCACACATATACGGGTACGACACAACGCAATCGATTGCAACTGAGGTGGGAAACGATATCGACTAACTGACTGTCGTCCGGTGGGTTTGGCGGCGATACCGAGTGCCAAAAAGCGCGTTAGTCCGCTGAATTGAAACACGAACGTAATCACAAACAACTAACCGGCAAACCGTCAAGCAACGCTAACACCGGCACACGGCCAACAGCGGCATCAGCAAATGTTGGAATGAAATTTCGCCAAATGGAGTACAGCGCAAAAGTGGGGAAAGCAGCAGAAAGCAAACTTTGATTGACCGAAAATAACAAAAAAAACAAAAACTACAACGAAACGAAAAAGCACAAACGCAAATACGGCGCTGCAAAACATAAAGCAACACTGAAACTGGCACACACACACACACAAATACCAACAAAAGCTAGCACACAGATAGGCCAAATAGATGGACGGACAGACAGACCAACCGGGAGACAGGGGCGTACGAAATTGGTTGAAATGACGTTGGTGATGAAAAGAAAGACAGCAGCGACCGGCTGCTGCCACCATCCACCACCAACACTCAACGGCAACACCAGCCGGTTCGGTCGAACACTGTCGAATTTCAGCGGCAAGGAGGAGGCGGGAGCGGAGTGGCGGCCCAGCACTGATAGGCACACAACGGCAGCTGGTTGCTGGCTGAATGGTGGCGAGTAGGCACACAACAGCGACATCAGCTGGAGAAAACCAAATGAAATACAAATTAGTAAAAAAAAAAACGAATAACAAACAAAAGTGGAACGAAACGCAGCGAAATGTGCCGAACCGAAAGCACTGCCAACAAAACAAAAAAACTCGGTTTGTCTGAGGAGCGCTGGCGGTGTCGGTGCGTACGCGAGACAGCCGAGGCCGGTTTTGCGTCAGCCACCGCACTTCAAACTCAACTGGTTCATCTGAAGTTCATCAGCGAGCGTTGTGGTGTTGGTGGCTCAACTGGTGAATTGTAACAAATACGCAAAATAAAACTAATGAAAACATAAAAATCGACACAGCTGCAAAGGCGCAAACTTTGACTCAATTCTCAAAATGAGATGCCGAAAATATTAGCAACGCCAACAACAACAACAAAAACGCAGCAACACTTGACAGCGCATAGAAAACTCGAGCGATGACAACGCTGCGTTTGACGTTGACGATGATGAGGTCGGTGATAAGTCGGTTGTTGGACGACTGCAGCTGGTGGAATGGTGAGGCGTGAGGTGATGAGTGGCGGTTTTTGTGTGCGTCAGAGCTGCGCTGCCCGTGGGGTAACTCGGCGAAAATATCTTTCGTGACGCAAATGAAGTGGGAGTGCAAATTCAATGACGGAAGCGGCAAAGACGCTGAGGGGAAATTATAATTTAACTCTAACAGCGGCAGACTCTAAGTCACCGAATGGTTGGTGGTGTAGTGATTTTGCAAAAGATTAAATGGCACAGGGCTGATTGTGACATTCGTTGAAAATCGATTGGGTTTCTTGAACAGAGTTGTCGCAACGGCTTTATGGGTTGCCATGCAATGGAAATTAATTTCTATACTAGAAACATTCGTCTGAAGTCTCCCAATGGAAGTGCAACAACACATTTCCTACCCAGTCTGGTTGGTTGTGTTGGTTTAGCACGTGATCTCTCCGATCCCTCCCTTCATTAGTTTAAAGCAGATATCGGGCTGCCTATCTCATTCAAGTATACTCCTTGTTTTTTGAACCATTAGGGGATGGCAACAGATCCCTCAGAAACCTTTTATAATCCAATATTCCTACGTTCTTTCTTGGGTTCTTTTGCTTTTATGCGAAAATATAAATGCAAATCAAGATAATGTGCATGTAGGTGGTACACTTAACCCATTGTGAGCCAATTGAATTTGTGGGAATTTTCGGCAGCATTTTTCCTTACTGATTTTGAAACCCTCGCATGCTTTGCTCTTCTCTCAAACACGACCACACATTCGCCGAGTGCGTGCCGTATCTTTCGTGGCTTAGCAACTTTAGCTGCTGCTGCTGTGTTGTTGCTAATAGTTGCTGCGTGACGTTGCCTAAGCCGACAAGGCAGCGGCAAGATAGTATTTTTTTAACGCGCCACCATCGTGTCAAAGTTTATACCCGGTAGCATTAACCGGGCCATGATTATCATTTTCAATTACCAAAGTTGTGTGTGTGTGCGTGTTTGCTTGCGTGCTTACATGCTTTGTGGCGCACAGGCGTTATGCCTCAAGTTTGTTGCTGATTTTGTTTTCATCTGAGTGCCGTTGCAGCGTGCAGCAGCAGCTTTAGCGGCAACAACACCTCGCTGACGACGAGGCCACCAACACTTTGTTTGACCCACTTTGTGGCCACCGTCAGAGTGTGCGCGCGGCGTTTACCCAACGACGAGGAAAACTCGTAGCCGCCAAGCAGCGACTGACTGAGTGGCCAGCAACAGCGAACAAATAGATGAGTCAGCTGATTTCTGACAGCAAGCAACATTTCAGTATTGTCTTTGGCTGCTTGTAAACACAAACATTTCTGCAGCAATTGATAAGCTTTGTGCGCAGACTGTGTTGTGGTGTGTGCGCTTCGAAGTGGTCATTTTGCGCTTAATTGCGCTCTTCTTCGTTGCGCTCTTAACTACTGCAATTGTCTGTCGCAAACAGCTGTTGGCTCTCGTTCGCTCTATTCGTCTGGTATTTTAACTGAATTTTCAACCTGGAGGTCGCGTCGATTTCCATCGGACCCCAGTCGCAGTGTGCTCATTCTCGTTTACTACCTTTGCGCCGCTTTATTCGCTTCTTTGGCTGCTTTATTTTTAGCACACATCCAGTTATTTCAGCTCGAATATCATGTGGCGTGGATGTCGTCGACTGGAGCTAACGGCACTTGTATGAGCGACTGTGCGCATTGAACCCAATGACGCACTTGGCCTCCGTGCAACGATCCAGCCATCTGTCCGTCCGTGCGTTCATTCTTCTTGCTTCCGTTATGCGCCTTTGCCAGCACTTTAAAGATTCGTCTTCCGCCACCGTTTGCCCGACTTCATCATCACCCTACTTTGCTTTCGCTTCCCACTTCTAACTGTAATTCGTCAATTTGAGCTTTTGTTTAGCCAAAAATTTCCAAGTCCATCCAATCTGCAGCTGTTCTCGTTTCAGGTCTCTTTTCATGGCTTCGTTTTGTAGCCATGTTTCTTTAGGTTTCTCATTCTTCTGCTGTAACCGTTAACGACGTTTTATATTTCAGTTCATCTACATTTGTACATATATGGCAAACAACCTGAAGAGCAACTACCGTTGAAGTTGATTGCAAAATATATCAATTGCACTCACATGTCTCTTACGACAGACGAGCGCTTGTCTCTCAGCGTGAACAACTGTCTGCTGCTGTCTGTTGAATTGCAATTTTTAGTTCTGTTTTTTAATATTTTATACACAAAAGAATTGAACCAAAAATCGTGAATTCTGCATGGCTTCTTCAAAGAGTCCTCGATTCGATGGAGCATTATTCCCTACCTTAGCAAAACTGTGATTAAAAATTACAATGGACAGCCCAAAAATAATATTTGTTCTTCTGAAATTCCATTGTGTCAATTCGACTTCTTCAGTCGAAACCGTTTACGTTTAACTGAAAAGATCGGTCAAGTGAAGGAATATTTTTGTACAGCCGCCGTAGCTCAGCTGGCTAGTGCGTTGGGCCGCGAGTCAAATGTGACGCTCGAACCCAGGTTCAAGACTCCGTTGCTGCTAACACCGAAAAAAAGAAAAAAAAACAATATTTCTTTCGTCCTCTCAGCAGGAAATAGCAAACCCCTGAAAGTAAAAATTGCCTATGATGAAGCTCCCAACTCGCCGTTCGGAATCGGCATAAAACTGTAGGTCTCTTCCAACCTTGTAAAAATTCACACGCACAACATGGATTATTGAGGGTAGCTAGGCCTTAGTCTCGTAATCGGGCTGTCGTGCCAGTCAAAAAGAAGGATAAATATTTGGGGTCCAAAACATAAATTCATATTATTTAAACTCCGCCTAAGTGGACAAACTTGGAGCCACACATCACGATCTAAAAATACTGCCATGCTGTATTACTTCCCTGCTAAGTGGATCAGCTCAGTTCGTTAGTTGCACGGTTTGCGGTTGTGGAATTAGAACGTCTTTTCTCTTCACTCAGCCAAAGAATGCTTAATTGAACGGAATTTCACTAAAAGGCCGAAGAAGTCGACTTGAAGTTAAGCGGACTCGACTGTATCAGTTCGGCATTCAACAACCCTGGGCCGTGTCAAAAGTATTCGATAACCAGCTTAGGTAGGGCAGGTAGGAACTTGTGGCTGTTCCAAGAGGATCACACTTAGGCCAGGCGGCCCATTGTGGTACCACCTGAGATCGAGCACTAGATATCTCACTCGTTAAACCAGTTGGAGCTTTTAACGAAGGTTAGTAGGCGGTGTATGGGATTATCAGCTAGATCTTCCAGACTTCCGAAGAAGAAGTTGCCTGGATAAAGCAGGACAGTTACATAGTAAGTGAGGTATATTTTCTTCCTCTTCCTCGTCCAAACAGCTGTGACAGAAGTCGTTCGAAAACAGCTCCATCCTTTTTGCGTGGGTACCGATTAGGCAGTGACCCGTAAGGACACCGATCATGGTTTTGATCTGGGCTCTGTTTAATGAGAGCAGTTCTTTAGAACGTCAAAGATTTAAGGTTGGCCAAATTTGGCGCGCAAGGAGGCTTGTGTTGCCTTCAACCCATCTTAAATTTGTATCGTGTAAAGAGCTCGTATGTGTACGAAGCTTACATGTTAAAAGAGGGACTCCGAGCGTGGTCATCTCTTGGCGTAACTGCTCAGTAGTACCATGTCTACCGAGCTTACCCGCTCTACAGTTCCCTGGAATATCCCTATGACCTGGAACCCAGCATAGGCGAATTTAAAGCTGCCTTGTCATTCCCATTGTTACTATCGTTTCTCATTATATGGAAAGCAACACTATAAGTTGTGTATAATGTTCGTCCTGAAACGCAGTTCAGGGACATCCGCGATTGAGAAACAAAGGATTCGCTGATAGTTTGTTATCCTCTTCGTGTGGGCAACGAGCAGTAACGCATTTCATGAATAAGCTCCAGGAAACCTCGGAAGGGGGCAGCCAGAATTAGCTTATCTGATTACGAACGATTAATATCTGGTTTTGCGCTAACGCACGTGTAACGAGACACCTCCACCAAACAACAGCTGACATAAAATTTAGTGACAGTGTTGCCGCACCGACAACGTTGCGGTCAGCTGGAAGCACAATTTTCGGTATCGGGCGACCGGGATGGCGCAGAGCAGAGCGCGGATTTTAATGACCGACATTATGGCCAATTCGGCGCGGTGTGTGTGTGCGTGTTTTCGGGTGAAAGTAAAAACGCAATGGCCCATAGAAAACACCAACAATGCAGGCAGTTAGCATAACCTACGCTTGGCTGACCGACTACGCACATACTAACCGAACGTGGGACGCAGAGGGCTGAAAATGGCAACTAAAGCAAAATTAGGCCTAAACGAACCGAATATGACTGACCAACTCAAGGTGACATTGAAAAATTGCCTGCATGCAACGCACCGAGCAGCTGCGTGGCCGACGGACAGCGACCCGTCTGGCTGCGCGTGCGTGTGCGTTTGTGTGTGTTAGCCGGGCCAGATCGTTGAGACGTCTGTTGCCGGTTTTGTTAGTTGGCTACATAAGTACATATTTTGTCGTGGCTGCCATTTTTCGAATGCGTTTTAATTCAATTATGTGGAGTATCGCGCGACAGGTGACAAGTGCCATAAGCTGATTGTGGGCATTTAGTTCTGAATTATGTCTTATGTGGTTAAGGGTTTGGGGGTGGAGTGGGACGAATGGGTAAGAGTTGAGTTGAGCGAGACTGGGACGTGCTGTCAGTGTTCCCGGCTGCGCGCAAGTAAAATGTAATCAGCGTGAAATTAATTCAAATCAATTATCCATTGAATTGGTTTATTGGCGGCAGTCGAGCGTGTCCCATATTGTGGGTTTGGCGCGGCGGCTTTTATTAGTGTGCGGTGGTTTCGATTTAATTATTTATTGATGCCATAAAATGCCTAATTTGTCTTACGGCAAAGTGAATGTAAACAAGAAGTTTTAGTTTACAATTTTTTAAGAGGCGCTTGCAGAGTGCCTGGAACGCTCATGGAGCAGTTGGCATTTTTGCAGACAAGTGCTTCAAGCGAATTTTTCGAGGCGAGACATGTGAGAGAAATGCGTATGGCAGCTGCAGCAACAGATGTTGCTACAACAACATTGTTTGTTGTTACAACAGCAGCAGCAGTTGAGCTGTTTCGGCATCGCTGAAAGCCGACACCAACGTCACACAATACTCATACAAACACAATGCAGATGCAGGGCATTCACCAATGGCCAGTGGCACCAAGAAATTCAAACAACAACAACAACAGTACGTGTTGCAATCACAGCAACAAGTAGAACATCAGAAAGCACACAGCCCGAACATACCAAACGATGAAATGCCAGGAGGGCGACCAACGCGAAAGCAATGGCGGTATTCACCATACGAGCAAATGTTTGGCAGAGTCACATTGGCTGTGGGTTACCTACAAAAGCAGCTGATTTCTGTTTACTTTTAACGTGGACCAGAATTCAATTTGCCAAATCTTCATCTGTATTTTCAATGTTGTTTTGCAGGATGTATTTGTGCTTCTTTCGGAGTACTTAGTTGTTAAAATTCACAATTTTTTTTATTTGAGTTAATGTAATCAGGAAAATAATTGAAATAGCTTTGATTATATGACGTTGTCAGGAACGAAGCATTGCGAATAACTGATTTTTACGGTTGATCGATTTGAAATTTTATATTGATTCAAGTTTTTATTAATAAATATGTACTACTGTTAACGTTTTCGCTTGTTAACCCTTTCGCAATTTAGTTGCCATATGGCAACAAGCTACTTTGCGGACGTCTGAACCTTCTATGGTTGCAAGAATACATTTTTTTGTTGGTCCTTAGAATAGTTTGAAGTTTTAGGAAAAATACGAAATTAATAAACTGAATATTTAAGTGTAAAGAAGAGAAGTACACACGTTTTTTAATGGTATATCTTGACATAGTAAAGGAAGAAGCAGCAGCAAAATTAGATAACTTTAATTTTAAGTTTTCTTTCCATTAAGACACTTTTTTTATTTTGGTTGAAGTAAATGAAAAATATTCAAGTTTTTGTTATGCGAAAAAAGTTCTTATGGAATGTTGCTAATAAAACCACATAGAAGCCTAAAACGTAAAATATAAAATTTTAACTTTCCACAGTAAAAACCTACAGCGAAAGGGTTAAAACCACAGAAAACTGAGTTTAGACAGAAATAATTTAATTACTGAGATTTTAGCAGATTTTTTTTCCGATTTATTGTGATCCTCTTATGGTTCACAAGAGCACAAAGATTTCATCTGTCAAATCGAGGTACTGATTGGCACAACTGGTCAGCAATGTGCAACAGGTGTGTCGAATTTGGTGGCACAATTCAATACTTTACCTGCTGTTTTTGCTGTCGTAATAGTTTTCGGCTACTTGGAGTTTGACTTGATGTCTCTGGATAACTCTTGAGGTGTTTACGAAAATGCTGCAGCAAAGCAGAAGGAAGCCAACTCGTACACGGACAGACAAACAAAAACACGACCACACATCTGATGGGCGCTCAAAGTGTTCTTTGTCTGGTTTTAGTTGTTGTGGTATTTTTTTTGCTGTCTCAATTGTAAACTTAATTCGGGCATCGGTTGGCGTTCATCAAGTGACATAAACTGGTTTAGCGTCGTCGCTCTGGCTTTCATTTGTGCTGCTCATATTTTTGTTCTCTTTGACGTCAGCCAAACCAGTTTAAGCAGGAAATCGATGTGAGGTGAGGTGGAATAATTGGAATAAAGTGTAAGCACAAAATGGCACAAAAACAAAAGGATGAAGAGCGACCAGTTGTAGCGAGGAGAGCAACCAAAGAGACCACTTAAAAAGTAATTAGCACGCAGCCATTTAATTTCTGGCGACTGTGAAGACGTTTCTGAAAGTGCTCAACGCACAGTAAAGCCGGGTAGGTACTCTGCTAGTTCTATATATTTTGGATTGTAGGATTTTCAATAGAATATGTCTCATTCAAAACAGTTGAATGGGAATTCGACGTCACCAATCAGTTTGGCCAAGCGATAATAAACGTTTCAATCACTTGAGCGCCGGGAGCTGGTTCGCCATTGTCAGTAAATGAATCACATAAATTCTGAGAATTACTTATTGGCTGCCATTGGATTGGAACCTCTGCTATGCTAGCAAATTCACCAGGGTTCGTCGTTCCAGGAAGGCGCACATGGAATACAACAAAAAACTACAGTGTCTCCACTTACAAGCGCAGCCAGAACGATTCACACGACTCCTGCAACACTTTGGAGAACCAAAAACAAAGCGCAAATCAACAAAGCACCAAGTAATCATTGCAACCTAGGCAACACAGGCCGCACCATGGCGCATCAAATGGGGAATTGTACATACGGAAAACAAAACAAAGGCAAAAAGAAAAGAAAAACCAAGCAACAACAACGACAATAACAACATTTTCCAAGAATCGGCCTAGCTGTTGTTGCCGTAAAAAATTACACACGCTGCACGGCCACATGCAATCTGCATACAATTGCCCACAACTGAGGGTCTGCGTTGCGTTGCGTTGCCTCTTCGTTAATGCCACCAATGTGCCTGGCAGCAGTTTCTTCTGCAGCAGACCGACGCATCAAACCAGCGGCGATGCCAAACAAACCAAACAATTACTGTGTAGAAGGCAAGCAGGGAGCAGAAACGAATGCCGGGACGTAAATGCACTCGAGTCTGCCGCTGCGGCTGGGCAAGTGCAACGCGCACAGATCGCCGCTGCACCGTCGAGCATATTCGAAGGAAATCATTTTCAAAGCGGCAGTCGAAGAAACAAAATACAAAATTGACTCGGCCAGGCAAAGGTGCGTGGAGGTGAACTGCGGGCGAATGTCTGACTGACATAAAACAATCAACAATGGAAAAGTGCTATGAGCTTCAAATCAGCCAAAGCGATTTGCTTTATTTCAATGCTGATAAATGCGATGTATTCAAAGACAGACAAAATGCGAGCAACTATGTTAGTGTTGGCCAAAATGCCAAACAGCTGCTTGTCAAAGTGACAAGAAACACATTGAAATAAGGAACGCTGACAAGTGATTTTGATTGGCATTGCTTGACAATAATTTTAGTCAATGCTGAGCAAATAAAACGCATGCACTTTGTAACGATATAGATCGTAGATATATGTGAACATATACGTAAATATTATTTCAAATCGACTATTTAAAAACTAAGGTGTTAGTTTCTGTTATTCAATTGTTTTCTTTAATACTTTGTTGACTATTTTCCAACTCATTGAATTCTTACACAAATTTTTAATAGAAAATATATATACAGTAGTGTCTGGGTATAGTGAACACCCAAATCTTGACATCGAGCCTCTAAATATGGAACAAAATTTTCAAGCAAAAAACAAAAAGTGTATTTTGAGCAAATAAAACGAGTTTTTGAACAAAAATGTTAACCTTGATATAGTGAACAGCCTCAATATTGTGAACAGGCCTTGCAATAATTAGTTCACTATATCCAGACACCACTGTATAAGTCTCTATGCAATTTTTTAAATTACGTTCCAGCAATTTTAATCAACTAATCTTTCGTTCGATTTACTTTATACAAATTTTAGTTCTATTCGAATTCTCATGCTTATCCAACAGCAAAGTAATAATTTCTTTGAACATTTTCAGGTAATTGAATCAAGTTAATTGAATTTTATTGAGTCAGAGTTATTCTGTTAAATAATAATTTCATGGTTATTTTTAATTCTAAAATAAATAGAAAAAATAACTACTGAGTCAATATAATTTTCTTTAACTTCCCAGAATTTATTCTCATTTCAGATTCCATAAATTAAAAAGTGTAATTCAACATAATCCAACATCTCACTTCATTGCTATTCATAGTTACATAAGCTGATTTCTTGGCGTCGCAAGTGAAATTTCTACTTCAATTCAACTTTGCAATAATAAAAACTGCATAACATTTACTTTCGCATCGCACCTCATCAGAATTCTAGTGAAAATAATGTTATTTTTGTGAGCTTGCGCAAAACAGATAATTCAAAGTCAAAGTGCATATAGAAACGTGTGTGTGTGTGTGCGTGTGTGGGTATGTCAATCACTTTTCGCTGAGGCCGAGAACACACGAAATGACTTTGTGCAGAAAAATGTGCAAAAACGAAAATTCCAATCGCACACGCTGTCCATCCGTCACACTGCCACTAACTGACGGTGACAATTTAATTTGAAAATGCTTCATCAGCCGCTTGTGCCAGCTGTGTGGGCGCAGTTCACACACACACATACACACACACACACTCAGGCGGCTTTTTCATTTCCTAATGCATGTTCGACAACAGATGCTACCTGCAATCACCAAGTGATAGCCACCACCACTCAGAGGTGCTGAGAGTCTAATGACCTTCTACACTTTTGGCCGAATGAGTATTTTCGTTTGTATGCAAAATCAGCGAAGCGTCATAAATAAAAGTCGAAATTTATGTCGAATGCTGTAAAAATGTATCTTTTTTGTTGAAAAAAAAATTTAGAAAGAACACACACACTCACTGCCTGAGACTGAGCGAAATTCATTGAGCTATGCAGCAAATGTGGCAGCAATTTGGCAACAAATGCGCACAACGAACGCTACGAGTTGTTGGCGAATTTTTCATTGGCGACGAGAACTAGAAAGCATTTTAGCACAAGCAATAATCAAATGAAAGAACAATTTTGCAAAACAGAAGTAAGGCAGCAGAAATCAGGCTGTGACGCCGAATGGCAATGAATCATTTAGCATTGTGCGAGCCAAAACAATGTGTTGTCGAAGGCGAAGGACTGCGGGCCGCCAGTGTGCGTCAACGTGTCTGTGTGGGCAACAAATTAATTGTTTAATTGTTTCATCTACAAATAGAAATATTTGAGAGCACCAATTCGAATTGGCCTTTTGTGCTGCAGAAATTGCTGCCGAAAGCCCAAAGTGAGTGCGTGAAGATTGCAATTTGCAATGCATACTTCGATTGTATGGTTGGATTGTTGAAATGCCGCTTGTGGGGAAATCAAATTTCCAGGGAAAATGTGTTGGGCGCTGAGGCGGCGAAACAGGTGAACGCAGCTGAGTGGTGTGTGAAATAAAGGTGCAGTCATGGGCAAAAAATGCGATAAACGGGCAGAAACTAAGAGTAATGTGTATGGAATTTGTGCCATTTCTATGAGAAAAGGGAGGAAATTGAAAAAATTTAATCATACTCTGCACAAATAAGTCAAATCTAAATCATCATCTAATATGAAAAGACAAAATTGTGCATTGCTATGATTTCTTTGTTCACTGGTCCATTTTTTCAAGTAAAATTGAGTGGTTAAAATATTACGTAAATTTTTTTACAGCTGACATACTGTGCCCTGGGTATCAGTTGAAGTGTCAGCAGTATCTTCACCAAATTTCATACAGATATCTTTACTGGTTTAAGAGTTAGCGTGCGAATTAGTTGTTGACAAATGGATGAAAATTGCTTAAGGGAAGGCTCCCCTGGATTTGGACCGAAAAACGGTTTTTTTTTTTTTGCATAAAACGAAGGCTACATATATGTAGAATATGTGTGTAAAAGGATTTTTTGATACGACGCGTATTTTCATGGGAGAACACACCTGTCTCACGCGCGCTACGGGACGCTCCACTGCTCTAATTTGCTTCAAACGCGTTTATCTCGAAACCATTTTTTCCAATCTAACTGAAATCACCGGACTTGATCTAATGATCCGATTTTCTTCATCTAAAAACTGCTCGAATGTATTTGATTTTCTGTATGCCTTGAACCTACAATTTGCATAAATAGTTATTTATTTTTAATTTTTAAATGTGGTTGAAATTAAAAAAAGGTGCAAAAAATTTAACTTTTTTCTTCAAATATTCATTGTGCAAGAATTTTTCGTTTCAATTTTTTGAGTCTGGTTCAATTCACAGACAATTTTGTTATCTTTAAGTAATGACAATGCTTTTTGATTTCAGTCCACTACAAGAGGCTGCAGGATTACAGTTCTCGAGCGATGTTTGGCGCGCAGAGGCCTACGGAAATCGCCATTTTGTAGCCGCCATTTTGAATTTCATCAAGTTTTTTAACTTTTTAAACTCCTAAATAATAGACGAATTTAATAGTCAAAACCGGAAGTTTGTACGCCTTTTCATTATCCCACAAAAAAATTACAAACTTTGCCTTATTTTTGCCCAAATCCAGGGGAGCCTTCCCTTAAGAGATTCTTCTGGTGATCGCAAAAATGTATCTACATACAAACGCACTTTTTCATGAGTCTTACGCTTTTTTCTGCACATTACAGCCTCGTAATCAAAATGATGACAACACAGTAACAATTACAAGTAAAACCTTGTAAACCCTCTCTTCAATGCTGCACTTGCAGCATTCAAGAGTTTCGAATGCATTGTGCTCCAAATAACTGTTGCTGTCTAGAACTCTCAGAGAAATTGTACTGGAAACACGGTTGTCTGAAACTGACCTATGCGAGGTTCGAAAATACTGGGACAAACGGGACATAGCAAATAAAGATAACTGTTATTTCGCTCACTCGCTGGGACAAACGACGTCGATACTCAATGTTCTTTAGTATGGTAAACCTGGGTTTTATGGAATTGGTGACAGTGCATGTCTGCAAATCAATATTGATATCAAATGATTCTGTATATCATCGAGGTAAAAATAGGTTATATAAGACTGGCCATGACTGATGCTCATCATAGTGTCAAAAATCAGCTAAACATCAACATAAATTTTAAGAAAATAAAATTCCTAACAATTAAAATACAAAAACATGTTTCGCATCGATGACAGTTTTAATTTCTTGGAATTAATTTTTGTATTTCTCCTACAAATTGTTGGCACTCTATGCCAAAGTCATTAAATATTTTTTTAGATTTAAATACCCAACAGCATTGTTACTGCTTATTAAAATGTTTGGGCATTAATCAACCGTGATGAGTCAGATTTGTTGCTAGGAAAATCCACCGGTCGACTGCTTTAAATCGAAACCAGCGACCACGAATGGGCCCGCAATTGAAAATTATGCATCAAACTGTGCATTTTCACGCAGCATTTTCGAGGCGCTCCCCTCGGCGGCGCCTTTGGGTGGCTGCCTGTGGCCAATGGCCGACGTGGCAGCGGAGCGGCCGCTTAAAAATACCAGACACCACTCATTACTGTGGCCTGCACTTACCTGCTGGGAAGAAATTATTCAAGAACGTTGACATTTTTCACCGCAGCTGGGGCGAGGAGGTGTTGTCAGTCGGGGGCGACGCTGGCACTGCTGCTTCCTCTTCGGCTTGCCGATTGCTGTCGTTCTCACTGCTGTTGTGCTGTTGTTTATGTTGCTGTTGTTGTTGTTGTGAATATTGCCACTGCTTTTATGGTTTCTTTCTCTGCTTTTATTTATTTCTTGATTTCGGTGTTTTGACCGTCGTTCGAGCTAGCTCCCTGTTTCTGTTTGAGTGTGTAAGCGAGTGTTAGTGTCTGTATGTGTGTGAGTGTGTGTGTATATGAAATGGTAATTGCGTGTGTGTGTGTGATTGTGGTTTGGGTGGGTGGGAGGGAGGGAGGGTTAGAGGCTACAACATATGGTGGCAGCAATAGCAGACGCGCAATACAGACGACAGACAGACAAACGGCCAGAGAGACAGCAACAAGCCGTAAAAGAACAAATCAAATGGAAAATAAAACACACTACAAATAAACAAACAACGAAAGCGAGCGAATAGTCGGACGGAGTAGAAGTTAGTAGTAGAAGTGAGAGAAAATATAAATCACCAATTGTTTGGTTTGGCTTTTGTTTTCGTTATGGTTTGGTTTGGTTGTCTGTTGCTGTTGTTTGCTGTTGTTGTTGTTGCGCTTGTTGCTGTCCGTTTGCCTGTCGTTCGCGTTTGCACTTCTTCTGTAAATTCACTTTATTTCTTTTACCAATTTGGTTTTTGCGCTCTCGCGTGTACACTTTCTCTCGCGCGTCGTTCGCTCTTCGGCGATTTGATGCTTTTTTCCTTCTTGTTATTCACATTTGTCTCTTGTGCGCACCGTCACTCCACCATTACACCTTTTTATTTCTCTATTGTGGTTGTTGTTGTTTATTTTCAGATGCTTTGGTTAATTTTCTTTTAGAGCTAAAAATTTTTTGGATTTCGGTTTTTTCTTCTTTCGTTTCACTACTTATTTCTTTTCGATTTTTTTTATATTTGTTTTAACAAGTTCTGAATGTTAGTTTCATTTTTACAGTGGTATGGATCGTTGTTTTCGTTAACATTTATTTTGGATTTTTTTTTTAAGATTTTCGTTTAATGGGCAATGCAGGAGATTTTCAAATTAGGATGAAATGTTGAGGGATGTGGCGGCTGCGTTTGCTAGATGGTCGATCGTGAGGAAGAGAGAACAAAGGATATAAAATTAAAACGGGCATTTTGTAAACACAGACTGTGATAAGTGCATTTTAGACGAGTGTGCGGTTGTTGGTCTCCGAGCGGTGGAGTTTAAATTTGCACTTTGGACGAGGTTAGCAACAACAAAATCAGCCGGTGTGGCGCGAGAATACGAGAATAGAAACACTGATTGTTTAGTGTAAAGTGTTGAGTTGCCACGGTTTGGTGGGTTTTAAGCGAAAGTAAAACGATTGCAAACTATTGACTCAAAAAATGTTGCTAATTTTTGTTTCATAATTGTGGCATTTTAGAGCAAAGTTAGCAGTAAATATGACTTGCAAACAAAGTTTTTTTAAACTAATTTGAAGATAAAAAGCGACTAAAAATCAATGACAAACTTATTATAATTGAAGATATTTCAGCTGGTTGATCGGTAGAAACAATTTTTACTTTAACAAAAATATTCACTGAATGTTGATATTTCTGACTGTCATCAAGTAAGACTATTAGTATAGAAATTCAATTAAATTGAACTGTTGATCAACTGCCTAATTTAACTTTATATAGAAAACATTTTTAGAGTTAATATATCTCGTTAGTATGTTTGGTTGATGGGAAGTAGTTTCAATGAATTAAATGATAAATATTTCACTTTTGGAATTAACATTGAATTTTGTTTGTCTATTATTTTTAACTATCTCAAACTTTTTAAGGCAATTTGTAAACTGTGAATGAATGAGTAGATTTGTTATGCTTTTATGGCACGAAATTGCAATTTCGCTTTCTGAAATTATTGTTTTTTATTTATGCCCACATTTTAGAGCATTTTTTTAGTAGATGAATTGGCAAATTTATTATTTTTTTAGCACCAAACTTTAGTTTTGTTTTTTTTTAAATTAATTATCGTTATTACTTTCAAGTTTATGGCTTAATTTCAGAGCAATTTGTAAGCTTAAATTTCAATTTGATATGGTAATTACATAAAAATTATTCGCACGCTTATCCATACACACTAACACAGACACACGAACTTACACACACACACACACACAAAACACACACACACACATTTAGCAGAGCATTAAGAATATGTGATTGGCAATTGGTTTACTTTACTTTTTCAATTACTACACTTTTGTTGTTGGTGTCACTGCTGTTGCTGTTGTGGCTGTTCTTGTTGCAGTTGTCCGGGATGGGGAATTATAGGTATCAGGTAGGTAATTTCCTGTTGTTTGCGCATTTGTGAAATGGTTTAAAATCGCATTTTAGACACTAAAACAAAACGCATTCATATTGTGGCTGAGAAAGAAAGGAAGCAGAAAACAAAAATCATGAATTAATTAATTTGCTAAAACAAAATCAAATCAATTAGAAAAACAACTCAATAGGTAATCCAAACATTTCCGTATTAAATACAGCAATGGCACAGTTCACGGTTCGGTACGAGTACACAATTCTGCTTTGCAAATGGCTTCAGCTGTGGCAGTGACGCTGACAACCCAAGGATATTCCGCAGCATCCTTGATACATTTTCAACAAAATTTAAGGCTACAATTCAATTGAATTTTTTGCACAAATCTTTTGCCGTTTTTACATAAGCAAAGCAACATTTTGTCAACTGCACGAAAACGCGACACCAAATCCCAATTAATTTGATTACATTTAATTATTTTGCGCGTTCCA
Source organism: Melieria omissa (assembly GCA_963971225.1). NCBI lineage: Eukaryota > Metazoa > Arthropoda > Insecta > Diptera > Ulidiidae > Melieria > Melieria omissa. Next base: position 126,068,565 of record OZ020268.1, on the reverse strand, counting down.
TGGCAAAGAAGACGCACTCGAAGAGAGAAATTGCGAGAGACGCGGTTTCGGCAAGCCACACGTACGCCTTCGTCCGATGGAATTGTACTGAAACGGCACTGCAAGGGAGCTGGAAATTAGAGCCCGAAAATAAAAGGAAACGAACGAACGGAATAGGAAAAAAGGCAAAAATATAACGAAATCGAGAACGAGAAGGGGGAACGCAGCGCCGAGCACAGAGCGCCGAACGAGTGAACAAGGCAACGAACATAAAAAGGGAAAAGGGTATCCAGCCCGACAGCTAGTCGGCCAGCAGCAGGAACTGCAAGCGCCGAGCAGAGTCCACAAATGCGAAAAGAGACCGTCAAAAGCAGCAAGAAAATACCAAAAGAACCGCAGCGGGGGGCAGAGACGGCAGCGGGACGGCTGCTGGTTGCAGCAAGACAGATGAAGGCAGCAGCAGCACTTGAAGCGGAATGCCGCTGTCAATACGGGCACCCACACAGATATCGAGATGCCATACGGTGCTGCGCGGCCCAAGTCCTGCCGCACCGCCAGCCAAGTGGAAGTGCTATGGGCCATGCACACAAGTGCCACTTGAGCGCTGAAGTTGCCAAGAAATGACGAGAATTTCACGGCAAATTATGCTCACAAAATTACAAGAACGACGACCGCAAGCAATATGTGTTCTTCAGAAATGTGATAAATGTCGGCGGCAGAGTACAAATGCAACTTGCCTACTTTTGAGAAATCATTTTTCCGCATAACCTTTCAACCTTTTCATGTGTGTTTGTGTGTGTGCACAACACTCTCAAATCCACAATACACAATTTCCACCGAATAACAAACAAACGGCACACAAACGTCGTGTTTGTTTGTGCGCAGAACGTTGCTGCTGGCTCGCTCTCTTCCACTGTGGGCTGGAGGCAGTCAAACCGGAAACTGTTGCACAGGACACACTTTCCGACCAAGCAGCGCCGGGTAAGGGACAGGCAAATGCTGGCTGCTGTGTTATAGACACCAAAGGCATAGTGACGGCCGCTACCAGCTGATCCACACGGCTGATGCCACTAGAACACAAACTGGTTTGGAAAGCAACCAATTTTCGAGTGCAGTGGCAGAAGAAGAAGACCCCTAGATGAAATGAAAGAAAACACTGCAAAGTGGAGAATATCCGTAAGAAAAAATATTCGGATCATATTTCATTCAGGTGTGGATGGGTAAAGACATAGTAACCTCCCTTGCGCAAAACTTAATTCTAAGAAATAATCCATTGTGGGCAAAGATTTAAGAAGGGATAAAAAATAAAAAAAAAATTATTTGTCAATCTAAAAAGTCCCATCCAATACCGGAGCAATCATCACTGGCGTCGAGGAAAAAATTATAGTGGTGCTTCTTTAAGACCACAAAGAGCGAGAGGGAAGAAAGAGCGAACAGGCTGCGACGTTCACATAGACATGGCGCTCGAGTCCTACCTCAACACTGCCATTGAAATCATTCTTTCGCACAAGAATTTGGACGAACAACTGCTGACTTATTTTACTTTTTTTTTTGAAGGGGATGAAGCTCGAGTTTCTCGAGTCAGTTTCGAATAGCGGTTAGAAAACCTTCCATTGTTAATTATTTTACTCTCAGTGGAGTTGCGTCTAATGGCAGCAGATGAATTTAATTTTTCGTTTTTGTGGGATTCGAGTACTTTTTACTGTTTCACAAAAATATGGACCGTTTAGGCATTTTTCTAGTTTTTCTTCTGCGGTTCCTTGGGTGTTGTGACGCGCTTTCGGCGCCATAGGTCGCTTTGTTTGGGTCGCTGTTTATGTTGTGTTGTTGCTGCGTTCATTTGCAGTGCTACGTGCGCGCTCTCCATGTGTGTCGGTCTCTCTCTTTGTGGTTTTTCGCACAATAACAGCTGAGCAACGCTTGCAGCCGCTGGATAAATACAAATAAACACTGACAAGGCGCCCAGCGGGGCGGTCGAACGGGCAGGGGGTGTGCTGCTGGCGTTCTCGGTGTTGTTGCGGTTGTTTTGCCAGCACGTTTATGTTTGGACTGCCAGTTCTTCTTGTTGTTGTGCTTTATTTTTGCCGTTGCTTTGCGCTTGTTCAGCCTGCTCCTATTTCTGGATTGGATCGGATATGAAGCGAGTGAGCTTCACTGCTCCTCGCAGCGAGGCTGTTTAGGGGAGTGCTAAATAATGTGTTGGTGTATGTGTATGTGTGTGTGTGTGAAAAGGAAGCGCATGTAATGGAGGAATTGGCGTACGGCGAACGGTGGCCCATGCGAAGCGAATGCGCTGTGGGAGATGGGCCGCGCGGGTGGCAGGTTGACAACGCTGAAAGCTGGCGTCGATTTGCGGAAGCATTGCAATCGAAAAGTTGCTGTGGTGCACTAAAACTTCTGTTGAAGTTGTGCGGATGTGGCGCAGATACCAGCGAATTTTTCTTGCTTAGGTTTGCGTTAGTTAGCGGGTTTTAAAAAAATTGCAAGAAAACTAGTTTTCGGGTTTTTGGGAGTAAACAGAATTCAACGATAGCAGAAGCGCAGAAGTCACGACGCAAAATGTCAGCTTGTTGATTGGCCCATATTGATTGGAGCATGCTTATAAGTATACAACAACAATAGCAACCAATAATAACACAACCACAGCAACAGTGTGGCGTGCAAAGTCCCACACAGAGCGGAGCGCAACTCTTCGGCAAGCACGTAGGCCACGGAGCGGCGAAGTGAAGCCGTAACACATAAAAACGCCGAATTGCTGCTCGTCCATTCCGGACGCTCCAAACATTCCGACAACACGAAGCGAATAGCAACGAAAGGCATAACAATAAAACTACATCAAAACGAAACGAAATCAACAGCAACCGAAACAGCTGCAAATAATGGCCTTCACAACCTGTCCCCGCCGCGCCGCAGTGCTCACTTCGCGCTGCGGCACTTGTGCCAGCAGTGCTAATGGCCACAGTGCGAGTGCGATTCGCTTCCTGTCGCCACTGCGTGCGCCAAGTTAACATTTTCCGCCGTGTAGACATCTTGCAATTGACTGACTGGCGGGCGGGCTCGCTGACAGCGTCACAATAAACCCGCCGAAAGCCAGAGGCATCGACGGCAATAACAGCAACAAGGCGGCCGCAGATACTCGAGTCGACGTCTTGTTGCTTGTTGCGATATGGCGAGCGACAAAAGAGGCAGCGCACAAATTGTGGGAAGCCAGAAAAAATGAAAACATAAACCTTGGTATAATATAACGGTAAAACAAAACGGGAACTATGTGTGGGCAGTGGGAGAACCGAGGCACCAGACGCACAAACAAACACCTTGTTGTGTATTGAAGTGGGAAAAACCATACAGGAAACTGGAATGCACAGAGGCTGTGCACAGAACGAAGGGTGATGGGGGTGTGGAATTTTTAGAAAACGACAGGCTTCAATGGCACAAAAGACAGAGTAAAGGGTTGCGAGGAGGAGCTACAAGGTGACGCGGGCTTATCTGTGGCATCTGAGGCTGTTCTGGGAAATCAAATCCGAGTCAAGAGCGGCCAATTTCGGGACATGGTCCATGTTCTCACATCTAAAATAGTGTCAGCTGTAGCGAATCTCGATGAGAAGTCTGAGCAGCGTACATTCGCCTCAAGGAACTACAGGCCAGATAAACCACGAAAACGCCAAGTTGGTTATTTCGATACCTCACTGTTATCTGAATCTGTCTTTTAAGAGATCGTTCTTCATAAGTCAACTTGACAAAGTAAATCTCATGTCACCTTAGTATGTGTTTTCGATTTGTCTTATATTTATTTTGTATAAATTAACTGTGTGTATTTTGTATATAATTTTTCAAATAAATTGCAAATGCTAGTCAGTAAGATTCTGGTGTATTTGTCTAAATTGGTAAAAAAACTAAACTAAACATGACCTGCGCGGCATCAGAGAGCGACAAGACAGCGTATGAAATTCGACCAATACTAAATTTTTGTTGCGATTATCAGTGGCCACTGCATCCTTGGCGTTCACATTAGAAAATTAGGTGAAGGTCACGACTTTTGCAGAGGCTGCAGGGACGAGAAGGTGGACAAAATAACTTTCAACTTCCTGTGCATTTGTCCTGCGCACTGCAGAAAGCAAAAAAAAGAACTCTTAGGCTTTTATCGCACTGCCAACTCAGCTGTCATTACAAAAGTTATCTTATCTTATGCCACAATGTTACTTGCAATCTCTGTACTTGTATTGTTGTAAACACATAACTGCACTGAAAGTCAAAGCTGGGCTAATTTTCATGTATAACTTCTGACCGGCAGTGTTGGGCAGAAAACATATCACAAGCCCGACTGCACCCTTGATTCTCAGTTACAAACATACAACCGGAGGATCGGAGCAAGGGTGGTAGAAGCAGCGCACAGCCGGCCCGGTCAGCCGGTTCGGCAATTAACCGCTGCCATTGCGCCGCGAACAGAAGTCACGCTCGAAACCAGAATTACCAGCCATACCGCAACGGACGGGCAGGCAGGGAGGCCGAGTGCTGCGTCGACCTGCGAAGCGTAAAACTAAGACGCAATTTATGCAAAACATATTTGAGCGAATTTCGGGCGGCGCAATTGAGTGACTGCAAAAAACAGCCGGCATGTCGCACTCGGAGTCACAACAATAACAAATCTTCCATCGAAAGCGCCAACTTAGGTGGGCACTCAAATCGTGGCGCTTCACTGCCAACTAGCGGCAAACAATTTAGACAAATGCAACGCCATTCTACTTACGATACTGTTGTCAGTTTTAGCTCGCAATGGGGAGAGGGTGAAAGAGGGCTGGCGGCATCAAGCAGTGTCAAGGCACTGGCCGCCGAATCTCGCTGGCCGCCAAAAACATTTCAATTTTGAATTTATTTGCAGTTGAACAGGCGTTCGCGGGCAGGGGACCTGTGTGTTATCAGCGCACTCACCGAAGCCATTTGCTGCTGAAAAGTTCACTTATTTTTACGCGTCCTAGCGACAATTTCATTGCCAAAAAGTCGGCCGAAGCAGTGCCCCCAAATCAAAAGAAAAAATTGTTCTCGGTTTTTCTCGTTCGCACTTTCGCTCGTGTCGTTGTTCACAATTGCCGCAGCACGTCCGCGGCCGTAGCGCTACATTTTCTATTTATCAAATTTCTCATTTGGACTTTCAAATAATTGCAATACTGCTCTTTTCACAAACAGGATAATCAAACAACTGATCACTTTTGAACACAAGCTGCTCCTCACATTTTTGACACATAAACGGAAAGCACACACACAAATCAGATCGGATTTTGCTCACAGCAGCAGCGGCCAAAAACCAGTGGGGAAATTTTCACATTCACGCATACGAGGCCGAACAGAACAACAAATTCATTTGCAAATTTGGCACATTGCTATCGCCTACGTGTTAACACGGCTCGCATTGTTTATTTTCTTGCAATTGTTACTTAATTTATATTTATTTACTTTATTTAGTTTATCGCAGTTTCCTTGCGTGACTTCTCCGCTGCGTCTTCATTGAAAAACTTTTTTCTTTCTGCTAAATTTTCAGCACCTGTGTGCGAATATAGTTATTTCGCTCGCACGCCCGCTTGTTTACATTTCAAATTGGAAGTGGAGAGTTTGTTGTTCGGTCGGTTAACAGTGTGGACGCTGCGTGCGTTTAGGGTTGCATTGCGATGGTACTATTTTGTAAAACACTGACACGGGCAGTGCTACCAAACTTTTGCTTTTTTAGTTGAAAGAAAACAAACAAATATTGTGGAAAAGTCTAACAAAAGTCTGAGAAAAGCTGCAAAATATAAATTTGTAAAATTAATTCCTAGTTTGCTAGGACACTGGCACCGGCAGTGTTACCAAACTTGCGCTTTTGGAATGAAAGAAAAATCTAAATATATTAAAAAGGTTTAACTAATTTCTGGGAAAAGCTGAAAAAATATAAATTTGTAAAATTATTTAGTTTGCTAGGATAGTGATTACTAAATTACTTAACCGAATACAGTGGAGTTCAATATAACGAATCATAAGATTCCATTGTATTCCCAATTTTTTAAATCGAAAAATTCGTTAAATCGATCGAAATTTTTTATTGTTTTAAACCATCATACTCAACTTAACATATTCAGTTTTTAAATAAATATCTTGTTTTCACTATCACTTGTACAATGTTTTGTATTAAACCTTTTGTCTAAATAGAGTAAACCAGGCGCGGATTCAGAAAAATATTTCGGGGGGGGGGGGTTTCAAAAAGTAATTCTTTAATATTTGTAAAATACCTTTTAATTTGTATGTAGTTTTATAGGCGATCCAAATATTTCGGGGGGGTTTCAACCCCCAAAACACCCCCCTGAATCCGCCACTGGAGTAAACAGCACATAAATAGAACACAGAATTGGTTTTAAAATAAAAAAATGTACGTTCTTCAAATAATTGCCTATAATTGCTTCTTTTATCTTTCCATTGAGATGTAGTATTAAATCATGAACTCATTTAAAGCTGTGGCAAGAAACTCCTGACACATCAAAGCTCTTGTTCAACCGGATCACGTATTTCTGCTCACGCATATCTACTCACTCTATATGTTTTCACCATTCAAATTTCTAGCAATTTTTTAAAAAACTACGCTGAATTGGTAGCACTGGCTGTTCCGGTGCAAGAATTTGTGAATTGGCATTACTGAAAGGTTCGCGGCAGCACTGAGTATTGTGCGCTACCGGTTTAAGTAAGGAAGAGTTATAGCAAATATTAAAACATTTCCATTCAAATACACAGTTCTTAAGTCAATATTTTGATATCACACCAATCCTATTTTCAAGTCGTTACTTGCTGGAGAACTCTTCACAGACAGGGGTGAATCGCTTACGTTTTTAATAAAATTAAAACAATGTAATTTTTGTGTCTTTCAATGAGATGATTTTAAAAAAATTCTCTTTATTTACTCTTCATTTGTTTTGTTCATCTCTGTTGTTTTTCTTCAAATTTTTAATTAATATTTTCAAATTATTTGTCGCAATTAAGCACAACTTGCCAAATGCGTTTACCTCCTTAACGAAATACAATAAATTCGAATTCTCAACAAATGTCAACAATTTCCATGCTATAAAAACTAAACACTCGAGTGTACATGACTAGGGGAATCAGGCTTATAAACACACAATTGCGTCTAATGGAAACTGTATTTATCCCACTAAGGAACAAGGATAAATCTACGGGCTATATGTCTTGTCAGAATTTGACAGAATTTTGACAATTTCTATGCGCTTAGACACAACTGTGGCATTTATAAGCACCGCGGAGGGTGTAAACTGACTCGATTTCGCAAAATATTTAATCGAAACCAACAGTAACTCATAAATAAACGAACACATCACACAATATGGCATCTTACGTGCTAAACTTGTCTGCTTACGTTAAACTCGCGTTAAGTGTTTTAACCCGCATCCATGTGGGTTGTTAGCGATTCCTCGGTTGTTGCTTAACGCCTAAAATTCAATACATTTTACAATAACAATTTACGTACAATTCATTAATTAATTTCTCGCATGTTCTTTTGTTGTTTTTGTTGTCTATTTAAAATGTTAAATGCTGTGTGTCTAGCAGTTTCTAAAGTTAGTTGCACGACTGGGGGTTAGCTAAGTTTTTGAGGTTAGGTCTCTAGATTTGAAGGTTAGGCTTCTACTTTGACGCATGAACTGAGAAGGTCGGGGGAACAGTTGGCGACGTCGCCACGTCTAAACTGGAATGCAATCGTAAATCTACTTAAGTTTGAAAATATTGCGGATTTACATGAACATTGAAAACGGACCGAACTGTACTTAGTTTTATAACTCGAAAACCAATGTTTGTTGCAATTATTGCAAATTTACCTCATTCAAATAAATGTTGCATACATGGCCAGAAAGTTCTTAGAGAAAGGCCTCTCAAAACTTCAAAGACTCAAGCAGACTCAATGGGTTTCTTCTAAGCCTAAATAATGTTGAATTTTCGGCACACTCGCGTGTCGTATCGAAAGTCTGTAAGCGTGTTGCTTTGCCGAAAATCTGAATTTTGCATTGCATCGCATTAATTAGTTAATATTTCTTTTTACACTAAAACCATTTGGCAACATTTTAGTAACCGATTTTGTTCTTGTAATTTATAAATATTTTTAGTTTAATTACTCACTCCACTATAGACGTCTTAAATTAGTTGTTTTTTTTCTATTTTCAAACTTTGAATGTTTCTATAAAATTAGCTTAATTTTTTATGCTCTACACTAGTTTTATAATAAATAATTTAACAATGAATTATGTCGACCATTAATTAATTGAAACGTTTTATTAACTAATTAACACTTTTAAGTTACTTAAATGTTCTAATTAGGCATTAAAATGCTTAAATTCATTCAATAAACGCTGTAAATAATTATTTAAACGTTGATTAAAGTATAACAATTTCAATGTAAATTAAATTAAAATTATAATTAATTACAATTAATATAATTATATTAATAATTAATTTAAATTAATTTAAGAAAATGTTGAAATTGATTAAAATTAACCCTTGAATTGGCATTATTAGTTTAAATATTCAAGTTCAAGTGGAACATTTAAACTAAATTTGAACTAATAAAATGTATGAAAGAAAACGTGTTATTAAATGTGTCAAATGTTATAAACCTATCCAACTGTTTTTATTAATCAAGTGTTAATTGTTTAATTAAATGTTTGGACAAGTGAAGTGTGCAAAATTAGTTTATAAATGTTGTTAGTTTTTCTATTTTCAAACTTTGAACGTTAATTCAATAAATGTTGTAAATGATTAGTTAAATGTTTAAATTAATTAAGTAAATCATTTAGATAATCATTTCACTTCAATGCTATAATCATTGAAATGCTAAATATTGAAATTGATTAAAATAAATAATTAATTAAATTAATTAATTAATAATTAGTTACATTAGTTGACATGGATAGTTAAAATATTTAAGTTCAAGTGAAACAATTAAACGAAATTTTAACTAAATAAATTAATGAATGAAAATGTTTTATTAAATGTGTCAAATGTTTTAAACCAATCAAACTGTTTTTATTAATTAAGTGTTAATTGTTTAATTAAATGTTTGGATTAGTGAAATGTACAAAGTTATTTAATTAATTCATTATAACATTACTTAAAATGTTGTTTTAATTAATAAAACTATTTAATTGATTAGCAGAAATAAAAATATGCAAACATTTTAACTAAAAACATATTCATTAATCAGCATGTCTTATAATTTCATTGAAGATTTTGAAATCAAAAAACTTAATTAATTAAACGTTTCAATTCATTAAATATTCCAATTAATCAATTAAGGTCTCAATTAATTAGTCATTTTAATCTATTAGTTAGTTGATTCAATTGATGGTGTATTCATGTTGTCTGTCTATACAAGCGGAAAATGAATCGATTTTGTATGAAACACATTGGGAATGAAACGCATGAACATTAATTTGCCATCGAATGTACGTAATGAAAATTGAATGAACAAATTTAACATATTTTTTACTTAGGCCAATTGTTCAAGACGCGTCTTCAGTTCGTTCGGTTGTTGAATGCTTTTGATTTAATTCATTAATTATTTTCAATTAATTTTGTTGCTTTCGATTTGCTTGAAAACTGAATATCTAAACTCATTCTCCACTTTAAGCGTATAATGTAAATTTTGTTGTAATTTGTTAATGAGGCTTAAAAAGAAAATTGGAACTGGTTCAGCAGGAAAATTGCAAATTCAAATCGGCCAACAAATTGTCTTCTGAGAAAACAAATGTCGTATGTCTTACTAGGTTCTATGGAACATACGACAATCGGTTTCTGAGCTCAGTTTCTATTTCGAAACAGAATCGTAGTAGCGTCGCATGTTCCAAAGAGTGAAATAGCCAAACGACCACAAAGTATCACAGCAAAGAAGAAGAAGATCAGAGTGATCGACTAGATTTCGTCTGTGAAAGCAAGTTTCGAGTCGACAAGTAAAATTCGTTTATTTTAAGAAGAAGAAGAACATTGGAGCATTGGTCGTTTATATTTTGGCATTATTTCTTTTGCAATTTTCCTCGCTGTGCGTTTTCCAATATTAAAATCGTACAGTAGCAGTTGATAGTAACTAATTACAAAATATATATACACAGTGGGTGAAGAGAAATGTATGTGTGTTTGTGTTTGTGTTTGTGTTTGTGTGTGTGTGTGTGTGGTGTTCGCAAATGAAGCAAATATGCAACATCTAACGATTTCGTCGATCTGTTTTTGAAGATTTTCATTTTCATTTTCGATTACAACCAACAAATTGCAAACTGCAAATTTTAATTGCAAATTGCAATCAGTACGTAAAACGTTAGTTATGAATGTCAAATTTACTTTATACCAATTGAAAATGAGGACGAAGTGTTTCGTTTCGTTTCGTTAGCAACTGTCATCAGCGATTAGTATACAATAATTTCGAATTTTGGTTAACGAAAGTTCGGAAATCAAAAATTAAAAATCAAAATCCAGCAACCAATTTACATTAGTGAGATCTACGAAAATCTAACGACTCTAGTCATCTGGGTCTAACCCGATTAGCTCTGCTTGCAAACGGCCCTTAGTCTTACAGCAAATTGTTAAGCAAAATACTCTGAGAGCGATACGGAATTGCGGTGACATGCTGGTCATAATGATGATCTTCCAAAATGAATTCAATACGCCAATCCACACAACGGAAAAATTGATAAGAGTACTTTGGATAACATCGCCGGTCACCACTTCGTACAGGCGCACCGTCATCCATGGCAACCACGACATCCAGAATGCAAACACTAATACGAATGACATCATATGACTAGGGTTCGATAAATTTTCAGCCAGCGCCGTTGCATATTCCTTGTCGTGTATCGGTTCGCCCGACTTGAGGCGGCGCATCATTACAAAAATGTATGAGTAGTTGTGTACAATGGATATAACGCTAGGGCCTAAAACTAAGATCGCCAACGTGGCGCTGTACGCCGCCATGTTGCCCCAGTCGAGCATGCAGACGTGCGTGACGTTGTTCGTGATCGGCTTCGTGTAGCCGAGAATGGGCGGGCAGCACAGCAGCGCCGCCGAGATCCACGTGAACGCCATCCAGCACTGGCACCTGCAACGAAACGAACGCGCCTGTTCAGTGGGAGAGTGGGTGGGTGGGTGGCGGGGGCGGCGCTCTTACCGTGTCTTCGTCTGGACCGTCTCGTAGCGCAGCGGCTTGCGCACGGCCAGGTACCGGTCCACGGATATCCACATGAACGTGTACACGGAGACGGCCCACAGCGTCACCTCCAGGTAGCCGGTGAAGCGGCACACGATGTCGCCGTACATCCATTCGCCGTTGAGTGCGGGGTACACCGAGAACGGCACCACGAGCAGCCCGCACAGCAGATCCGCTACGGCCAACGACAGCAGGTAGTAGTTGATGACCTCCGTCGGACCTGTTGCAATGAGAAGCGTGTGTGTCAGTGCAATGTCGGAGCAAGTTTATTGGAAAAAAAACACAACAATTCAAATCAAATGCGACTGCGACTGGTAAACGTTATTTTGCTTTTGGAAACAAAAATGAATCAAGCAAAAATTGTTGGCGTTCGGTTCTTAGTTTTGTTATTTTGTTTTACGAAATGAACTCGTTGAGCGGCTGTTGAAGTCAACGCGATTTTTATTTGCAGTGTGCATAACAAACATTTTTGCTTTGAGTTTAGATTTAATGCACACATGGGAAGAGGAAGAAGAGCGATTGTCAGAAGAAGAAGAAGAACTTGTTACAGTGTTGGATAAATGAAGTGGCGGCTGTTCACAAGAAAAGTGTTAAGTGACTGAGGTGAAATATTTCCATTTGACTGTTATTAGTTACAGTTACAATTACAGTTACAGTTCTTTCAATGGAAAACGAAGAATGAATTATTGCATTGGTTACAGATAGAAGGTGAGGTTAGGAATTGAGATTAGATTGGGGGATTCAGATTATGAATGGGGATTAGGATGTGGAACTAGAGATTGAATTTGGGGTATTGGGATTAGGGATTGGATTAGAAATGGAGATTCGAGATTGGGATGATGAATTGGAATAAGGTATTCGAACTACGGATTGAAATCAGAGAATAGGACTAGGGATTGATTAGGGGTTAGGATTAGGGTACAAGATTAGAAGAACTGGGATTTGAGGTTAGGAGTAGGTACTGTAAAGGATTTTTCGGACTTTAAATTTCGGATTAGAATTTGCTGTTGCAATTAGAGATTCGATTTCGGGTTGGAAATTCAGATTTGAGATTAGAATTATAGACTGGATTAGAGATTGTGATCAGGGCTTGGGATGAGAAAGTGTGGATTATGATAAGGCATTGGAATCAGGGCTGGGGATTGGAGATTGAGATTAAGAATTATGATACAGAATGTGATTAGGGATTTTGTTCATGCATATCTTCATTCAATTATGATTGCGACTTACACTATGATCAATAAGTACCGGGACTGTGTATTTGAAATTTTCCGCCGTTGCCCCATGCAGGTAGGTAGGTCGATAGGACGTTAACTGACATCTGTGTCAAATTTTGAGCGGGATTGCATCATTAGTTTTTGTTTGGCAGCTGTTAGCGTCAGTCAACTTTTTGTACTTAGTCGCATTTTACAATGGATAATTTTGTTGATCAACGTTGTTGTTTGAAATTTTGTCTTAGGAACGAAATTTCCCTGTACTTATTGATCATAGTGTAGATTCTGTACTACGAATTGAAATGACGAATTGGTTGTAAAACGGCTTCGAACTGAGATTACGTATCCGACTTGAGGAACGCAATTAAGGAATGAAATTGAGATTTGATAGTCAAACTTGACAACATTTTTCATAAAGAATTGCTGCCCTCTATATAAGAATATCTATGCAACACACATACACACACAAACATACATACATATTGCATATGCATAACTGTATGTAGGCAAGTATGTAGGCAGATAAAAATCCGTTGCTTCAACACACAGCACTTGAAATGTTGATGTTGTTTTACCCGCTTACGTGCGGGTTGCGTTCAATAAAAATGCGACCAATTGTTTTCGTGCCCAAAAATGCTGGCATAGAAAAAAACTAATAACCAAAAAAATAATAAATAAAAAACTGAAGAACTATTTTAGCTCTAAACTACAACCGAAAATTTTCTTGTTCATTTGTCTATGCTGCACATGCAAGCGGCCTTTGACCATTTGTTTGTTTGTATTTGTTTTGTAAAAATATTTTCATATGTTGTTTAGTTTGGTGTTTTGCTTTAGTCGCCATTACCTTACTGCGTCTCCTTGCATAATTTTCGTTTCGTTTGTTTCGTTTAACATTTCGATTTTGATTTTTTACAATTCCTCCAATAAAAAGTGCAAACACACACACACACACAACGCCAAGTGGCAGAGTTGTTGTGTGTGCGATATTCGGCGCAACCGAATGGACTCACCTTTGAAGTTGGCATATGTCGCTATGATTAGGAGGTTCGAGATCACAATGGCTACACTTAGGATGGAGATGAGTACAGCTTTGGTAAGTGCCTCCAGCTTGGAATTATCCTGCAGGTAGCTCATTTCCTGCATTTTTGTATAACCTGCAATTCGCGTCACACGCACACTTTCAGTAAGTTTCAGGTGTTTCTCTTCAATGGTAAATGTGTGAAACATTGAAACAGTGAAGGAACTTCGTCTTCAGTTTGCGGCAATTAGCTAAACAAATGCAACTGCCAAGTGAGCAGTGTGTGCGCCATCAATCTAGCTGCAACATGCCGCAAATTGCGGCAAAGTGTTGGGCGCGCCAACGGAAAACAGAAATGGGTGACATGGCTGATGGGGACTTGGGGGCTTGGAATGCAGCTGAGCGCTCACCTTATGTCCGGTCATGACGCTTTCAGAATTTACTTGCGCTCACTCGACACCCGCTGCGTCTCGAATGCCGCTGCTGCAGTCAAGTCTCAGCGTGCCGCGTCTCGGTGCACGCGAAGGTCGCGCCACGAAAAAATCGTCGGCCGCGAACCGAAAATGTGAAAATTCCGAAAAATTTTCGCCACTTTGTTGGCGTCCGCTGGTCCGGCTGCGCCTACACGTTGCTATTGCTCTGCTTGTTATTGTTGTTGTTTTTGTTGTAGTGCCGCGCTTCTTGGAGCCCTTCCAAGTGGCGGCTGGTTGCGAAGTTCGTGGCGTGTTAAGTTTTTTTTCTGCGCAGTTGCAATCGCAGTCGCAGCGCCGCAGTCGAGGTTAAGGTTAAGGATATCGAAATGTTGTTGTAAATGTTATTTAGCGTTTTTGTTGTTGTTTTTTGCTTCGATTGCGTGTTGCAGTTGTGCGGTGCGTTTGCGTTTGCGTTATTGTTGTTGTAGTTGGATTATTGTTTAATGCTAATTTCCTGAAGCTCGTTGAAACTGGTTTTTGCTGCTGCTCGCTTTGGTTGTTGCTTAAAATTTTCGTAATTAACAATTTTAAAATATGTTTGCTGTTGTTGTATTATCTCACGTAAATGTTGTGGTAGATTTAAAAAACGTTGACTACTTCAATTTAATTGCTGATTATTCTGTAATTCACAACACGTTGGCAAAGAGAAAAACTTTCTGTTTGGTTTTTATTAACTTTTGTTTTAGATTTTCGTATTATTCGTATATTCCGTTTTTTCGTCCAAGTTATGGCTACAAAAGTTATTGAAAACTTTTATTTATTTATTTATTTAGTATTTTGTTAAATGTTTAAATGATTGCAAGTTGAATTTTGGATTAGTTTTTAAATTACATTCGAGAAAACTCTATTCCGCTGCGCGAAATATGGCCGAGTGACTCGTTTCAGGGCAGAATTTCGAAAACGCTCCAATGCTCTAAAAAATCGAACGCTCCTATATCTACGATTTACTGCTAACTATTTGAATATTTTGAATATGTTTGTCGAGCGTTTCGGCTAAAATCTATTATTATTTGGTTTTACTTCTGGAAGAATTAGATTTCTACTTTTTTAGTATTTGGTTTATGTGCGATTTTGCTTGTTGTTGTTCGATTAAATTGCAAATTTCGAGAACTTCTCACTGGTATTTATTGTTGTTGTTATTTATTGTTTTCATTGATTAGAACCGTTGCGGTTGTTGCGTATGTTTAATTATTGCATTCTCATTGAATGTTGTTGTTTTTATTGTTTACTTTGCAGCTGCACTTCGTAGCTGTTAGTCCTTAGTGGCATTTTTGTGTGACCTTCTGCTTTCAACTTTTTTTCGTTTCAACTTAAGGCTGCAAGGCGCAAAATTGAGCTACGTTCGCCTTGTCATGCTGCCAACTATTTGCTGTTCGTTCCGTCTCGCTCTTCAGCTGCGCTGCTGCTGTCAATGTCTGCTGTGCTCCGTGGTGGGGGGCAGCCTTCTGCGTAAGTTTCGCTTGTTAGCCCCTGGTGCTGTTACCCGTTGGACATGACGAGGACTTTGGCGTTTGGCGGACAATTTAGAAGCATCTGCAAAGAGAAGAGCAGCCAACAAGGAGACGTAAGTGAGTGAGAGTTGAGCAATAATTGTTGCGAAATTTAATTTATTTCTTGAATGAAAATTTGTTGTTGTTGTTGTTCATGTTCTCAATAGCTGAGCAAGTTTTCTTAAGGCATTATGCAATATAAATAGATATCAATACTATTTCGGATTTCAACATTTGATTCGACATGGCAGTCAATGTTACTCATACGCTCTGTTGCGCTGCTGAACATATTTTTTTGAATAAAGTGCTCAATGTCTGAAATGAGTAATGAGCAAAAAGAATCAAAATAGGACACAATAGTTTACAACAAGTTTTTAAGATATTGTCCCCATATATATATCAATGCTATTCAATTCTTTTAGTATCTGAAAACTTAGGCGGTAAATGATTAAAAATTAAAAATTGTTGTTATAGTTGTTAGCTCAAACAACTACTGTCGTAGTTGTGTGGATGAGGAAGAAAATTCGCTTCAGCTTCTCGGCACTTATGGTGATTTACCCAGAAGAAGAATGAGTTACCAGGGCAACTTCTGCGATAGGGAGCTGGTCGATAAAACTACTCGCAGTCCTCCAAGGATTCGTGAGAAGCTCAATCTGGTTCAATGAGTGAGCGGTCCCATGTTCAATTGTATGTGACATCACGTTGAACATACATGGCCTACCACTACTATCACCTACCCACAGTTGTTTGCATCAAAGCAACATGTGGCAATCTGTAGTTTTTTACCATCTCATCATTTCGGTATAATATATGACAATACACATGAATACTGCTCAGCTTTTTCAACATCTGAGCAGTTGGGTTGTTCAATGTTACTCATACGCCCCGTGCAATATCGGTTTTGCTGCTTGTTGTTTGCTCATAGGGCCCAAATAAGATGGAAAAACAATTCTTTCCCCACACTGACATGCAATTAGTGACCATAATAGCCACTTGAAGAAATATTTAAACAAAAATAAATACATTTATTTCTAAGTTGATTGAAAACTTAAAAAAATCATTTCACAAAAGGCTTATTCTTGCAAAAATTCAAAGCTCTTACGACACACATTAGTTTGTTTTATAATAAAATTAAACTTGGCAATGGCACTTATAGTTCCAATTGATGAAAAATATTTAAAAATATGAAAATCGAAATAATTTCCATAACGCCGCAAATGAAATTACATTATTCTGATCTTGAATCGCACAAATATGGCAAGCGGGTCATTCAACTTGACTCTACAAAATCCATTACGCAGTAAAACTGCCAGCTAGACGGTGCTTGTAAGCCTGTGCGTACGTTTGTGTGTGTGTGTGTCTCGAGCGATTACTGCTTTTTGCTGCTGTCAGCATTTCCGGCTGCACGTGCACAACGCAAATATGGCCAACAATTCAGAAACACCGACATTTTTGAAATATTTGCCAAACATGAACTACAAAGGTGCGAGTATGTACGTGTGAGTGTGTGTTTTGTGTTGGTTGGCGTGAGAAAAACACAAGCTTTGAATTTAAATTGAACACTGAAAATCGATAAACACAGAAAATCAAAAGAAAAACCACAACAAGTTTCAGACACACTGCCAAGGGTAAAGAGGAGTGTTGGGGCATTATAAGAAAACGCTTAGCGAGCGCAATTTGCCGGCCTTCAAGTGTGCCAAAAGCACAAGAAAGGAGAAGACTTACAAGCGCTGCCACAGTCAGAAATGAGCATGTAGGACAGACGTAAGTGTAGCGACCCTTTCCCACTTTTGCCCGCTTAGGGCAAGACAGCACTTAAGCCTACCCCGCCCCGTCTCCGCCACTCCTCACACCCATAACTGCCACGCCTGAGTACTTAAAATGTTGCGAGCGCGTGTTGTCGATGCAATGTTGATGTTGATGTCGATATTGTTGTTCTTGTTGTTGTTGTTGCCGATGTTGATGATGGTGCTGGTCGCTGGTGCCGGGTGATGATGCGCCTATGACATAATCGATCATCGTTTCAACATTACATCATCCATTGTCATTTTTTACTGGTCTCAGCAGCCAACAAAGGCCAACAACCACATCACCAACATTAATAACATCAACACGACCAACACCACCATCAGCAACGGCAACAGAAACAATCCCAAGCGCCGCACACACTCACACTTTTACCATAATCAGTAATGATTCTCTTATTTTCATGTTCATCTCGTTTGCTATTTTGTGTTTTGTTCTCTCTTGCTTCAACCTACTTGCTGCCGTTTTGTCCTTGTTTGAGTTATTATTTGTGTTGTGTATTGTTGTTGCATTTTCAATTATGCACGTTTAGGTCCTTGGATAATTCACTTTGACACAAGTTGTTTGCCATGTTTGGCGTTGTAATTTAATTAATTCATAGATGCGAAGGCGATGTTGCCACGTTTTGTAAAATTTGCGTAGCCGTAAAAAAAAACAATTTACAACAAACATTCATTGATGAATATAGAATAATTTTTGTGATTTTATAATGATGATGAGCTTTTCTCGTTAAAAAGACAACAGATTGGAACCATGTTTGATGTTCGGACGGGTCACTGAAAGGTTGGAGCTGTTTTTAAACAACCTTTGTCGTAGTTGTGTAGACGGGGAAGTGAAAGAAGTTGATTTTCTTCATCAGCTTCTAAGCACTTGTCTTGCTTTACCAGGAAGAAGAAGCATGAATTAACGGGCAACTTCTTCTTTGACAGTCGAGACTCTAGGGGATCTGATCGATCAGACTTTTCGCAATCTCTTAGGTTCGTGAGAAGCTCAAACTGGTTCAATGAGTTAGCCGTCTCATGTTGAATTGACTTAATTCTTGCTCAACAATCATAAAACAGCAAACTTAAAAAGTCACCAAATATTTCCGCTATCTGGCATCTTTTTTCAAATTTAATTATGTACATTTTGTCGTCAGTCAGGTGGTGCGTTGCTGTCACTACGACTGCTGTGAGGCTGGGGTTAGCGCAATGCCCTGAATTGAATCTTTAAAATTGATACCAACACTCTTTGCAATTCTGATGAGTCTAATTTTAGCTATAAAATAATTATGTCATTGTTGTTATTGTTGTTTTTATATCAATGTCGTTATTCACAGAAAATCAATGGGGGCGGGCTACATTTCGCCAGTCTTTGCACATGAATGTGAGTGTCAATGTGTGTGTGTGTATTAGGCATCGCAATCCCGGGATCCCGGGATCCCGGGATCCCGGACTTTTTCCAGTCCCGAAAATCCCGGGATTCAAATCTTTTAATCCCGGGATTTTCGGGATTGCAAAGGATGCTTCAAAGTTCAAATGAAATAAATTTAAAAGCACAAAAACCCAATTCCTTATCTGAAGGAGGAGGGAGGGGATAGAGGGCGTCTTTTGCAAAAGGCTTATAATTATTTACTAAGCATTCAACCAGCAAGTGTTGAATCTGAAAGATGTTTTCTCTCAGCAGGGTTTATTTGCAATAAATTTCGCTCTAGATTAGAGGGCAAAACATTTAATGCCTTAGTATTTTTAAGATCTCAGTTTTTAGTTAATCACAACGCTTAACTTTTTTATCGAAATAATCGAAGTAAAACTAAAAGTACTAACAAATTAACTATTTTATTTTTTTTTATCAAATATGCGTATATATGTACTTTATGATACATTTGATGCAAAGCAATAAGTTATGTTTAAGTGTCATTTTTGGATAAAACAAAATGTTATCAAACTGAAGTTAAATGTCAAATGAAAAACTTTTAAGTTAAACAAAATGTTGTCAAGGATGACTATGTTTATTTATTTGACTTAAATTTAAACTGACAATTTTGAATGTAATTGACAACTGATTGTAAATGACAACTGGATTTTGGTGATGTGCCGCGCACAACCAACCACTTCGACGACTCAACACCGACTGCCTCCCTTTCCGCCTTACAATGCGATTAAATTCAAGATAAAAAATCTTAAAACTACCCCAAATGTGATTAAACTGTGTCCATTTTTATGGTAAA
This sequence comes from Melieria omissa, assembly GCA_963971225.1. Classification (NCBI taxonomy): domain Eukaryota; kingdom Metazoa; phylum Arthropoda; class Insecta; order Diptera; family Ulidiidae; genus Melieria; species Melieria omissa. The sequence goes on along the minus strand of OZ020268.1, from coordinate 126,049,155 downwards.
TATATTATAAACAAGTATTTATGCAATTTGGTAAAATTGTTTTATTTAAAAAATTTGTTATTTGAATCCCGGGATTAAATCCCGGGATCCCGGGATTTGAGTTTTCAATCCCGAAAATCCCGGGATCGCAAAATGGCAAAAAATTGCGATCCCTAGTGTGTATGTATTTGTGTGTTTTGATGTGTAAAGTGAGCGCTTATTTTAATGAGGGAAATTTCTGCCGCAAGCAGAAATGGTATGAAATTTATTTTTAGCACAACATATAAACTTAATTTTCTTACAAGATTATCAGTAAATTGGTGAAATGTTCCTTAGGCCAACAAACAAACGCAACAAGCGGCGAATTCTTTTCAACATTTGTAAAAAAACTGAAACTAAAAGACAGAAAAGTTATAAAAAGTAATAAAAAAATAATAATAATTCCCAAAGTACTCAACCCATATTTGATGGGGTGAGCACTCAATGCACACACACACACACAAACACTCATCGAACCCAAACGCAATTTTCTTGCTATGGCTATGGCTGACAGTTAGCCAAATGCCAAATGAACTTCCGTCCGCTGGCTGCCAGCGTCCGTTTACGGTTAACTTTTATTATTGCTGTTGTAGTTGTTGGTTGTTGTGTCTCGTTTGCATTCGGTGCGTGCAGTTGTAGGTGCGCCGAATCACGTGTAGTGTAATTAATTACGACGAGTGCGATACAATGCAGTGCGTTGATGGTTGATAGCAGAGCTGGGGGATGGTGAAGGGGAACCCGTTGCTCTTGCTTGTAGTGACGACAATCAAAAAGCCATCAACTTGTTAGCAATTACCAGTGCGATTGCCACTGGGCGTGGAGGCGCATTAACAGAAATTTTTGTGCAAAAATTTCAGTTTCTTCCGAATGTGTGCAGTGTTGTTGTTCTTTCTTTGGACTTTTGTTGCCTTAACTTGTGCTTTTGTTTGTTTATATTTTTTGTGTAATTTTTTCCACTTAATTTTTTTGTGTAATTTTTTATTGTGCTTTTTTCTGCAATGAATATTGATGCCCGTGTTTGCTGGTTGAAAACGTTTCGGCAGCCTGTCAGCTCATAATTAATCATTGCTGACGAACGCAAGTGCGGTGCCTGTGGCTACCGAACGCACACACACACACGTGTAATGAGGGGCGGGAGTGCCAAAGTTGATTTGAGGTTACCGAACTGTTTTTGTTTATGTTCATTTTTATTGGTGCCCAGACGAAATGGTCGTTAAGTTTTGTTGCAGTGGGAACAGAAAGCAACACAGAAAAGGGTGAAGAGAATTGTGAGTAAATATGAACAAACAGAAAAAAAGCCGTGCAGTAAAGGGAAATGTGAGTAAACAGAAAGTAAGCAGAAGTGCGAAGAGAGGACATTGGCATTTGTGCGTAGTGGCGAGTTGAGTGCTGCTGATTTCTTCTGCGACATGGCGGGAGCTGTTTTCAGAGTGTCGTGTTGGAAGATATGTGTATGTAAGTATTTTTGTTGCAAATATTAAAACATTGTTTGATTGTTTCACATTAATAAATGAGTAGAACAGCAATAAAAAAGCAAACAGAAACCAAAAGAAAAAAGCAGTGGCTTGCAGCTGAAATGTTGAGTTGTTGAACTGAATTGTGCGTGCAGACGCTTTTTATATATTTCTGTGTAAATAAATCAGAAATTTTTATTAGCCATCCTTTGTTTGCATTTGGTTTTTGATTAAATTGATTTACGATAATGCTTCTAAAGTCTGCAACTTGCTTAACGAGTGAATTAATGTGGCCCAATAATTGGCGACCAAGTTTCAATTTATCAATTAACTTGAGTGATTTTCGCCTGTGGCAGCAAACTTCTCTCATTGTCAGAAACCATTCAGTGATGTATTAGTTGAATAATAACAACTGCAGATAATTGCAGTAATTGCCGAGTAACTGCGGCGCATTAAATCGAATGGTGGCAACAATGTGCAGTCGACGAATTGTCAGCAAAACATCGCTAAACGAACACAAAAGTGCACATAAATGCCAAAACAATAACAACAACAACAATGAAAACTGCTGCAATTAAGCTGAAAGTGGTACCAAACATTTGCACAAATGCACACAGACACTGACACGCATACAGTGACATGCACACATGTGGCAGGCAGACACAGCAAAGATTGCGGCTGTGGCCATTTAATTGATATGAGGTTAAACGCTTTCGGGCCGAGCAGATTGTGCGGTAATTGGGATTTACAGCCACTGTGCGCTGAGCCATTTGGCCAATGCGATTGTTAACGCTGTTCCATGGCAGCGGTGGCATGCAACCGAATGCAAATATACCAGCGGCCACTTACACGCAGCTCGGTTGATGTGAGTTTGTGGCAACTTTGAAGCGGTGTGGACATTTTTAATAGTGGCGTTAGTGTCGCCAACAAGGATGCATGTGTGGGGAATGCTTAACACAGGACCGAAGGTGTCAGCAAAATGCTATGTTACGACTTTGATATCAAAAAGAATGCAGCGGTGCATTGAAGCGATGCGATTTTGCGGACAAACTGTTGGCCGAATACGTCAAACTATATTTGGACGGAAGTAAAGAAGGGTTAAGCTTGGTAAGGGACAGAAATTATCAGGAGTTTAAATCTTCATGGATATTCCAATCTCAGTTGGTGGACGCTCATGTAAAGCTTCCAGGGAAACCTCGTCAATGCTTAACCAGAAGTAAACCAAGCTTTTTCTGAGTCTGAGGTGCAATGCAATCTGCAAGCAGTTCCAACTAACCGTTGGTTAGCCCCTAATTTTTTAAAGAAAATGTATGAAAAATGATGAAAATCGCTATGGTACATTTGTGCTATTATTTCGATGCGAATGTGTATTCCGCCAAATAATTTGGCTGTGTTGTATTGCTTGATGTGTCGACTTTCATTATACACCTAACTCGTTAATTGTTTTACAAAAAATGTGTATGTTTTTGACCATCAAAGGAAACGCCTTCAAATTCCATATTTTCCGACTTTGAGGTCGAATTACCGCGGCATTTTAAAACATATAAAAATAAGTTGCATCGGAAAAGAAGCCGTGCGGCATTGTTAATGCGATGAGGAAAAACTGAAAAAATGACACGGTACCTATATCTCACTAACTAGAGCTGCTAGAAAAAATCTGAGGATAGATTCGAAATCAGCGCACCCAAATTAGTAAGAAACAGTAGAAAAACTCAATGCAACAGAAAAAAAGTGTTTTTCTGTTGTGCTGTGTTATCTTTCTGAATCTCCCTAAAACCGCAATCTGCTTCTGGTATCTACCGTTTTTGCTTCGGCTAAAATCGAGAGCGATTGTTAATGCCTCATGAAACTTAATTACGTATGCTATGTCTACCTTTTTGCAACCAATAATTACTAACCCAAGACGCGATTCGATATCGACAATTTTCATTCAAGTTAAGTGTTTTAGGAATTAACTTTAATTTTCTTATAAAAAAATTAAAAAATTTCAAACCAACAAGTAGAGGTTCTCAATTGCAGCGAGCGTCTAGTAAACAGCGCAAAATTATGAGTTAAATGTGAGTTTCAATTTCGTGCTCAAGGCAAGGCCTCTTCAAGCATCTCATCCACAAATCCTTGAAGAAACAACTTACAACTACAAACTTGAAGAAACAACTTACAGTTATTTTGCATATCAGCAGCAAAGCAGCTCATGCAATGCTATGGTCGATGCGCTGCTTTGTTTGGTTGTTTTAATGCTGCTATTGATTTTATGATTTTCCTCAAACACATAAAAACCAAATACAAAAAAGAGAATAGCAACAAAATAGACGCAATATGCAGCTGCTTATGAAACAAAAAGACAAGAAACCAGCAAATACAGACAAATTTCAATAGTTGCTGCTGCTGCTGGCTCGATGGGCACACGCGGCGTATGAGCAATGTGGAACTGTATAATCCCAAGTGAGCGTGACAAAACGTACACAGAGGTGAGCACATGAAACATGAGGGCAAAGCATAAAGCAGAGCGTGTAAAAATAAACACTGTCAAACACACACACACACACAAACGAAACATGTAAGCACAGCTTTTGTCTGCACGGCCGTTCGCTGTATCGCTGTGCTCGCATTGATTGATAAGCGCAGCCGTTGCGGGGCAACGGTGCAGTGTCGCGGCAGTGAGTGAGTGAGTGAGTATGCGACACAAATAAATACAAATAATCGTTGCTAATAGATAACATTCATTTAGCTCGATTTAATGTGCCATGTGTGCACACACAGGGCGAGCGATTTTCGTTGTAGCTCCCCAGCGTCGGTTTTATTATGATGTCATTATTTTGTGTATGTGTGTGTGTGTGTGTGTGGAGAAACACACGGCTTTGTGGCTACGTTAAATATGGCAGATGTGTTGTGTTTATCTGTGCATGATTTGGTAAGCTTTTGGAGTTATTTTGATATCCCTGCCATGCTTAAAGTTCAGAAAGTTACACAATTTTCTTGGCTTAACTTTTGTTTTGAGCTACGTTCGTTAGGTTCGTCGAGTTTATTTGATTTGAACAAATGGCATCAAGTGTTTTAAAGGAAATCCCTAACATTTTTATGTTTTGGAATTGAGTGGTTGGTTGAGTTAAAGTTCGTTTCGTCCATTCGAGTCGCACATTAGGTATTGGTCCCAACTTGTTCCAAGGATCCAACTTGATCTCCCTTCCTGAACAATTTTTACTTGTTTTTAAATTGCAAGATTTTTGTTTTCTAATAAAGCAGTTGATATCCTTAAGAACGGTTGATATCTTTGAAATTTGTTCACAGTTCTATAGCATGAAAATTCCATTAAAATATCGGGCGCCAGTTTCAGTTCAGTGTAATTCATTATTTCACTTTTGGTTCATGTTTCGGCTTAAGAAAATTGAAGATTGATTGCGCTCACATATATCTGTTGGATGTGTTCCAGCAAAACTTTAAGGCTCATTAAATGTTCGCTTTGCCGGTTAGTGAGTTGGATAAGATCAATTATGTTGAATTTAAGCTATGCTGCCAGCGACAATTTCCGATTTCCCATTATCCACACGACTCATTTGATTTAATGGGTTGCCGGAAAATCGATATTTTGGGAGACGAACAGCGGCAGCAGCGCAATTTATGTGCACGCGCCACATAAACTCGCTTTTTCGTTGTTGTTCTTGTTGTTTTTCGCAGTGAAAACTGTGCCGGAATTCGAAGTCATTGTCAGTGCGCCTACACCGCGCCGCTTCCGTTTCCGCTTGACAATCGACGCTGCTATCGCAACATGTCACCCGCGGAGCAGAAAAGCGAGCACAGCACGAGAACCGTGGAAGCCGCAGCGCACGAACTGCGCCTTTGCATTTTATTGGCAATTCGGCGTGACATTTTTAGTTATTTTTATCTGGTCTGCTCTGCATTTGGCATGAACTCGAATTCGATTGCGAGAGCGACGGAGCGGGCAGAGAGATGGCGGGCGCCGGTTGCCACGGGGCGCACTCAAGCGGCACACGAGGCTGGAAGCGAACGGGTGAGGCAGCGGTAAGTTGGCGCTTCAAAAAAGGATTCAGTTAAAAATAGCGAGATTTGCATTATAATTGCAGAGTGACACTGCCAGTCTTCCAACATAGCTGCAGAAAAAAATTAAATCAAATAACCAAATTTTAGTTTGGCTGTCAGTTTTGACGACTTATTCATAGTCTGCATGTGGAATTTTGATAAAAATGAGATAAATGTTGATTTATGTAGAAACATAAATACTTTATTTTACATTATTTTGGTTTCATGCAACATAGGAAGTAACAACAACTCACCTAACCTAATCTAGTCAAAACCATTTTAAGTTGTAAACATCCATAAACGTTGAGATTGATTAAAAATTACGTTTAATACTTTTAGGTATTTTCTTATTTTTTTCTTTGCTTTGTATAGATTGGAAATAAGTCAAATTTCAAGTTTATGATGGAACATAAACTTATTTTAATGTTGATTTATGACTAATTGACAAAGTATTTTGACTTATACAATATTTTTCTTATATCGTAAATTGTTCTAATATGGCAACCCTGCTTAAATATTCAGCTCTTGCATACAAAATCACCATTGGAACAACCTAAGTTCATAGTGATATCTTAACTCATTCAAGTAGACAGAAATATAGCTAGAAGTACAGACAGAAGGGTGGACAGACGAACAAAAAGATGGGTGCAAAGGCATAAACGGATGGACAAACCGATTCTCCTTGCGATCTCGACACTTTTCGTTAGTAGTCACTCCTCCTTGGAAGTTACTGGAGGTCCTGGTTATCAAGTCCTAGTGAAAGTCCCTGTGGCAGACCAACCACCTACCTTGGCGGAACAACACAACCGACTAACGTAACCAACACAAGGAAATCAGCCCAGAATTGTTCAAGATGGAAGAGTGTTGTGAAAGCCCTCTGCTCCAGAGAGGAGTGAACTAGGAAAAAATTTACCTACTTATATTTTTTTTTAGCACTTCAGTGCAGCATATAAAAACTGAATTTTCGCTTCCTGTGCCGTTTGGGACAACATTTCGAGCAATGTGAATGTGGACGAAGAGACAACTTGGCGCTTTCAGGCTGCGCGCCATTTTCAGTCGCTTTTGCTCCCCAATTGCGGTCCCCACTGACATTATTTCTGTGCTTTTTATTATAATTTTTTGTTTATTTTTGCCTTGTCCACAATCTCACAAAAGCCTTAAAAGGATTTATGAAAAGCGTGAAAGGACAAAAATTAAATGCGACCCAAATAAATGCGGACAAAATAAAAAGTTCAATGCAAAAGGATGCGCGAGCACAACTACACGAAATATTAATGACCTGACGGCTGATTGTTGTCATTGTTTTCGACAGTGTAGTTGCTTTTGTTGTGGCTGTTGTACAATAAGCATTGCGGTGGCTGTTCGCTGACGTTGGGGCGGGCGTGCAAAATGTTTTATGCCACACTGGGGAGACACTTGGATTTATTTAAGCGCTGAAAGTCGCATTCGCAGCGAAAAAGTCGAGCATGGCTAAATGTGAAAAATTAATTCAATGTACAGTTTAAAAATTTATGACGCTGAATGCTGCCAGCGTTACTGACGTCACAGACACACAGCACAGCACACGCAGACACCAATCAGCCAGCGCAGATTTTGCTTTTGCATTTTTGTTGCTGTGCGTGTGTGAGTGAGTGCGCGCTGCTTCTGTCGTGAAAATGTGAAATTGTCCACAGAAGCGTTAAGAGCGGCGCCGGAACTGGGTCACTACACAATTAAATATGCTGATGATATGCTCTGCTTTTGTTACTTTTACTCGTTGTTGTTGTTGTTTTTGGTGTCATCTGTAGCTGGCAGCGGATGCTTGCATTATGTGGCAAAGCATTTTTGTTGCAATTGTTTCTTACTATAGCGGCACATTGACAGTGGTTGTTTTTGTTATTAGTTGTTTCCTTGTGGTTAGTGTGGTTGCTGTTTTTGTGCATATAAAGAAGTTGTTGTTGTTGTTAATTTTGTTACTCATTTTTAATGCCCGACCGAACCACCTTTTTTGGGCCGAAACCGAATTTCGGTTTTTTTTAATATTCGGCCGAAACCACTTTTTTGGGCCGAACCGAAACCGAATATTCGGTCGGACACTACTCATTTTGTTCTTACTGTAATTCCTAACATTAGTTTTGGCTTTCAATTCTTTGTTGTTGCATTGGTTTCTTCTGTTTTTTATTTTTGCTTAGGACGATTCAAAATTGTACCCGAAATCCACAAAACAAATTTGGACGTTTAAAATCTCTAATTGAAAAACAAATTGTAATGAAAAATTGTGTAATTTAGTCATTTATTACGCCATCAATCCAGGTAAGGTCAATTTGTTGTTGGTTGTTTGTTCGCCACGACCTTGCTACGGCTCTGTTCTCAACTTAATTGAAAGCCAGCGTTGTTGACCTTGAAAATTGCATAACCCCTGCAGTTGCAGTTGCAGCCTTGACTGCTTCACTAGCGGCCGAATTGGCGAGCAGACATAAGTTCACAGTGCGAGCGGCATCAATCAACGATACATCATTAATTTTAAATAAGACTAACGAAAAGGCACAGCTGGGCTCGTTTGGTTTGTATTCAACTTCAGATGTGCATACGTAATCGATTCAGTGAACTGTTAAAAATTGCAATTTAATTAAATTATAATTAAAATTCAATTTTTGCTGCTCAGCGAAAGTTTAAGCTTTTCAAAAACTCTAATTAATTTTATGAAACCAGAGTAAGCAAAAAACTAAGAAAACGGAAAACTGACCCGACATGCCATGCTTTGATTTCTCCGAAAAAACTTGCTGATTGTCTTTTGACTTCTTACCAACTTTTCACTCGAACGCGCGCAAAATGCAGCCAGCGCTCCACTGTTCATAGTATAAAAAATGTTACAAAAACAAACAGCAGCAACTTTTCACTTTTGTTAAAATTTCTCATTTGGTAAATTTTCCCCCGACGCAATGCAGGCGTAATGCAGCGAGCTGCATGCGAACAAGTCAGAAGTGAAAACATCCTCGGGCCAAAACCTGGCATTCAACTATGAAGCAACGCTACGCAATGTGGTGGAGAGGAAGGTGAGGTAATGAGGCACGCTGTGGTAGATGACTGAATGTAAATTATAACTATGTCTATTTTTGTTTTAATCAGCGAACTGCTGCATTGCTGTGCAATTTGCAGATTGCAAGACAATGAAAGTTGCGTATACGCCGCGTTGGAAACGTTGGTGGCCCCGAAGGTTCTACTGCGCAAAGTTTTTACAAATTTATTTGTTATTTTCATTTCTCAGTTTTTAATTTTGCAATATTCTTTTTCTCTTTAAAATCATTGTCATGCAGCATACAAATTTGTGATTGGTGTAAATTTCCAAATTCATTTGACATGATTCGCTCTCGAATCGAGAGCAATCAGCTGACATATTTATTCAACCTACATTTCCCAACGAAGAGTTTCAATTCAAGGTCTCGGACCATATTACATTTGATTGATTTGTTTGCACAGCTAAGAACGTGAACGTGATTTTCGTTCAATTTTTGGTTACATACCCAAATACGAGTGTTTCACTTTTGGCTTCTGATTGCTTTGGCAGCTGAAGCGACACTTATTTGTGTGTGCTATTGATTTTCGAAGGCAATGCCCGGTCGTATGTACGTCAGGTGCTGGTGGCGTGAGCGCCCCGCAGAAATGCTCTTTGTCACGAAATCACTGGAGCGTGGAAGACACAGCCAGAAACAGAGGCTGCCGTCGCGCTTCTTGTGTGCGTGCGTCTAATAAGTGGGAAAATGTTTAATGCCAAACAAAATTTCATAAAAAACGACACACTTATTTAGCATTCTTGCTTCTTTTCGAGCATTAAAGTTTCATTATTATTTTGTGACAATACTGAACAAACCCGGTTACATGAGATTGCTTGGGTCAAAGTTTTCTCATCAAACTTTGATGAGATTGTGTGAATTGAATGGCATGAAATATTATTGAACAGAAATTTGTGCTGTTGAAAATAATAAAGTTAAGTAGGAGAAAAGCTTAAACTTTGGTGAACAAAAGTTGGAAAAGTTTTGTAAAAAGTTAATGAGCATTTATTAAAAAATCAAAATGCTTATTAATCTTTCTAAAACAAAGTTTGTTTAGGTTTGTTGTGCAAGATACATTTCAAAGTAATTAATGTCTGGTTTACTGAAAATATGAGCTCAACTCAGCGCGTATTTAATATCTTATTTACTGTACATTCTGTGCAAATCTGCCTCAGCTTCGTAATTGTTCATTTATGCTTTGTGTGTATGTATGTCCCTTCTGTTCTTTCACAGGGTTGTAGATTTAAATCAAAAAGTAACACAATTAAACTTGAATTACAAAAAACATCCGTGCAACTCGCTCATTTATCAAATGGAAACAACTGTAATTCACACTCGGTTGGCTACGGCAGAAGGCTTCCAGCCAAAGTGTGCTGCGTAACGCATAAAATTATTAATAGCCAACTGGCAGATAATGGCGCAGACATTGTGTCGCCAGCCGAAAACCTACTACGCGCCATACACCGCTCCTACACTTTGCACTCAAGTGAGTAAAATAATGGCTTTGGTAATGGAGCGGGATAAGTACACAAGTCTGGGATTGAAAGGATATGCTTTCTAGTCGAGTTTGCCCTTCCATCTGCATTTATAGATCCATCTATTTTCCTGGAAAATGTCTATAACATACAAAAGAGTTGCGATTTCATAACGAAACGTGATGTAAATTTTTTTTGTTCCTTGTTCCTTGCCATCTGTTGTGAGGAGGTTACAGCAGAATGGTTGGGGACCTCGCTGGATCACTTTGGTGCGCTTTTTTCGCAGTTGTCCGCTTCCCCTTGGAGATGTCGCTCGTGCGCCGTGTCTAACTGTTTATTTGTTTGCTTTTATCAGCCGCACAGCGCATAATTGCGCGAACTATTGCGTGGAAGTGTGTGGAATAGGAATAATTGGATTGGGAATCAGGCTGCTAATGATGATGTAAATAGGAAACAAATAAATATAAAGAACTTTCTCGAATTCTGGAATACGAATGGTAAAGTCTAAGAACCAATTATGTGTCGTCTCTATAAAACCTGGTCATTGGTTCTGTTCTAAGTGAGGTCTCTTAATTTAATAAAAAATATTTAGAAGCTAACCAGCAATAACTTTGCTTTGACTAACATTTCTTATGACCTCAGGGCATTGTGGGAAGAATTGCTTCACTTATAAGAACTTTCAGTTGAAAGCGCTTTCAAAGTGCCTTTTGAAGAGACATATGCCTCGGTTTACAATGATGAGGGGGTCAACTTCCGATGAAGTACCCATGGACAGTCATCTGGGATGTCTGGAAGCAGAAGTGCCTGGACCATGGGACAAGACCGCAAAATGGATAGAATCAATTGTAATTCAGTTTATTATTGCTTCTTAAACACTCTATCTCAGTGAGTAGAGGTAGAAGACCTTAGAACGATTTCAGCCATGGAGATCAGGAAACTACAACACTTTCTCGATCTCACAATGTGGATTTGATGTCAACACAAATCAGGATGTGGCACAAAAACACTAATTGTGCTTCTCAGCTGTGGTAGCAACCACTTAACCAACTAACTAACCAACCAAAGTCGATCGGTAGCGACGGCTAACTTCAGCTATATTCGACATGAAGGCATGTTTAGCTTCCTGAGATACGTCAGGACCTACTCAGTGCTGCTTAAAACACTTTGCAGACCCAATAAAAGGTTTCATGAAGAACACCTCGACAGATGTGGAGATTGACTGTAAGTCGTAAATGTGCTCTAACTGTCTTTGTAGTGCAGGGCATTCACAAGTCGATCAGGATCAACCAAGAATCCCCTACTTGTTATTTGTCCTTTCATTTCGTGTACTTTTGCGCATTTATTCATTGCCGTTTTTATTTTGCGCAATTAATTAGTTGCGCCGGTTCCAGTTGTACAAATAAACATTCTCTATAAAAGCGCGCACTGGTTATCGAATAAATATGGGCAGCAACATGTCACTGTCACAAAAAGACGACGACTCCAATGCGGCAGACAGAGTGCCAGAGCGAAAAAAGAAACAACGTAAGGGTTGTGACTGTCAATAAAGCCGATTTAGTTGTCTGCTAGCGACGACAACGATAAGACACACAGACACACACACAAACAAAACAACAAGTTTGCCATTTGTTGTTGCTGCAGTTGGCATTCGATGTGGTTTTTTGTTGGTTTCGCCTAAGGATCACAAGAAAAGAAAAAGAGAGTAAACAGTCGTCGCATGTAAACAATTTTAATTTGTTTTGTATTTTGCTGTTGTTGCTTTGCTTCGTATCAGCAGAAAACGCGACAAGCGACAGGCGAAGGTCGCGACCGGCTGACTGCAGTTGGTTTCGCGTACTTGGGCATTTTTCTTGTCTTGTTGGCGGCTTGAAATGCTGTGCTACTTCGATTTCTGGCTGTCTACGCTTTCAATTGCGATTTTAAAATGGCGCAGGCGTCAAGGACGCGCAGCAGGCGCATCATTAGAAACGTGTTGCTATTTTTAGTGCCCATTGCCGACACTGCTCGGTAGTATTTTTAGTGCAACGAGTGCGACACGTTTGTTGTGCGTGGTGTCGCTTGCTTGTCTGCGCGTGACTGTCTCGCAGACCTTGGCGGGCGCACTGACATTCAGACACCTGGCGCGTCATCGACTAACGACTGCGTCCTCCCTCCTGTGCCGAGAAAATGAATCGCTGCCGTTGCCAACAATTAATTTATCAATCAATCAATGTGCGCGTTTATGCAGCCATCAATCACTCAATCATTTCCGTTAGTGAAATGCGCGAGCAGAAAATGCATTTTCGCGCCAACCAACGTGAGCTCCTCCTCAGCGCAGCCATGACGCAGTCTGGGAACGCGCCTTGGCCGCGTGTGGGCGTCTCACTTGCAAGCAGTTTGCCTGTCTGGCTTCGCTGTCTGTTACCCCTTCGTTGCGTTCTTATCGGGTTTTTCCGCTTGGCTTTCGCACGCTTCGCAAGGACTAAATGGCGCGCACTCACACGCACACCCACACACACCTGCAGCTGTGTTTGTGTTGTCAGTTGGTGCAGTTTTTTGTATTCATGAATTATGAACGCATCGACATTCACTCGATTCACTCGCCAAATTGTTTTGTCAATGCTACGCGCTGACTGCCAGCAGTCCTTTGCTTTGCATTTCTTGTGCAGCTAAGTGAAAATATGCAGCTACATTCACGGCAGATACTTATTTATTGGTTTGGCATAACATTGGACACACACACACATACACATACAACAATCCATTGTGTAAAGTTTGTGGTTTTGCGTTGTGCTGTGGGAATTCAATGGAAAAGCGGTCACGTGCTGTGAAACTGACAAGTCAACAAATTTTTCATGGACTTTATTTCAAGTGCATTCATTGGGAACTTATAATTTATGTAAGCTGCCAGTTGCCGGGTGCAAGGCTCGGAAATACGCTGAGCTCAAGTGGTGAGAATTACTGCTGCTGGCATTGCGAGAGCCATACGAATTTATGGATTCAGCAACTTGGAAAAAGTTTCAATAAGTTTATTGTGAACACAGAATTTCAACTAAGGTTGGTTTTTATAATTTATTTAAAACACTGACGACATGCATCATTGGAAATTGATTGATTTTTTATTTCTACGAAAAGCAAAATAATTAACAGTAAACCAATTAAACAAAAATACTTGAGGTAGTTGAAAAATACTAAATAATAAAAATAAATAAATATCAATACAAACATTTATTTCATCTTAAATATCAGGTGTACAACTTTGCTTCCGCCGTTTTTTTCCAAAATTAAAAGCTTTATTGCGAAAAAGTGCTTACAGATGTATTATTCAAAGTATTGTCCGTCGCTAGCGACAACTTTCTCCCATCTTTCCGGCAATTTTCGGATCCCGGCTCGAAAAAAGGAGTCCTCTTTTGACGCTATCCATGAAGCAATCCATTTTTCCAATTCTTCGAAGGATTGAAAATGTTGATCTGCCAGGCCGTGTGCCATCGAACGGAATAGGTGGAAGTCAGAAGGGGCGACATCTGGGGAATACGGCGGGTGGGGCAAGACTTCCCATTTCATTTCCAGGTACTTTTTGACCACTTTTGCGACGTGAGGCCGAGCATTGTCGTGTTGGAGGATGACTTTGTCATGTCGAAATCACCATTTTTAAAACGTTGAAACCACTCCCGACACGTTCTTTCACTCAGAGCAGCATCACCGTAAGTTTCTGAGAGCATTCGATGCGCTTCAGCTGCATTTTTTTTCGAATTGTAACAGAAAAGTAAAACTTCCCGCAAATGGCGAGAATTGGGCACATAAACGGACATTTTCGAGCGTGAATAATACGAAAACAAGAACAACTGTCACTGAAACGGCGATGACAATTCGTTAGGCACTGTCCACACTCACTTTAAAGGCATTACCATCTATGTATTTCAACCAGCCTCAGCCGGTACAGCCACCTATCGGAAAACGGCGGAAGCAAAGTTGTACACCTGATACAAAAATATAAAAAAATTCAAAATAAATTGTAAACATTTCTTTCATTTTTAATATTAAAAAAAAATTAATATCAACAACTCACTTCATTGATTTTGCATCTTTTATTATTTAAAAACTGATACTCAAATAAATTAGAATTTTTGTACTTAATTAGAATTGCACCTTCCGCGTTTTTTTAGTAACCAAAAACGAACCAATAAAGTCAGAGCAATGAAATTTTGACACGTGATCAAAATTTTTGGTTTTGACATACTTTTTTTTGGAAAATTCTATATAAACTTTCAAGGATATAAAGGATTAAAATTTTCAAAGGACCTTTTTCATATCCTTGTTTTACACATGAATAAAAAATCAATTTTATTTAAATTCTTGAGCCTTTTCTCGTTCATTTGATACACATTTTTTTTATATATATTTTTTATTTTTTATCCCCTTCAAAATTTTGAAGTACTTTTAAAAGGACAAAGGATTTAGAAATAAAAAACTGAGTACGCAGTATTACTATGTTTGGTTTCTAGTTTCACGCCCATATGGATTTTTCCCGTGGTGACAAATGCTGTCGCACGGTGTATCATTAAATTGAAAACAAAAAATCACAGCTGCACATTTTTCACGAGCAGGAGTGGAGCCAACCAGCCGTGCAGCCGCAGTTGTCGCGCTAATTATTTGCATGTTCGAACTTGGACTCCTTTTAATTAAGTGGAAGTGAAGTGTTGCCAATATACGAACACGTCCCGCCACGCCTCGCTTACACAAACGCTCACGACACGCGTTTAATTTAATTTACACAAACGATGCAGCGGCAACAGAACTAAAAAAAAACGCAGCTACTGCACGCAGCAGCGAGACGGCGAGCCACGTGCGCTGTCGCCCATCGTTGTTGTCGTTGTTGCTGTGAAGTGCAACATTTGTGTGGGTTTTTTTTTTGCTGGTGTTGGCTTCTCGCTTTGAGCGTGCATGCAAATTTGCTGCAACGCCTTGAAATATGCATTGAAAATTTGTTATGTGCGCATACATGCGGGCGTTATTCACGTGCATTAGTGAGTGAGTGTGTGTGTGTGTGTGTGTGTACAAATTATAAATTCAAATACTAACTGAATAATGTTTCTTCGTTCTTTTTTCCAAAGAAATTTTGCATATGTTGCAAAATTGTAGAGAATAACGTGGCTTCAGCAAATGGCTTCAATGTCCTTGAATCGAACGGCACAAGCAACAATTTCCGTTTTCGCCAACCGCTTGTGCTCGGCCACAAAGCAGTGGAAAGCTTGCAGTGTGGTCTCTAATAACTGCCGGAAGAGTGCACACAAGTGTACTTTGTTCCCCATTTAGTATTTTTGGTTTTATTAAATTGCAAATCCTTTGTTTCATTTTTCATTTCATTTTTAGGCGAGTCCTTTGTGTTTGACTGCACAATTTTCTGTGGTTGTCTGGCGTTCAAAATGCCAAAAGGCCAAATACAAAGCAAAATGCAAGAAACAAACAAAATTTTGCTGCTATGGTTTATTTTTGTTGTTGTTGCTGCTCGCGGGCGCGCCTTTTATTTGCTTTTGTCTATGTTTTGTGTTTTTTTATTTTGGTTTGTTTCCTCATTTTGTGTAATCAATGAATTTCGGTCGCTGGCAGCGCAAATCCAGTGCAACCACAAAAACACAAAACCACAACCAACATAACCACAAATTTTGATTATTTTGTGCCATGAAAATGCGCTGGAAAATTTTTGGAATTTTTTCGGTTTAGTCTGTCGCTGCCACCTGTCATCTGCAGCTTGAGGTTAGTACAAAAAGCTATGATTAGATGATGGGATTAGATCAGACGACGCCGCGCACACGCCGACAAGCTGACAAGCGCCATCAGATTAGCTGCAGCCAGCGTTGCCACGCTGCCGCAAAGTCAGCACCGAGCGTCGCACATTGAGTCAGCTGAACGCAACGCACCTCGTGTCGTGGTGTGTCAGCGACCCGGTCAGGTGTGAAAAGCGCGCGTGGGGAATGAGCCACCAATGCTCAGTTGGCTGACAGGCAACGGTGCGGCAGTGGCTGCGGCCCACTTACAATAAACGCGTTAATTATGGCCGCCCGACATGCACACCTCGTATGCAAAAGCCGGAAAAGCGTCGCCCATAATTGCGTGTGGTGAGCCCATGTGTTGACTTATCGTTGTTGTTGTTGTATATTATTTAATGGGCACATAACAGAAGTCGAATAGTGTCAAAGGATGAAATCGCGTCGCGCTCGCACAACCGGAAGAGCTCTATTGAGTGGCTGGCAAAGTTAATGTACACAACGGCGTTGTTTAGTATCAGAATTAAAGCGTGGCGAGTTAATGATGGGCGAGATCGGGCCAAATATATATGAGTGGCGAACAGAATAGCAGCGGAAGAGCGGCAGAAGAGGAACTATGTAAATAGGTTTAAAGCAGAAGAAATACACAGAGTGGTACATAAGAAGAATAAACGAGGGAAGTGGAGAATAGAAAAGCAAAAACAGTAGAAAATAGAGGGAATATAATGCAGAAAACAGAAATAGAAGAGAGACGAAAAGAGGAAAGTGAAGAGTGAAGCACAGTAAAGAGATTAAATAGGGGAAAAGTAATGGAAGGTGATAGAAAGGGGAAAACAGAAGCAGAAACAGAAACAGTAACTAGAAGATATTAGAAGATAAGAAGACCAAAGAAATTAAATAGAACTAATGTTAAGAGAAGCAATAGAATAGGAAAAGGAGTAGAGATAAAAAATGAGAGCGCAGAAGTGAGAGAGTAAGTTGGAAGTGGGATGCAGGAGTTAAATGAGAAGAACAGTGCAAATTTAAGAGAGAAGGAAAGATAAAGAAAACAAGATAAGAGTAGAAAATGAAAAAAAGGAATAGAAGGGAAGAGATAGCAGAAAAGGAAAGCGCAAGGGGAAGGGTAGTAGAAGAGAAAGAACAGGAAGGAGGAAATATGAGACCATTTAATATTTGAGACAGAAGAAAAGAAGAAGTAGTGACAGAAGAAGAAAAGTAGTAAAGATAGATAAAAATTAGAAAAAAGATAGAAATAGAGATAGAAGACAATATAAAAAAAGAGAGAAAAGAAGAAAAGAAAAAAAGAAAAACATGAAGAAGAAGATAGAACAGAAGAAGTTATACAAGAGATATGATCTATGGGTAGAAAGAAAAGGATAGAGCAGACACAAGAGGAGAAAAGATATAAGAGAAACGAGAGAGGTACAAACCAAAAAAGAATGAAGGCCAAAAATATAGAAAGGGAGATATCGAAAGAGAGTTCTAACACACGAAAAGATTGAGAAAAGAGAAAGTGAGAGAGCGCGATACATGAAATGTTAGCAAAAGACAGGAACGAAGAAATGGGAAATAAATAAGAGTAAGGACAGAAGAAGTAATAAAAAGAAGAAGGAATTCAAAGAAGAAAAGAAAAAGAAAGAGGAGGAAATTAGCAGTACATTCAAGAGTTTTAGCACACAGAAAAAGATTAGGAAGACAGAAAGTGAGAAAACAAGATGCATGAAGTATAAGCAGAAGAGAGGAAGGAAGATATGGGGAAGAAATAAGAGTAACAGAAGACGTAATAAAAAGGAAGAGGAATTGATAGAATTGATAGAAGAGAAAGGGTAGAAGAAGTAATAAAAAGAAGGAGGAATTGATAGAAGAGGAACAGAAAAAGGATAAGGGGAAAAAATTAGTACATTAGAGGAGAGAACTAAAGACACATGAGAAGAGTTAGGAAAATAGACAGGAAATTTAAAGAAGTGGAATTATAAGCTGCGAGAACAGCCGTCGAGTGATATAGAAAATCAGAAGAGCGAAGGAAATCTTAGAGAGTAGAGAGCAGAGTAGAGCCAAAAGAACAGAAGAAAATCAAGAAAAGAGCGCGGCGCAAGATGAAAAGAAAACCAGGGAAGAAAAAGAAAAATAACAATATGCAAAGTTTTAGAAGAGAAATTAAATAAAGGAAAAGCAGCAAAGGCGAAATTTTCAGACAGCATATAAAACATAGAAAAATTAAGTGATAAGTAATCAGGAATGAAATGATAAAATGTGTAGAGGGATCAAAAGAAAATGGGGAAAATAGAGAAATATAGAATATAGAAAGAAATAGATAGAAAGAAAAGCAGCAAAGTTCCTAGGAAAAGAGTAAAATAAGTTTGGAGATAAACGCTAAAAAAATGCGGATTGAAGAAATTGTGAGCCATTAAAAATAAAAAACGAGCATGAACGTTTGGGATATCGAGTCACAGGTGTCTAGTATTCTGCGAAATTATGCGCGAAAGAGATAAGTAGAAGAAAGAGATAGATAGAAGAAACAAAAGACACGTTGCAAAGGAATCACTGAAAGCGTTGAAATCTCGAACCCTTTTTTGTTGAGTATTTTCATACTTGATGTAGTAAAGTTGGATAGATAGAAGAAAGTGTGGTTATTATAAAGATTATTTTTCTTTCTATAAGAAAATTATAATAAAACTAATTTATTTTACTAAGCAAAAGTGACTTTTAAACATAAAATGTTTGGTTTTATTTCATCAAAAGGAGTTCATTTTTAAACGAGTCTTGTTTTATTTTTAATAGTCTACAACTCAGTGGGAAATCTTTTACATTGTATCATTTTTATGCTGAACATTTTAACTGTTACGATTTTGAGTGGTCGTTAAATTTTCGAAAGAAATATTTCGAATATATGGTACTAACCAATTCATGGAAAGAAGAAATGTATTGAGCAGCACATCGAGAGTGCTCGACGATAAATTGAACAGTATTTAGAAAGAAGAAAGAAGAAGACTACAGCGAAATTTTTGCGTAATTAGCAGTCGAAAGGGAAGCTTTCAAAGTCAAGTGCCAGCCAACAACATTTTCGAGAAACACTTTAGACGCAAACACACAGCGACCAGAGCCAAGGAGCCAAAGTCAGCAGCAGGCAGTTTTTTTGCAGTGGCGCAAATAAATGTGAACGTCCTTGACGTTAATCAAACAAAGAAATGAATAAAGTACAGACGATAAACGAAGGAGACGAGAAGGACGCCAAAGCAGAAGAAAAAGAAGAAGAAGAGGCATAGCACTAGCGGAAGCAGCTGCAGACTGTGCGAGAGCAGCGGCCGACGAAAAAGCTTCAGAATGCGCAAGGAATGTGTGTGCGTGCCGTGGCGTCCGGACCGTCCACAGCGTCGAGCCGACACAGCACTTATGGCAAAACGAATATGACGGCGCGTAAATGAAGGCACATAAGGAATACGATTTCATATCAGACGCAAACGAATGAAGGCTGCATGCATTGTTGTTGGATAAACTGTCTTTATTGAAGGACGAAGCGGAGGCGAAGGGTCGCAGAGTTGCCAAACGAATTGCTAATAAAAAATGTTGGAAGAATATGAGTTTAAAATATGTGAGTGGAGGGCGGGCAGCAGTAACGAGAAAAGGCAATTATTGGGCGATGGTGTGGGGGAAGTAGACAGCAGCCGAGCGCCACAAAAGTTGGCAGCAGCCGTAGCATTCGAATGGCAACTGTGCAGAAAGAGGAACTGAAGTAAATGTCAAAATAAATGCACACTCACACACACAAACACACATTGCATTTGGCAAGGCGGATGTTATGTCGCGGTGTGGGGCGCATCTGTTAGATACAATTTGTGACAAAAATGAAATCCCCGTAGCATAAATTTGTACTTTGCGCCTAAGCCGACATAGCCGAAATGAGCTTTTGCCATTTGTGGCAGGATTTCAGCAGCGAATATCTACGTTTTGGCTCGGCTCTGCGCAGTCATTCGATGTGCGGTGCGGCTGTTTTCTGGTTGCTGCTGCTTTTGCCTTTTCTATTACTTTTATTTGTCTGCTTTTTTGGCGAATGAGCTTTTTCACATTGGTTGTATGAAACTGGTTTGGGGTCTGTTGTAGCCGGAAAGTGGGCGGCAGCGTACGCGGCACAAAAATAAACATTCGGGCAGATTTGCTCTGCTCGCTGGGCCAAGTTTTATTGTTATCTGCTTACGATTTGCTTGGCGTTGTTTCCCTCTATTTGGCGCTAACGTATTGTTTGCTGACGAAACGGTGCGCAAAACGTGATGGCGAAGCATGAAAGCGAGAAACAAAACAAAGCGAAGACAAGAGAAAAGAAAGTGTGTAAGGTCGCCATGGAAGCAGCGACTTTGTGGGGGTTGAAACGCGAAGCGGCCAATCTGCGCATTTGTCCGGACTTGGTCGAAGCGCACTCTGGGGCTTTGTAATTAAAAGTTAACCTAAAAGTATGCAACGCCGAAGCGAAATATCTTAATGTGGCGCAATAATTTTTCGTAGTCTCAAATGTCTGTACAACTGGTATTTATGGCATACTTTTAGGGTGCTTGTGGACTGGTTAAGGAGGATGATTAAGTGTGAGAGTTAAATTTGGAAAGTAGTCGCAGTCAATGGCAAACGATTTCAGTGAATATTCAAAATTCGGACCTCTAAATTTGTGGAATAAAGTGCTATGAGAAATTGAATCTTGTTATCAAATATGGATTTTTAAGAAAAGTTAACTATGAGATGTTTGGATGTCACTATTGAGATAAATAAAATGCTGTTGAACGATGTTGTAAGTAGATGTTGAAAGGTGTTGAGATTAGAAATAATCTGAAACGTTGTTTTTATAACATTTCGACATTGGAGTTTTCAATGAGAGTGCAAGGAGAAGGGCATATTTTTTCTATTTGCACTAATTAAATCATATATTGTGTTGCGTTGAAGAGGCCTGTTTCATACATAGATGTAACTAACCCTGGATTGCTTGTTTTACTTTAGAACTGCATTACAAAAAGTTTGCTTTGCTAGTCGTATTGACTCACATTAGTATTTCAAGGTCAATGGTCGGAAGAATTGATTTATTGAATGAAAGCGAAATTCTTTTATGTTACTTATTCAATAGAAAAACAGAAACTGTGGTTGAAGATTCGAACATTTTAATTAGACTTTGTTCGAAATATTCGCTCTATTTGTGGTCCCAACTGCATGATTTTTATAGCCGAATTAGATCTAAGTAAGCCAAGAACTATTGTTCCAAGTACACAAAGATTCGTGTTCGTAAATTGGATTGTGATGCACTTAACAACTGATCCAATGAAGATCAGACAAAAGCAGTTTTTGATTGTTGGACCAGATGGACAAAAGTGGTGAAAGGTTTCCTGGCAGTTACGTTGCATGGATTTCAATCTGTCGAGCCTTTGAAATGAAGAAGCGAAAGAAAACATAATGGTTTGGTTGGGTTAAAGTGGCTGTCTCTCATGGGACTTGTCAAAAGACACACTGAGGCCACAAAATAGGAGAAACAAGAAATTTATCTATTTACTACAAGTCGGAGGATTGATGTTGACTGAACTGAGTTCATGTAAGTTTTCGTAGACGGAAACTTTAGTTTAGTTAAAGAGCTTTAAACCAAATTCTAGATCTGTGTTGTATCTAACAAATAATTTATTTTAAGCTAAAATTCAGTAAGATGCTAAGAAAGAAGAAATAATTTATTTTAAGCTAAAATTCAGTAAGATGCTAAGAAAAGATTTTTCAGGCAAACGGTTTCTCGGTTTCTTTTATCTCGCCCCTACTTAATCAAGAGAGAAAAATGCTTTAGTTAGTGTTAAAATATCCACAGTAGAGTAGAACTGAAACATTTTTTTCAGATTATTTTCTTTTAGTGATTCCCTCCCGTCCATTTCTCTTCCATTTCACGTCCATTTCAGACTTTGCAATTCAATACTTTTCTCTTCGACTGAACCAGACTATCGATGGTTGTGTTTGTTTGCCATCACTTTGTCGACTGACGTTTCCACTCGCCGGCTGTAACCAATACGCACTCGTAGCGCTCGTTAAGCGCTTAAAAATGTTATCAACATTATTCATTTACTCATTGGCCAAATTTACAACACATCCTTCGGTGGGTACTCACCCTTGGGCGCGTATCCTTTGCAGCATTGATTATGACTCTTTCAATTTACAGAATTTCACTGGGCAATTAATTTTGCGCTCATTGTTTCTGCACGTCCGAGTCGTTGTTATTTATGCACAATTTCCCTTCACCATTTCTGAACTGTGTGTGTGTGTATGTTTGTTTGGGTGCGTGTGTGTGTGTGTGTGGAAAAGAGAGAGTATTAGCAAATATTCGCATGAAATCAAAAAGGGCATAAAAGCAGATTTATTGAACACAATAAACACTGTAGCCAATTATTGCGTGAGCCACTGCCGCAGTGGTTCTTGTTGCTGTTGTTGTCGTTGTGGGCGTATTGAAATTCCTATCACTCGTCAATCAGGACGTTGCCTGCTTTCGATTTCCCGTCGCGCCGTCTTTCACCAACGTCTTGAGCCACTTGACAGACAGTGCAACACACAAGGAAACCTTAGATCAATGGGCCGACGGACAAGTGACACAAAATTGAATATTTGCGTGCACAATTATCACATGTGCCCACAGCTTTTATGCGCCACTCAGACGCATATTTATGTCTGGGGAAATGTCAGTTTGTGCATGAAAAGCATACAATTCGCTTTTATATTTCGCCATGTCCGGCAGTTTGCCGCTAATCCGCAGCATGTCCAATAAAACGTACGTTGGCTCTGTTTGCTGCGCCGCTTTGGAGTTTTTTTTGCTATTTTTACTGCATGCGCGGCAAATGGAAAACGAAGTGCTTTGGTGGGATTTGTATTTGACTTTGCATGTGTGTGTGTGAATAGTTGACTGCAAGTATGGGAGTGTGTGTGAAAAACTGTTGACCCAAGACGAGTGGCATTATTTATGGTAAGTTGGCGAATTTCAATTTTTTTGATGGTTTTAAAAATATTTAAAAATATTTAAATTTCCATAATTAAAAAAGGATGTTTAAAAATATAAGAAGATTTGTAAAAATAAAAAAAATAAAATTTGTAAAAATATAAAAAAATTTTAAAGAAAATGTGTTCCTGATATTTATACTCGTCAATTGACTTGAAATTTGTAAGTTTGTGCGAAAAATTGTTGACCCAAGATGAGTGGCGAGTGGATAAGTTGGTGAATTTAACATTTTTTTGAGGATTTAAAAAATATTTAAAAAATATTGTATTTCAAAATAAAATAAATTAAATTGTATGAAATTTCAAATTTTGATATTCAAAAACCGATGTCTACAAATATTAAAAAGTTTGTAAAAATATAAAAAAATCTAAGAGAAAATGTGTTCCTTATATTCAGCCTAAAATAAAATTCAGCCTAAAATTATGCTAATATTATTGGCAATAACTAGTCTCAAGTTATATAAAAATTTCCTGTTGCGGAAGATTTTTCTATTTTCAACTTATTGCTTTGATTTCAGCTGTAAATGTGTCTTTTTCTACGACCCAATACTGTACAGAACTGTAGATTAACTAACTAAAGGCATAAGTGAGATTAAACATTGATTAAAATGTTATCAAAGAGCTTTGAAAAGATTAGATACTTGGATTGTAAACACAACATTTGCCTCAAACAATGTTTTACTGCATACTTGTAGGCTGAGTCTCTCAAAAACACATAGTGACAATTAAATATAATGTGAAGTAAAGTAAATGAAAATTATTTTGAAAATTTTTCAAATTAAAAAAAAAAATTTTATAAAATGTATTACTAAAAAACTCAAATTTAGTCAAACGTTTCTGTTATTATTTCACGACAGGTATTTCATTTCATGTGACACATTAAATGCCGATTTTCATACAAAGTCTTCAACTTCTTATACTTAGTTTCAACTATGTACACAATGTTTTACTGCATACTTGTAGGCTGAGTCTCTCAATCGCACACACACACTGACAAATTTTAATTAAATGTTAAGTGAAGTAAAGTAAATTAAAATTAATTATTTTTTAATTTTTTTTCAAAATGTGTTACTAAAAAATTCAAAATTAGTGAAATGTAATTTAAAATTTTCCATTATTATTTCAGTTGAGGTATTTCAGGTAAAGTCTTCAAGTCCTTGTAGTCTCAACTATGCAAAAAAAGGCAACACAGACCTAACACTAAAACTTTTATACACTTTTGGATACATTTTTCATGAAAGTTTTTTTATAAAAAAAATGTCGCCAATTCAACTTCAAATCACACTATTCAACACAAAACTTTTCTTCTCAACCTTACAACTTTTGGCAAATATTTATTCAGCTCAGGTGCAGAAACGACGCGAATTCAATTTGTGCAGTTGCCAACATTCAACGCGGCCAACAACATTGCAACCAACACGCCGCCGAATCGAAAGCCTAATCGAATTTGTATCGAAAATTGAAATATCCTTGACAGCGTCAGCGTCAGCAGCCGCGTGTCGACGTGTGAGCTGAGCTCATTTTTTTGGCCAGCATTTTCCGACAGGTGAAAATTCGCAAAGAAAAACCGATTGAAATGCGTTCGACCGTTGCTGGCGGCGCAACGCTTTTAAATTCAATTTTCGCAATGGCAGCCGCGTTTCAAGAGTGCGCTGCCTGCTTCACGTGTGCGCGCACTCACACATTCCCACGCACATTCGCACACACACACATGTACACGTTCCGTGCTGGTTTTCAACATGTTTTGGCTGTTTGTTGTTGTGTCTTTTGCGGGCACTTTTGCTGGCCGTTTGTGTTGTTGTTGTTGTTGGTTAGTTAGTTTGGTGCTGTTGGCTATCTAAGCTGTCGCCGCTGCTCTCGATTCGATTTGTTTGTTGTTGCTATTGTTTTTGCGCCTGAATTGCTTCGCGTTTGCTTTGGTGATGCTCAACTTTACACAACAACCTGGTCGACTGGTTGGTGTGATTGCTGGGCGCGCGCACCACCTGCCTGTCAGTCTGCACTGCTGGGTTTTGTTGCCTTTTTCGACCAACTTACCGAGCCACTGTGCATCTATGTGTGTGTGTTCAAAAGTGTTAATGTGTGTGTGTGTGTTGGAGTGTAGCGCTTTTTCGCTGCCTTCATTTAAAAAAGACACCAATTTAATTGCAGCCTTTCGAAACCGTTTTGTTTCTTCTCACGCACTTTCACGTCATTTCGTTATTGATTTAAAATTTCCACTTGCAGCAGCGCCACAGACCGCCCAGCGAATTTAACTGCTTTCACATTTTCTTTTGTGTGGCATTTTTGCCTTTTGTGCTACAAGAATTTTCTCTACCAATCGTTGCCACAACCGCGCACCGCTGCTTGCGTGCGTGCCTGTGTGTGTGTGTGTCTGTGTCCTGTTCCGGGCCGACTTAACCGCTCTGTCGCTGAACATCAACTGAAACACAGCCCTGAAGAGCTGCTGCTGGCTGGTCGCTGGTTGCGGCCGCTTGCCCGCTTTTGCCTGGCCCAGTGCTCAGCCAGCCAGCCACACCGAGTCGAGCCAATCCAGCGCCCAAGCAGCCAAAGCTTTTGCGCTGGCCTCGCTCAGAGGCTTTTTGCTGCTCCGTGCAGTGTGGCCATAGCTGTAGCCGTGTAGGTGGCGCTGCTGCGGACGCGTAGCGGGTGCGCTGGGTGGTCGCTTTGGCTGTGGCCGAAAAACGTAAACAGGCGCCTGCGCACTGCGGCGTCAACAACAAGGCTGCAGCCAAAGCTCGTTTGCAGACGGTTCGCACCTGGCTGGCCCACACTCTGTCAACCGAGTGCGGTGAGCTGTTGTTGTTGCTGAAGATGCACATGGTTTTGTTTATGTTTTAACAGCGCTGTGATTGCTCACTGTTGTTGTTGTTGTTGTGCGGTCTAGTAAAGCTTTTCTACAGCCACTGTTAGCCGACTGGCAGCGAATGTTAATAGTTGGTGGCAGAGCTGTTGGGAATTTCAGCTCTGCTAACCGAGGCGTATGAGTAACATTTATTTACTGTTTAAGACTTGCGGCTTAAATTTGTGCAGTTTTACCATAAACTCAATCCCTACAGAGGCTTGCAGTCAATTTTGCTTTATGCTGAACACATTAGGACACAACAAAGTCAATTTATGGGATTTGCTTTTAGCAAAAGTCTGAGTGATAAAGGCGCTTCTGACTACTTGAAGACTCACTATTAATAGTTGAGTGCAATAATAGAAGTGCAATAGAACGGCAGCAGCACACTGACCTTGTTAAAAGCAGTGTAAGTGCTGCTACAACAATAACAACAACTATCTCAATAGGTAGCAGTAGCATACAACGAACCACTCGAGCAACTCGCTGCACTTCCCACCTGTCTATTTAAAACTGCGCTATCACGGAACTATTTCCTTGCAAGAGAAGAACATAAAAAGCGGAAAGCGAATGAAAAGTGGCGATTCAAAGCGCAGCAGAAAATGGCAACAAAACAACACACAACCAGGTTGATGTCTGCCCACTTTGTTGCGAAAAGAACAAAACGAACCGAAACCTTTGTTGGCCACCAACTGAAGAGTGACGCAGCAATAGACAAAAAGATAAACACATTTCTATGCACATATATCGTTTTATTGCAATACAAGCAGCGAGCATGCAGTTGCCGCTTCAAGTGGCTGCAGTCTGCGCGCCGCTGGCTGTGAAGTGGACCACAGTTTAAGTGGCTCGGGGTTGCTCTACTTCGGCATTGCGCTGCTCTGGCATTGTGCGCGATGACGTCGTTTGTGGTTGGTACATGACGCGCACACGGCTTGACGACTCTATGAGCTCATAGCTGCGAATAGGTTGGCACATTTCATTGCAGATTTTTTATATTTTCATAGGAAGCTGTGGTAATATGGCGGCCAGTGGTCATGGGCCCAGTGGAATAAATGAATATTACTTTAAGTTTTCGGTACTAAGGATGTGGGTATTAATTCGGTATTAAGGATTCAAAGGTTCTAGGCTCAGTGCTCGGTGATGATTTTAAATCCCAACACTCTGATTTTTGGTCCAAAGCATTTGCCATGAAGCTTCAACAGTCGCGTTTATTTCATAGTTGTCCATATTTTTAATATTTATTTGAATTATGGCTTAAACAAAAGATTCACAAAAGCATTAAAAAACCTTTAAAAAAAAGGCATTTGTTTTGTTTGCAATAATTTACTTTCAGATTTCTTCAGATCTAAGCTTTTTAATTTTTATTAACAAACATTTCAATAATTAGTTTCGTCAGCTATAACTAATTTCTAATAAATATACGTTGCAATTGTTCTAAAAAGTCTAAAAAAATCCATTATTACCAATAATAAATTTTTCGTACAGCAAATAGAGACAACCAGAAAAATAAGAAATTGAAGAAATATCGCGTTTTAGCGTTTGCATAAACTTTATTTCTATTATCCGAGCATTCATTAGCTGCTGGCGGTCTCCCGATCCGCAAAGCGGCCGTAAATCGCGCCACTGCGCGTTCGCCTCAACACATACGGCTTGATGTGATTTTTACCCTCCGACGGACCCATGTATTGACGCACCGTACGCATGACATTGCGAAAGATCTCGTGATCCCGATAGACAGCACCCGGGCGGCGGCGTTGTGGTATTCTGTAGAGCAGAAAAAAGAAACACATAAATGTTTACAATTTACAAAACTAAGTAATAAATTCAGATAGACTAAAGTTGAAAAAGGTAGCCTGAAGAATGCGCCAAAAAGTGGGCTCAGGACAAGACCAGTGATTTGGTAGTTGGTGATGTCAATAGTAATCAATGTTTATGCGATTACTTCATTGCATACTTTTATGCTGAATTACACTGTAATGGTTTGATGTTTAAAGATAAGTTTGTGAAGAAGGAAAAGGTATTAAAATCAGCATACCAACAGCTTTCTTAGGTGTCGATATGTATTGCAATAGATCAACTCTGGTCTCAGTGCACATTTCCCCTTTCAAATCTATCTGTCTAAGTATTGCAATGTACGGAAAGAATGTGCAACTGATCTGCTATGGCAGGAACTTGCAGCAAAGTACATCTCTCCCTCATTTCTTTGCACCTCCACAACAGCTTCAATTGCCTGGCATCATTTTCGGTGATTTCTATGCCTCAACACTTTACTCGTCTCTCCGGAGCAAACGAATCCAATTTTATGAAGCAAAAACAATTGTAGCAATCGTGCTTTAAAGTTGGCTTCAGTGAAAACACTTTGAAGGCTTTGGCTGTGAAAAAATGTTATGTTTGAAGCCAATGAACACAGTGACAATTATTATTCCTAATGCTAGGACCAAGAATGAACTGCTTTGAGTCTTGTGTTCCCTATGAAAGCTTTAAATTTCAATGAATTTGTGGTGGTAGCATTGAACTTAACATCTATGGAAATATACTCTTCATATATAGTAAAACCAGCTTCAGTGCTTTAGGATTCGTCTGGAAGCTTGTAATGCCTTGAATAAGTGAGCATAGGCGGACAAAAGGGCGCGGCCATAGTTTGAGGGGAAAAACCAACCGACTTAAGTTGTTTAGCTCAATTTGTGATTTTAAAAATCATCGAAACCGCACACACGCGGAGACCATCACTTGAAAAATCCATTTCAGTCATAAAAACAAACGCAACGGATCGCTGAAATTACTGAGTCACTTACCTTTCGTTGGCCCGTTGCACTTCTTGGCGCCTGCGTCTCAACTCCATGCGACGCTTACAATCGTAAGCGTAGAAGTAGATGCAGCAGGCAATGAGGAAGCCCGCTGTGATATAAACAAACCAGCTGCAGTTGTTCAGGAAACTGTCAATGCACACAAACAAAAAAGACGAAAAAGAAACAAGTCACATAAACGGAAATGAGGAAAGTAATCTCTGCTGCACTCACATTTTGAATGTTTCATTGATGTCCAGTAGGAATTTTGACACTTTGTCCGCGCGTCTGGCCGGGCCGTCGTCAGCGTTATTCCACAAGACGAAGAAGCGCGTCATACTCTCCAGCACAATGTTGGCCTGTTGCTGCACTTTTGGTAATTCGGTAATTACACCTTCAATTGAATTGTATTGAATTTAGTTTTTTGCTCTACTTGCGGCCGTCCCGATGACTGATGCCAGTGGCTGAAGTTTCGCTGTCGCACAGATGTGAGGCCGAAAATTTGTGGTTGTCGTTTGCTGTTCTGGTTATTGTTGTTGTTTGGGGGAAAGAAAGCCAGTGGAAGCCAAAAATAAATTTTAACAAATAATAAATAGGAGATCAATACACAAAAAAGGGGAGGAAACGAAAATTTGAATTTTTTGATAATTGATTGAAATGATTTGACTGAGTTGATTCGACTGAATACAGCGGCACAGAGTGCTGCGAGTGCGGTGTGCGAGCGGCGATTCGACTCGTGCGGCTCGTGCGGCAGTAGGGGCGTGTGGCAGGCCGATTTGCGCATTTCGGCTGTCATTATTTGTGCATTTGTCGTTGCCTAATCGGGCAAGTGGGTCAATGCCAGGCGCCCGCACCAGCACCAGCACCGCCTCATCCATGGGTGACCCAATGTGCCAAGAAACTGTTACGGCCCCGGTGTCGGTTTAGGACGAAGCAGCTGCAACGGCAGCGGCAGCATCACTGTGACGTCATTGCCGCAATGCACTTTTGCAGTGCGTTGTTTGACCACTGTTAAGTGTCTGTTAAGTGAAAGCTCTGCGCCAGAGTATTCTGTTGTTGGTGTTGTTGTTGCAGCTGCTACTATTAGTATGGCTGCTTTTGGACCAGGCAGCGCCTGGCACAACTTTGTAACAACCGATAAGGCCGCTTCGGCATAGGTGTACATGTCGTCCTGTGTGTGTGTGTGTGTGTTTGTGTGTGGGTTATGAATGTAGTGCATGCAATGTTGGGAGGAGCGAAATAAACACAATGAATATTGCGCCGGAATCGAATTTCCCTGCCTGTGCTCTGCCTGTGGCACGTAATACACGTTTGTGCTGTACAGAGGCGCGCGGAGTGGCGGTAATCTATCAAAAGTTTTTTTTTGTGTGTGTATGTAGAACAACTAAAGCATTATTCAGGTACCTGCAGGACTCATTAAGATACCGTTGCGCATTAATAAAGCATTTGGAGCGCACAAGT
Organism: Melieria omissa; assembly: GCA_963971225.1. NCBI lineage: Eukaryota > Metazoa > Arthropoda > Insecta > Diptera > Ulidiidae > Melieria > Melieria omissa. The sequence continues at coordinate 126,019,303 of OZ020268.1, read as the reverse complement.
TTTGTGGAAATGCCTAAAAATGAATAGCAACATACACACATGTATCTAACTTGCTATGTACATATGTATGTTTGTAAACACACACATGTATGTAGGCATGTTCATGTAAAAACCTAATGGCAGTTCCGAGCGGGCTAAAGGACGAGAAAGAGGTGGTTATTTAGGGAGGTTAAAGTCCCACACTGACGGGGTTTTGGCTTTCGATGCTTTCCATCTCTACAATAAAAACTTATAAAAAACTTATTCATGTATGTATGTAGTCATATGTATATAGTTGTGTTCATATATATGTAATGCGCTTATAGCCGCTTATATGGTCGAATAATAGTACCAAGAAATGGCACTCGACGTTTATTGTACAATTATTCCAAGTTTTTAGAGATTTCCAAAATATTGTATGCATTACAATATAGCAAAGTACATATATATTATGTCTTATAAATATATGCTTTACATATATTGAAATTATTATTATGTGTGGCAAAATCTGTATCGAGCAAAAAGAAGTGGTCAAATATTGTGAAACTACGTACTCAGTTGTTTCAATCTCTTTGAGTTGATCTGAATCGGTATGATTGCAATGTTTGAAAGTCTAACACTTTTATATAAATTTTGAAAATAGTTCCATGTATCTCAAATTATTCGATGTATCAAATAAATTACAATCATTTTAACTATATCTTATCACTTCTACGACGATCCGCAACACTAAGGAGCTCTAACTGGTATCGCTAAGGACCTAATAGCGTCTATGCGTGGCCAACCAGGTCAGCCTGCTAACCTTACCTAACCTAACCTAACCTAACCTAACCTAACTATGCCTTAGTATTTTATCAAAAATTTATTCAGTGAAAATGTCAGAAATATGTAGCTGGCATCTTAGGGGTTCGACATGTTGACATGCTGAACTTGTCATTCATGGAGTCAGAACTCTAATGTTATATTTCATTTAGATATCACACTTCATATCATATATCAAAATTGTTATTGTTTATTTATATCTAAAAGGCCTAACAAGTTTCTTCTCACTACAAAACAAAAAATTATGAAAATGTATGATATAACAAAACTTATAGCTATTAATTTATAAATAAATAAATGAATAGAAAACTGAGTTGGTGTTTTATTCTCACATATAAATGAACAGGGGCGCTCGCAAGAGAGAATTTTGGCGGTTCTCCCAAATATAATAGGGGTACCGGTTAATTCGTGCGGGTTTTTTTGGGAAACTTAAAATTAAAAAAAAATCTAAAAAATTTTAAATATTCTTGGCTAAGTGCTTACTTTAGTGATCTATCGATCCCATCTCTAATCCCACCCTTTCCCTTCCCTTCTGTACTGATGTTATTTCGGATCCCGGGCCCCGGTGTTTTCTATTCTTCAAAGTTTATTGTTCATGGTTTGTATTTAATTCGTAAATCTCCTTCCATCCAAATAAAGACTCCACGCAAACCGAATCCTTTTAACTGATTTAAAGAATTCTGAGCTTTTTGACATATCTGTAGTTCCGTTCCCTATTGGTTACCATACACCATAGTCCGATCGCTTCTTTGTGGCAGCACAGTGCAATTTGTTGTAAAATATTTGCCATTTGTAAAAGTGTTCTCTCTCATTTGATACCTTGATTGTTATATTTAATCATAAATGACTTTAAGTTTTCAAGTATTGTTTTGTGATACTTTAAAAAGAATTCCTGACATTCCGTAGCAACACCATATTGCAACACGTAGCAATTTAACCATATTTGGTCGAAGGTTTGACATGTTCAAAGATTTATTCAAGTTCTAAAACTGCAATACACAGTGAAATCGTAGGCAGCTACAGCATTGACTCTGAATTATCGAAAACCAACATTCAATTTCAAGTCAGATGGGTTCGTCCATCAAATGTATCAAATAGAAAAAATTTCCTTGCACTAACACCGTGAAATTGTGTGGAACTTGACATTTTTTCCTCAGCACAAATTTTCGCATTTAATTAAATTCAGCTAAAAACAACTAACGGTATAGACAGGCAATAAATCAAGCAAATATTGAGTTAAAACCCGCTTCGCTGTCCATTTGCGGCAACTGTCATTGCGTTCAATTATCCTAATTAGTCAAATGACGAAGGTGAAATGTTGCAGTGAACAACACATCGAATGGGTTTGTGTGACTGAAGTGTGGCGTGTGCTGTCAATTGCTGCTGTTGTTGTTTTTATTGCAAAAGTTAACGTGCCAAAGTGCGAAATTGACGCAAAATATGGAATTGATACTTGAACGAGAAACAACAACAACAACAACCAAAAAATCAGCTACCACGAAAAATGATAAACAAACGCTAACGCTAACTTCCGACAGTTGCCAGCTAACGTTCGCAAACAACAACAACAACAATTGGCAGCAGTAGCAGCAGCAGCTAAACAAAGCAACTTTTCTACGAAACAACAACAACAACAAAAAGACAAACTATAACCGGGCACGAGGTGGACAAGCGAGCGCGAAAATTGCATACTTGAAGTCAACAAAAACAACAACAATTTGACAACAAAAATAAATAACAATAACAACAAAATTAATTACAATAAAACAACAATTCGCAGTTGAAACATCTTTGCGATGTCTGAGTAATTTCGTTGTTGTTGTTATTGCTCACTCGGCAGCTGTTAGAAGCGCATTTCGTTGTTATTGCTGTTGTTGTAGCGAGAATTTTCGTTAGTTCGATTTTTATTGTTTCGTTGTAAATAGCTGATGTTGTTGTTTTTGCTGTTTCACGATTTTCCTTTGTTGCTTTGAGTTGGCAAATTGCAATGTTTGCACGTTTGGCGTTTATTGTTGTTGTTGCGCTTGCACTTGGCAACATTTAGATAAACATGGCATCATCAATCAGCTTAGAGGAAATGAATGTGCAGTCAGCGTGCTGGCCACACTCAAGTGGACATTGCCGCAAGTGTGACTTGACGCAGCTACAGCGATCGATGTTTCAAATCAATGTTAGTGGGACAACTTGACTACAGAGTGGTTGCAGATGATTAACACTTGGATAACTCACTATTAAGTTTATCTTTAATGTGACTAAACGCAGTTTGAACACGTTTAAGTGCAGTTTTAGGCGTTGCCACCTTTGTTCATGAACCAAAGAAATGTGTTTGGTGCCTTGACTCAGCCAGACGACAATAGTCGGTTTACGGTTTATAGTCAACTGGCCTTACACGCCAACAAAGTATAACATTTGAGCGGAAAGAATGACAGCGAAACAATGTTTGCTGCCAATTACACGCGCAATGTGGCATGCAGCATGTGGCAATGACAAAGCAAGTCCTCAAGAATTGCCACAACCAAAAGGTGCACGTAATAGGAAAAAATGCTAAACAAATCAACCCAACAATAAATTCCGTTGACCTAGATTCAGGGTGACAGTCCGAATGCGATAAAAGCGCCAAAACGACAATGAAATGCAGAACATGACAGATTGCTTGAGTGGGTTAAGGTGGACTTATTTGTACACTGCACTGTAGTCAAGTCAATTCCTGGGTCTAGTTTCAATGTTGCCCCAATTTCAATGTAGATCAATTTATATATATAAATTAAATTTTTATACGTGAAAAAACTCTAATATGGCAACTCTACTGAAAAGTAAATGAATCACAAACATTTGTGGATCAATTCTTGGTTTGAGTTAAAGTCAAACATGTACAAAATTTCATTTTGATATCGGAATAGTTTGAATAGATATTGATCCGCAGTTCAGAGACGCATGGACAGACGGTCGAATGCACTTTTCTTAAACGATTCGCCTGATGATTTTGATTGTTTGTATATAACTTTCCACATCGACTTAACCTCGGTCCGAATGTAATTGCAGCCAGTTAGCCCAATGCAGGGTACAAGAACACAAACTCACGCACACACACACATTCACAAATAAACCACAAATCGCAGCAATAAACCCAAAATCATTAACCGCATTTGGCCGCTTGGATTCTTTGTTTCTTTTGTGTTTCTTACTTGTTGCTGTTGTTGTTATTGGTGGTGTTGTTGTTATTATTTGGTTGAAACGCGCCGGTGCAAGCTGCTTTTGCCCTCAATGACAGGCGCAATTCATTTGTCAAAGTTTGGCAGCACTGTGGCGCTTGTCAAATTTCGCATAACGGTGTCGCGGCAGCAGGCGGCCGGCCGGTTGGCGCGCTTGCAGTCGCCACTTAAAGAAACCCTTGAAATTGTATCTCAACTGCAGGCAAGACTTCTACGTTGCCTCTCGTGCGGCACAGACGCGTGTGTGTGTGTGAGTGTTTGTGTGTGTGTGTGGACATTTTTGAATTATGTTGCCGTGGCATGACATTGCATGTTGCTCCATTTGGGCGTGCGAGCATTTTGCAACGCTGCACACACTCGCAACAACAACAACAAATGCACAGCACAGCAAAACAAAAGCACCAAAATTGCAAAAACAAAGCATAAAAACAAGAAACGTTGAATTTTTTGAGTGCGGTGCAGCCGCCGTCGCGCTGCCCACTGCCACTTGTGGCAAATGCACAAAATTCGGCAATATTTGCGCCGCGGCGCTGTTGTTGCTTGTATTTAACAGTTCGCCTTTGGCAGTTGTCAGTTGCAACACGCAATGTTGCGTATGTTGCGCACAAGTTGCTGACATTTATTGCACTTACGGTCACTGCATGACAAATGTTGTAGGCATTCGTTCAACAATGTTGTTGAGCAACGTTTTGCACTACTTTGGGCCATTGAAAACAGTTTGTGTTGTTGCCGCATACCGAAGGGTCAACTTTAAAATCATTTCTTTGGTTATTGAGTCAAACTATTGGTTGCGTTGTTGGCATCAATTATGACACATAGAGATAAGAAAATATCGACTACACAACTTCGACTTTGAATTTGACTGAAAATGCAAATGGCGCCCACCTAATGAAACCTTAATGGCCTCTTATCAGCAGTCAAATACCTAAAAAAATAAATAAAAATCTAATAAAAAAAGTTTAAAAAACTCAGCGAAAAGAGAAAAGATTACTGCTGCATTGCTGCGTTGCCTACGCGTTGCTTCCGCAGTTGGCTGCCGTTGCTGCTGTGGCCTCTGCTGCGTTTCACGTTGATTAACTTTGAATTTGAATTGTTATCGCGTCAGCGGCGTCATTGTGCGCGCTCCCTGGCCACCGATTCACGCCACTGTCGTCACCGTTGTTGACAGCATCAAACTGTTTGTGGCTGGTGCTGCTGCTTATTGTTGTTGTTGTCGCTTACAGCAATTTGTCGTTATCAGTTTTTATTAATGCGTTTTATGGCTTCGCATGTAGATTGCGTTGCGTCGCACCGTTTGTCGTAATAGTGGCAATGCCACGCAGAGTTTGGTTGAAGCTTAATTGTTAAAAAAATTGTGTGGGCGTGCACAGTGTTGTTGGTGTTGTTGTTGTAACTTGAGCATCTATTAATTGTCTCTGAAATTTTATGAATGAAGCTAAATATTTAAAACCCCATAAGTGGAGAATTAATAAACACAAAAATTCAACTAAACAACAAAACGAAGTCAACACAAATTAGTAGAAAAAAATACAATTGAAAAAAAAAAATAAAAAACAGAAAAATTAACAGCACACATAAACGAAATAATGAAAAATTTAGTGGGTCATTTGCAGTGTCGGGTCAGCTGCAACGCTCTCTGTCTCTTTCGAGGCTACGTGGGCGCACTTTGTTATTGGAAGTTAAATGCATTTGAATGACTAATGGGGAATTTATCTTAAAGCCCTAATAAAATTGTCGTTAATTTTCATTTTGTTTATATACAAATGTATACAAATGCGACAATAAGCCGATACGGCTGCATAGTCCAAACAAAATGTCTGGTCAAGATGGCATCCGAACTGGTCCGAACTAAGCTGTTCGAAGTAAGATTAATCATTGATTGCAATTAAGATGAACTCAATTTTACTGCAACAACGACCAACAACAACAAAAAGCGTCAAAATGTATGTAGTTGTGGTGTTGAAATTCTGTGATTGTGAGTGAAATGAATAATGTGAGTTGTCGCCGTATTTGTGTTAACTTGGTACGGTGTGACGATCGGGCATTAATTTTTCTTGATAATTCAAATCATTTGAAACGATTTTTCAGTGCTCAGTGCTTTTTAGTAGTTTTGGTATTTCAAGTAGTTGTTATCTCGTTGAGGTTGTTGAACCAGTTCTTGGACTAATTTCGGAGAGGCTTAATAAATGTTTTATATTTAACCCAGATAACCTTGAATTCTGTTCGTGCAATATTTCATGTGCTTAGAGTATTTGGAACAAATGTTTGTTGAGACATGAAAATGTTGTCTTTTCTTAGAGAATAAGTTGAGACTTGTATTAGTGAAGAAACTTGTTTTTCATCTCAAACGGCTTCCAACTCAGAGACAATCATTGCCTAAACACTTAACATTTTTCACTATTCTGAGAACTCTTAAGTTAGTGGACCCAATAATGGGAGTCAGTAATTAGTTTGTTTTCATTATATTGTAGTTCCTTCCATAATATATATTTTTTTTAATTTATTATGTCTATGAATTAACAATTCTTATCGACTAATAACAATAAATAGGCAACAAGTTCATATAAGAAATTCAACTAAGTTCCTTACAAACCTTTTTGGAAGCGCGGGATCAAGTTCCGGAACAGTATTCAATTCCAAGAGAGCTCTAGCAGTTGGAGCATTTTTAATATATTTCAATTTATATATAATTTCAGTTATATATAAACTCTTGATCTGTGAGACTGAATAAACATTCTCAGCATGTTGAATATAATGGAAAAACTGGACACTACAATCCGTAAAAGTATTCTTCAGGCGCCTCTACTTTGGTTGCACCAACAGATGATAGGATGTCCTCAACTTGGTCCTTGCGATGGCAACTTCCAACTGCAGCGTCGAACACCTTTTCCGTCAAAGCTTAATCGTTCATACAGAAGCCATGGCCAGGCCAGCGTAACCGTTTGATTCGCTGTATTACGTCCATGTTGAAATTTATTCATTTTAACTCTTTAGACCACAAACTGAGAGCTACTTCACCTATTTGTCTTCTTAAAGCAAAAGCTACGATTGATTTATGGGTTTAATTTAAGTAAGCACCAACAATTTTATTATATTTAGAAGTGAATTCAAAGCAAATTACAAAAATTTTACTGCTATCCCCAAAATAATTTCCAATAATTGGCAGCGATATCCGGGAAAGTTTGTGTTCTAATTGAAGTCTACGAATTGGGCGCATTTGATCAAAACCCTGTTTGTTTAATAATGGTTAAATAAAATAAAAAAGTGATAATTTTCTATTTTTTAATAAATATTAAGTATTTTTTCTGTAATTATAAAATATTGATACAAAATTTATTAGTGTTCCATAATTTAAATACCAAAAAGGTAATAGCGACCCACAGGCCGAAATTCGAGGTGGAAAGAGTTAAGTTAATATTTCGATTTATATTTATTATTTAATCTTCTTTCGTATAGTTCAACAAAATAAATTCACATCTTGGAAACATTTGGAAGAACTCTATTTTAATAAAACTAAACTTTTAAGCATGTACAACAACTTAAGTGATTCTCTCCTTAAAGTCAGATATTTCCCAGTAACAAAGTCTCAAAGGAATTTTCTTCGATGACCATATCCGACTATTGTGCAATTGCTTCCGCAAATATTTCTCTCCGTATTCGTGCAAATACATTTCTAATCTGAACAACAAATATAGCCAACATGGAGTTTCGCAGCAGCGTAGCCGCCCATGGCCGACGGCGTCTATGTCAGTTTGGCTTCGCTTTGCAACTTCTTCAAGCACAAATGCAGCGTTGACAACACATTGCGGCTCAGCGTTGCCGTCGTCCGTGCCAACGACTGACGAATGCCTCGATGAGTCGCTGCCGCAGCGGCAACTGTTTTGCGCGTGCAGCAGCAACAGCTGTCAGCACGTTTCAGTTTCAAGTGCAATCGAGTGCACGGCGCTGCAGCGCTGTGGGTGAATGACTATGCGATCGTTGTCATGCAACACGCCGCGCCGCGTCGCACAATTTATCATCGCTGCAGCTTCGTGCTGCTGCTGCTGCTGCTGCAAGTTGCGCTCTAAATGGCAAAGCAATTCAGCAGCAGTTTGTTTCAATGCGTTCAACTGGATATTTCTGCTGCTGCGTTTGGCCAAATCTAGTCATCAATGTTGCAGGTACCGAAACGAGTTTCGCCGCATTGCTGAAGGGATTGTCGACTGTTGGCGGTGAGAAAAACATTTTGTACCTTCCAGATGGCAATGCTCGACTGCTTTTCCTCTGCGTTTCATGCCCGAGTGGCTGCGGACAAGCGAGTTGTCACTGCTTGTCACGTCCTTTGGCGGCCAATTGCTGCGTCGCACACATAGTTGGCAGCGCTTCGAGTGAGCAACAATGCTGGCTGCAGCTTGTCGGCAGCTTTTAACATTAATCCGTCTATTTGTCGTCTAGGTACTGCAAATACATGACAAAAGGGCAAACGACATGACCAGCAAAAGGTAGGACAAACCGTTAAGCGGCCATGAGGGAATTCGCTTCTCGAAATCGGCATTGAGATGGGTTCAGTTTAAAAAGCATTGACGAAGTTGAAGGGAATAAAAGTGCAATAACAATGAGCACAAACTATTACAATTGACATGGTTGGAAAAAACTTGCCACAGTCTTTAAAATTACATTGTATACCCAAGTCAAGGTGTGTGGCTGCAGTGGGCCCAGACCACCTAAAACACATTTATTGTTCTATTAGAAACATTTCTTTTTATTCAATTACAACTTAAGACCAAGAAAAAGCAACAAAAAATCATAAATCTTCGTTGTTAATCGAAAGCATCATAAAGCTTTCATTGAAACTGTTACACAGCAGTTGGTGCGTAAATTTGCGCCACTGTACTTTTGATCAATGCAGCATCGTATCGTGGCGTGGCTGCAGGGGCCAAGCCGGCTATCATCACCTAAACTAATTGCTGCTGCAGATTATGCAGCAAATTGCGTTGCTCTACACACACACACAAACACACAGTGGTTGTTGTTGCTTCATTGACTTTTACTTGACTTGCACTAGTGCGCAGCAATTTCTGTATAAATTTGTGCGCTGCAATTGTTATGCGGGCCGCCTGCCGTTGCACCCCGCGAACGGCGAGTGTGCGCGATAAGCGGCGATAACCTGTGCGCCGTTGGTGCCGCTTGTGCCATCAGTACATCAGTGTGTGTGTGTGTGTTTGCGTGTGTGACTGTCGGCTGTCGCTATGGAATTAAGCGATATTGAAAATTATGTTGCATGTTGTTATTGCTTGTAAAACGCCTCTTTTCTTTACTGTTGTTTTGTTGTTGCTGGTGTGGCTGCTGGTGTGGCTGCTAATGGGCATTTCTGCAGCTTCATCCTCTTGCTTAATTTTCTACTTTAATTATAAGCTACAGCGTCATAATTGCTTATTTAACAGCAATTGCTATAGTAACAACAACAACACCATAACAACAACAACAACAACAATCAGCACTTTGACTATTACTTGGGCGCCAAAGTGCTTTGTTGGCTGCTTGTTGTTGTTGTTTTAGTTGGCTATGCAACATTTGCTGCATGTGTTGCTTGCGTGCAACGTACATGGTTACCGTTAGTGCTGCAACAACATCAGTTTTCATTGCAGCTGATTGCAACATTTTCATTGCTTTGCTGCTTTTCGTGCAACAGTTCGTAGTTGAAAGTAGTTTCTACGCCATCGTCAAAAATAATTAGCCCAGCAAATGCGTTGGGCGTTTGGTCGACTGTCAATGCGGGGCGCACGTTTTTTAAACGCCACAGCACCATAAAAGAACGGCAGCTGTTCTCGTCGCTATTGACGGCTGCCGTGTCGCTTCAAATGCTGCGAAATGTTGCTGCCGAAGAAAGTTGTTAAGCGAAACATGTGTAGATTTTGTGTAGGAATGTGCACAGTAGGCGGGAATAGGAAAAGAAAATAAATAAATAAAATATATACGAACCATTTTACAACGAATGGGACTCACATGTGTGTGTTGCATGTGAACTTGTTTTCAAAGTGAACAGTTTAAAAAGCATAAAAATTCAAAAAGAAATAATTTTGTAATTATTTAGTTATTCAAAGGATTATTTTAATTTTTCTTAATTTAAAATGTGTATTTATTTCTGACTATTATTCAAATAAAAATACATTTAACAAAGTTTAAATGTAAAAAAATCATACTTCATGGTTTGTAATATTTTTTTTAAATTCTTTTTTAAATTTTTTAACATTTATTTTTTGTTTCAATTTTAATTTATGCTCATTTGAATCCCTGTAGAATTTAATTTTATTTGAATAACTTTTTGTTTTATCATAAATGTGAAAGAAATCATACTCAATGATTTATAATATTTTTGCTTAATTCTTATTCAAATTTTTTAATATTTATTTTTAGTTTTAAATTTAATTTTTGAATTTTTTTTTTAATACAAAAATCTTATCATTTATATTTTTTTGTTATTCAAAATATTATATTAATTTAATTTTTAATTTTTTAATTCTTTATTTTTTTTTTATTTTATATGTTTATTTATTTTTGTCTATTATTAAAAAAAAAAAATTTAACAAAACTTAAATGTAAAACAAATCATACTCATGGTCATATTTATATTTTTTAAATTCTTTTATGCCCATTTTAATCACTATAGAATTTATTAAAGTTATTATTTTATTTATTAAAGTTTTTTTATTTTTTTATTAAAGTAATTTTTTTTGAGTTGCTATTTATTCTATTTTCATATACCATAATTAATTCAATTACTAAAATCTACTTTGTTCTATTCAGTTCAACTCTTTATGCAGCACAGCCCACAGTGCTCAGTGCACAGTGCACTGTGCGCGCTGCATGCCGCCGCTTCGTTATCTCACGAACAGCGTGTTGATCCGCATGCAGAACACGGAGCAGCACCTTGTGTTGACTTTTCGCCGCGCTGTCGAGCCAAGCATAACAACAAACAAATATTTAAGTTAACAACTCAACAGACAAGGGCGATGCAGCAGCAGCAGACCAGATCAGCAGCAACAGTGGGAGCCGCAGTCGGCCCACAAGAACCGAGCCAAACCGACTCGCGCAGTGCCCAAAGTGAAGAGCAAAAATGCTACAGCACAACAACAACGACAACGACTGCAACATAAAAGCCAAGTTAAAATACTTGTCGCTGGTGGAGGGCCCAAATGGAAAACAGAACAACAAGATCGATGCGATGCCGTGGCCGTCGATGCGTACAACACGGCTGCGATGTTCGGCGCAAATGGAAAACAAAACGAAAAAACGTAAACAAAGCATCCAACCGAGTGCGTGGCGCGTTTCGAACAAAGAAAGCAAACATGGCACCGGCTGCTTGGCGCTTGCGAATACGAATACGAATGCGTTGGCAACTGGTTAGTGTGCGTATGTGTGTGAGTGTGTGGTGGGCGGAAGGGGACGGCAATTGCCAACCGTCTGAAGATCGCAGCGGCAACGACGCGCATGTTGCTGACTCTGCGGCCAACGAACGTGCTGCATCGAACACACGCTCGGTCCGCTGTTGCGACTGTCGACGGCTGCCGGTTTCCGTGGGAGCACTCGGCAACGTTGGAGTCTGCATTGAGTTCAGTTGTTACGGCGCTAAGCTCGCAAGCGGACGTTTAAGCTGCAACGAAGTGGCAACACCAACGCACTCGCACACACACAAACACTGTGCTGGCGCGTTGCTTTTCGCTGTCTGGAAGACGTCCCCAGGTGCCGAGTTTATTTTGCCAAGTGCCACGGCTGATCGTGCTGACGAACGATCGGGCCAGAAAGATTGCTGCCAAAATTTTATTACTGTGGTTTGTGCGCGTTTTGTGATAATTTCGGTGCAGTATTTCTTTGACGGGATTTTTTACGTCACGCGTGCGTTCGTTTGTTTGTTTGTTTGGTGGCATTGCAGTGGACGTTGCTCAACGATCGGTGCAACAATTGCAGCGCAGAAAAGAAAACAACAAAAAAACGGCATTAAGATTGAAGCGTTGCTATTTTAAAGATTTTGCGTGCATGTCGACATAATCGCAGCCGGCAAATACGGAAATCGCAGGGAAATATTTTTAGACGCGCCCCTTTTCGGCGATCGTTTTTGCTGTCTGGCGTACGTCGGCGGGTGGCCCAGAGGGCAGTAGCGATCGCACTCGGTTTTGACATAATTGCAAGTTGATTTATTTGCATGTTTGCGTTCAATTTGAAGTATTAAATTTCCATTAATTTTTATTTGTGGAGCACTTGGCAGAACGCAACTATTTAGTCGCTCAAAGATCTGCGGAAGTGAAAAGTGCGCTTTGCTACTCAGAAGGCCGAAGAAAAAAGCGGTAAGTAATGAATGGATTATACAACATGCAACAAGCCGATCAATCAATTATGGTTTTATAGACAAATAATTAGTTTGTAGTTTGATGGGCGAAACAAATTTGATTGCCACTGCGAGCAAACAGGGAATTTTAGCTTAGAAATAAAATGCTGTGGTAAAATTGTGCATTCTTTCAGTCAGATACTAATCTTTTGAACCGTAAAAAGCTGTCCAACTATGCGATTAATTGTGTAGGCGCTTTAACCCCTAAGTGCGCATTGAGACCTTGAAGATACAAATGTGTAAACAATTGTTTTGCAATGATGAAAAGGTTTCAATGTTATACAAAATGTACGAAAGTGATACCAAAGTCATAAATATTAAATGAAAAATCAATTTGTATTGCATATGTTGGTGCTCTGTAAAAACAAAAACATGGTTTTATGGTTTTGTTTAGAACATTACTAACTTAGAACGAACTAACTTATTTAAAAATATTCGTGATATCTGGTCTTCATAGGTTCGAAAAGTATAAGTACCTCAGTGGACAGTTTATATAATAGAACAAGTTTCAAAACTTTTTAAAATTATTCTTCATTCAAGACCCTTTAATGAACCTCTTGTAGAATGTCGGTGAACTATTTTACTCGGCATGAAAAAGTCATTTGATTGCCTTGGTCTAAGTACCCGAAGACCAGTGGGTGTATTGAGTGCCTCGACCTCGATCTCAAAGTGTGGTTTCGGGGGTTCAGACCCCTCCCAAAAATCTGTAGCTGGCAAACATCTTGGGTAGCAAATATAGTTTCAATTGGTATTAGGCTTAAAAGTTGTGTACGAAACCCCCCTCCTCTCTGTCCAAATGAAATCCTTGTGTACACCATTGACCTGAGCTGTCTTAATCTTTTCTATAGTACGTGAATCCGACCTGGAACCTATTGAACAGTTACTTTGTAAAACAAACCAAGAGAGAATGTGTGTCATCTGAACTTTTTGCTGTCTCTTAATTTTCTCTTTTTTAAGAAAAAATGCTTAAAAGTTTCAAAAATACTCGTGTAGTTAGGTTAGGTTATGGTGACTGCCTTTGTAAAGGACAAACTCGGAAGCCTACTAAGAGGCCCATTGTGATACCAAATATTTCATCAGTTTTTGAAATGTGTATGCAAAACTGTGTAACTAAATTAAAAAATAAAACAATTAACCCTTTCGACCCCGAATTTCACACTGTGTCTCGATATCGGTTTTTGGTATTTAAATCATGAAACATTTGCCTAAGAGTTCTAGAGCTAGTTTACTTTTAAAAAATTTTATTAAATTTTATTTAAAACGGGTTAAATAAATTTTGTATCAATATGTTTTAATTACAGAAAAATTACTTAATATTTATGAAAAAATACAAAATTATCATTCATGGTTTTATTAAACCATTATTAAAAAAAAAAGGGTTTTGATCAAACGCGCCCAATTCGTAGACTTCAATTAGAACACAAACTTTTCCTGATATCGCTGGAAATTATTGGGAATTATTTTGGGGACAACAGTGAAATTTTTGTAATTTGCTTTAAATTCACTTCTAAAAATATTACTTTGTTGGTGCCTACTTAAATTAAACCCATAAATTAATCGTAGCTTTTGCTATAAGATGACAAATAGGTGAATTTGCTCTCAGGCAAAGGGTAAATAATGTTTTTCTATAAAAAATTCGAATACATTTCAATAGCAAATTCAAACAATTCGAATTCAATTAATCAAGTCATCGTGTGAACCAAAACTTTTTGTATTCTATTCCAAAAATATTTAATCTTTCGGCTCTTGAACTTGAGTTTTCCTACCACACACTTGAAAATATTAACAACTAAAAACAAATAAAAAACTTGGTCTTTTTGAAGACTGTCTGACACAAAACCAATAAACATTGAGAAAACTCCCACATAATCATCAAATTTAGTGTAGAAAACATGAATAATTCGAATTTTCCCTTTGCGCACGGAAAATGAATCACACACACATTCACACAACACACATCGGTGGTCAAGTTAGCCGCAACTTATATGGCGCAAATTATTTTTAAACTACTGAACGCGGCATTAGAACGAATTTACTGCGTCATAAAGTCGTCTGCGGCAAATACTGAATCACATTTTATTCGTCGCCGTAGTTTGACATTTCTCAGTTGTTGTGTTGTTGGGAAATGTCTGCTCAAAGAATGGCAGAGTGTTGCTTTCAAGGTCTGCTGGCAGTCTACATGCGATTTCAAGTTGAAGTGCATTGCGGGTTTCCTTATATGAAGAAAGTGGGGCCCACTAGCCACGTTACGGGTGTCGGATTACAGGTCGATGTGCCATGGCGAAGGTTCGACAAACCAGTTGCACTGTTCTAGGTGCATTAAGGAGTGCAACGCCAACATGTACTGATGTCTAGTTATTTGTTGCTTGCTTGTTGTTGCACTATTCAAATGTTGTTGACAGTTGTGAAAACAATGTTTTAAATTATTTTAAAATTTATGAAAAACGCTTTGCTCTTTAAGTTTTATTGGTATTTAGTCTTCGTTTCCGTGCAACAAATCACATCTTACACTTTCTTCTCTGTTGTGTGTGCAGCATTAAGTGTTGCCATAAAAATAACTCCACCCATTTACCATGTCCACCTTTCATCGTTGCCAACTCCACCTTTGTCGTTCGTCCAAGGCTCAGCAACCAGCGGCGACCCATAGCCCAGCCCAGCTTAACCTACACTAGTCGCCAGTGCCCACTTTCCATTTCCAGTTCGTCTCGTCCGGCACAGGATGTGTGTAATTAAAATTTACGATGCCATAAGCCGAAACCAGTTCTGCATTTGAGTTAATGTGTCAATGGCCAACAAAAGTGAATACTTGCGCCGTACGCACGCAACGCCAGCCAACAGTCCCAGCCAGCGTCACACAATCAGCGCTCACCACTGACAATAATAACAATATATGTCGCAGTGAAATTTATTGGCCATAATCTGCGCGTATTGCGTATTATGAACGCGCAAAGAACGGCGTGAAAACGCTCTGCAATTGGCTGCAGCAGCGTCAAAATGAGCGAGTTAGGTTCTGGCGATGCGTGGGCGCTCAGTCAGCTTAGGCTGAGCTACACAAGGCGACTAATTAACCGACTCACCTATCAATTACCTGCCATGGCAAATGGCATTAAAACTAAACGACAATGGCCACTGCAGCGACATAACATGTGAACAGCGCCTAATGAGGGAATGCAAATAATGCTTTGCTTATGTTGCACACACACACAAATGAATACAGAAGTTTTTATATGCAAATGGTGCACGATGGATGCCGTCTGTCAACGGTCGCGCAAAAAGTCATAAGAATCAGAGTTTTATGTTCGGCGTGTAACGGCTTCACTGACACGCTGCACCCAATTTGGCGCGGCTGGACAAGCCCAATTTTTGCTGTTGCATTATCGGGGCAGCGACTTTTGCGGGACAATCAGAGAATTCTGAGAAATATTGGTCGGTTGGCAAAGTGCAAAGACTGGCGGATGTTTTATGCGAAATTTATGGTACAAAGTTTTTCTATTGTAGGAGATTTGCTTGAGTAGTCTTTCAGGAAAATTGGTTGGATTTTGTTTTGCTATGGAAAGGAGTCCATGAAAAGAGCATCTAAGATTTGGTACAACTTTCTTTTGATTATTTTTTTATTTATAACTACAGTTCCATCCATCCTGGTTTTAACTTTGTAGAAATTCTATATAAATAAATAAAATAAATAAATAAAATATTAATAAGTAAATAGAACTCTGGTAAAACTTATTTTATTTTAAAACTATTTTATTTTCCCAAGTAAACACTGTAAAATTTACTGATCAATGTGGGATCTTATGACTGAGTGTAGGGTGATATAGATGCTGCAAAGTTACAATTGATCTTTCTTTGTACCAAGGCTAATGATATGTTCTGATCACTAACTCTACTTAAGTGACCATAGATCTCTATTTATTAGTGGATTTTGTTTTTATTTTAAAGTCACATTGAAATCATCTCTAGAAACCATTTCGAGTTCTGCTTTTTGATCATTTCTAACGACAATCGCCTACTTTTTATGATTCTTAAGCGTTACAGATGTCGCTACAAGAATCCAAAATCCACGCATTGTATTAAACTTAATCGGCTGTGCTGAGTTGGAATGCAATAAATCTTGCACCTGTTTACATTTACGGCTAAAACACATTGAAAACATTCTTCTGCCGGCTTACATATGTTGAAAAGACAGTGTTGCATACACATTTCAAAAACGGGTGAAATATGTGATATCACAATGGGCCTCCGAGTGTGTGTCTTATAGAGGCAACCACCGCAACCTAACCTAACTTAACCTCCAAATAATTTAAATTAACATTTTCTTTTCTAAAACATCAAAAATTCCTACAAAACGTACCACAAAACCAAAGCAAAATCATTTGGCAACTTACTTTATCGATCGATTGCAGCGTCGGCGCACACAATTTTGTAATATTTTCTTTAACGCAATAAAATATTTTCATTGTTGTTGTGATTGTTGCATTCATTTGTTGTTATTTCACCGGCTCGCCAGCTGCCATGAGTAATTTTCCCAAGCAATGCGCACGCACAAAACACGCAAAACGACTGTCGGCTGAACAATAAATGCGATTCAAACGGCAGCAACATTTGTTGCCGCAACATGTTCGGTGCATTTTTGTTTGAGTTTGGCATGAAATTGCCGCATTTAATAGTTTCTCGTGCAGTAGTTTTTATTTGTGTTTTTGTTTTTGTTCTTGTATTCAGCAAGTTTTTTCTTCTTTCTTGCAGCCAAATATTTTAATTGCCGATTATGTGCGCTGATAAAGTTGTGTAGTGTGTGCGTGTAGCGAACAATGTTGTTGGCGTGGATTTCTTTTTCGACGGGGAGAATTTCAATGAGCTGTTGAAATGTTATGATTACATTTCAAAGATTTCGAAATTTCCGCTCTGCACTGTCTGAAGTGCGCTGTCTGTCAGGTTGCATGGTGTTGAATGTTGATTTGGCTGCTTCACTTCTCTGCTCTTTCGCTTAATCGCTCTTTCGTCTGTGCAGATTTTCATGCCCACGCATCGCTGTAAATCTTTAGCATTTCAAGTTGTTGCTACTGTCTCTATTGTTGTTATTGTTCTTATTGGTATTAGTTTGTATTTTTTCTTGTTGAAGAAGCGGCGAATATTTGCATCTTCTCAGTTTTACAGCGCCAATGCAAAATGTCTGCAGTTTATTTATGAGTTGACTTGATCTATTCGAGCGCTCAGCCGTTGGCAAATAATGCATTCTGGAGCGAATTTTTTCTCATAAAAAAATGGCTTATAAATAAACAAACTATTACTTTCTGCTGCGTTGTTATGTCTGCAGTTTGAGTTCGAGTATTTACTGCTTAAAAATTGGCATTTTTATGCGCCAGAGGGGTTGTGTGGGTTTGTAAGCAAAAGAAAACTGCAGAACGACAATGAAAATTTAAATTTCAACTATTTTTAGTAGCAGAACTCTCCAGCTTTCCAAAGCGACCGGTCGATCCGGTTGTCATGTCAACGGAAAGCTCAGAAAATCAACAACAACATGTTTTCATCGGCGCTACTATCAGCCCCCGTTCAGCTACGTATCAGCGTTTCTCTCGAGCGTGCTTCCGAAAACCAGAAGAGATAACTGTCTTCAATAATAAATTGAGCTAATTTTAAATAGTTTATGAAAATAATCTTAGAACGGGGAGACTGTAAATATTGCTTTCTTTGCTACTACGAGACTAAGGAATGTGGGTTCTTTTGCTATGGGAATGAATACAGTTCGTTCGTTGGGCCCCTGTGATCTCCTAAGATTCGTAAAAGTCCAGTAAAATCGCAGTTCAATTTTATATTTTTTTTACAATATTACTTGGATTTCCATGCTTTTGTATCGAAATATAGAAAAAAAATGTATTGTACACAAATGTATCTTTTATTTTGTTTGAGAAACTTCCTCTTCAAAAGTGATTTCTCGATTCACTATCCTATTTTTACTATGTTCTTGCTCAATCTTACGCGGTTTAGTACGCTTTACGAATTATTTCGAAAAATTCATAAAAATATTTGATAAGTTTCTTTAGGTTTCTTACCTAAGAAAAATATTTCATAAGTTTTTTGGGTTGAAGTCAAAGGTCAACCATTTATATTGCAGAAACCTTCATTCCTCAAAGCACAGATAATACGAAGTAAAGATTACAAGGATACAATTGTATTATCTTTGGTTGTGTGTTAGGTTAGGTGAGGTTAGGTTAGGTTAGGTAAGAAAGGATGTGTGAACCGCACTTCCACTTGGACTCAAAAATTACCCTGAATCCCTTCTTAAATGGCTCTGGAGCTTATCCAGAGTCTGAATCCGGGTCAGTTCAACCTTTTATTAAAGTAGAGCTGATTCGATATATCGCCGCGCTAGCTAGGTTTGTCAGGAATCTTAGTCTTCTTCTTCCTTCCTACAGAGCAGAGGCAGTGTCCCAAGAAAAGTTGTGTCGTTTTTACTTCTTCTTCATCTTCGCAACTTCTGCAAACATCACTGGACAAGAGGCGTCATTTGATAAGCATGGATCCAATGGCGCAGTGTCCAGTGATGCCTATATACTGTATACAGTCGCGGATTAGGGGGGTTGGGGGTTGAAACCCCCGAAATATTAGGATCTTCTTTAAAACTACATACAAATTAAAAGGCTTTTTATAAATTAAAAGAAATTACCAGCCGCTGCTGGTGGATGTTCGACTCAGCACAATTGTAACACGGAAAATATGTATTTGAAATAATTTTGGGTAAATTTTCAAATAAAAAAAATTGATTGTTTCTAAGTCCTCACACTGAGTCATTAAGTCAGATGAAACTGATAGACAGTGCCTTCAAAGACTTGCAGCGACTTTGGTTTTACTTTGATTTGCTTTCTTGCAGCTAAATTACTCTTTCATTGCACCTCATGACTCGACAGTTTTTTGTACACATTGTATATGGTCTGACAACGTCTTTCACTGACACATTTTAATATTTGCATTACTTGGCCGGGGCTCGTTGGCGTTGCATTTAATAAATATTTGAGTAACCATTACCCTGTCACTGTCATTGTCGTGTAAACAATCTGACTGGCTGCGCAATGTTTTCGCTGAAACAACGGCCACGTCTGCCGGAATAGAATTTATTTTCACTTGGCGCACACTTTTCCACACCTCTTCAGTTCCCGCCCGGCTTATGAGCGTTTCTATCAAAACATTGTTGGGGCGTATGCGGACATCACTCAGTGTTGTTGTTGTCGGCGTTGCCCATTTAAAATTAAATGAAAAATTTTGCACGACCAAAAAGTCATTGAACTGTAACCAAAAAAACAAACAAGTAGCAGCTGCAAAAGACGTGCGAGCGCGAAAGAGATCGCCGACGGACGATTACTCAAGATCGCCGCACATATCTTATCGCTCACGCACGACAGACATACATATGTGCAAATATACATATGTGTACATATGTACTCGTATTCACTATAAACAAAGTTTTATGTGATTGATCGACACGATAATTCCGCACAAGTCGGCAAGCATTATTTCGCACATAAATATTCTTAGGAACAAATCACAAGCACAATGAAAATAAAACAACTCGACAGCCACAACAATGAAAAATAAACGCTTTAACAAATTAAATAGTCGCCAACGGAAGAAAATCAACGACGCACACATGCGTCCAATTCATTCCACGGCAGCATTGAAAGCAAACAAATAACAAATAAATAAATACTTAAGTGAGAAAATACTTTCATATGAGAAAATATCGGTTAAAGCCGGCTGGAAAATACAGCACGCAAGTAAGTAGTCGCGTTATGCTCATAAATCCTTTTAATCGCCGGCTCATTCACACCACAGCTGCGTCGCCAATCGCCGCCGAATCTTTCCAATCCAATTCGCAAATGTTCGCAACGCTTTTAGTGTGTTGTGCAAACAAACAAATATTGCATGAAAAAATAACGCCAAACTAATTTATAAGTCATATTTTTTGGAAGAGATACAATAAATCGAATGTGTCAAGCAATTTTTGACATCTCGCACAAGCGTGCGTGGACGTTTTAGTAGCGAAAAAAACTGGAAATTGAGCGGCATGAAATTTTAAGTGGCTCACTCAAAACAGCGTGAGGGGCAGAAAGGCAGCAGGGGATACTGAAGCGGTGGAATGAAACGCAATGTAGCCTTGGAAATGAACTAAGCGAGCTTAGTGAGCCGATCTGTGAAATGAGACAAGCTGAAGGATATTAGCAGAAATACGATTTGGTGACTTGGAACCAATCTCAAAAGAGATAACATTACAAAACTAAGTAATAGAGATTTTTTGCGGCAGCTGTTTTCTCAGTGGAAAACGGCAAACTTGTGAGCTTTAAGTAAATTAGTTGCTTATAAAAAACCTTCAATCAACATTAGTTTAAAAATTGTGTTTAATAAAAAACCTACACTTTAGTTACTGTTAGGTTTGACTTGGTGGAGACTCCCCATGCTTAGGTGCTTAGATTTTGTTGACTAATTTGGTACCACAAATATTTGTCATTTGAGTCGATTCACTAATGATCCGCGCAGTTGTATATAGATTATGAACTTATTTGATGACCTGTAAATAGTTCTAAGTAGCTTTCTGCAGGACTTAGGAACGAGTATACAATATTGGATCAAAAGAGAGCAAAGCAGCATGAAGCAAGAGAAAAAGTAAGAAATAAAGCAGGGAACCGCCGAAGTGTGAAAGCATGGAAACAAATAAGTTAGAAAACAAAGAAGGAAGTAAGTAAGGATGCAAGAATGGAAGAAAGCACAGAAGCAGGAAGGTAATGAGGAATTGAAGCAATCATAGCCCAAAGTAGGGAAACAAAGAGACAAAAAAGACAGAAGAAAAGACCTATGAAAGAAGAAAAGTGGTGGAAAGCACGGAAATAAGATACCGTGAAAGTAATCATGGAAGCCGGAAAATAAGGCAATAAGTCAGTCAAAGAAGCAGGTGGGGGAAAAAACCATTTAAGGTTAAAACGTACCAATAGCCATTTGAAGTAATTTTAACAATAAGCAGGGAAAACACGAATACAGGCTAAATAAATCATTAAATAAATTATTTAACAAATAAATCATTACCTCCTTGCAGTAATTTAAAAATCGTAAATTACGGATACAAGGAGGCAAAAAGCAAGGAAATAATGAAGTATGGAGGCAAAAAGCAAGGACGCAAGAAAGCCAGAAAGCAAAGAACAAAAGCAAAGAACAGAAAGCAAAGATACCGGGAGGCAAGGATGTAATGATATCAGGAAGCAAGAAAGAAAGGAAGGAAGGCTGGAAGAAGCCGTGTAAGAATTCGGAGAAGCAAGGAACTGGGGAAGCCTTGAAAAAAGAAAAGAAAAAGAAAAGTGAAGGAAGCAATAAATGAGAAACGTTGAGCTAGCAAACAGAAAACAAGTAAATAAGAAAACATGAAACTATGTAAATCGGAGAGATTAGTCAACATGAAAGATTTGGCAGCGCTTAACCACAACCGAAACTGCAGTATGGACACATTACTCCTTTCTCATTTTCGCGACACAAAGTGTCCATTTGGGGTCTAACTGTGTAAGGTTCCATGCCCAAACAGCCACTTTAACCTAACCGTACCTAACCTAAAGCCGACAGAAACCGACAAAACAAGCGGTGGTGGATTGAAGTTAGAATGACTGAATTCAATCAAATTTATTTTAGATTATAGAAAATAAGGCAACAAGTTCTGAGAATCTTTAAGCACTTAAGTATATTCCTTACAAATTCATTTTTAAAACATTTTGTGAAAATAGTTTTTTGTCAATTCAAACTAAATGATGGATGAAAGTCAAAATTAATGTTTTTCAATTTCAAACGATTTATTTTAGATTTTGTTTAGCAAATAAGGCTGAGTTCTGGGAAGCCTTAAGAACATATAACACATATATTTTTCTCTTACAAATTTATTTCCAAAACGTTCTGTGAAAATAGTATTTCATTAATTCCAAGGAAATGTCAAATTGTAAGTTGATTTATTATTTCTCAGACTTGTGGCAACTTAACGCTTGTAGCTCCTATATCAAAGATCGAAAAGTCACTGCTTTGCTGTGATTTGCATGTGAGATCTCAGTGACTTTGGCTAATCAATAGTTGCCTAACTGTAGTTGTGGCTCAAACCAGCAATTGCTGAATGTGGTTTTATGAATTTGCTCACTAATTCAACACTGAGCTTGCAATTGCTTCAACTATAAACACTAAACAAGTATCCTTAGGTGTCAATGTGACAATTTTACGCTCACTAAATTTTATTTTATAACGTTTGCTGACTGACCAACATTTTTTTATTGAATGCGCGCGCGCGTTTTATAATTACGAGCGCATTGCTAATAATCACAATTAGCGGAAAATAGTGAATAGAAAAAAATTTAATCGCCAAAAACATGATTTTCTGTTGGAATTTTTATTAGTCAAAGCTTAAGTGCGCGCAGCACGTCTTGGCAACCAAATGTCAAAAGCAAATTAAAAAGAAAAAACAGCAAAAAAAACCATTGACAAGCGAACGTGCACTTTCAGCGACTGTAAGTGGCGCTGCCTGAAATTTGACACAGCTGCCAAGACGCCAAGCGAACGATCTGAACCGACTGGACTAGAGGCGGGAACGGTTTTCGGTTGTAGATTTTCAACGTTGTTGCCGCAGCGAATGAGTAATTAAGAGTTGGCAGTCGTTAGCTATGAATGTTGGCTAATTAATTTAGTGGCAATGTGTGGATAATTAATTATGGGAAATCTAGCTGAGGGATTTTGCTGGGATTAACTGACATCGATACGTCGTGTACGAGTGATCGATAAAGTTGAAAGGCAGCATTGCACATTTGAATCGAGTGCAAGTCGCCAGGGGCGGATGGAAGGGTTGGCCGCGAGCGTTGACTCGGCTCCAAGCACGAATCTACTGTGATTCACGATGGGCGGCCAAGTACGTTGCATGATTGACTGACGACAGACAGCGGGCAATCAACCGGCGCAATTAAATAATTAATTTCAGATATATTGTGCGCGCGCAAATTTCATGGACAATTTGCTGCGAATTGTGGGCATTCTGCATTTCATCGTTTCAGCAGTTTTTGTTTGATTTGCACTTCAATTTGGTTTAAATTTCTGAATGAGTGTGAGTGGTGTCTGCGCGGCGGCCAATGTTGCAACGATGAACGCGCTGCATGACGACGCAAATGAAAACGAATGCGCGTGAAATTGGACGTCGCTTCCGTTGCGACGCTCCGTCGAGTGTTGACACTGCAGCGCGCGTCTTTGTGCGCAAATAAATTGCAATTTGATTGAAACGCTTCGCTGGATTTTATACGAATTTATGCGTTGCCGGTCAACAACATTGGCCGCAAAATTATACATTTTAAAGGCAGCAGTAATAACAACAACAATAACGCTAATGACAGAGGTTCAATGTAACTTAAAATTCAGCAGAACTGCTGCTCGATTGGCCACCTAAACGCTTCCGCGGGTGGCCAACAGTTTGGACAGCACTGTACACACATGTCAGCGACAGCTGAATATTTCATTACAAAAAGTATTCCAAATAAAAACCAAACGAATTGGGGATTATTGCGGACATGTGTTGGCGTGTCTGTCTCTGTCTGTGTGTTGACTATTTTCTGCAACGGTCATAAAAACGTTACCGTATAATTGTTTCATCACATGTCAGAGTCCGACACTTGGCGGCGCCAAAATGCTGTCATAGCCCAACGCTCGGTGACAATTTTACAGCGAATGCAATTTAAATAATTAAAATGTTTATTAGTCCGTTGCTGCGCGGTCGCGGTGCTTCGGAGAGTTGACAACAACGCATTCTTGTGGGACGCTCCGACTTCGGCCAATGCCACATGTAACCAAATGTGCGGCTGTGCGTCGGCAATTTCTCGCATATGTCTCATTAATTGCGCACAAACAGACAAATGAACAAACGCCCAACTGCCCGACGCCTTTTCTAAACACTCCAAGCACTAAGCACTTTCATGTGAATTATGCTGTCAGTGGCAATTGTAATTGCATGACATCATGCGTGGCCATTGAGTGACTCGGTGGCGTTGTGTCTGGGCACTGCTTAAGTGGCTGCTGCTAATACTTTTAGTGATGCGTAGCAAATAATTTTCATGCGAAAAATAATGTCTCGGATTTGGTAGACGGTCTGTGTGGCGAATTGACGTTTAAAAAATCGCTTTAGTGCTGTTAAATCACTTTGATTTCGTGGCGGAATTTTAAATTTGCCATTAAAACATTTGCCAATTGTGTCGAGTTCGCTTGGAAATTGTTGGTGAGAAAGAATTTTTATGTATTAGCCCAGTAGGAATTTATGTTCAGGCAATGCTGAATGCTTTCAAATATAATTGGGTCAAATATTTTAAACAAAATTGTTTAAAGTTAAAAAATAGTTTAAATTTGTATGCTTTTTTCGGTTCTAAAGATCTTTCGAGTCAAACATTTAATTTGAAAACATTTGTTCAGTTAGACAAATATTTGTTCCGAAAATGAAATGTTTCAACATACTGAGACCAATTTAAAATCGAGTTAAATTTTGTTTTTATTTATTCTACTTTCTAACTCTGTAATACATATTTGGTTCTTGAGAAGATTGACATGAACAAATTTGAGACCATTTCCATTTATAGGAAAGCCATTAATTACGGCCATGATTGGCTCTGAACAGCTTTGAAAGAGGTCCAATAGGCGATACGCTTCGGCTAATCCTGCGACCGAAGATGGTTTGAGTTGACAAGAATTCCATCTGCAGTTGAATACGGAGTCATGGATCTCTACCTCAATACACCTAACACACCTACTTACCGACCTACTAACAATGTCAAGAATCTAATTTCAAAGAAACTTTCATTTATCTTCATTGAATTTATGAATCCATTCCGAGTTTGTATAACTCACCAATATTTTAGGGCCCAAAACAAACCTAATCATATTGTAACGATGAGGCACTCTGTGCTGTGCTATGCATGAATGCTTTTACGAGCATACTTTTAGGCATGCACTTTGAAGTACGGCCGGTTGGCTATATTTCCGATATGGCAAGGATGGTAATGGTCTGTGCTAGAACGATCCAGATAAAGAGTCCAACTGGAATGTGCAAGAAAAATCGGTGCGATAACCAGACAGAGGTATTAAAGAGTCGAGTCTGTGTTGAGCAAGAAAAGGGGAAACATGCAGTGGTAGTAGTGTAAAGTAGTAACGAGTGTGAATTTGTAAATAAAGCTATTTTTGGTTTTTGACTGCGTTTGCGCTGACTAATTGAAGTGGTTTTATTTTCAAGCACAATCCAAAACGAATTTAGATAAGTTATTTTCGTAACAATATATTGCAGTTTCAACACTTGACTTGAAGAATTTCAGTGAAAATTATATTTATTTTTATGAAATTTATGATATCTCCACGACCGCATACAAACTTGATCTTATCTTTCATATTCGAATAAAAATTCAGTCAAACTTTGTGAGAATTTCTCACTGGGTTTTTCATGCTGTTGTCAAACTGTTAAAACTTTTACATGCTTTTTACTTAAATTTCCACGGTCCATCGTTTCTCTTGCGTGCATTTGCCTTACAAATTTGTGCCGAAATTAATGTTTGACAGTAGCTGTCACACGCCAACATTGCCTCAAGCACCGCACTTTCGGCTCAACTGGGGGCATACTAAAATATTTTGTTTATCATTTGTTAAATTAAGGCGCTTATTGTTATAAACAAAGCGCGCTGCATTAGAAATTTTGTCATATTTGACATCACAAAGCAATAAACGATTCGAACACAAAGCTTTGCTGGCTGGCAGAAGAGTGCAACGACGCAAGAGAGAGAAACAAAACACAGTTAGGGCGCTTGTGGTGACATACAAATGGTTAATGTCAGAAATTGATGGCTGACAGTTTTTGTTGACTTTTATTTATTGAATTACATTAGTGTGTTTCAAGGAAATTTGCCCCATGTGCATTGACGACTGGAACAATGAATTAATGAATGAAAACCAACATGAATGCAATCGGCCAAAAAGGTGGCCACTTTTGTGTGTGTGTGTGTGTGAAAGATGACCATTAGGTGTCATTGTTTTGTGGCCTATTGTCCAGAGTCGAAGCTAAATTCATCACGTGCGCGGTTTGAATAGTATAAACAAGTTTAGGCGGCAACACTTGAATATGGCTGATTGTGCAGCTTAAGTGTCATTAATGGTAATTTACATAGATCACAGCTTTTTGAAGTATTGAATTTCTTGCATTGTATGTTTAAGGCGTTGTAGAATTCTTCAAAATCTCACAGCTTAAGTGGTATTTTTCAAAGCTTACATGATTTTTTATTATTTTGCACTGTTAAAAAATTTATTGTTACAGATCAAAGCTTTTTAAAATATTAATTTGTTCGCTGTGTATTTAAGGCACTTAAGCTTCTTTGGGACTGATGGGTCCATGCGGATCACATTAGGTCATTACTCAACTTTGCTAGGAACATCCACTTTCCCTGAATACTTTTACTTCGACCCGGAACACGAAGGAGCTCCTACTGGTACCAGCTGGGTACCTTTCAAACATTTCCAGAACTTTTCCAATATTTTCACTTTGTCTCTGTCTTGACGACAATTGCCACGCCCTGTTGGTCACCTACCGGTCATAGCACGAGCCGAACCTAAACGTTTTCAAGGACAGCCACAGCCACAGCCAACCGCAACATTAATCTGCACATTTGCTTTGACTCTTCACAGAACGTGAGGGCGTTCACTATTAAAGCCATTTAGAAATTGTCCGCCACATTTGATTTACTCACATTGAAATTGAATTTCCCAGAAATTAAAACAGTCTCAAAGCCAAACACTGGAAACGGGTCTCTTGGCGATGCACAAAAAACCACATTGGATACCAAGAAAAGGCAACGCAAATGCTGTCGTCAACTACTTTGCCAAAACGAACAAAATTAGAGTTTAAATTTAATGCTTTCGAACAGCGCCGACGAATGACCTTGCAACCGATGATTGCGAATGCAGACAATAAAGCGGAGAGATCAAAATTATTCGATACACCTAAGCAAAAGAAAAAACGAGATTTATTATTGAAAAAAAATCTGACTACAGCAAATGCTGAGTGTTGCTTGTGTAATACTAAAGCAGCGCCGAAACTTGACTGGAATTAGGCAAAAAAATATGAAATTATGAGTGCGGCGAACGTCGGCTTATAAAAAAGTGCAATCTATCTCAAAAAAAATTTAAAACGCTGAGCTGAGCAAAGAGCAAAGTTGTATGAGAAAAAGATGATAATAAAAAGGAAAGAAAAATGTCACTGTGTGTGGCATGCAGAGTGGATTTGGTTGCCACGAAACACGTAAATCATGAATGTCGCTAATAAACCATTTAAACTTTGCCGCGGCGAGGCGGGGCGAGGAAGTGGCAGGTTTTGATTTGAGCTGCTTTTATAGTGTTTGCTAATCAAAAAGTTGTTGCTGGTTTTTTTGTCGATTTAAGGGCGTAAAAAAATGTTAGAGGTTAGAGTTGAAAAAGTTAACCTGGAGTAGTTATTAAAAAAACGAAGGGCGCTTTTTTTATTAAACACATACAAATTATTTTAACTTAAGTTTTCACCTTAACCCAACTTAACCTAACCTATTTAATGTGACACTCAATTCGCTCTGTGCTGACTTTTTGACTGCTATTATTATCATTCGATTGTTTTGAGTGTAGATTGCAGACTGTCTGACAATGCCAGACAATGAATCATTTCTGGTCATTTCTCATAATTTTAAGCTGTTGAGGGCGCATTAATTTAAAAACAAATAAATCAAACTTATCAAACATTCAATTGAATTTTTGTCTCTCGTCTTGTCTTCCCAACAGATAACCGGCGAGCCACAAATTTATTGCTTTATTGATATTGCATCCAAAAATATATAAATTAAAGTTGCATTAAACGGCGAGCAGTTTTCGTCCAAAAAATAATAAAAAAACAAATTAATTAAAATGAAAATACAGCAACAATTGCGGCTGACAGTGTTGGCGCTGGTCGCATGCAGCACAGTGTTGGCCGCGGCGGACACTCCCCACACACATCGCTCAATGCAATACCATCACAAGAACCACCGCGCGTCCGCGCCGCACCGGCAGCAACCCGCGAAGTCACAGAAACTGCGCCGACAACGCCGCCTAGATGTGGTAGAACGCGCGGCGCCGCCCGATGCGCAGGTGGAACTTTTGGATGGCTCGCAGCACACGGGCGCTGCGCAAAGGAACGCCACAACGCGGCTGCGGCGCATCAGCGCGCGCGACTACTACAACAGTGTGGTGCAGCGACGCGGGCATGCGCACCGCAACGCTGGCAACTCCGAGTGGGACTACCACACGTACAATGTGCACAGCAACACGTTCGGGCCGCCGCCACCGGCCGGTCCGGGCGCCAGCAGCGCGCCGAGCAGCGCCAATGGCAAAGGCGACGACAACACGCACGACGTGGAGTTCATCAGTCACACGCTCGGCTGGCAGGGCGGCACCAAACCGCGTCGCGGCTTTGGCTTTATGCCGCCGGTAATGGGTGCCAGTAGCACAGCAGCACCGCCGCCAGTGCGACGCGACGTGCCGCCAACATTCTCGACCACTGTGCCGCCGCTGGTGCCGCCGCGTCGCGGCTATACGACGGCAGCGCCGCCAAGCGGCAGCAGCAGCAACGGCGCAGAGCCGCCGCACACCACCGAGGATCCCTTCGAGACGAACACAATCGGACGCAGTTATCCGAGCAACGACGCCAAGGACATGGAACGGTAAGTGGGAGGAGAGAAAAACGATTGCATTTGCAGTGATAATGTTGATTTTATTTTAAAATTAGTAAAAAGTTCTTATGCCACATTGGTCGTGAGAGGATTAAACAGTTGTGTCTGTCTGTTG
This sequence comes from Melieria omissa, assembly GCA_963971225.1. NCBI lineage: Eukaryota > Metazoa > Arthropoda > Insecta > Diptera > Ulidiidae > Melieria > Melieria omissa. The sequence continues at coordinate 125,990,053 of OZ020268.1, read as the reverse complement.
GGGGGGTGTGTCGACCGCAGGCGTTGCAATAAATTCGCATTAATTATGCCAAAGCACACCCACTTCCTGCTTCATGCACCACAACAACACCAACAACAACACCAAGCACTGCCGTCTTAAAGCCACTAATGCAACGCACGACTTGCAAACCAGACTTGCACGCGTTGTTCTGTGCGCGTTTTAAGCCACAAGAATTCAAGGTTGTCGCAGTGCCAATCGAAAGTGAGCTGCGACCAGCCCGACGACCAGTGCGTCTGCGCTATGCAGCATGAAATATTGTGGCCAACTGTCGCAGTTAATTTCATTGCATGCCACAATAAATTCCGCAAGTTTTTGCCTGCAATGCTGGCTTCGTCTGCGCTATTTCAGTTTTTAATAAATTACCGCATTGTTTTTCTGGTAAACTGCGACGCTCTTCTCGCAACATTATCCGCTACTCGCACACACATTTAACTTGCTTATCTCGCATTGCCGCACGCGGTTCACTTTATGCGCCATTAAACTTAATGCAAACGCTTCGTCGAGTGGTCGTCATTAGTTAGTGAGGCAATTGGGGCTTCTATTGCGCCCTCTGCGAAAATTTAAATGCAATTTTTAATTGCGTCTTTTTGCTGCGCTTTATGGCCAATTTTCATTTGTACCATAAATAAATGCTTGCAAAAACGGCCAATGGCCGATCGACTGCACCAAATGTCTGAAAATTTTAATGCTGCGCGGTCGCCATGCAGTCAAACAGCCGAGCGGCGAGGTTAAGTACGCTGTAAAACTTTCATCTGTGATGCTGTGCGGTGCGGTGCAGCTGTTGCGTGTGTGTGTGTGTGTGTGTGTGCACACTTGTCAAATGAAAAATGCTGAAATGCATAAAAAAAATCAACAATCGCCAACAACGAAAAGCCGTTTTCACTTTTCCTCCTATGCGTTCATACATTTGATGCCATAGTTACATAAATGTACATAGGCATCATACATACATACATATATACAGTTTTGTATACATACAAATATGCCGCCAGACCTGGATTTATGCGATTTTGACATTTGAGGCGAACGAATGAATGCTTTTGCTTACACTGCAATTTGCTCTGAATTTTAATGGCATTAGATTCAATAATTAATTGGCGGTATTCACGATATGTTGCAGAATAAAAATGCTGCAAATTCACTCTGTTGTAAGGTTAGAAAAGTGTAAGTTAATGTTGTGTCTGCCTGAGCTGCCGAAACAGAACTGATCTTTATTTTCTCAATTTTGTTACAAAGAAACGAAACGAAAGCGTTCGGTTGCGCGGAGACTACGGCTGAGGATCAGTTGAAAGCGGTGCTGCCCTGGTGCTTGCGTCAGCGGATTTGCAGTTGTTGTGTTCAGCGCAGACTGCAAGCCGTGGGAACGAAAACGAAAGTGTTAGGTTTCGCGCCCGTGGGTTAACTTGTACAATGAAGGCTTATAAAAAAGTTTATAATTAAATTTCTATGAACCACTCAAAGGGTGACCAGATAGCAGTGGCAGTTTTTCTCAATAGGGATGTCTCAGCAACTGTCAAAGATATCAATGACTTTAATTTAAAAATATTTAATGGAGTTTGCCATTTCATCGTTCATCGTTTTGCGTTGCCAAACGTATGGAAATTATTAAAAAAAACATCGAAATTCCAGCTCAGTTATTAATACGTAATGTAAATTTCGAAGTTGTGAAGGGGAAATTCGGCTACCGGGACATCTCACGGCGAGCGTTCATCAATTGACACCCCTCGATTTTTGTCTCTGAGGCTACGTCCAAGGCACAGAATTTCGTTTTGGTGGGCAGGTGGGTTTGCGTACAACTTTTAAACCGAAACATCACATTGTACCAGCAATTTCCTACTTAAAATCTTTGCAAAGTAGGAGAACAATCCTGTCTTTGTTTTTCATCTTTGATGTACTCCGTGGTGTGGTTGGATGTCCAACACTCCTCGAGAGGATTTTTCTGAATATTCGACCTAGATCTCTTCGTTGCTTAGAGCTCTTCCATGTAGGTGTTTTTAGGGCTCTGTATGTGCGAAATGCACCTATCTCCAGAGCCTTAATTGAGTTCCATAGAATCTCCAAAAATGTTCAGATTGATTTTTCAGTTTCAAAAAATGGTTTCATGTATTCTTTAAATCTTTAAGATTCTTAACTTTTATTTTCCTTAATTCTTACGTATGTACAATGTTCATTTAAAATGTGTTCAAGTTGGCTTATGAGAATTTTAACTATATTCATTGGCTAAACTAAACTAAATAAAATTAAAAAAAAACAATTAAATGTTTGCGTTTGGGAGTTTGAACCCCAAAGCACCCCTCCTGTCTGCGCCAACCATTTTGAAAAAGCTTGAGGCCAACATTTGAGACTCCAGTGTCGGAATAACGCCGCAACTGCCGTCGTATGTCCTTCTGATCTCGTATTCGTTTTCTGAGGCGACATTATTGGACCGAATTATCAAAAATTCATGCAATGATAGCAAAGCAAAGGCGACCAACTTCCATACATAATGACAAGATTCAGCTTAGAAATAAAGCCTCAATCAATTTTATATCTCATGCCATTGCTGTTGTATTCAAATTTCTCTTCTTGTCGTTGTTATCTGGTCACTCTTTAGATTTCGTAATGTTGTCAAATGTAAATAAAATCATGATGAAAAGATCTACAAGTAAAATACTAACAGCTTAAACATTCCAAAGCTCGATGTATCACAGTAGGCAAACATTTCAGAGTCTAAACTATGTAAAGGGTGCAACAAATTGGTTTTGCATTTGATGATAAATCCAGTTGATCCAGCTTTTGAATATTACTCTCAAACACAATCTACACATTTTTAGAACCATAGAGACAATTTTAGAATCCTTTTGAATTGTTTTGATCCCTTCGGTCTCATCCCAAAGCAGCTATCCTATTCTTTCCACAATTTTTGTAACAAACAGATTGTATACTCCGCTCATTGCTGGTAGATTTGTTCAAATATCGGCCAGGTCCAAAAAAACAATAAAGTGAAGCGAAAGAAGTGGCGCACACAGGTCTTGGGGATTCAACCTCCCAAATATTTGTTTGTTACAAAAAATTTGAGTGGATATGATTAAAGTTCTGTACGAAACCCCCGCCCTCAAAAAATGAAATCCTGTGCGCATCACTGGACACAACTGACGATTCCATGGTCTGAGTTCTATAAAAAACTAATTGATTTCTACCAAAGAAAGTAAAAGTCTAAGAAGTTTTGAAGAAAAGGGTTTCAAAGTGAGTCTGCAACATAAATGTGCTCTGAAGTTCGTGGGAACTCAACTTTTTTAACTCTAAACCAAATGTTCCCAACCTTTCAACAAAATAATGTGGTTTTGTAGGTTAAGTGGTGGTTGCCATAATGTTGGTAACTCAATTGGCCATTTGGGCCGCTTTGGTATCACATCCTCTTCTTAAAGTGATATTTAATGGATTTAAAAAAGTTCGCTGATCTCCTTAGTGGAGCTGGCATTGAAGTGGACCAGGAAGTGTGGCAGTGTAGCAGCTGAGCGCAGTCTGTGTCTGTTCACACAGAAAGATGAGGACTTCCTGCTGATCTCCTTCCTTATAACTGCGTGGTAGCTCTTAAAAGGTATTTGCGATCACCCAGTCAGCGTTAAGTAAGTTTGAACTTTGTTTCGTTACACTTACATATCTAAGTAGCTTCAAAATCGAACGACTTTATACATTTTTTAATTGAGGTTTAACATTACTTCGACAGTCAGATTCCCCTGAAAATTTGTGCAGATCCTTAAAAAGTTTCACTAACTACTTCCTACTTAACTAACTCATTAACTACTAAATTCTGCTACTATACATTTTTGTAAATCATAAAATTTGTCTTCCAATAATTATTGTAAATCTTTATGTATTTATATATGTGTGTAAGTGATACTTCGCCCAAGCGAGGTTAAACGAGGCTAAGCAAAAATGCGAAGGTCATTGTCACACTTGATAAAAGTTCAAGATTAGCCAAATATCGAGTGGTTATAGAAGTTGATCCACTTTATGAAATTTTTACTTCAAACTGTTTTTTGGTTTTCATATAAAGACACTTGAAAGCTGTAACAGCAAATGGCAACCAGCAACAAGGTCGACACCCAATACGGAAGCGAAACAATTAAACAACAATTAACAATAATTTTAACGCATTTTTGAGTATGAAAAAAATCAAATTGATAAAAAACTCAATGTTACAATTTTTTGTTGTTTTGTCATTCTCTTTCAAGCCACTTGACAAAACACTCAAAATGCCTAACTAGCAGCAACAACCACAAAACAATGAAATGAATAAAAAGCACACAAACAAAAAAACCATGAAAAATTAAAAACCAACAACTTGAAAATTTATAAATCGAGCGACTTGAAAGTCAAATGAGACCAATTGCCAAAAAGCACCAACAACAACAACAACAACAACAATAAATGGAAGCAAGTTTTCATATTTTGTGCGAGTCGAGTGCGTCGCAACGTGCGTGTGGCATGCGGTGAGTGCGTACAAGTGGTTCGTTGTTTTGTCGATTTCTGCGTTGGCCATTTGTCCATTTTAGAGCGATTTTATTGTTGTTGTTGTTGGCTGCGCCACATGAACACATTGTAAAAAAATTCGATACGCCAAAATGCGCAACAACACCAAAAATTTGTTAGCTGTCAAAAAGGCGGTTTTCATTGATTTTTATGCAACGATTTTTATTTTTATGTTTTTAATTTTTTATGTTTTTACTTTTATATTTTACATTTTTATTGGGTTTTTTTCAAATTTATATCTCTTTTGCAATAATTTGTCAATGAATTTGCACATTTGGTGAGCAGCTTCAGCTGTTTTGTAGCCTTTGCTTTGAATATGTTTGTGTGTGTGTGTGTGTGTTTGGGCTTTGTTGCGGCATTGCGCAATGGCGAATCAATTGCAAATTCATTGTACAGTGGGGCCAAACAGCTGCAGCGACAAGCCTCTCGCTTGCAAAGTGTGCGTCTGCCCAGCTGTCTGTCTTTTGTGCGCCGCCAAACCCAACTCCGTTGTGTCTGTGTGTGTGTGTGTCGGTGCGGCACTTTGGTGTGTTATGACACAATTTTGATTTATGTCTGCCGCATGCATACATGTGTGCCACACGCATGCGCAGCCGCAGCCGCAGCCAGCAGCCAAATCCATCATGCGCGCCTGTCGATTTGAAGCGCTTTTAGTTGACTTATTCCATGCCCACGTTGTGGCTTCCTCTCGGCCAGCTTTATGTGTGTGTGTGTGTGTGTTGCAACATTTGCCATGTGCAATTCTCGAATTGTGAAACGGCAGACGCGCTGCGCTGGTGCCATAAATTATTCATTAAGGTCGTTTGGCATGATTTATGCAAATGTGCGCGCGACGAGAAGCTAACAAGGGCGGAGTTATCAACCGGAAATTTTTAGAATTTTCTAATGGAATATTTCTTAGTCAGCTTAATACTACTGAATGTGCAAAGTCCTGAAGATTTGAAAGAAAATTGTAAATCTCTTCTCTTTTTGAATAACGCCTTCGCTGAAAACAACTCAGACTCCGCCACTGCCGATTAATCTGCTCACATAAACACTTGATGGGGTTTTTTGTACCAACTTCTCCCGTCTTGCGCGTGGTTCGAGTGGCACTTGTGCTGCATTCGGACGCGGCAGCCGCCTGCTACGCGCCACAAATGGCCTAACTCAAGTGGCGGCTGGCCAACACAAACGCCCGTGTCTGAATATGTTGGCATGTATATTGATCCGGTCGTTCGTTCGTTCGTCTGTCCGCGCAATGGTCCGATGATCGGCCGCAGCTGAGCGGAACATTAAGCGCAGAAATTCACACGCCACCCGGCCGGCCGCACAAGCATTTATTTCGATAGCGACGCAGGCCGCCAACTGTCGGTCGCTTCGAGCGACTTGCCGCCGCATAAACAAGCGTCAACACAGTGGCTGCTGCAGTGGCAACGCGAATGCCAGTTGCAGATAGCAAAAGTGTTAATCATAGCCGCCGCGTGCATGTTGCAAATAATATCGAGACCCCCTCTTTGGCCCACCCGCTCCCGCTTGCCGTCAAACCGCTCGAGCCGCGGCACGTCGATGAATGTGCAATTTGAATTGATTTACTTGCAACATGTTTGACTACTGGCAACAGCTGTTGCTTGTGCATAGCCGGTTGCCAGTTGCTGTTTGTTGTTGTTTTTGTTCGGCTCGCCGCTGATTGATGTGTGCTTCGGTGTTTTGGCATTTGGCAGATAAACAGCGATAAATCAATTAATATCACATTGCATGTTGTTGTTATTGCTGCTGTTGAGTGTTGATTTGCATGCCAGCAATAACAACAATAAACCGGCTAACAAGCCGCTAATTTAGCATTTGTTGCACGTAGCGGAAGCGCAGCGATAAGATTGTGTGTGTTGTTGTTGCCAGCCTGCAATTTAGTGAGTGAGTGAGTGTTTTGCAGCGTTGCGGCGCAAATGTTGCTGACCCAATTTGTGTGCCTTTCATTATGGATCGATGGGAAAGAAATGTTAGAATGTGTAGTGAGGAAATAGAACTAATAAACTTGGCGAACGTTTAGAAAGCGGCTGAAATGATTTCTTATACTTAAACTAAAAACGTAGTTTCATGTAGTTTCCAATTTCAAGTTTTTAGAAACTACATGAAAAATATAAGAACAAACAAGAGTTGGTGCTGTGAATGTGCTTTGAAATACTACATTTCCTTCATCTAGGGGCGGATTCAGAAAACAATTTTTTAAGGGGAGGATTTCAAAAAGTAATTCTTTAATATTTTTTAAAAACCACTTAAAGCACAAAAATTCCTTTAAATTTGTAGTTTTTAACACATAATCTTGTTTTGACCTAAAATCGCCATCTACAAACTTTCATCAAGATTAAAGAATCCTTCATTACTTTTGGTCTGGACTTATATGGAGGGGATGAGGTATAATGGACAATTGATGTATGCTTTAATTGGTCATCAAGGTTAAATAATCCTTCATTACTTTTGGTCTTGACTTCTACGAGGAGAATGAGGTATAATTGGTCCATACGCCTGCGTCTTGGACCCTTCCATTCTCTTTAGAATACGAAATTTAACTGTTTGAAAACCAGGAACGTTTTTTCCATCTTCCTTTTACACCTGAGCTCATAATTAATTCTTAGCCCTTTACTGAAGAATGGGCCACATTTGTCCCTATGAACTTTTTGCTACTTTCATTTAATATTCCTTAACTTAGAAAGTGAATAGGTATAATAAGTGTGTTATGTAACATATTGATACGATGAGAGATTCTGTGCCGCACTGTACAAAAATGCCTTTCTCCGCACGAATGTTTTCCAAGCATACTTTTAGGCATGCACTGTGAAGTACAGCAAAACTGTTATAAATTCGCTTGGTATAGTCCGATATGGCAAGGATGGTTCTCGAAATGGGCTGTGCGAGAATAGTCGAGCGTTTTCCAATTAGAAGTGCAAGAAACTTCGGCGCGATAAGAAAAGTGGTATAAAAGCAGCAGTGGCAGCGCAAGGAGTCGAGTCTGTGTTGAGCAAGCAATGGGGAAACATGCAATAGTAGTAGTGTAAAGTAGAACAAGTGCAAATTTGTAAATAAAGCGATTGTTAGTTTTGACTACGTTGCGCTGGATAACTGAAGTTGTTTTATTTTCAAAACCAATCCAACGAACCTGTGAAGTAATTTTCGTAACATTTGGTGTCAGAAATTGGGGATTGTATTACTGAAAGTAAAATAAAATTATAAAAACGGAAACATGGTTAAACTGGAGCTGCTGAAGGTTGACCAGCTGAAGAAGGAGCTGGCTGCCTGGAATTTGCCGACTGCTGGCGGTAAGGTGGAGTTGCAGCTGCGTTTGCGAGAGGCGTGTGAATCAAGAGGCATTGATTGGGCTGCACACGAGTTCGGAACGCAGGAACAAGAGGCGTCGGCCAAGGTGGAGGAATCGCCTGCTGGTGCTGCGTCGATGCAAAGTACGGCTGCAGCGGCTACGCCACCACAAGCAATGGACATGAGCCAGTTAATGGTTGCACTTAAAGGCATGTTTGAGACTTCCAACCGTGAAATGGCAGCGAAACTAGAAACGACGAATCAAGAAATAGCAAGGATGGAAACGGCGACCCGTGAAATATCGGAGCAAATGGAAGCGTGCAACCGAGAAATGGCGACAAATTCTGCGCGCATAGAGCAGAAGGTGGAGGAAATTTCCGATAGACTGAACGGGAAAGTTGAGCATCTTGAGACGCGAATGGACAAGTGGGACAAACGAGTTGACAGTCTGGAGGATTCGGTAAACAGGAAAATCGATGAGCGGCTTAAAGAGGTACAGCTGCGAGCAAGAGTGCAGTCGGTTGAGGAAAGTTTTGCCATAGCAGTGCCTACTTATGATGGTACTACGTCGTTCGACACATTCAAACTACAATTCGATATGGCTGCTTTGGAGAGTCAGTGGACCGATGTTAGGAAAGGTCGGAGACTGATACTGGCTCTAAGAGGTCCGGCAGCTGAGGTAATAAAAACAGTTCCGGAAGGTTTGAGAGGTGATTACGAGACCGTCATGAGGGCATTGGCAGCCAGATACAGTGACGAGCACAACAAAACGCTGTATTATTGCGAGCTGAAGAACCGCTGGCAAAGAGCAGACGAGGCGCTGCAGACGTATGCAGCAGACATTGAGCGGCTCGTACAGTTGTGCTACCCGAAATTCGGCGCTGATTATCTCGAGAGGATGAAGATTGAGGCGTTTATTGAAGGTCTTCATGACCCGGAGACACGACGCAGTGCATTGATGATGGGCAAGCCGACATTCCGTGAGACGGTGACAAGCGCATTGACGTATGAGGCGGCCTGGAGGGGAAGTTTTCGACATTCATCTGCGGAGATGCATGGGGTCCAATCTGGACGTGTCACGCAAAGCCAGACAGTGAGCTCGGGGGCACCAGCGGGGCTGCGGGCAGTATCATCTCGAGTCAGTTGCTGGCGATGTGGCAAGCAAGGCCACATATCACGAGACTGCCATCTGCGAGAAAAGCGTTCCGGACAAAAGACGTCGCCAAGAAGGGATGACGCTCTGCCACACCATTCGTGCGAGACCGAACGCAGGCATAATTCGCAGGCCGAAAACGAGGGACAAATTGTGGATGTTCGGTCGGTAAGAGTTCTGCAAGAGGAAGATTGGCTTGCGGAGAGGCTACAGAAGGACCAGCGCAAGGATACGGATCTCGCGAAGATAATCAAAGGCAAAGCGCAGAGATTACGGCCGGACTGGCAGGAGATGGCTGGTGAGAGCCCGACCGCGAAGGCTTACTGGGCACAGTGGCAAAGTCTACGTCTGCAGGATGGCTGCCTATACCGCGAGTGGGAGAGCACGGATGGCAGGACCAGAAAATCCCTAATAGTGGTCCCGAGAGGCCGGATCGACGATGTCATCGAGGAAAACCATAACGACTCCAGTGGAGGGCACCTAGGCATCGCAAAAACTGTCGCCAAGATAAGAAGGCGGTTCTATTGGGTAGGATGCCAGGAGTCTGTCGCTGAGTGGATCAGAGGCTGTAATCGGTGTTCGGCTGCGAAAGGGCCGAGGAGAAGATCGCGGAGCCGCACTCAACTAGTTGAAAGCAGGTTGGCAGCGAGCTATGGTCTAGGGGCTAACCCAGAGGGGTTCCAAGAAGGCGATCTAGTAATGCTTTACAACCCGCAGCGGAGGAAAGGTTTGTCTCCGAAGCTTCAAACGTCATGGGAAGGACCGTACAAGGTCGTGACCAGGATTAATGACGTGGTGTACAGGGTTCAACGCTGCTGCAGCGGAAACGCCAGGTTGAAAGTAGTCCATTTGGAGCGCCTGGCGTCTTACTCCGGCGGAGCCTCGGTACTTGTTCGGGACGAACAAGTCTAAGTGATGGGCAGTGATACGATGAGAGATTCTGTGCCGCACTGTACAAAAATGCCTTTCTCCGCACGAATGTTTTCCAAGCATACTTTTAGGCATGCACTGTGAAGTACAGCAAAACTGTTATAAATTCGCTTGGTATAGTCCGATATGGCAAGGATGGTTCTCGAAATGGGCTGTGCGAGAATAGTCGAGCGTTTTCCAATTAGAAGTGCAAGAAACTTCGGCGCGATAAGAAAAGTGGTATAAAAGCAGCAGTGGCAGCGCAAGGAGTCGAGTCTGTGTTGAGCAAGCAATGGGGAAACATGCAATAGTAGTAGTGTAAAGTAGAACAAGTGCAAATTTGTAAATAAAGCGATTGTTAGTTTTGACTACGTTGCGCTGGATAACTGAAGTTGTTTTATTTTCAAAACCAATCCAACGAACCTGTGAAGTAATTTTCGTAACAATATGTTACATGATTGTGAAAAGGGTTGGATCGACTGAGAGCTCTTAGAAGGTTATATGGCTGTTATTATAGACAGTGTTGCCACTTGAAATTTGTTTTCCGACCAGACTTCCAACCAAATCTGACCCCAATCGACCAAATTAAAAATTTGCGTTATCTTTAAATTTATTTTTAAACTAAAATTTCAGTTTTTTAAATAAATTGTTTGTACTAATGAAAAGATATTCACATCACAAAACGGACCGAAATTCGTTTAAGCGGACCAGCGGACCAATTGTGGTCCGAAAAGACCAAAAGCGGCAACTCTGATTACAGATCCCTTCAATCCTTTCTATACCCTTATTTAAAGTCTGTTTGGTTAGTTGGTTGTAGTGGCGATGTTCCAACATCCAATTAGTGCACGAGCACCGTTTTGAAACCACCAGGTAGGCGTGCCCAGTCGTCTCGGTATTTGAAGTACTACTTACTTCTCTCGACGACTTCTCAACTGAGTCGTTCGCATAGTTTACATCTCGATTTGTGTTGCATAATGCCATGAAAATTGCACAATTGTTGTTGCAACTCATTGCAATACTGCAACAAATCGACATCGACAATTGTTCATCAATTATAGTTGAATCAATGGGAATCCAAATTGAAATCGAGGTCGAAATTCAAAGTTTAAATCGGACTCGGCAATTCAATTGCAAATTTCAATTCAGTTTTTTGTCTCGTTTGTTTTGTAGGTCAAATCCGACAATGGCACTTGCAACATGATTGTGCGCCACGTTAGCCAAGTGCGCCTATAAATCTGAGGGAAAATCGCAAAAATCACTGCAATTCACTTTGGCGCACTTGAAACTGCAGACACATAATTGCACAGAAATAAGAATTAAAAAATAAAAATAAAAAAAAAATTATAAAAATAATGAACACAAACATTGCAAAACAAAAAAAAAATTTATATATTTGTATAAAGGAAAATCACGAATAGCTATGGAAATCTTAAGAGAGTTCAAGTAATTGGCAATAGCCTTGGCTTCAATTTGCACAATTAACAACAACAACACTAACAACATTGACAACAATTTTGCAAAATCGATAATAAAATAAACAAATGCACAAAGATTTAGGAAAAACACCAACGAAATTCGTTAAAATCGAAAATACTTTGACCCTAAGCGAACTGCTGTCAAGTGAGGGGAGAAGTGGGGGCGGAGGCAGGCAAATGTGCGATTGGTGTGGACATTGATGCATAATCGTTTGTATCTAAACATGTTGCGCGTGCGCACATGTGTGCAGCGGCCGCGACAAAATGTTGGCAGCCGTTCGAGCCCAGCCCCAAAAAGTTGGCCACAAACCAACAACAAAACGTAGGAAAAATAAAAATATAAGAACGCGAACAACAACACTAACAATGTGTAGCTTCAAAACGACCAGCAACAAACTTCACACAAATTGCTTGTCATCGATGCTGCGCTGCGATAATTACTCAACACGACTGCTCGCTGCGCCGAGGCGGCTGGAACGATGGACGGACGTAGAATGGGCGTCTGCAGGATCTAATGTCGCGATTGCTTGTGCGCACACGTTCACTCACTCACACTCGCACACACATACACACGCGGTGAATCATTTAAGTGCTTTTTAAAAGGTTCAACCTCCAAACAGCCCCATTCCAACCTCCTTCTTCTGGCAATTGGGAAAATCTAATCGCGCTGCAAAATTTGCAAGCTAATGTTACAAGCTGGCCGTCGCTGTTGTTGTTGTAGTGGCGCATTTGCACATTGACATGCGCCTAATGCGCATTTGCCGCGCCGCCACCTCACGCCCACCCGTTCGTTCGTCCGTCCATTCATCCATCCGACTCAGCACCTACACACACCTCAGCCTTGGCACCGCGCGAGTCCCACACTTTGCGCCGCAATTTTATCAACGTCATGCAATCGTTCAGAATTTCTGCCTTTTTCTATTCATTTTCATGTTGTTGTTGTCGATGCTTTCGAGTTGAAGCTGAAGTGTGGCTTTAAGAGCTGCTAAAAGGTTTTACAGCTGCCGCTTTCAGCAAATATTCGCCAGCATGCGATTTTACAAATGATGGCCCACAGTCATTGCCGGCTCTAGCTAAAAGGTTTGCATGGGCACTGGCCCAGAAATCGTTCAGTCTTATGTGTTTACTAATTTAGAAATTTGGTTTAGAGGGACATTTATGAGGGGGATTTTGCACACTTCTGGTCTAAAGTAATGGTTCTTGTTTTTGGTCATCGAGTTTACACACTGATTTATGAGTTAATACATTGACGACGGCAGCGACATGACCACATCTGCCAAAACATAGAGTCAGAACATTTCAATGATTATTTTGTACGGCCACCGACCACAGTTGTCGCTGTTGCCAACCTTCGAACTATTTAAACTTTGCAGATGCCAAAACAAAATCAATTGGTATTACTGCTTCAATGCATTCTTCTTACTCTTTCTGGGTGTTTTGAACAACCTTCATAAGTTGATCGAATTTTAATTAAAATTTACTAGTTTTTTAAATTGTGACACATTGCCATTTCTTTTAATATTATTGTAGAACCATAAGATACATGAATTTTTAAGAGAGAAAATGCCTGCATTTGTGATTAGGCGCACAAAAAATATGACTGTGGTGCTGTTGCTGCCAATATCGTTGTAATCAAGTCGCCATCTTTGCCCTGTCGTTGCTGTCTTCAATGTGTTCGAAACATAACTGTCCACTACGAAATTTCAGACTTGCATATCGGAAATACAAATGAAAAGTTGCTCTTTCAGTTTTGTTTTTAAATTTTAACTGCATTGTAGAAAATATTTAGAAAATATTTTAAGCATTGTCTGTAGTTAGAAACAACCTTTCCCAATCATCTGACAGAATACGGATTCCGCTTCAAAAAATCTCTTCATACTTATAGCCAAATTATGAATGGATGCAGATGTTGGACTCTGTAAGTTCGGTACCAAGTCAGATAATACTACAAGTGGGATGTGGGACTAAATTTTCAGTATGTCTGGAAATCAGTAGGAGGCACTGAAAACGATTTTGAATAGAAGTTATGTGTTTGTTTCAGTTAAAAATTTTTCTTTTTCGCTTTTAAAGTAAGAAAAGTTGAATAACCCAGGAACATAATACGTTCTTCTTCATATTTACAGCCAACTTATGAATCGATGCAGTTTTTGGACTCTTTGTTAGTTCTGGAGCGTTGCCAAGTCAGATAATACTACAAGTGGGATTTAGGACTCAATTTTGAGTGTGTCTGGAAGTCAGTAAAAGGCACTGAACAAGATTTTTAATAAAATTTATGTTCTTGTTTGAGTTTAAAATTTTTGTTTTTAGCTTTTCAAGTAAGAAAAATTGAATAACACAACAAAATTATGGCTGAATTCTAACTCTCTGTACCCAATAAAGTCAGATTCGTTCACAGTCCGATTAGATAAGCGTGTCAAGTATAATTGATAGACACCAAAGGTATTGTTTAAATTTATTTTCTATTACTGGTGAACCGTTCTCATGAATTCATCTCTGAAATGGTTGAAGCTTAAATTTTTCTTACTCAGAAAAGCCTTTCTGGTGCACAAACAATTTAAAGTTCTGAGCTCTTTGATTTAAGCAAATCCGCTTACTTTTCAACTGTAACAGCAGTTAAATCATTGTAAGATTGTTTTGTTTTAATTTTTTTTTTAGTTTTTCTCGTTTGCTTTGCTTTTCCGACGAAACATTCGAAGGTCTGGCAATGACTTGAAACTTTAATCGATTCACACTGAGTGGGTGTGTGAGTGTTGTTAGTGAAGCGCAAGAAATTCGTTGCGGGACTGGTGGAACTTTTGGCCGATTTATGTCAAGGTAAACGTTCTTCGTAGCATTAGAAAGAACATTTCTTGCTTATGCATAAATAGTGAGAGAAAGGACAACGTGTTATGGCAATTAAATAAATTATGTCTGTGAGAGGGTGGAAGAGTTTTACAAGTGAAAACCAATTTAAGTTGTAATGTATATGTAATACATGGATACAGATACATACATACATATATAATAATTTTGGTGCTATGAATAAACAAGTCCCAAGTTGCTACAAAATTATAGAATTATAGAAAGACTGGTTGTTTGGCTAATATGGGATCCACTTATGTCTGCCTTATGTGTCCAAAGGGGGACATGGTATGACAAGAATTCACTACTGACTTCTTAAAAAGGCTTTCATACTGCTCCAAAAATTTTTCCAAAACATTTCCAGATTAGAATTGTGACTTGTATGAAAGTTGCCACACTGTCCAAAGTTGTTCGAATCGGTCTATAAGATGCACTAAAGGTTTTGAAAACGTATGAATTCAATTAATGAAACAAAGTTAGAGAAAACACCAACAAATAATTGAAATATTGAGATCAGTTACTATTAAAATTTCTGTCAAATAATGCTCCAACGTACTTAACGCTTTCGACCCCGAATTTTACCCTGTGTTTCGATATTACTTTTTGGTATTTAAATATTATTAAATATTATTAATAATTTTAAGTCGCCACGCCTCTTTGTTAGAGTTTTAGAGCCAGTTTACTGCTGAACAATTTTAGCTTAAAACGGGTTAAATAAATTTTGTATCAATATTTTTTAATTACAGAAAAATTATTTAATATTTATGGAAAAATACAAAATTATCACTTTTTGATTTTATTTAACCATTATTAAAGAAACAGGCTTTTGATCAAATGCGCCCAGTTCTTAGACTTCAATTAGAATACAAATTTTCCCTGATATCGCTGCAAATTATTGGAAATTTTTTTGGGGATAACAACAACAATTTTGTAATTTGCTTTGAGTTCACTACTATGTTGCCCTCAGACAACTTCGGGGTCCAAAGGGTTAAATTGCACTCATATGAAGCATTTTGTGCTCTAGAAATCTTTCAAGCTCAGCTGAAAATTTATTGCTGCAGCATACGAACATGTTACACACACATGTACCTACCATAAGTGGGCATAAGTTTAGCATAACGTAAAATGTTTAAGCGCGAAAATAAATTTCGTTTTGTGACATGACTTGCAGCATAACTTAAATGTTCGATTATGCCAAATTGGGTTAATGTACGTGAACTCAATTCTTAAACCTTCTTCAGGCATTTTTGCGTACTCTTCTCCTACCACTTCTGACTTCAGTCAAGGCATAAAGTTCTCGGCCACAGAGACAGTCGTTGATTTACATTTCTGCAAAAATTTAAGATAAGAAGGAATTACCGTTGCATATATCGGCTTATGCCCATTGTCAGCTTATGTTTTAACCTCACTTATGTGCCAGAGATCTTCTCAGCCGATTACCAACGACGAGTGTGGCATTGGAAATTTGGTGCACTTTCCAGCCCAACACTGAGCGAAACTGTTAGCCAACATTTGGGCCCTAATATTTAAGACATAAAACGCGCTGAAAGCTATCGGCTGATTTGTCTTATTCCGTTTTTACTGAGCAACTTGACGTGTTTTTTCAACGATTGGGTCAACTTCAACAGTTTGGAAAACAATTAGAAAACTCCATCAGCAGCTGTTTTAATGTGCCACAACTGCTTTGTTGGGCCCCACTCGCCAGCAATTTCCAATTGCATTTTTATGTAAATTCTACCATTTGTACAAATTTACTTTTAATCAGCGCCGGGTCAGGCAGCGCTGCAACCGTCGACGGCTGCTTTTTCTCTTGCAGCACTTTGAATGGCCTCATCGGCATAACAATTGCTGCCGAGTGTGTGTGTGTGTTTGTGTGTGTGTGTGGCCATATCTGCATATCAATCGCGCTTTTATTTGCCTTCAGCCCAGCACAAAAGCTGCACATGCGAGTATGTTAATTGGATTGCGCGCTGCCGCGGCCCGTTGCACTTAATTTGGAGTTTTCACATTTTTTTTATTTCCCTCAAACTGCATATTTTTGTTTGGCTGCTTCTAATGTGAAGCTGCATTTTTGGTTGGTTTCTTGTCGACTGCATTTTCTGTGGCCTTTCATAAGCTTTGCTAATCGGATTTAAAGTTTTTCGAATGCGTTTTGATTGTATTCTGACAGCTGGCTTATTGAGCGCGCCGATCTTATCGGCTGATTATGTTGTTGAAAGGCAACAAAGATGAATAATAAAATGGTGAAGAAAAATCACACGTGAAAACTTCAAACTGGCTTTCGTTGAGCGGCGTTTTTTCGATCAGTTTTCAAGCGCAAAATAATCTCATAATTAGCGCAGTTAAGCTGCAAATTATTTTGAGTATTAAAATTGAGCTGTGGGAAGATTATGGCTTCAATGTGATTCAAATAATAAACGAATAAATCGACAATTGCTGGTCGAGCTTTCCGTTGCCACACAAAATCAATTCCATATCTGAATAGAAGGGAGCTGGAGTTTCATGCCGTGGGTAGCTTTTTCAAATATTGACATCAAATCTTCACTTTATAGTGATTCACTTTCATACCGGGATATGCAAATTTGTTAGATTTTTTTCTAAAATTCATTATAATTTATTGTTACCAATTCGGTAGCTTTGAAAACGGCCACAAACGTGAGCTGTCTTTGCTTTATTCACTCAGCACCTTTCGGCAATTTCGAATTTCCGTTTGACTCTCAAACAATCCGAAAAATAATACAAAAATTTGATACGCCATCCGCTACCATTGCCACTCATCTATCAGCTCGTCGCATCACAAACACGTTGTACTAAAAATTATGATCGCCCAAAACAAAAAACAACAAAAATCCTGCAACGCCAACAAACGTCAAACGAAGCCGGAGCAGCGAAACGCGACCACGACTTTGAATCTAACAAAAGCCAGCAATTTTTGTTGGCAGCGCAGCAGCAGCCCGAGTGAGACGCGTTTGTACGCCATTCACAGCGACTAGTGGCACATTTTTTATTGTCGCTCATAAGCCGCATGTTTATTTCATTTTATCCAATTTCATTTCGTTTATTCATGGCATCTATTTGTGGAACTTCATTTCGGCGTTTTGCATTTTCATATCGAATTTCTTCATTGATGTAAAGTGTGTCCGCGTTAATGTTGTTGGCGTGTTTGCGTTGTTATGGCTGTTGCGGCTGTTGTTGCGTCTTATCAGACAAATTAATGTAAGCATAAAACATGCCATAAATCGCCGCTCGCTGTCGCTGTTGCGGCTTGACCAGCTGCGCGCCGGAACCGCGACCGAAGCGTCTCTTGGCGTTTTAATGAAGCGTTTATGGTTATGGCCGGCAGCAACCGTGGCCCCGCTGGGCGCGCAAAATGGCACTTTTTTTTTCTGTAAATTAAATGTTGGTCATTTGTAATAATTCGACAAATGTTCGGGCCCCGATATCGGCATTATATGAGGGTCGCCATCGAAACAAAACTTAATGGCAGCCATTATTGATTTAAAATGAAATGCTCTTCGAATTGCTTCATTTGTTGTTGCACTGAGTTGCTGGTTGCATTTCGAGTGGGTGGCGAGGAATTCGGTAAGTAAATAGTTTACAATGAATTTATGACAGCGGCAGTTAATCAGTTGAAACTGTGACTTAATAAGCGTCGTTTTAGGTGACGATTCACTGGTGATTAATGATTAAACTTGTCGATTCTCACGCAGAAATGCGGGTTGAAAAGCAGCGAGATACATGTATCTGAAGTTCTTTTAACAACTACAACAATGAAAAGACACTATCGGTGACGATTCATTTAAATACGCCTTGAAAAAAGTACCAAATTTGGATAGGTTAGGTTAGGTTATGGTGGCTGCCTCTGTAAGAGACACATTTGGAGGCCTGAGAAGCCCATAGTGTAACCACATGTTTCACCGGTTTTTTTTTAATGTTTATGCAACACTGTTTTATCCAACATGTGTTACAACACATATTTTAAGCCATAGAAGTAGATCAGATAGCTCCAGCTAGGATTCGAACACAGGGCGCGCTACCCACTGAACTATCGAGGCCGACAAAAAATTGGGGTAACTCGACTACAAAGAAACGTGAATCTAAAGAAGAAGAAGTAGATGAGTGTTCACCAACTCGAGCTAGTATTCGAACCTAGGGTGCGCTACTCACTGAACTAAAAAAAACAAAAAAAACAAAAGAACAAATCAAACAAAAAAAACCAAAAATTGGGGCAATTTTATTACAAAGAACTTGAATCGAAACTCCTTTTACGACTACAATAACAATGATTGTCCACTAAAGATGAAAATCAAATTTGTATTCGTGTAGTAAATTATAAATGCAAATCAATTCATCAAATTACAAAATTAATTCAAGGTAAAAAATAGTTTAAGTAAAGTAGGCACAAAATGTTGAAGCATTTTTAATTAAATTTTATGTTCCACTGTTCAAAGTCTTAGATGGGCACGAATTTGAATTTTCATTAACTAATTGGTCCATTCGGATAAGTGGAAATTGTTGAAGCAAGTTTTACTGTCATGTTCCACTATCTTTAAGTCTTTAAGCGGATATAATCAGCCTATCAAACCAACCATTATATCCAGGAGAGGTAAATAAATTGGATTTCAAACTTCCCAGCAACAATCACTGTGAACCATTACGAAAAGTGTTGTACACTCTACTTCAATGAAAGGGGTGGAGAGGGGCTTGGTTAGCCCTCGATACGCTCTCGATTTTAGCAAAATTTAGTAAATTTCATAGATGTTGATCCGTTAAGAAAGTTTTTAGCGTTGTAATTAAAAAATGTGATGAATTCAGTTAGAAGGAAACGCTTTCTTTAGTCCATTCAATTTTTAACTTATCAACAATGAAATCATTAAATCAATAACATTATTAATTATTATTTTTCAGATATTAGAGATTTCAGATTCTCAATCCTCTGAATCAGTAATCATTAGTGTTCTTACACATCTGTTAAATTATTTTGAATTTTTCTAGTCCATGAGAGAATAAATCTTTAAATTGTTAACTCATTTTCTTTACTCAAATCCGTTCATTATTTCCGAAGCAACTTCAATTTGTCAAACGCGGTCATCTGTAAGAATGTAGGCACCTTGTGGGCTATCCCCTTCACTCCTTCCATATACTTCAACACAAATTCTAATGCATCCATGTAATCATTGTCTTCAGTCACACTCCTTTGCGACTTCCTTATGCTTAAAACTAATTGCCCCAACCAGCGCCACCAACAACTCAGAATGCAGCATCATGGAATACAAAAAGACGTGTTGTACCAGGCAACTGCAGCCGGCAGCCTACGACCAGTGTAGCCACTTTCCGCAACAAGCCGAGCTCGGCTGCGCATGCGCGGTTGAGTGCCGCAGCCGCGCACACCAGTCCCGCGTCCAATCCCAATTCTAATCTGATTTGTTGCATTGAATTAGAAATTAAATTGGCAAATAACAATTCGCCGATACCGTACAAGGAGAATGTGGCTGCCGCAGCACGGAGGACGCAACGGTGGCCACTCTGCGCCTTGCAGCAGCAGCAAAGAAATTCTCGTTGCAGCCGCTGTCTGTCGCTCGCTCAGTCGCAAGATGAACGATTTTGAATTTGTTAAATGCAAAAACCAAACCACAAAATAAAAGAACCCAAACAATGTTGCTGCTCCCAGTTTTTCCACAGTTGCTAGTCTGTCGCTACGGTTTTATGACACTGCCAGCAACTGTTGCAGCCACTTGGCTACACGATTCTAATGCACTTCTGTAATTTCACTGACAATTTTCAAATGAAAAGCGACGCGGCGCGCAAGAAGAAGCCGCAGAATCGAACTCATAAGACCGCATGTGCAATGCTGCTGTCGAGCGGTTTCAGAAGCAGAAGTCAACGGCAGCTGTTGCTGTTGTGGCAGCAGCAATTCGTTGTTGCTTTCTTGGCACTGGCCACAATTCTGACGCCTGGCCGACCATTCGGCTTTCCATTTCTTTTGCCTAATGTGCCACGAGTCATTCCGCATTCTACTTTTCCGCGCATAAATTTTTGCAAGTTTGCGCTCGCTGTGTGATAATTTATACGCACAGCGCCGACGGCTTTAGCCACGTTCGCTTGTCCGTCCATCCATCTGTCTGTCCATTCGTCTGTCTGTCTGTCTGTTCGTGTGCGAGTCTGTCTGCAGTATTGCAGTTTGTACTCTTCAGCCGCGCTGCGTGTGTGCCGCCCCATTCCACTTAATGCATTTGCTGCATCTTGCTTCTTGTTGTTGTTAGTGCATTTCTGCTGTTGCATAACATTCAAACTGCAATTATTTATGCGCTATTTTTACCGCAGACAAATCGCGCAGACAATTCTCCTCCGTTGCGGATTGCCAGAACCGCAGCGAGCAATTTTCTTTAATACGCCAACAAATTTGCTTACCGATTTTATGTGAGTGCCCTTAAGTTGGACTTGTTGTTGTTGTTGCTTTTTAAGTATGTGTTGTAAGTGGCTCGACTCTAATCGACTTCCTTAATTGGGAGTTCACTAGCCGCTTGCAGAAAGCCACAGCGAGCGGTGAAAGGTTCAAGTGTTGGCATCAATGTTTTCAGTTAGCAAGAACTGGAAATAGGTAACTTTTTACGGTAAAAGTGTTGATTGGTAGACGTTGGAGTTAATGTCCCTTCTTGTAAAGCTCGAACAAGCCTACACGTTGACCACAATCATAACTACTCGTGTCGTGGACGCAGTCAAATAGCGTCCTAGAACAACTAAGGTTCAGGTAATAACATACCTAAGTTTAGTGAAGTTCTCGAAAGAACTCTGATAATCCGAGATTATAGTACGTCTGTCTTCAGTCTTTTTGTGCTGAGTGCTCTTCTGGCCAAAGATAGACATTGGTATAGTAGCTGAAACACTGGTTTGAACTCTTCCTCAGGGTTTAAAAATATTTATAAGGCAAAGTAGGTTCAAGCCTTTCAGTATATTCACCGATTATGCAATGTGCTTTGACAGGAAAACCTACAGGGAATTACTGCGAACATTGTGGCCGTCGTTATCCAGGAAGAAGACAATCGATTTCGAATCTAAGTATCTGTGAGCCCTAGTTGTGTTAGGCAACTTATGAGGTTATTACTGGACATTGTGCCTTAATATCACATCTCATGTCAAGTTATATCTGAAATTGTATCGATGAATATAAAACCTAGAGACGATAGAAGCTTGGCACTCCAGGAACGCCTCTTGCCCAATCTTATCTACGGGAGTTGTGAGGATGGGGAAAAGGAGAGGTGCTAAAACACTTCCTATGCTCGTTCCTTCAGGTACTTCAGGGATTCAAGTCTCTTACTAGCAGCAGTTGAATTATCGGTACTGGTGAGCTCATCAAGAAATTGAATTGCTTTATTTTTTGAGTATGATGGGAGCTATTTGGTTATTTATAGAGGAATATGAAGGAACTAGTAAGCTTACCAGGTAGCAAAACAGCCTTCAAAACCTAACCTAACCTAACTGGTTCCAATGAGATTTCTCTTTAGGGAGATTAACCGCTCTGGGTGGTTGAGTTCAAGTTTTGGCCAAAACTAACACATTGTATCGTCCACAATAGTTTCTAATTTCCTTCTTAAGCTTTGTACCTCTTCTTTTATTGACTGATAAGTGATTTGCAGGTAAGAAGTATTGAAATTCAAATTTAATTTTGTTATAAGGAATATGATCCCAGTATAATTGTGTTCTCAGACCCAACCACATTCTGTCTTTCCTCAATGCATTTTTATTCTCAATACGACACCAGAACTTCTGGAGTCCATCGCTGAGTTTTGTTCATTGAAAACTTTCATAAGTAAAATAACTTTTCTGTCCTACCTTACACCAACTTAAGTTTATTGTTAAGTCTGCTGTCACTCAGCACTTATCGATTAAAATTAAATAAAACTTTATGCTTGCTTGAAGCTTATAACCAAAATATTTTTATATATTTTGGAGTAAACAATGGCCGACTGTTTCTTTATTGTAAGAATTTTTCAAGTTCTGATGCACAATTTAATGTTATTCATCAATTAAAGTCGCCAAAAACTGTGTCTCTCTGTGTCTGGTAGGCCGCATTAAATTTTTCCATCCATCTTGCGAGTCATTTCCGCCAAAACCCTAAACACAACTGACACATTGACACGCACATGAATTCATAAATGCATCGACCAATAAATTCGTCAGTCGTTTATCATTGGCAAAAGTCCAGAAAAAGCCCAACTTCGAGCCCAACTCGATGCCACTTTTTGCTCGGCGCAAACTTAATCTTATCCCAACCAAAGCAACAAACATAAAATACAAAACGAATTCAAGTTTTGCGTTGCTTGATGAATTGTCGCTGCATTTGTTTAACATGTGCGTTGTTCTTATTGTTGTTGTTGTATTTCAACAAAATCGTTGATTGATGTTTTTATAATTCGCCGTTGGGGCACTTTTCGTGCAACGCTCATTTGAGTGCGGTCTGTCCTTGTTTAATTGTTGTTGCATTTTTGGCTTAAAATACCACACGTTACGCGATCGTTGTTGTTGTTGTTGTCAGTCTGACGCACTTGAAATGTTGTTTTGCATTTGTTTTAAAAAATTGTTGAACTTGTCTTCTTCGATCGCTTACGGTGGCTGATTGTTGCATAACAGCCAACACAACAATTTGCGACATTTTCATTTTTAAATGCTTTAAATTTTTTTCTTAATTAATTTAACTCATTTTCGTTGCATTTTTGTTGTAATTCTTATGTAAAGTGCATGCAGCTTGTCCAGTTCGCCTGTCTCTCTGTCCGTCCGTCTGTCCATTCGTCAGTCTGTCGGTCTGTGTGGCTGTCAGTTGGCGGGGGTCGCTGTGTGCACTCTTCTCATTTGTGTTATGCAAGCAAATTTGTTTCACTTTGTGTTGTTGTTGTTTCTGTTGGCTGTTGTATTTTTGCACGCCATGAGTTCATCCTTAATTAAGGAAGACATCGTTGCGCCGTACCTCAGGTGGTCTCTGCATTTAGTATCCAATTACTTGGTTCTGCATGCGTTGGACATGAACGTGGAGCGCACACAGTCAACGCTTAACATGTTCATTAAACGCTCGCCATGGCGACGGCCCAGTGCGGGTGAGGGCGCTCGACGGAGCGTGCAAGTCAAACTGGGCGGGAGAGTAGAAAGTGAAAGAGCCACATGTGGATTTCCTCAGCTCATGTGACATTTTCTGGAACGTTGTTGCTCGAGGCTTGGAATAGTTTTGGTTTGGTGTGAAATATGAAATGTTGTTGGCGAATGCGGGGTGTGACGAAAGGTGTAAAAATCAATATAAAAGTGAATGTCCTTTGTCGACATTAATTACATGTTTGAATAATTAAACGTTTGAAAATGTGCTGCAGTAATGAAATTCCAATGGGATTCAGTTGGAGAAAGTTGTGGAGGTAGAAAGAATAGAAAAGTTAGTGAGGAAATTCATCATAGCACTTATTTTTCCATGCATTTCTCACATCTTTCCCTATTTGCTGTCCTTCTCTCTTCTGACCTTAAAGCACAATGAAAGCTTGAGGGTCTTTGTTTTATAGGTTAGATTCTCATCCATTCATCACAATTTAGAGGCGCTGGATTATGTAAGAAGGAGTGCAACATAACTTGGTAACAAAAGTGGACCTTCAGTAGAGAAACAAAACTAATTGTGTAAAGTCCCAGCAAGTTGAATGTATTGAAAAGATAACACTAAATGTAACATAAATGGTGCATAGCAGTGAGTAATTGCTGCATTTACACTAACAGTAACCGGCTAACTTTAGCCGTTGAAAAGTCGCTGAGGCACTTAACTCAAAAATACCATTCCAG
This sequence comes from Melieria omissa, assembly GCA_963971225.1. Taxonomy (NCBI): domain Eukaryota; kingdom Metazoa; phylum Arthropoda; class Insecta; order Diptera; family Ulidiidae; genus Melieria; species Melieria omissa. The sequence continues at coordinate 125,966,035 of OZ020268.1, read as the reverse complement.
AATTCTTTGGGCAGCCATTAATTTCCGTTGACATGTTTGCATACGCTTAGCCCATTTCAAGAGCCCAAAAGGAGCACGAAAAACTTCCGCATTTCTACCCTCCACTCTGCTTCTCACTTCCCTTGAGATCTTTGTTTGAATGCAAGCAACGTGAGAATTTCAATTTCAGCGCTAAATGGCCGATTGCATGTAATGCAGCGAGTCAAAGTGTGATCGCTGCCAATGCGAACCGGTTCGGCGCAGATTTTGCGGTTATGTGATGAACTTTTTTGCATGTTTCTGCTGTCGCTGCACAGCTTAATTGCACCGGCTATAGCGTACCAACATAACAATTATGTATTCATACGCACTGCAACATTCAATTACGGCACACGATCTGCTACCAATTTGGACATTTTTTGTTTTTTCGTTTTTACACGCGACTACTTTATGCAGTCGGAAATTTTTTAGTTGAAGTTTTTGTGCCGGAGTGGCAATAGCCGTGGGCTGTATTGTTGTTGGTATGTTGTTGCCGTGTTACGCCCTGATTTTTTGTCTTTAAGTTGTATAGCAATTTAGAGATTTTATTTTGCAATTTGCGGTAATAAACCATTCTGAACGTTTAAACCTATAAGTGAACAATTTTGAAAAGAGAAAAATTAAGTTTAATTTAATCCAAACAAATTTAAATTGAATTGCATAAATAAACAACTTTTAACTGTTTTTTTATATTTTTTTATTTTAAAAACAGTTAGAAAGTATTTTATTTTCAATTTAATTGCATGAAGAAACAATTTTCATTTCGTTATCATAATTTGTTTTATTTAAAATTGAGAAAAAATGTTTAATCTTTTTTGTTTTATTTAAAATTAAAGTTAGAAAATATTTTATTACAATTACATTGTAGGAAGAAACAATTTTCAATTGTTTTTCGTAAAATTAAAGTTAAAAATTATGTTTTTCAATTGAATTGCGTGAAGAAACAATTTTTAGTCGTTTTTTCATATTTTGTTTGATTTAAAATTAAAGTTAGAAAATATTTTTAATCGTTTTTTCATATTTGGTTTTATTAAAATTAAGGTTAAAAAATAATTTTAATCGTGTTTTCATATTTTATTTTAATTAAAATTAAAATTAAAGTTAAAAAATGTTTTATGTAATTGTTAATTTTTTGTTTAAAATTAATTTTTTTTCCTTCCAATATTTTATTTCATTTTAGGAAAATTAGAAAAAAATTACAAATATGAATTGCTTTCAGTGCTAGAAGAAACAAATTTTAATAGTTTTTCGTAAAATTGAAGTTAGAAAATATTTTATTTCCAATTGAATTGCATGAAAAACAAATTTTTAAACGTTTTTTCATATTTTGTTTAATTTAAAATTAAAGTTAGTAAATATTTTTAATCATTTTTCATATTTTGTTTGATTAAAAATTACAGTTATAAAGTATTTTATCTATTGTTTTATTTTTTGTTTGAAATTTATTTTATTCATTCCAATATTTTAAATATTTATAATAGAAAAATTAGAAAAACATTACAAATATGACTTTCAGTGCTAAGTTAGAAAAGTTTGATTTGGGCAACTTTTCAACGCCTGCAAGAATGGGTTAAGCTTGTTTAAAAGATTTGTTGTGATTTTTCTTGTCACACTTCACATGGGTGCTGCCTTTTTGTTTTGGCATTTATGCAAATTAAATCAAACTAAAGTCCATTAAAATGCAGCACACCGCACGCGCCGCTGTGATTGAAAGTGCAGCTGAAATTCAAGTCGCCCGTGGGATGTGGCATGTTGCATGACGCCTAGACACCTTTAAATTTTGTGCAAAGTTAAATTTCGACCTGTGTGCATTATTGTCAACATAAATTTCTATGTTTATGTGGCTTTCCAGCGAAATATGAAAATCCGCACAAATGACAATTGAAGGTGCAACATTGCAACGTGCGCGGCGCCATTGCGGCTACACAGCGCGATGAACATCTCTTGTTGTTGTCGTTGCCTGCCGACCACATATCAGCACAACGTGTCGACCGCTTTGTCAACTGCCTACGCCGCCGAGTGGCCAACCTGCGCACGGCACAGCAAAAGTGATTGTAAAACGCGCCAGTCCAGGTCCGAAGCCGGCCGGCTTAAGCGGCCGCAACATGCATTTTGGTGTAATTAAATGTTGCATACATTATGTGGCATGTGTCACGTTCGCGCAGCCATCAGTCGGCCGCAGCGCAAGTTACATTTTTCATGTTTCCATTTTCCATATGCAACCGGACCATAAACATTGGCTAACGAAGTCAGCCCCAGGCCCGCCCCCACTCCGCTCTCACACACGTTGCACTTCTTTCACCGCCGCGTCGCAAAACGTCAAATTGGCATTTTCGCTCGACGCAGGTTTTTCGGTTTTTTGCGTTTTTACTTTTGGTTTGGTTGACAGCTTGAGGAATATCTTCGGCCACTAATCGCAGCCAATTAAATTTAATTCATTTCTTCCTTTGCCTTTGGCAGTTTTCACTTTTTATTGCACCTTAATGCCAGTTGCCACCTTTCATTTTCATTTCGATTTTCGCTTTCGTTTGCAGGCGGCACATTTGCGTGCAGCAGCGCACCGTCACCATGCCCGTCAAGACCACTGAGGTGTACACGCGTCCCATCTGGAAGCACATCAGCACGCCGTGCAGCGCCGTCCAGGTGCCGACGCATCACGCCAACCAGATGTGCACACGCGTGCAGCTGGTGCACGAGCAGGCCTTCCGCGACGTCATTCGCCACAAGTCGGCGCAACAGGTCACCTACGACTGCTGCGCGGGCTGGACGCGCGACGTGCCGAACGCGGATGCGTGCATGAATCGTAAGTGGCGGTGGGGTTTTCATGGATTTTCCGCTCTCATAAAATGTCGAATTTTTATTGTTGCGCCGTTGCAGCGACTTGTGCCGCGCGCTGCCAGAATGGCGGCACCTGTTCGGCGCCGGACACCTGCAGCTGTCCGGCGGGCTTCACGGGCCGCCACTGCGAACACGACGTGAACGAGTGCAAGGAGGAGAAGCCCTGCGACCAGACCTGCATCAACACGGTCGGCTCGTATTTGTGCAAATGTCGCGAGGGCTTTGCCCTGCAGCCGGACCAGCAGAGCTGCAAGAAAATCGGTGAGTGTGACGAATCGAATCGAAAAATTACTAAATAAGACCGAAAAACGAGTAAAATATTATAAACGAGGAGAATATTTTAAGGATTATTATCTTCTTCTTTCTCTGCAAACTGTTAAATTAAAAAAAAGAGGTTCAGATAGGTTTCGTTTTGAGATAAAGTTGAACAGATTTTCAAGGCGCGGCCAATTCAAGATTCCTCCCGCAAGGAAGGCAGAGTTCATTAGCTCATAACTCATTGGTATTCATGTCTTAAGCGCCCATTGACCAAACCAACTGGCTGGTGGTCGCCTCTCCAAGGATAAAAGGAACTGAGACCATTTGTTATGACGATGGCAAAAGTGCCGCCTTGGAGCCTCTTTCGGCCTGCAATTCTCGTTTGTGCTTAAGGGTAGGTTATATAAGGCTGGGTCGAGGTTGAATAAGGTTCAGTTGAGATTAGATAAGATTGAGGTTAGGTGCGAGTCGAGGTAATAAATTTGTTGACTGTGGTCAACTGTGAAGAATCGAGTCCTACACTGTGTGGTACAATCTTTAGTAGAACAGTTTCAACGAGCGTGTCTGTAGGTGCGAAAGTTCAGTGACCACCTCTGAGGCTTCATTTAGGTCATGTGATCATAGTGCAGGAAATAACTACGTCGGTAAAATTAAAATAGCATATTAAACTTTAAAACAGAATCCAAAAATAATCCTATTCTCACTCTGCCTCTCCGCAGATCGGCACGATGAGGACGCCTTCGAGGCGCGTGATTTAGAAAATGAGATCGAGTCCGCTGACAGCAGCGAAATGTCGGCTCGCCTGCACAAGATCGAACGATCGCTGGAGAATGAGCGCGTGAACGCCAACGAACTGAAAAAGTCACTGCAAGCCACCTACAATGTGGTGGACACGCTCAAGAGCCGACTGAGCACGCTGGTGAGTATCCCCCACACGCCTCCCGAGTGATAGTTTCCAATGCCATTTCTCTGCCATCGCAGGAGAAGCAGCAGCAGGACATCAACCGACTGCAGACGAATCTCTTCGCCACCGAATCGCGCACACATAAGCTGGAGGGAATGCTGAATCTGCTAATGAAATGCCGCAACGGTCCCAACGCCTACTGTCCCTAAAGTGGCAGCTGTCATAGAACCACATATCTACATGCATACATATATAAATATTTAAAACAGAACTGCATTTTATTTTATTTGTATTTTAACGAAAATTTAGTTAGCTGCACGACATTTATAACAAAATTCTGTAAGATTTACTGTGTAGAATTACTGTATGAAATGCGAAAATGTGAATTAGTTGTAGCTGTAACCTTGAAGAAAACACACAAACAAACCATGCGCCATAGAAATGCGATTTTTTACCGCTAATCATTAGTGTCATTTCTCATGTCAAACTCTTAAAAGCGACGTTTTTCTTATAATTTTTTATATAACAAAAATGTGCTGCTTTATTGTGAAAGTGCTTAGAGTAGAATAGTATTTGAACAATGAATTGTTCGTCGATGCCACGGTGAACAAGTTGAAAGTTAGGCTAAATATACTTTTTAATATACTTTAGAGATGTCGAGAAAGTTCTGTATGTAAGTATCTTGTGTGCTAAACGTGCCTTACAATTTACTCTGTAGACATTATACTGCTTTGAGTGTAATGTAATGTATTGTAATTTTTGTATATAAACTTTTCTTAATCCAAATAAAGATTATATAAAAATGCGACTGTCGTTTAAAGAGCTGTGGCAATTTCGCTAAAGGTAATCTTCGGCAAATTGGTACTGAATGCAGGTAATTATTCCTATGGATAATATTCTTTATTGGGATCTAAGGGTAAATGACTGGCTATCTGAAGGTTATATATCTATATCTACCATTAATGAATAAAAATTTTTGCCGCCAGAAACGCTCGATTTTTTGGTCACATAGTTCCAATCGTTGCAATAAACCCTTTCGCTACAGATTTTTATTGGCGAAAGTTAAAATTTTAAATTTAACGTTTTAAGCTTCTATGTGCTTACATTAGCAACATTTCATAAGAAATTTTTTCATTTTTTTACTCGGACCCTGTATTTTAGACCTTTTTCTATGAGAGCAACCACACTGCAACCACTTGTTGTTGTGGCTGTAATAATTACTTCAACATAAAACTTTTTACGCATAACGACAATTTTAATATTTCTTCATTTACTTTAGCCAAAATTAAAAAAAAATCTAAATTGCAAGACAACGTCAAATTAAAAAGTTATCTAATTTTTCTGCTTCTTCTTCCTTTACTATGTCAAGATATGCCATTAAAAAATGTGTATACTTCTCTTCTTTAAACTTAAATATTTAGTTTATTAATTTCGTATTTTTCCTAAAACTTCAAACTATTCTAAAGACCAATAAAAAAATGTAGTCCTGGAACCATAGAGGGTTCAGACGTCCACAAAGTAGCATGCAAAGTAGCGGTTCAGTACTGACCAATTAATATGGAACAATTAACCAATTTGTTTAAATCGAAATGCAAATTAGTTTCACACTATTTTGATACTACTTTCAAATATAATTTGAAGCAGTTTTTAAGTTAAAAAAATACAAAGTTTGGATGAAAATGTTTTTCTGATATAAATAAATATAAATTAATAAACAGTTTTTTATTCTCATGAAAAATAGTTGATATACATTTGGATTTTTATTTATAAATTTTTTAATGTTTTAATAAAATATCTCCCAGTACTACAAAATAAAATTTGTAAAGAAATCACTGCAAACACCTAAAATCTTTAAAATTCCATTACTTTCAATGCAACCCTGCACTGGTGTGGAACCAGTTAAGCAAACCATGCGAATATGGGTGTAAAAGCGAAATCACAAAACAAAAGCAGCAAATAGATTGGACATTCCCTATTTTTCTGCGCCTGAAGAAAAACGAAAATTTCAGTTCTAGAGTTAATTCGAGTGCAACTGCCGAAGCGATAAGCGAGTTGACTGCAATTTTATACTGGTAGCCGTTTGACGTTGTTCAAAAGCATTGTGAACATAGAATCGAATTGAATCGGGTGTGTATTGAGTTTTTCGCGACAGTGCACTTTCACTTGTGGACGATCGGGCGAAATATTTGCGCAGCAGACTCGCATAAACAAAGACTTGGTTGTGACTTTGAATGCAGCGCGTGTACGATTGCGCCGCTGACCATGACGAGCGATAAAATTCCGCTGAAGCAGGCGGAGGTGTCGGTGCGTCGCTTCAACGAGCAGGCCATACCGCACCACCTGGGTCTGCTTCAGAATCATCGCAGCAACATCGAGAAGAGCCTGGCGCTGGGCGACTGGAACAAGATCAAGAAGGAGGAGATCAATGCGATGCGCGTCATCAGGCAGGTGAAAAATTTACTGCTGGAGATGGACGCGCTGCGCGAGAAGGTGCGCGACGAGGATCTAGAGCGCTTCGATGCCATGATGGAGGAGGGCAAACAGAAGGCGTTCGCTGGCATGCGCGAGTACTTGGGTGTGTGAGCGCCTTGGGGTCGGTGGCTGTGTGTGGGACTGTTGTAATTTTTACATTTTTAATATTGCAGAATTGCAGCTAAAATCACCCACATCCACGTTACGTTCGCGCTCCACCCTCGGCGGCGACGATGACGACGAGCTCTCACCGGTTAGTGCTGCACAGCCAGTTGAAATCGGCCGCACCATGGCGCACCAGCAGACGCTGCCCGCTATCGAGGCGAACTTCCAACAGCAGGAGTACCAGCTGGCACAGCGCCAGTCTTGCCTCGACGAGCTGGAACACTTACAACACGAGATTCGCGACCTGAACGGCATGTTCCACAACATGCGCGAGCTGGTGCAGGAGCAGGCGGAGAGTGTGCAAGCGGTAGCCGACAATGCGGAGGAGGCGCTGGAAAATGTGCAGATGGGCGAGAGCAATCTGCGGCGCGCGCTCACCTACAAGAAGGCCATGTACCCGGTGGTGGGCGCGCTGCTGGGCACTTGCGTGGGCGGACCCATAGGACTGGTGGCGGGCCTGAAGGCAGGCGGGCTGGCAGCGGTTGGCTGCGGCATACTGGGCTTCACCGGCGGCTCCGTGCTGAAGAGCAATCAGTCAGTAATGCATGGCAACATTGAGGAGTGCCCGCATGAGTCAACACCGGAGGAGCTGGAGCTGCAGAAGAAAGACGAATGACAGGCGGCTGAGCAGTTGACGACGACGACAGCTGGCTGGGCGTCAAACACGCGCCAGTTGATGCAACGGCCGGCAGCTGGTTTGGATCCGGTGGCGCATGCAACCACGGGCGTACTGTGCAGCGTGCGCAACTACTGTTCCATACAATGAAAGACTATTATTTAGTTATGAATTGGCCAATTTTTATACAACCGGGCAAACTGTTGTGCGCCCAATTTCAAATGCATAAAGTTTGAGAATAACCAAAAGTAATAGTGGTCGATGATAGAAAAAAAGTACCTTTGTTAGTGCGAATTCGCCGTACCCTCTAGCTTGAAACTAGTTAATTAGGCCACGGCCACAATTTATATGCTTTAATTTAAACACCATAAATATATGGTTCGATGTGTACACAATACTTGTCGTACGAAGTAAGGTTGAGCTAAGTCGTATCACAACGGACAGACATGAAAATATTGAATGTGTGTATCTTTAGATTTAACGATCTACTCGTATGTGTATTTTTGTAATGCTGTAGTATAGCTTCGTTCTAGTTGCACAATTGGTCAAAAGTTAAAAAGCGCAGAAACATTGTTTACCCTAACTTAAGTGTAGTTTGAAATCAATGAAATAAATAAGATACATTGAACTGGGCAGATTGAGCTCAAAGTTCTTGGCTCGTGAAAAATGTTACATTGAAATAAAATCTGAATGTTGCCATTTGAGGGACTATTGCGAAATTACAATCAGTTCGGGTTTCATGTGTCACTAATTCTGGCTTTTTTTGTGTACAATTTTATTGCAAATACTTCTGCTAAAGAGACATTTTTCCATTGCAGTGAAGTAAACAAAATTATGCTCTAAGAATAGCAATGACCTGAGCTTAAATCGCGTCCAATCTTGCGCCCTTTTCCGCCTATACAAATTTACACTTCATGAATTGTTGATAGAAGAATTCCATTCAAGTCGAGTTTTATTTAAATTTCATTATTATTAAACGCTTCAGCTGCGGCGCAACGGCCGCAATTCGTTATCAACAAGTCAAATGTACACAAAGCAGTCACTTTGTTTACATTCTACAGATTTGCCAGCGACCACCCAAATTCCACTGCATGGCCACAAATCCACGCAGACGCCACTTACAAACTATTTACAGCACAGTCGTCGCTTGTCCAACAGCAACTACAGCGGCACATTGGTGGTGGACCAGGCCTGCTTGAAGCGCTGCTTCAGCGCGTGCTGCTTCTTGCGCAGCCGTTTCGCTGTCGTCTTCGGTTTGTACCAGGGCGGATAGGAGCCGAACTGATCCTTCATGGTTTTGCTGTTGTAGATGTGTGTCTTGCCCGTCTTCTCGTTCACCACAGTGATGTCCTTGCCTTTCTCGCGCTTCTCCTCCATTTCGTGCTCGAGCTCCTGCTCCTCCTTTGTTTTCTTGTCCTAATTGCAATACAACTTTTGTGTCACAAGTTTGTTGGCTTTTGAATGCAGTGCGCACTTACCTTCTTTAGCTGTTTGGCCGTCTTGACTGTGGTAATCTCGGAGACATCTTTCATGATTTCGTTGCCGTCGGCGTCAATCAGTCCCAGTGTCTTCTTCAGCCGTATCAGCTCCTTGGCGTCGTAGCGCGCCTTCTTGATTTTGTTCATTTCATCGCGCCGTTTGCGCGAACGATTCATGCTTCCCATTCTATGTGGTAAATAGTTATTTTGTTTTTGTTTTAGGGAGAAATTGCGTTTTTATTAAAAGTGAAAAATTGTAAACACGTGTGAAGGTTTGTCGAAGCAGGCACCAAAAGGAACGTCAAAGTCGTTGCGGATAGTTATGTGACAATTGAAAGCGACAGGCGTGGAAATGAACTGGTACAGGGTGATTGTTGTGTTTAGATTATTTTCCTTCTATTGAAATGTGGGAAAAAAATAAAAAAATAAAAAAAATAAAAAAATAAAAAAAAAGTTAAAGTTTACAGTTAAAGTTTTCCTTATCCATTTTGTGATGATTTTCGATTGATGAAAAATCTTACTTTATTGACCACAAGAACTCGCTTGTCGGGTTAGGGTCTGCAACAAAACCTCTCCAGGCACCGATGCTTAGTGTGAGGTCAAATGTGGATGAGGATTCTTTGTTTAATATTTCCAACCATTTCGGTACAACGAAAATACAAGAAAAAAGAAACAAGTTTCTGACATAATTTCAAATAAGTAAATATTTTGTATATATTTAATAGAATAATTCCTCAAGTCTCTATTTTGCACGGTTACATGGCAATTTTCCACAATGGTTGGCTCACAATTGAATTTCCTTACATTGGCGTTTCCAAAATAGATTTATGTGTATTTTTAGCTTTGACCCAATGAAGCGGGTAGCGCGGCGCGAGAGGACTGCAAGGTTTATGATTTCCGGTCTATTTGCCATAATATATTCGAATTCTCCAGCGGGTGGTGCATTGCTCCACTCGGGGTTCACTGCGCAGCTGCTGCAGAGGGAGCATTCGCGTTCCATCGAAGTTGCGTGTGTGTGTTTGTGGAGTGTGAAATTTCCCTTTCGTTTGCTGTGCTGTGTTCGGTCCGTTTACAGTGTTTGTGTACTTTCATAACTCCGTTTCATTGATTGCAAACTGTGCGAGATTACTTCTTGGCACGTTGTGGGAATAAGAGGGGCGCAAGGGGTATGTGCTGGCCCCCATAAGAAAAAGGTTTGATTTGTTTTTGCTTATTTTCTTGTTAACATTTCATGCTTTAGACGCTGTCCGAGACTTGTAGACAAGTGCAATGCACGCAATGTTGAATTGGCAAGAAGAAACATTTCTTTGTTGCCATTTCCACACGCCATTAGTTTTTAGTACTAATTTCCACAGGGAAGTTGAGTTTCTCCGAGTTGGATTTGCATTAAAAAATTAAAATATATATGAACCAACTTTTGCGTACTTGAAAAATATATCTTGTACCGTTTGCTTTTAGTCTTTTATTATTATTTACTATATAAAAGTAATAGATACAAATAAGAAGGAAACGTTCCCCATAATTTGTATAAATAGCAAACTTTCCGAATACAAATTTTTCGCGTGGAAAGTCCTAAGGATAACACAAAAGCGAGTCAAGTTCCATTTGAAAAAACAGTCTTTGTGTTTTTTCTTAAATTTGCATTTAGTTTTATTGGTATTCTTTCTTGGCTTTATTCGACGAACAGGTAGATTTGTACACAGATAGATTCCTTACTTTTCAAAGTTTTTTAAATTTAAATTTAAAATTGAATTTCAGAATTTTTCACAACATTAGTGATTCAGATTTTGTTGCATTGCCATCAAAACAATAGAAAACAGAAAATTTCCTCTCCTATATCCAACCAAAATTTTGTTGTTTTTATTGTGGATAACTAAACTCACATACCTTCATATGTATGTACACTTCATGTGTGTTTGTATATGAAAAGAAATTCATATGAAAATTCGTAAGTGCTGCAGAAAAAGGCCAACCAAGCGCTGAGTTGTTGGTAGCCTGCAGCCGAGATACTCGCAATGAATTTGCGCTGCCTGGGGAAATGTTGCCCACAGTCGCTGTCTGGCTGAGGCGAATCGAGAATGAACACAGCTGACACATTACGTACACACATGTTTGTGCATATGTGCGATGCGAAATGAACCGACAATATGATTTTTGTATACAAACAAAAATCAGCTGAGAGACCAGCGACAGCACCAACCAGCGACAGCGACAACAGCAGCGCCGAGCAAAAACAAAAAACCAGTTTTATAAGAATGGGGAATTCATTACCACAGCGTTTGGTAAACGCACAACGGCGGAGCAAAACACAAAATGCCAAATAAGAAAGAGGAAGAGAAGTGCCAGCGAAAATAAGTGAACAGCAAATGATTTGATTGAAAATTGCACGGAGCGGGTGGGAACGAGAGAGAGAGAGAGTGGCACACACACATACACTGAGAATGAGGGAAAATTCTGTGTAAAACAACAACAATATTACGAACAATAATGCACAACAAACTGACAATAATAACGAACGCAACAACATTGTGCAGTAGTAGAAGAAGAAGAAGAACAACAACAACACAGGACGAGCTATGGAGCTACCACCAAGTGGACGCACCAAACAAATGAAAACTGAGAGCGTACAATGTACGGTGCAGACAAATGGATGGGTCGGTCGGTCGGTCGATTGGATGGTTGGTTGGTTGGTTGGATGGTTAAATTGAAGCAGGGTTGCCAGGTTGTTTGTGAGGGAAATGCAAACATCGATGTTCGAGTATTTTTGTATCAGTTATGGATTAATTCAATGCGAGAGAATGTTGCAAAGGACATTTTCTGAAAATAGTTAACGATTTTACAGCGTTCTTAGAATGCATTTTTAACTTTTTTCGTGTTTTAGAATTCAATGTCCTACACAAATATTAAAGTAATAAAGTTTTCAAATACTGTCTGAAACTGAATTGAAAGATATACAAACAGAAACAGAACAGAGGAATTTGAAAGCGACACATAGGGTCATCACAGGAAACTGTGCCATTTTGAATTCTTGCTATCAAATTTTAATGTAGTCGAATTATATCGAATATGATTGAATTTTGAATAAACCACAGCTGCTCTGTTGTACCTACTTTTTTACTTAAGGTGAGGTTCTTTCAAATTTTTTTGAAAAAAATCGTTTTTTTTCACATAAAGTGAAAGCTGTATGTCCGTGGAATATTTGTACGAAAGGAAAGGGCTACTACACCTTATAAATCGCCTTGTCCGCACACGTGTTTGTTTCTTCTACAGTGTTTTCCCCAGTTTTTTTCCCGGAGCTGCTATCTTTAAATTTCGTTTTTCTCGGAACCACGTTTTCCATCTGAATTTCAAGGATATCTCTTGATCTATTGTTCTAATTTCATTAATCAAAAGCATGTTTGAAAGGTGATCATTTTCTGTATGGCTTATACCTAAAACCAGCATAAGTTACTATTAAATTGTTATTTATAATTAAGGTTTAATAACAAAAAAAGTGGCAAAAAAAAATTTTTTTCGAGCGTTCACATTTCAGTCAATTTTTGGTCAAAAATCATTATAGTTAGGTATGAGCCATAGAAAATTTCATCTACTTTCATTTAAAAAAAACCTTTTTCATTTCAGATTACTACAAGAGGCTGTAGGCTTGAAATTCGGAGACGAGATTTTTCAGGCAGTGATCGACGAAAGCCGCCATTGTTCAGCCGCCATTTTGAATTTTGTGACAAAAAATATATCATATTATTGTATAATAAAATACCCATTCATCCGTCAAAACCGGATGTTTCTATGTTTTTTCATCATGCCACAAATCATTTCCAAACTTAGGCATTTTTTTGGCCAAATTTGAAAGAACCTCCCCTTAAATTTCCATAATTTTGGTTTTTTTTGTCCTTTTGCAGAGAAGTTGATAGCCACAAAGTTTGCAATGAATCCTTTTCTCCTCTTTAATCACATCTCGACGACAGTTTCATAAACTTTTCTTTCAATCATATTTTCACTATGAAATTATGTTTTTTTAATTTTTTTTTAATTTGCTCAGATTTCTAGGCCGCATTCTTCCTCCATACTGAAAGTGCAACTTTAGGTTCATTGGCAACTCTGCCCATGCAGACATCCTGAGCCAGCGTTCAGCTCTAAACGCACATTCGCTCGTCGTCAGTCAGAGTCGTCGAAACGTTTTCGTCTTCAACAAAAGAAAAGTATATATGTATATATAAATAAAAAAAATTAACATACAATCCGTTGTCTGCAATAGTAATAATCGCGACTTTTAATCAATAATAAATGTTAGTACAATTTTGTGCAAAAAATTTTTCCAAACATTAACTGCCAGCTAGAAAGAGTTTAAAAGTATCTTGCGATATTTTCATATAAACAAAATAAAACAAAAAAATAGAAAATCAATAAAACTGAAAACAAGCAAAACGCTGCGAAAAAAATTGAAAAATACGAAAGACGGAAGCAAATTCAAAGGACACTATTAACATATACATACAAACATACACACTCGTACACACCTGCGACAGGCGCACACACAACTAAGGAGTCAGCCAGAGGTGCACAAAGACGAACTGCGGCAGCAAAAGGAAACTTGCATATAAATTGTGGTAAGTGATTACTGTTGTTGTTGTAGTTTGTGTCTGCCAACAAGCGTTAAAGGAAATACCGTTTCCTTATTTTGCTATAGTAACTCCGCCATTTTGCGCCTCACGGGGATCTTTTCAGTTGTCCTAAGAAAAATTTGAATTTGTTTTTAACTATTCATAAAAGTTAATAACGGAGAAATTTTACATTTAAAAAAATTTTATTTTGTTTACAAATTAAAAAAATTTACTCTTTGAAAAATTAAAAAAATTTGCATAATATTTTTTACAGCAAAGTGTTTGTCATTTGTTAATTTTTCTGATTTTTTAAGCATAGCAATTTTTTGCACGCAACTTAAGTTTAGTCAGGCATTGCCAGTTGAGTTGCCATCAACGACAGTGGCTGTCGCTTATTTTCGTACGCAGTCACACTTTTGTGATTTTTCTGCACCAAAACAACAACTACAACAAACCTTATTCAAATGCATAAAAACATGAAAGAGCAAATAGTGGAAATTGTAGCAATGGAATTGAAAATTCTTTTGAGCGTTGCTAAAATATTCTTTTGTTGGGTTCGGGAGCGTTGCTGGTGCCACTGTTGTCTGTCGCTGGGCCGCGGTCGACGGTGTTGGGTTGGTGCGTGTGCACGCACCAGGGGGAAACGACACCAGCGAGCAGGAAATGAAATTTTAATTAGCAAACTTTCAACCACATATATTCTACAATATTTTCAAAAAAAACGTTTTATTTGTATTTTTATAATTTTTTTTTTGTGGGCACTGCACTCTTTGTCTCGCAATGGTTGAGTTGGTTTCAACGGTTTGGCGGCGTTTTTTACTGTGCAAAGTGGCTTTGAAAATATAACAAACATTATTTGTATATGTTTAATTGTTGTTTAGAAATTTTAAATTACATTTGGAATTCGTGTAGAAAAGTATTGAGACCTGAAAAAATTTTGTAATAGCAAAGATGAATTTTGAAAACATTGCTTAGGAAATAAACGAAAGTTAGATCAAGTTTATTTAATTTTTGCTGCACTTCACAATAATGAGTTAGGCTTTCTTGAGAACCAAACGGGTTAACATAAGGCATTTTCAAACTATTGTAAAATATGGGTCAATTATTTCAAACGATAAGGTTGATCCTAGGCGGAGCCCACTTGGGCTGTAAAAGCCCATTGTGATATCACAACCAATCGAACTTAAGTCATCTGTCGGCCAGTAATTTCTGTAAAAGCTGTAGAAATGAAGAAAAGGTAGAAACTGTAACACTTCTTTAACCCTGGAGTCAAGATTTCTGACAGATCTGGCTAGTGCGGTTGAAATCTCTGATCTGCTTTTCTTCATTACGACATAGAACCGGATTGAGAATGTCAGTTTCTACAGAAAGCTTCAGCTTCTGAAAAGCATAAAAGGGATACACAGTGGGCCATTTCGGTCTATGAGTGGAGGTGTGGTCTGTGCCGCATACACTCTTCCCTACCCAACGTAACCTAAGTCTGCTCACTTATTGGACCAGTTTGAGCTCATTAAATCCTTAAGCTGATAAATTTTCTGGGATTGAAATAAATATTTATAAATAAATAAATAAAATAAATAAAATAAATAAAATAAATAAAATAAATAAAATAAATAAAATAAATAAAATAAATAAAATAAATATAATAAATAAAATAAATAAAATAAATAAAATAAATAAAATAAATAAAATAAATAAAATAAATAAAATAATAAATAAATAAATATTTTCCTACCCGTTCAATTTTTTCAATCAAAATAAATCCAGCTGCAAGAAAATTATCATAAATAAATAGTTAATTATAATTAATTATAATTATATAATTAACTATTATAATAAATAGTTAATAGTTAATAGTTAGTTATAATAAATAGTTAATTATAATTAATTATAATTATAATAGTTAATTATAATTAATTATAATTAACTATTTAAATATAATTAATTATAATAGTTAATTATAATTAATTATAATTATAATAGTTAATTATAATTAATTATAATTAACTATTTATTTCTACTCGATTTTCTATCTATTTCGGCTGACCGATGTTGAGATTTCGTTGTCTTCAAATTGCGGAGGCGGAAATTACTCATTTATAATCATAAACATTTCGTGCTTCAAAAACAGGCTACTGAAAAGGTCTGAACGTGCTTCGGTGCCATTTTCTGTTAGGGTTCCTATTGCAAAATAAGTCTTAGCGCTCGACTGCATGAAAAGTGCACGGTGGCATCATGTGATCGAAATCAGTGTCACTGCTTTGTCTCAGACCTTAACTGCACATAAACTGCAGTGCTGGCCTTCTCTTCTCGATACTTTTGCTTTGTATTCATGTAGCACCACACATTCATACAATTATGGCAATTTGTGAGTTTTAGCTCAGCGCCAAGTGCCTCGAAATTTCCACGGAAACGTGTCCAACTGTTCAGAATATCAAACAGATAACGAAGTCTGGAATAATTGGAGCATGATGTGCCATGTGTGGGGCCTTGGTGCAGCTTTTCATTTTCCAAAATTGATAAGAACGCATCAGAAAGCGTTAATTTGTGCCGCACGCCTTGTTCACGTGCGGCAAATGTTTGTTTCTCGTGCACATTCGAACCAGCTAAAATGTCAGCATGTTTGTATTCGTTTTCCCCTTTTAAAATTTAACAGCCAAACGAGTTGAGTTTACACAATTTGGGTGTGTTGGCAATAGCCAGAAAAAAAAATCACAATTATTATATAACAACAACAACCACAACATTGTGTAAGGGAAAGCAACAACAATGCAGAAAAAACATTATTGTAAAAAAATATACTTTTGCACTTCAACATTTAGCGATCGCATTGGATGCACCTGTAAGCGTGCAAAATGTCATAATCGATTTTGGCTAAATGTGAGATGTCAACTGCAATCGCAGCAAAAGTTCAAAATTAACATTTTTATTAGTAATGGCAGCAGTTGGCGGCGATTTGGTTGATGCAACAGCCATTTCGTGGAGAGAAGCCTTGAAAATCGACGCAATCTGCAAAGCTTTGCACACTGCAGTCGTAAGCACGGAGTTCCATGAATATGACTGCAGCTGTTGTGAGTTGTTCAACTTTTAATTAACAAACTTTGTTCGCCACAAACAGTATACAACCAATTCTGCCAATTGCTCAAAACCACTCAACACGCTCGACATTCAACGCTTTAATGGTTGGTTGCCGCCTTAGCTGAGCTGAGGGTTGTGGCCAAGGCACGTTTTGATCCAGTGACGCAAAAAATTCTATAAAAAAAAGTTATAAAAAAAGAAAGAATTAAAAAAATCAATAATCAAAAATAAAAATTCAATTTAGAAGAACCAGAGCGTGACTCTGTTATGGGTTACATAATATGCTGAGAAACAAAAAGAGATGAGCTGGTGGATGAACTAGCTAAGAGGGGTTCGGAAATGAACTTTTGTGGTCCTGAGCCTAGGATTGTGCCGACCTTGGAACCATTCTTATATGTTTTAACACATTCTCATCAGTTGGGGAACGTTTTATCTAAACTATAGGACAGATGTTTTTTGAATAAATATTTGATTTGAAGACGATTTGTGTATATTCCTTAATTCTATTGGCCGACGAACTTAGCTGGAAGAAGCCTAATATCTCAAAGACGCTTTTAAGGTTAAACATTTGAGCGGCCGATGGTAGGTTCTTAGTCTAAATCGAGACCAATCCACTTTAGGTAGTCAAGTCAAGTAGGTTCTTAGTCTAAATCTAAACCATTAAAACCAGTCAGCAAGCGAACCAAAAATTCGGAACTATGGGTTAACTAGCACACCTGCCAATTGTTTGCAAGCGCCATCGTTGAAGTTGGTCTGCACGACAGTAATTAAATTCACACAAACTTATTACGCATTACAAATTTTCACATAATTAACGCTGCAGCGAAAAACCACTCCTTGGAGTGGCCTTGCCTTGCCTTGCCTGGCGTTGTGTTGCATGACAGCCAATCCAGCCAGCCAGCCAGTCAGCTGGTCAGCCGAGCAGCCGTCACTGCACGCTGCTCATTCATGCTCAGGTTTGAGTCAATTAATTTCAGTCGACTCTGCCATTTCATATTTCTTGCTTTGCATTGAATTTTGTGCTGTTTTTGTTCTTGTTGCGTATGGTTGTTATTGTTGTTATTGCAATGCAGCGGGCATTTAAAATTTATTGTTGCACATTCATTATGTTTGCACGTCTCGAGCGAGAGAAAATGCCATAAACATGTAGAAAAAAAATGTGCAGTGTAATTTTCACCTGTTAACACGTTGTTGTTGTGCTTGTGTAGGAATTTTGCAGTGTTTTACATAAATTAAAGCTCCACTTTGCCTGAGCTATGCAACCAGAGCAGTGCTGCAGTGCAGTGGGAAAATTTGTTGGTTAAGACATTTTACACTTGTGTGCAATTTAATGTGCTGACAGCTTATTTACCACTAATGACACACTTTGCATTTCATATTTAATGCTTTCGGCACCTTTCAAACTAATGTCCCACGTTTGCGATTCCTTATAACACTTTGCATGACATTGCTTCAAATAAAGAAATTCTTTGCTCCAAAAAAATTTGCATAAGCAAATAGCTGAAATCTGTGTGTACTTTCATTCGCCGCTCTGTCAGTGTGACCTTAGAAACATTGCTCGTTGTCATCGTCGTCTGCTTCCCCGTTCCCGTCGTTGTATTTGTCCTTCCAACGCTTGCTCAAGCTCAAGTAAGCTCATTGTCAAGGATGCTGAGCTTGAGGGTTCGCGTTCGCGTGTATCTGTGTGAGAGCGTGTGAAGTTTCATGCCCGGCCAAAGCAAAACCCCACCACCCACCACCTCCTACCCCGTTATCGATTCGAATGTGACCTTAGAAAATGTCATTTCTCCCTCGTGACGCTCTCGACGGTATTTAATACATATATTTGCGGTTTTTGTCTCATTGCAACAACAACAACAGCAACAAACTGTTAGTGACATTCAAATGTGTTGTAAGATATCTATAAATAGTTGAAAGAATTGAGAAAAATTTCACTAGCAAAATTTTCACTTGCAAAAACGTTTTGTGAATAGTGCTCAATTGAATTAAATACATTTACATACATTTTGCTGAATACTTGTTTTTTATTTCAATTGTTTTATTATTTTTTTATTTATTTCATTTATTTATTTTTTTATTTATTTATTTTACTTGATAAATCAAATTATTATTTCCTTTTTTTGTCTTTATTATATTTAATTTGTTTATTTTATTTTATTTTTTTTAATTATAATTATTTATATTATTTATTTATTTCATTTATTATTTATTATTATTTATTTCATTTTTTATTTATTTTATTATAGTTTCTTTTATTTTAGTTTAGTTTAGTTGAGTTTATTTTATTGTATTTTATTTTATTTTATTTTATTTTATTTTATTTTATTTTATTTTATTTTATTTTATTTTATTTTATTTTATTTTATTTTATTTTATTTTATTTTATTTTATTTTATTTTATTTTATTTTATTTTATTTTATTTTATTTTATTTTATTTTATTTTATTTTATTTTATTTCATTTTTTGTTATTTAATATTATTTTATTCTATTGTATTCTATTTTAGTTTATATTATTTTATTTTATTTTATTTTGTTTTATTTTATATTATTTTATTTTATTTTATTTTATTTTATTTTATTTTATTTTATTTTATTTTATTTTATTTTATTTTATTTTATTTTATTTTATTTTATTTTATTTTATTTTATTTTATGTTATTTTGTTTTATTTATATTATTTTATTTTATTTTATTTTATTTTATTTTATTTTATTTTATTTTATTTTATTTTATTTTATTTTATTTTATTTTATTTTATTTCTTTTATTTGTTGTATGAATTCTATTTACTTAATTTTTTCTTTATTTTGTATATTTTATTATATAAAAATAATAAAATATATCGATTTTATTGTTTTTTATTACATATTTGGTTTTTTTTAACTTATTTCAAAATGTTTTCTTTAATTTCTTATGTGGTTTATATATATTCGTATATTATTTATTTGTATCTTTATTATTTTTTAATTATTAAGTTATTTAATTTGATTTATTTGATTCATTTTATATCTTATATATTTATTATTATCTCCGTTATTTATTTTAAAATGTTTCAAAGAGAAAAATGCTTTCATTTTCCCCCTTTTTTCATTGCCTTCTAAATTTAGTATTTCCTTTTGCTGACATTCTCTGCATTCCCGATGTGCTAAAAACTTTATGTGGGCCAAAATTTCATCAAATATTTTCACATCGTAACCGATTTGGGTATATTTGCATTAAATATTTTTAGTTTTGTGCACTTTGGCGGCGTATTTCCTGAGGTAAAATACATATTTTCACAATATTTGCAGCTGATGTTTGGCATTTGTTTGCGTCAAGTTTGTTGTTGGCTCAAGTTCAAAAATATTTTTTTATATTAATGAAATTTCGCAATTCTTAAGGTACGAAAAATCCTATGACTGGTGTGGGGGGAAATAAAATTTGTTAATATTAAAGCTCATCAAAAGCTTTTACACGTACAAAAGGGAACAATTAATAAAATAAATCATAAAATGGAATTAAACGTGACAACATGCAAACGTTTGCCATCATGTGATAATTATGAATATTGCTGACGCACTAAAATGTTTGTGCCAATTTGGATTTGATTGACATAAAGTTTACGTAAAGAAATGTTTGTGTTTTACCAAAACATTTATAGAAATTAAAAGAGAAAGTAAGATTATTTTTTAAAGGTTTTTTTGGGTGGTTTTTAAAGACTTATTTCTACTATTAAATATATCTTTGGTTGCTTTACTTTTACTTGCATTGTGCTGTTTTTTAAGGAACCTAAGTGAAAACGTTTGTCAAGTTTGCTTATTGCGCTGAATTGCGCAATATTTCTGTATTTCATAATAAACTGAAATACTAAACGTTTTGTACATTAAGCGTCTGCTGCAGCTGATTTCATTAGATACACGAGTGTTTCAAGCAATATTAACGGAATTAGTTGTACTCAGCATTTGACTATTTTTTCAACTATTTTAAATTTTCACCATTTTCAATGCAGAAATTTGTTTTAAATCAAAAAGATACGAGATACTGAATAGACGCACACAATTAAATTGTTTTTAGTGCTTTTCACAAATATTTATGCCCAAATGTAGGGTGTAGAAGCCCAGAGTTTTGTATCAAAATAAGCAGAAAAAAAAGTTGTTAAAACAATTGAAATCCACAAACTTCGTCTTACTTTGTTGCTTTTGTTTTGTTGCAAATCTTATTGACAAAGGTCTGACGTGCGTCTGTCGTAGGTAGACTGCCAAAAGAAGCAGACCAAAGGAAAACAAAAAGAAAGAGACCAAAACCACTCGACTTTATATAATGCAAAGAAATCATGATTCATGCATCAAGTGGCAACACGGGTTAACCTGCTCAGCGATCGCCAGCCGAGCGAGTGGCCAATGTAAAGTCGGGAACAAGTGCGGCCAGCGTCGGCCAGTGTGTGTGGAGTGGAGCTACCAATTCGCGGGGCCAAAGCATAAACGTGGCACCGACCAGCGACCAGAACAACACCCAGCAAGAGCCCACAACACACAGGCAGACTTGGTCAAGTTTAAGAACACAGCAAAGACAATAAATAAAATCGAAACACGCCAAGTAAAACTGGAATGAAATGAGACTGCAAAAAATGGTAAACATGAACAGCTGATGCTGCTGGCGATACGCTACGCAAAGGCGTGCAAATCGCTGCTCGACCGGCCAGCAGCCAACGTCTGCGCCATGTACGACCGCTGATTGTAGATACATATGCGAGCGCAAGTAAATAAGTGCGGCCGACATGGGCTGATCAGTGCGTTGTGCCAAAAACAAAAACAAATGAGAAAGAAGATGAAGAAGCATAACGAACGAGATCTTTTCGCAGGTATTTCATATGATAGCAGCTGATGCAATATTGCGAAATTTTTACTCCACAGTGGAAATTGTGAAATTTGCCACTTAATTGCGTTGGCATTTTCTGATTAACTCGAGGGTTCGCAACCAACTTGGCTGATTTCATATAGCAAATACATGGATTGAGAAGTCTCGATGACAATAAACGTTAGCCATGGCCGAGCTAGCAATACAAAGCGCCAAAGTGATCCATGGAAATGGCTCGAAGCGGCAAAGACAGCAACGGCAATGCAGCGATGCCAACTATTGCAATTGGCCTCCTGGAAAAAAGGAAGTGTGGTGCGCACATAGAGAGATTTGTATTTCCGTTCGTCTTCTATATAGTACATATATGTAATATATGTACAAATGTTGCACTTTGGACTTTGATTAGTAGTGCAGTAAGTAGAAAGAGTGATTGCGAGCAAAGCTTATTGGTTCACTGGTGCCTTTGAACACTGCACTGGATTCATTTTCAATAATGTGCTTTAACAACCTCCAGAAGTGGGCATGACTGCTATAGAAAAGTATTATATATAAATTTATTATCATTATCACTGTGAGCCGAGCCTTGGCGCTGTTCGAACTCTAGAAGCATGAGAGATATTAGAATAAAATGTGGTCTGCATTATTCTCAGACTTTAACTAAGAATTCATGGAAAAGAATGGTTTGCACAATTAACTCATAACTGCCACATAAATAAATTTTAAACTATGAACTAACTAAATGTTCCTTGTGAAATTTCAAAATATCTCCATCTCAATTTTCTTAGAAGTCAAATTTGTTTAATATGTACCGTGCCAATCGGTCGTCTTAGACCGACCAAAGCACTCTTACTTGCTTAGTGTACTTGGTGGCTGTTTGCCGTTTTTCCTCTTGTCCATAGAAACCGGACAGACAGAATTGGCATCCTTTGTTCTCAAACGTGGTGCGATGACTTGGCTATGTCTCCATTGTAAGTTGCCTTATAAGGCCATGTCGAACGAATAGTACGACTGACTATTGCGCACTGCTGTTTGTGTAGGGTTGGAAAGGAGGCAAAAAGTTGCATTGTTATTTTCAGAATTGGATCTTAACTGCAATGTTCGAATGTAACAAGTCAACGTCTATTTATGTTAACTGCCAAGAATACAAACGAAATATCGATAAAGAATATCTAGTCGATCTATAGGGAACTCAAGCTAAGCCAGCTAGTGGTTTTTATTACGTAGGATTTAAAGAGAATTGAGTTAAACCAGCCAGTGGGGTTTGCTCTAAAGAATTGAAAATAAAATAAATTTATGTGACGAAAAAAACGATGTAACCATAGATCGAGCTTTGTATCAAAAATGATACATTTGGTTTTTTGTTTTATTATAACTTTTTTCAGGATATAATTAATTTAACCATTCTTTGTGGCTTTGTTGTGTTGGGATTATGCTTGTTTAAACCATCTTTCAAAATTGAAAAGTTTATAATTCTCTCCTTTGTATACATAGGATAGGATTCCTTAATTTTTTTGAAGCTCGATCTACGGTTAAAAACGAAAATTGATTTATAACTATACTAGTATATGGTTTTCACCATAGAGAGAACAATGCTTTTGGAAACTTATTCAGAAAACCAAATCTTGTATACCACAACTTTCGATCTATAAAAACTGATCCTTTTAATTTGATCTGGCAAATATAAAAGTTCAATATTTAATTTCTTTATTGAAAAACTTCACGAAAACAAAATATGTACTAACGAATGCCTTTTTTTCGTGTTCACTCCTCTCTGGAGCAAAGGGCCTCCACAAGACTTTTCCATCTTACACGATTCTGGGCTGTCTTTTTTGGATCTAAACTTACTGAAACATTCTAATAATTTTGAAAATAAAATCAGCAGATAAGACGCTGTTCGATAACTGGGTGAAAACTCCGAAAATAAAAATCCTACACAAAAAATCATTTCCCTAATTTCCAAGCAGAGTACAGAGCTCAGTTTGCTTTAAGAAATATCCATAAAAACCACCTGGACTGTCAATTTTCAGTGATGGTTCATGAGGTTAATTGATGATCGTGAGAAGGCAAAACTGGAGCAGGAATTCTATGCGTTTAAACAGCTTTGGCATTATCCATTAGGATGAACTGCTTTCTGGGAATGAAAATAATCTCTTTCCAATCATGGCAGTCTTGTCTTTACTATGGTTTCTTTAGAATTTTTATTGAATATCTTAGGCTATTTTCATATTAATAATTTCAGCAATTGAGGCTCGACGAGGCTGAGGTCGATAGGAATTTGTTTGCTTTATATCTGTATATAATTTTCTGATTGTTATTATATTTTTGGATTCTTAAACAATTTTTCTCCATTCAAAAACTGAACTGCTTCGTCGGTTTTCTCATGTCGCTTGTTTAGTTTTATCTCAAAAAACAGCTGATTTCTTACAGAATTCTACAGCTATGATTACAGCCAAAACGTATACGAACTGGGCCTGTGCCGACGTCAGTGTTGCAAGTTGAAACCGTTTATTGTTCAAGTTTTGTGAATTGTTTCGTTAGTTGTTTTCTGCTTGCTGTCGTAGGTTCTTGCGATCTTTTTTATCGTTTTCACGTGCTGACAGTTTAAGTTGCGCAGTGCAGACACAATTAACCCTTAGATGCGCATTGTTGCTTTAAAAATGCCCGCTTGGTAAATTTCATAACTAGTTAACTTAAAGAGTCTAAAGTTCTTTCATTCAAAGTTCTGCTAAACGTTTGAATAAGAAAAATCTCTTCTTTTCATTATTGATATAAAATTCGTGCTTTTTAAAAATCTGCGTTCTTGAGCATTTCTTGATTATTCCTACTTATTAACAGCTAAGCAATCAATAACAAATTGTTTTTACATTTACCTTACTTTAGTGTTTTACTTCTACCATTGTACTAAGTTCAATTTTTGAGCACCCAAGAGTTAAAAGTTATTGCATTGCTTTTGTCATCGGTGCCTTGTCGGTTATGTCTTTGGCTGACAAAGTGGAAATTTAATCCTGCATGCAAATTGCGCTACTCGCAAATGACAGACGGAAGCAATTTAGCATGGCATATGGTCAGCTGGTATGCCGTCAACTACGCAAATCTACACAGTGAATAATTTAACTATTCGCACGAAGCCTAATCGCTGCATTTGGCTTAAAGCAGACTTACAGGGAAACGTATTGCAACGGTAATGTGAGCTAAAAGGTAGTGAATGTCGATAGTGGAATAACATATATGAAATATTTGTACAAGATTTTTTGCTGCTGGCTATTCTATTCTATTAATTTTTGTACACAAAAGCCGAGTTTATCCGAGATTTGCCAGAGCTAAGCGGACTAAAGTTGCTGTCTTTGTGCGGCAGGTAAGTGCGCCGAAGTGCAAAGCAACAAAGGTAATCACTAAATTATAATAAGTCTCAGCTTACACATAAGCATGAAGATATGTATGTATATGTATGTATATATATCTATTGTCATGTACTTTGTACACAATACATTTTCAGTAATCGCTGGCGCCTGAAATCAGTCAGCCAGGTCTTTGTTTCCGACAGCACTTAACTGAAGAACTGTGTACAATTTTGCTTTTGTGTAAACCAAGTCTTGATTTCTGTTGACAATTAAGTGACAAACAGTTTGATACATCTCGAATTATTTCTAAAAAGCGCTTAAAACCTTTAACATGGTGTTGTTGTATGCTTGGGTACAGAGACGCAGAAAGGACTTCATTGGGTGAAAGTTTCGTACCCAACTTTGGAACCCACTACCATTAGAAACCATATTTGGTTCCCACAATTTTAAAAGCAAACAGTTAGGGATTTGAAACCTTTAAAAGTTCCCCTGGCGTGCATCATTGCTGAAGTATATCATTCAATAAGCGATTAGGAACTACAGGGTTGAACAATGATTTGATCTACTAAAGTCGAAATTCAATAGAGGAAATGTCTATGGAAATTTCAGTATCATTAAAATGTTTTGCATGTATGATAAAAGCAAGAAATACTGTACAAGTTTTTGAAGTGCGCTTGGGTCAAGATTTTATTCGCAATTAAGTTTCTTCTAAGATTATAGACAATGTTAAAACTTCTTAGAAAAAAAATCCTTTTTTTTGTTTTAATTACCAAGTAAACTATTCCGCTTTGATCTGCGCCCACAATGTGGCTGCAGCTGCACCTTTCGCCTTGTCTACTTAAAACTGAAAGGAACAAACTCAGGGCTTAACTTTTTCTCTTCTAAGAATTTCTGCCTTTTTCAATAAACTAAAACAATTGTTTTCCTCTTTTTTCCCACTCTTGCGTTGTTTTATTTTTGGTTTTAATATCGAAAAGTGTTTACAGTAATTTGATTTATGATGTAAACAACACGGGTGGGCAGCATTTGGTGGCAACAAAAGTCGCTCGACTTGACAGCCATGAATGTTTGATTGGTGTCATTTGCTGCTAGTTGGGCTGTGCACCACTTAGTGGCAACCGCCGAGCGGCTGAGCGACTGGGCGGAGGCAGAAGCATAGCTAAATTGCGCAATTAAACTGTAATCTTGCTGACGTCAGAGTTAATGTCGTTTTTGGTTTCTGGTTTGCGTTCGACAGTGCACTTTGCTTTTGCCCAAATGTGGAACGCATTAACATATTTCATGCTTGAATAATTTATGTATTTAAATGTGATTTACTGCGGAGCTATGGTTTAGAAAATGTGAAAAAGAATTTTCTACTCAGATAGAACATCGAACACGGGATCAAACAAATTAACGATGTTTTGTGTGGTTAGCGTGTCTCGTCTTGGGACTGAAGGATAAATACGAGTTGTCTAGAATGAGTTAGTCCAGGTTACGTAGGGATATGTCGAAGGTCTTAATAGTCCACTGTCAATTACTCCATCTCTCCGAAGCAGAAATCCAACAGCCTTGCACCGATGTGTTTTTGTTTTTTGTTTTGGCTCGAACAAACGCGCAGGGGATGACCCCTATTAATACGAGGCATTGTGAACCAGTTTGACCTTTTCATGAGCCATAAACGCTTTGAAAGTTCAACGGCAATTGCGTTTGTCTGACTTATTAGAAACCTTGAACGCAGAGCAATGTTCCCATCTGCTTTTTATCAATGCAATTCTTGCAGATATCGATTATATTTTCTAAGCTGAAAAAACATTTAGAGAACACTTCCAATCGAAATGTTAAAAAAAAGACATGCTAGTTCTGTCTTCAGTTCCACACAGTTTGAATGGTCTTCGACAAAACTTGAACAAAGCGATGCTATCTTTTCGGCATAAAAATGGACTTCTTTGGCAAGAAAAACCATTAGCAGTCTAAAAGGTTGTTAAAAAGACGCACGCTGAACAAATATAACCTTAAAGAAATCTTATATTACCTTAGAATTTTGGACTTCATAAC
The DNA here is from genome assembly GCA_963971225.1 of Melieria omissa. Lineage (NCBI taxonomy): Eukaryota > Metazoa > Arthropoda > Insecta > Diptera > Ulidiidae > Melieria > Melieria omissa. The sequence continues at coordinate 125,939,392 of OZ020268.1, read as the reverse complement.
AGAATTCCTTGGCCACCGAGTAAACTTAGGAACCGAACGACAAACTAACCTCAACTAACGTCTAAATACCAGATAATTTTAAACAATTTTATACAGATTGGGGTTTTGTAAATATGTGTTGTATGGTTTCTTGTTGATTTTCATGAATAATCTGTGGGCAATTCCCGATATTAGAGAAGCACTTAAAATAAATGCCATAAAATTGATTTATCGCACAACCAGGAATTTGATTTATAATTATTTTTGTGTGCTCTTCATTCAGTCTAAATAGATTTTCATAAAATTGCAGCCAGTTTAAATATCAAAAACTATTCAATTACTTGCACATAAATCCTCTCAGCTTTCAGTTAATCTATCACAAAAACAAACAACAACAAAAGAGTAAAACTTTGTCACATTACCGCCACAGGAAAATTGCCATTCGAGCGCTCACATTTCACTTTAGGGACCAAGCGATCACATTTACTTTGCCAACATTACGCAATGTCACGACACGTTTCGGGCCCAACTGGCAGCCTTGAATGCTGCACTTGTAAAGAAAATACTGAACAAAAAACAACACTGAAATTTTATTACCATTACCGCAGACTAATATCGGCAGAACACGTAACGACACGCGAATAAAAACAATGTTAATGAATATAAAAATGACACATTAGACAAAGTTTTTGTGGCGCCTCCGGCTGCCCTATGAAATTGTTGCCATTGGCGTTTGACGTCAGCAAGTGCGCAGCTTTGGAAAATGCTTTTTGAAAACAAATGGTTAGATGAAGTCAAATATATTGACGACTGATTCTTCCCAGTCCTCGTTAAAGTTTTGTACCCTTTAATAAAATTGTAGCCCCATTTCTCCACCCACCTGCGAGTGCATATCCACTTGTAGGTATTGCATTTGTGCATGCATTACATATGTACATATATGTATGTACACATACGTTCAATTGCTTACAATAAATCACCCTATTTCAAGTGCGGCAGCCATCCGTCATCGCACAGCATTTTCCCCAGTGTCCCATGTCCCGTTTTACGCATTTTTGCTGCTCTTACAGTCTTTGTCTATCGATCCTAGGGATACAATTCCTCTGACGTTTGGGCGCGTAAGACGTCTGCATTTGTTTGGCTGTTCAAGTAAAGTCGTCTTGTGTGTGGGTATCTGCACACTTGTGGCGCAGAAAAATGCTTTTGCGTTGCGTATTGGGTCATTGACACAACAACGAGCAGGCACCTCCCCCTCCCACCACTGCTCCACAAATTTTTGTACGCCATGACGCGGTGTTTTGCCATTCGCGGAGACCGCAACGGAGCTCCCGGTTTTTTTTAGCTACAATTGCCGGGAATTCGAAAGCAGTGAGTGCAAGTCATTGCATGATTTTCAGCCGAGGAACACTTTTGCGAAAGAAAAAAAGGTTGAAAAGTTAATGGCGGATGACTCGAAAAAACTGGATGAAGCAGATCTTTGAGAGGGAATTTTCATGTCTAAAAGGAGCAGAACTTTAACTAATGTTTAGCTACTTTAACTAATGTTTCCGGGTCGAGGGTAGGGAGTGGACAAGAAGAGACTTAAATTCTTTGAAGATTTAAATGGTTTTACACTTTCTTTGTTCTTAATTTCTTGGTTCTTTTGATAATATTTTGAACAAAGTTTATATGCAACTTTTCACTCGAAACTTACACATTGATAAACTCACAATCTCTCAATCAATCTCAATCTCTCAATCTCAACCTTAGTTTAGTCAACAACCCTTGAAATCAGTTGAATAAATAAATTTACTATCTCAGAAATATTTTACTATCTTACTGATATCTTTTCTGAAAAGGTGCATTTTGCATGGTTGACGGCTTAAAACTGGTATATTAAAAAGTAATTTCATTGGGGGAAAGAACTTAACAGAGGTTGATCCAATCTTTGATTCATCTGGGAGCAACTTGCGAGCAGGAGAAGTCCATTACAAAGAACATTCATTCCCTTGGGGGCTGAAGAAAGATGCTAAGCATGCATACAGATACAAATAGGTGCGAGAAACTGTTAAGAACTTTTGAAAAACTTTTGTAAGATAATATTAAGCTGACCGCGACATCTAACTTCACCTTCTAAATGTTCTGGTTCACCCATTTTCACACCAAATCTTTCAAAATTAGGAGTTCGAGCGTCCTGGTGAATAAAACAATTAGGAACCGATTTAAAAAATAAATTATGATAATAATTTTTTTTTCAATTTCCTTAAAATTGTGTAAAATACATTTTTATAGTTGTTATAAAATACATAAAATTTAGTTGAATAAAAACACTAAATTCTCATAAAAAAACGGTTGAATTATATAATATTTGGAATAATGAATATAAATAATAAATAAATAAATATTAATTTAAATAATTAAATAAAAAAATGAAAATGAAAAAATACAAAATTAAATAAATAGAGAAATAAATCGTGAAATGACAAATATTTCATTAAATAATAAAATAAAAAAATAAAAAAAATTAAGTTAAAAATAAAAATTTTATGATAAAAAATAAAAAAATTGAATAATAAATAAATAATAAACAACAATTTTTGATTTTTTCATTATTTTTAGAAACATAAGTTGAATTTTTTACTTTGGTTTTGTATAATAGATTTAGTTCAAATTTTTTTTATTTATTTCTGTACGAAAATATTGGAGAAACTAAAACTTCAATCTGTATAATTTATTTAACTTTTATTTCCTTTTATTTGATTAATTTTATTAAAAATTAAAAATATAACAATAATCTGAATCTTTGTATAGTTTTTTTTGGTTTTAATTTAAATCTTTATTTAATTAACTGTACATTTTTTATGAAAAATGTTTTAAAACCCTTGAATCATTATTTCAATACATAATTGGTTTTTTTTTATTTTTTTCTAACTTTTTTATTTCTCTAGTAAAAATGTTAGGAAAACTGAAACTTACATTTCTATAATTTATAATGTTTTTTTAATTTAACTTATTTTATTTCTATATGAAAAAAGTTGAATCAAATATACGTGTAATTTATTTGTTTAGTGTTTTTATTTTTATTTAATTTATTTTATTGTATTTCTCTATGAAAATATTAAAACAAACTAAAACTTGAATTTTTTTTAATTTCTATTTAGAATAAAATTAATTCTTCATGAAAAATATAAAAAAAATGTTAAACAAGTATTTTTATAATTTACTTGGTTTTTATTTTTTATTTTTATTTATTTTATTTCTCTAAGAAAAACATGAAAAACTCTGAATCAAGCATTTTTATAATTTATTTGCTTTTTTTGATTTATTTTATTTCTCTATGAAAAATATTAGAAAAACTTGAATTTGTATAATTTATTAATTTGTTAGTTTTATTTCATTACTTTCATTTATTTATAAAAAACATTGAAAACACCAAAACTTGAATTAACTAAAAACATGGAAAGAAAAATAAAATCACATAACAATCGCAAGGAACAAAAAGTGGCATTGGAATGGAGAAATAAGGGTGGATGAAATTCGTTGCCCAGCAGTGAGTACGAATGACCCCGGAAGTAAAAGTTCCTACAATAATAATGTGAAGCAAAAACAAAAAAGGAAGCAATGCCAAAACAGGATGGCGTTATACGTTATACGAAACGAGCAGGATTTGTTTGTAAACAAATGCGGAGCAGAGAGGCTGCGACTGGAGCGCAGTCACGGAAAACCATTGGAAAAGCGACGGGCGGCAAAATGTCCATTCACAAACCATACGAAAACGGGGGAAATTTGGCGTTTGCGCGTTATTGGGGAAATGAATCAGAGAGAGTGAATCGGAGACCGAGCGCGAGAGAGCGAGCAAATGAACTCGTTTTGATATAAACAGAAAGGAAAAAATGAACCAAGTTTGTTTGTAAACAATGACAAACACTGGTGTTCCACTGTATGGTGTATGTGCGTATGTGTATGTGTGGGTGAGTGGTCTTTGCAACACACACATTGCTCTCGGCCCCCTCACACTCTTGCTGTATCTTTTACTTGACGCTGTTAATTTATGCAGCGCAAAGTATTCTCTCTCCTCTTTTTCATAGTATTCCAGATTTCTGTTGTCCTGTCGTTGTTTTAAGCGTCAGGAGCTAAAAATGAATTCATGCTAAGATTTGCTGAATGCCAGCGAACAACGCGGCCCACTGGCTCGTCGCTGTGCAACAGCAGAGGCACCGATATCCTTTCGCTGCATTTATAAATAATTATTCGGTGTGCTGCAGCTAAGCGGGTGTTGTTGTTGTATCGAGCTGCAAACACAGTGTGTGGTTCCGAATGACATACAACGCGTCGTTGTGACCCCCCGCTGTGTGAGCCTTGACAGTACAAGGATGCAGCGTCTATGTGTGTGTGTACTTTTGTATGTGTGTTAATATGTTTACAAGTATGTATGCCTTTGTTAATGTGAGTTATGCACATAAATATTATTGATTTAATCACACTTGCTGCACGAAATGCTGAATGGCCATCACCACTTTGAAAAAATCAAATTTCTATTAATAACACAGAAAAGAGGGTGAAATATTTGCATATTTGAATGAATTTAAGTTATGTAATAATTGTAAAAAAATTAATGAAAACATGAATTTAAGAAAGCGCGTTTCGATTTAAATTTAAAGTTTAAATTTTGTAGAACATTGGTTAGTAGTAGTTTCAACTATTTCAGCTGTTTTAATGAACATTTTGTTAATTTTAAAAATATTTTCATTTCTTTACAGAAACCACAATTTGGAGCTGTTTAAAGGTAAGTTCAGTTAGTTACTGAAACTTGTGCGCAAATCTGCTTACCATATATAAATATAAATGTGTATGTTTTCGCGCATATCGGTTACCCAAAGTGCTTATAACTATTACCCACATCACATTAGACTTTGTCACGCTAATGCAAATTATAGGAAACCGCACACGACGCTCTACCGACTCATGCTTGCATGAGTACACTCAAGAGCAAAATTGTAGCTGGTCTTTTGACAATGGCACCAAAACGACTACATCTGTCAAAATATAGATTAACAATTTTCCAATGGAAGCGAGTATTTTGACCACTACACGATTAGACGACTTCCGACCACAGTTGTGGTTGTCGCAAACCTTATGCCCTGAACACATTGAAGAAGGTAGCGAAATTATTGCTTCTGTTAAAAGACGGGCCAAACCTAGGATTGTTTTATGTCGCACAGTACAACCTACAGTAATGCCCAACATAATTTGATTTTGTTGCATATGAAATAGAAATGGTTCTAAGGTTGGCCACAGCGACCACTGTGGTCGGTGTTCGTGTAGTCATCAAAATGATTGTCTCCAAAACTAGAAAGACTCTATTTTCTGTTGAGGCGCACAAAATTATGGTTGTGGTGATGTTGCTGTCGCTTTAATTGTAATCAAGTAGTTGACTAGTTGACTACACGGCATTTTCTAGTTGTGTTCAGTTGCTGCCGACATTTGGTATTTGTTTTGTATCGTTTTAGTGAAATGGAATGCACGTTCTGAGGTCCAATCAAAATAATATGAAACAATTTACATTAATGGACAAGTTTTGTATCTGATTTCTTACACTCTGTTAATTTGATTGCTAAATGTTTGCTCGGCAGTGTACTAACCTCACCGAATGTGTATTAGAGTGTCGATGTATTTGCATTTAATTTTTTCAAAGGACACGCACACAGCGGCTGCCAGTATGCTTACGCGTCTCGTATTTATAGCAAATTTGTAAAATTTATTCACATGGAAATAATTATTTGCCATGACGGCAAAAATGCGTCAACGCAGCGCAGCGGCCCTCCTCCACCTGGCCAACTTCACGAATGTCTAAAAGTGTGTGCAAGCTTTTATACTTTAAGCCAGCGCTTCCAGCAAAGTGAGCAACAAATTAAGCGTTCGAGAAGAAGAAGAAGATTTGTAAGCCTTTCAAAGTGAGCTCAGCTTCTAAGGCAATTAAAAGGAAAACATTGCAAAATGCAATTTCACATCTGTGCCTTCGAAGTGTTCTGAAGACGAAGCATCAAGTTTGTTCACTTAAGGAACAACATAGAGAGTTTTTAGTATCGATTAACGGTTGTTACTGTTCGAAGTTTGGGGAATTAAAGTGGATTTGATGTTTGCAACAACATTCTTTAGAATTTCTTCGCAGAAAATGCTGAAATATTTTAAATAGTTTTATTTTGTTTCTATAAAACTTTAGTTTCTCTATTTTAATTGTGCATTTTCATTGCTAATAATGCACAATTTCATCATAAAAAAGTTTATAGTAAAATTATAAAAATTCTGTTACGTCCGTGTAACAAAATTATATTTCATATCATAACATCTCGCATACGCTTTGGTTGATTGTATGAATTTTTTAACACCGCTATCGATTCAACCAGCTTTGCACCGAGCAAATTGCATGTTGACGTAATTGACGGACCGCGGTTGTGCGCTCAGTACGCGGTGCGTTGTGTAGGTGTGTCCACTTAATTAAATGAATTGAACTTTGGCCGATTTCACAAGGGGCCGCAATCATTTTGTATCGGATAGTCTATGCAATTTTAATGGTTTTATAATGCGTCGACGCTGGTCGTTGGCGAAATTGTTTATGAGTGGCGTAATTATCGTGTCGCAAGCACTATGTATCCATTATATATAATCTTCTAATGTACCAGCTGACAGTTATCGGTGCATAACGTTGGCTCATTGGCTGCAGGTGTTATTTCAGTACAGATTTTAACAAAAAAGTACAAAGAGCGCATGGGAATTCCAACGTCGTGACCTCAAGTTCATCGATTCGATGGAAAAAAATGAAACAAGTACTGCGAATTGATGGGGAAGTTGAAGCAAAGACTTTCAATTTTACCTGCACAGTTTATAAAGGGTTTGAATTAAATAATAAAAATTGCGAGAAAAAATTTACTTTTGGTTCTTGTCCAGTTTGAGCAATGCAGCAGAAGCTGAACTATCAATTCAAGTAATCGAACTGATTTATTGGTTGAAATTCTAGAGAACAGTTGTGTTTTCCTGAACCTTTATTAAAACATTTGCAATGGGCGTTGTGGCAGTGTTGCTAGATCAGGAGATTTCCTCCTAGACTCAAGAGATTCTTGGCCTTTTAGGAGCGTTTTTAGAAAAAAGAAGATTAGGAGATTTAGATTTTATGAAGAAGTTTACAAAAGCGATTTTGATGCTGGTACACTTGAAATCTTTAGTGGCACTGCAGCCTCAGGGATTGAGAATCAAAGCGTATAATTAAATTGTTTGCTTCAAAGTTTATAATTAATGCAATGAATGAAGGATGTTTAAGAAAGCGAATTTTAGACCGGTTAAGTTTTTTATATTTTTTGTTTGTGTTAAGTTGTTAAGCTGAAGCTGAAGGATTAAAAATGCTGCAATAAAAAAAAATTGTTTATTTTTATTTTTATGAGAACTTTAATTCCGTAGTTTATAATGACAAAAACTTAAATTTTTTAAATTCTTTTACATTTTTGTTGTTAAGCTGATACTGAATGATTAAAAAGGCTGCAATAAAAAATTTTTATATTTTTGTTTTTTTATGAGGATTTTAATACAATTTTATATACATATAATGACAAAAACTGAAACATTTTTTTTTAATTAAAAATTTTTTTTTTATAAGCTAAAGCTGAATGATTTAAAAGGGCTGTAATAAAAAAATTTTTATATAATGACAAAAACTTAAATTTTTTTTAGTTCTTTTACATTTTTGTTGTTGTTAAGCTGATACTGAATGATTAAAAATGCTGCAATAAAAGAAAATTTCTAAGCTGAATGATTAAAAACGCTGGAATAAAAAAAATTAATATATTTTTGTTTTTTATGAGGATTTTAATAAAATTTTATATACAATGACAATAACTGAAAAATTTTTTTTAATGAACAATTTTTTTTGATAAGCTAAAGCTGAATGATTTAAAAGGGCTGTAATAAAAAAATTTGTATATAAATTTTTTTTTCAAAATTCGTATTTAAAATTTTTTTTCATTCCTATTTAAAAAAAAAATAATAATAAAAAATTTTTTTTTTAATTCGTATTAAAAAAAAATTTACTTTGTTTACACTTTTCAGGAAATTTTACCTTTTTGTTAAAGATTTAGGAGAAAGTAATTTCAGGTATCTGGCAACAGTGAAGTGCGGCTTATGTCGGCATTACAATCATTCACAATATGTGCGGATATCAAAAAAATATCGTTGAAAAATGTTCTTTGAAAATTCGGTCTTTTAATAGTTGGAAAACGTTAAAGAAATACAAAGAAAAAAGATAAAATCACAGAATAAAAACCTGTAAAGTAAAGTTTGTCTGTTTTGGAGATATTTCCATTGATATTTGTTACCTCGAAAAGTCAAAAGTCCTCTTTGAACATTCCCTTGTAAGCTCGGAGTTTCTCTTGTTGGTAGTAAAAAGGTTAAGTAAAAGAAGAAAGAAGTAGAAAGAAATGAAAAGCTTAGATCAGCTGGGGCTTGTTCCCCTGTGGCATCTCAGGATTCAGTGGTCAGAAAAAATCATCAGCTTGTAAACTCTTTGGAGACTATTTATTTCTTTTTGGAGACTATATAAACTTTTCACGGTTTGGAGAAAATTCCATCAGTACTTGTGACCTGGAAAAGTTTAAATCAAGCATTGAAAGTTTTCTTTGGACATTGATTTGTATGCTCGTAGTTCTCTTGTTGCTTTAAGTATTTAAGGGATTGTTTTAGAATTCTATAGTTAGTCAGAAAAAAGTATTAGCTTACAAACTTTTTGCAGTCTGTTTCCACCTGCTTAAAAATCCGTGAATAGCGAAAAAAAACATTTTTGTAGAACTTTTTAGAAAAAACAGAAATTTGTTATGCTTTGGAATATTTTGTTTGAGTCAAAAGATCTTCTAATCGTTTCTTCTTTATTGGACCAGTGCAATGTTTCACATATTTTCGGTATCACATCTTTCGGAAGTACTGTACTTCCGCTACTTGGCAGCTATTTGATTGATCTTCAATGGTTTCAGCGATTTTTTTCACATTCAAAAATTGATACCACATGTTAGTGGGGGGAACCTTGAACACTAAAGATGAGCATTCAGTTATTCCGCCGATAGTCTCAACTGCGTATATGTTAAACACTCTTTCGCTAGTTGTGTAAACATTCAGCGATTTCATCAGCATTAGATGAATGCCAGATAAACAAAGCAATAAATATTTAATGTATGATGCACAGTGTTTTTATATGCATTGAACACGTAGCCGATATTTCAATGTAAACTGCGTCAAAGTCCACAATGAAATTGGCCTCAACAATAGAAAATTATTTTTTTACGTAGCATTGAAGACAGTTTTGAATTGAACGCCGAGAAAGGAAATCGAGAAACTAATGTTCAGTAAAAAGCACGAATTGTTGCATATTCCAACGACTGTCCGTTGCTGCTGTCGCTCGACTGCTGTTCGCTGTCAATGAAAGTAAAATTGGCGCAACTGTTGAACGAATTTGCGGACTTTGCTATTTTCGAGTAACTAATCAACTCTAGTTTCAATGACCCGATCGCTTAACTTTGGCGTGACTGCCATTTGCGCCACTGTGCAGTGCAAACAAAAACATACATATGTACATATGTATGTATGTGTCGAGTTGTGTGAGTGTGTGTGTGTGCGATGGCGACAGCGACGCATTTCTCTGGAACAATAACATAAATTTCGGACAGACACGCGTTGCATTGGGGCCGCGGATGAGCGGATTGGATGGCAACTCGCCCCAAATGACTAACTGACCTAACGACTGACTGAGTGACTGACTGACATTAGTGTACGACAGTGCGACAGTATTGTCGATAAGCGGCAACAAAAACGAGCGCGCATTTTTAATTTATGTTTTGTTGTTTTTGTTGTTTTACTTCTCTATCGTTTGCGCTTTGTTGTTATGAGCAACGCAGTCGAGACACTGTGGCGTGTGCTCCATAATGTTGTAGAGTAGTTGTTGTTGTTGTTGCAATTTGGTTTAGCTAACTGCGCAGTTAAAAATGTTTTCATGTTGACTGCGCTGCGCACAGACCGCACAGCGACAGCGACAGCGGCGGTTCGTAGCGGGCGTCAGTCACAGCCACAGCAAAGCGCTTTCGGTTAGTGTGTCATTGTGAGCTGCTTTCGGCGCTGTTGGCTGAACGATGGGGTTGAAGCTCGCTTTGGCTACATTCATACATAATGCAGCCACAAGCAGATGCGACAGCAAAGTTATTGCGCAGTTGCAACAATTTCGGCTTTGATTGTTAAAATTTTAATAAAATACAAAGAATTATTTTAGTTCAAAAACAATTAATTAAACATAAACAAAATTATATTTAATATTTTATTTTATTAAATAAATGAAATAAAATAAAATAAATTTTAGTAAATTGTTCATAATACAAAAACTTTTTTTTAGTTCAAAAAGTATTGATTAAACATAAAAAAATTCATATTTAATAATATTATTCCATTATTCAATTTTTAAATTGCCAAATGCAAATTGTTTGTCTTCATAAAACGCACAAAGATTGTATCGACCAATTCGATCTGCAAGTCAACAACCATCCAAAAAGTTCAATTTCTCAAGCTTTCAGTGTGTTTTGTTTTGCTTCTTACATTCATTTTTGATAGCAAAAAAAGCAACGAAACTTCTTTTCAGATTACTTGAAATATTTGTTTGCCTCGCATTTGTTGCTCCATTTGTGCTTGCGTGTTGTTGCTGCTGCTTGTTGTTTTGTTTACAAAATTTCAAAAGCAAATAAACAAAAGTTTTGCTTTTTTCTATTTTTTTCTTGGCGTTTTTTCACCCAAATCGACTTTCTTTTATTTTGCTCCAAAGTGTTTTTATTGCACTAAAGTGTTTGAGTGTGTTGAGTGTATTTGCGTTTTAATTTGTATGTTTGTGTGTGTATGCGCGAAGAATTTGGCAAATGAAATTTTCGGACAATGACGCCGATTTTTTGTTTTTTCCATTTCATGTTTGTATGAAAATTGTTGGTATGTTTTTGAAATTTTAACATAAGACAGAGTGCCTTCTGCATTGTCTCTCTCTGTCTCTCTCACTGGTGTTGTATAATTTCTTTGTTTATAAACAAAAATGACGAACAAAGCAACATTGAATTTGCGTAGAAAGCTGCGTCTTGTTTTTATTTTAAAAGAAATTTTTTTGATTTATGTTTAAGAAATCTTTTTATATGATTTTCTATGTAGGTTTGATAGAGAATTAATGTTTTAAATAAAAAGTGGGCGGTTTTAGTGTTTGGGTTGTTGCTTGAAATCAACAATGCAGTAACAACATTGTTAGTCATTTGTCATGTGTCATTTGCTTATCTTTTGGATTGAGTTGGATTTGGGCTGATTTTTAATTTTTTTTTAATTTTTAAAATTGTTTATTTTTTTGAGTTAGAGATATGCCCTGTATATGAAAATTGATAGGTTAAACAAAAAAAATATATATAGTGCTTTTGGCGTAGCATGAAGAAAACGTGAATTGTACTGTTTCTGAGTTGAATCTTTATTCGGCAGCTCGTTGGACTCATCACCGGACACTTGGCTATTGGGTCTAGGCTCATCAATTAGAGATGAAGAAGAGGTAGAAACGATACAATACTTCCTGTGTCTGTGCAGCAACAAATACTCTGTTTCCTGGAATCAAATTCCTGACAGATCTGACTATTGCGCCGAAAGTCGAAATGTTGGATGTGCTTTCCTTTACGAAGTAAGAGATCAAATGAGAACGAAGGGGTCAAACTGGTTTGACCTCGGTTTGAGACTGTTGCTCAGCTTCAATTGACCACAAGAAGGGGACTCACAATATGCCATTATGACCTCCCAGTAGAACTGCGTTCTCTGCCTCACACATCTTTCCTTATCGAATCTATAGAAGTATACTTCTTTTTATGATTTTCTAATTACTGAAATTTTGTTCGAAACTCTATAAATGCTTCAATGAAGCAATTTGGCATTGAAATTTCCAAATTTGCTTGATAGTCCATCGTTTGAGATGTTCGCGTTGATTTGTTTTTTGCTTTTTTTATGTCTTTGGCATGATTTCAGTTTTTTTTTGTGCGAAATCATTGTTTACGAAACCACGTAGTGTGTTGAATTCGAATCGCACAAGCATCACTGATATGCAAATTGAGCATAAATTATCAAATACATGTGAGAAGAGAGCGAGAGGGGCCTAAATAATTCGCGACTTGAATTGGAATTCAAGTTAATAGAATTTGTGTGATAAAATATGTCAGAAAGAGAAGTGTTGAATTGAAAGCGTGAGAATCGATTCGGGTTTTCAATGATGGAATAAATTTCGACAAAAAATGTTTCAACAACGGAGAAGACACTTTGACTCTTCTTCACAATTGTGTGTCTATTGAAACAGCAGAATTGCTTTAGAGCAACGCTTCGTATTTTTACAGATAGCCTAGTAGTATCAGATGTACAACTTTGCTTCCGCCGTTTTTTTTCCAAAATTAAAAGCTTTATTGCGAAAAAGTGCTTACAGATGTATTATTCAAAGTATTGTCCGTCGCTAGCGACAACTTTCTCCCATCTTTCCGGCAATTTTCGGATCCCGGCTCGAAAAAAGGAGTCCTCTTTTGACGCTATCCATGAAGCAATCCATTTTTCCAATTCTTCGAAGGATTGAAAATGTTGATCTGCCAGGCCGTGTGCCATCGAACGGAATAGGTGGAAGTCAGAAGGGGCGACATCTGGGGAATACGGCGGGTGGGGCAAGACTTCCCATTTCATTTCCAGGTACTTTTTGACCACTTTTGCGACGTGAGGCCGAGCATTGTCGTGTTGGAGGATGACTCACCATTTTCACTCACCACGAAATCACCATTTTTAAAACGTTGAAACCACTCCCGACACGTTCTTTCACTCAGAGCAGCATCACCGTAAGTTTCTGAGAGCATTCGATGCGCTTCAGCTGCATTTTTTTTCGAATTGTAACAGAAAAGTAAAACTTCCCGCAAATGGCGAGAATTGGGCACATAAACGGACATTTTCGAGCGTGAATAATACGAAAACAAGAACAACTGTCACTGAAACGGCGATAACAATTCGTTAGGCACTGTCCACACTCACTTTAAACGCATTACCATCTATGTATTTCAACCAGCCTCAGCCGGTACAGCCACCTATCGGAAAACGGCGGAAGCAAAGTTGTACACCTGATAGTTAAATCAGTGATGGCCATTCTGCTACTCGCGAGTAACAACGACGTCGACACTGTTGCAGTAAGGACACATTACTCCTTCTTTCTTGTGATATCGCAATGGGCCCATAACTTATGTGGACCCTACGGCAAGTCTCTGCGCCCGGACACTTAACCCGACTGTAGACAGTAGAATCGGTATCCAAAAAATAAAAAAAATTATATAACCTCAGTGCTCACGAATGACGCAATATGGCCGTGTGTTGCTCATTCTTCTTATGGATATTTAGGTGTAGTGTCCAAGTTTAAGGATTAAGAGAGCCAATGACCAAAAAAGCATTTAACTGGAAAAATCAATTTTTTTAAATTATTTTTATTTCTTTTTTAATTAATTTTTTATTTATTTCTCATCCCTCAAAATTTGCTATTTGCCACAACAATTGTAATTTGTTTGGGATTTTGCAAGCTCAGAGATTTACAATTTTAGTTCATCATTGTTCAAGAACAGTTTCAAGTCCATTTGCCAGAACTTCCGCCATCACTTCCATAATACTTCAACATTTTAATAACAACTAATTTTCATGTTATAATTTATCTCAAAAACAATTTTCTCTGTTATATTCGCGCTTGTCGTCAGTCAACAACCATCAGCTGCTAAAAATATTTCGACACGTAAATATTTCTATTCGTTTGGCCTGCACACATCTGCTGTATATGACTTTCTATTTATTTACTTATGCATACATATTTACTTATGTACTTATGTACACTATGTATTTAGCTGTGTGTTTAATTTGTTTGTCTAACCTTGAACTTGGTCGTGGGACGTTTTCATTTCTGCAACAGAATTATTTTCTTCTATACTTGTTGAACACTTTTCATTCCATGTCTCTACGCGTTGATGTTTAAAAGCTTTTTGGGCATTTAAACTTTCAATTTTACTGAGCCAATTTCACTGTACAAGCATTTGGCATCTTAATAGACAATGTCACATGACGTGTCGTGCAATGTTGCCAAACGCGTTGCCAAGTGATGCGCCAATTATTCAATTAAAAAGTTGTAAAATAAATACATTTCGCAATGATGTGGTCGGTCGAGAGAGCTAGGTGTGTACATATGTATGTATGTGATGGGGCTTCCGCTTTGGCGTTGTCATTGAATGAGGTCACCGCGAATAAGTTGAACTGGGAACAGCTGTTTCCGAAGGCAGGTTTTGCGGTATGAACTGCGGCCCCGATTCAGAGATAACTCAGGGGGAAAAGTTTGCAGGAGCAGAAGTTTGAGTAGAGGGTTCTATTAGGAAGAGTTTTGCATGAAATAGCGACACTCACGAACTGTGGCAGTTGCTCTGAAAAAGTGTAGATTTTGTATTTTGCATATTGTTTTTTCACTGTGAGTTCAGATAGTGAACCACATTGTTGGGAAAATAACCAGAAATTTAGCTGATTTTTGTTTAATTTCGATAGCACAAATGCAACTCTGTGTCTAGTAAAAGTGCATTTAACACTAGAAATACCATTGCGGTAATTTTGACAGTTTTTCTTTATTAAATATCTGTATTTTGTTTTTTATTTCTATAAACTTTTGCTTTGGTGACTTTTATTTTTTTATTGTGGAAAATTTGTTATTTAAAAATTTTGTTTGTGAAAAATTAGCCAAATTCGATGTTACTTTTCGAGATATCAGTGACATGTAGTCTTTGTAGATATGGAAAATTTGCAGTCTTTCTAGTGTCAAAGAGTAGAATATGCGCTGCTACAGGGGCGGATTCAGAAAAATATTTCGGGGAGGGGGGCGGGTTTAAAAAGTAATTCTTTAATATTTATAAAATGCCTTTTAATTTATATGCAGTTTTAAAGTCGATCCAAATATTTGGGGGGTTTCAACCCCAAAACCCCCTCCCCACTGAATCCGCCACTGCGCTATTAGCTTATGTATGTTTTTATTTGCATTAATTTCTTTTTACCCTTTTTTCAAGTATATTTGCTATGGATTGTGAATACCACCAATGCTTACTCACATTAGATTAGATAGCATCAAAGCTTGAGGCCATAAGTTTGTAAACAAAACAGTATGTAAAAAGATTAAATAGTTCAATGATTATTTACAGAGAGATAATATTATTGTTGCTTAATTAATATTCAACATAATATTTTTTTCAAATAAAAAACCTCTACATGCAGTTCAAATGACTGTCAAAAGTTGGCATGAAATTCGTAGCGCTGCACTTAAACCCAGACGATTTTTTTTATAATAATCGTTTTTATATGTATTTGAATTTATTTTCAAATGTCGATTGATTAAATTGAATGATTAGGCAAAAAACGCCAATGTTCAATGCCCCAGCAACAACAGTAATCAGTTAGAAGTGCGGGAAACAAGCGAACTTTGTACCATACAAATTACAACAAGAAAGCAGACGCGAGGCATTAGCAAAAATGAATTTCACAAAATCAAATGAAATGGGCAACAATTACAGCAACGAACGGACATCGAACCAAAACTGCCAGCGGCGCATGGCAAATCCGCTTACAAATCAACATACAAACCTATATAAATGAAAGTACATATGTACTCGTATAGCGACACGCTCGAAAATAGACGACGAAACGACTTCGCTTACCTAACGGACAGCGGTTGATTAGTTATTAGTCAGCACTCATCTGGGCATTGGCTATAGCAGAGAAATCGGGTGTGTTGCGGCACCTCAGTTTTCGGTAGAATGTAGACACATATGTACATACTTGTGTGTGTGAGTGTGAATGCCGCTTTCCAACCAACTTTAGTTTTAAGCGTTCTGTATTTTCACTGCTACTTATTTTTCATTGCAATTTGTTCGCTATTGAAACACAAATAGAAAGAAATCGAGCATGCAAATTTGTTTGTCCGAATTGGTGCCTGGATTAGGGGAAAGTGTACAAGAAAAGTGAATGATAAAATTAGTAAAGAAATGAAAGGACCAATAAAAACTGGGACAAACCATGCATTAACTTAATGGACAGAAAGGTCGAAAGTAGCGCACGAAAGTAGACGGATTTTAGAAAGCTCAATGAGGTAGACAGACAAAGATCGCTGAATGGATGGAGTTGATGGACACATAGTCGAATCACACATGGAATAGGATCTCTTACTAAAAATGTAACAGAAAGCATGAATCATTAATCAAGGAACAAACAATTTTTTTAGAGTTCCTTACTAAAATAACTTCTTCAGAGAATGCGTTTTGCATGGAGATAGTAAAACAATAATCACTGAATCAGGTATGGTTAGGTAAAACTGGCTTACCAGGTGGTATTAGTATAGACGCCTTCAGGTCCCTAGTTGCTGGAGTTCTTTTCATGAGAGAGAGATTTTATTGAATGTCTCGAAGCCTGCTGAAGTCTCAGCACACACGATGCTCTAAGACAAGTGAAATTCTTTATGGAGTTGGCCGGATAGGGTCTTCACATTTCCCATAGCATAATCAGTCAAAAAAGAACTTGTGATGGAAAACCAATTTTAAAGGGGATTGCGTGAACTTTGATGAACAAATTTTATTTTAAAATTGTTTTTGTGATGGAATCGATATTTGTGAAAATCGACAGCCGAGTACATTTAGATAGGAAGTTCTAGTATCTATTTGGGTTTTCTTGACACTTAGTACAGGTATCGATACTGAGTACAAGTATTGAGATTAGGTACTTTTCAATACTATTTAATATTACTGAATACTTTTCAAAACTTTATACTTTTCGATACTCAATACTAATATCGACACTGAGTACTGATAATCTGTACTGACAACGACACTGAGTGTAAGTATCGATGCTGAGCAATTTTTAACGATGAGTACCTTTTAACACTGAGTACTTTTCGCTATTGAGTAGTTTTCGAAACACTACTACGAACAAATATCGTTACTGACTACTAGCATCGAAGTTCATAATTTGTCTGCATTGGTGATCATTCGAGATTCAGAACTTTTCGATATTCTGTAGAGATTTTCGACACCAGTGTAAATATTGAAGTTGCGTACTTTTCAACACTAAGAACTAAGTATTTAATACCCTGTACGAATACGAGCACTTTTCGATGCTAAATACTTTTTCCTACAGTCCCTTTCGAGACTGAGTACTTTCCGATACTCTGTATAAATATAGATAGTATAATCACTGACACTGACTACTTTTCGGTGTTTAGTACTTTTCGATACTCAATACAAATATCGTTACTGACTACAAGCCTCGAAGTTCAGAATTTGCATATTTTGCTGACCACTCGATACTGGGTACTTTTCGAGATTGAGTACATTTCGATATATTGTAGAGATCTCGACACCAGTGCAAGTACCGAAGTTGTGTACTTTTCAACACTAAAAACTATTCAATACCCAGCACGAATATTGAGTTCTAGCATTAACGATCAATACTTTTATTTGCTGAGTACTTTTTGATATTGAGTACTTTTCGGTGCTGAATACCTTTTTCTACGGTTCCTTTCGGGGCTGAGTACTTTCCGATACTGAGTATAAATATTAATACTGAGTGCAGGTATCGATGCTGAGTACTTTCTTACACTGAGTACTTTTCGGTGTTGAGTACTTTTCGATACCCGATATATCGACTAATATCATTACTGAGTACAGGCATCATTGTTCAGAAATATAAATACTAAATGTTGTTATCGATGCTAAGTACTTTCTGACACTGATTACTTTTCGATGTTGAGTATTTTTCAGTACTTAGTACAGACATTGATAGGTACTAAGTACAAGTATCGATACCGATTATTCATCAAGGTTGACTACTTTTTGGTGCTTTTTGTTGATATTGAGTGTAAGTGTCGATACAGAATACTTTTGAGTACACGAAATCGTTACCTTCAACAATAAAGCACCGAATCCCTTAAGGCAGAAAGTTTATGTGAACTTTTGATTATATAATTAGGTGATATCTGCAAAATTATTATGTGGTACTTGAAAAAATTCCAAACAACAACGTATAAATTATGTGTACCCAACACATGTAGACTGGAAATTTGGTTGTTCGTTGCATGTTGTTATGATGTCGTTTTGTTTTTGGTAAACAACCCAAAGTTACCGTCAAAGTTTTATGCAAAACAACAGTGAAAAGAAAGCGTCATTGGTACCAAAACAAAATATTGTTTCTAAATAAACTAACAACAAAAACCTCTAATAATACGGCAATAGTAAACAAAAATCAATTTTCCCCAACTTTACTTAACCGCAATTCGTCTGTCGCGTGCGTAAAGCAATGTCGTATGTGCAGATGGCTGGCGTTGGCAAATACGTCAGTCACTTTTGCGGCACACAAAAAGTATCTGAGCGATAGTTACGAGCGTCGCAGTTGTGTTGTTGTAAATGTATGTCAAATGAAAAGGAGAGCGAGCGCCCATACACCGATATCAACATTTGTACGTCCGACGTGTTACGTTGTTGTTGTTGTGGGGCTGGTTGTTTATTTTTTTTGCATATTTCGCTTTCCGCTGCTCATTCGGCCTCTCGCTCTCTCTGCCTTTTGCCTTCGGCGCTTCTGCCGTACTACGTCATCTGCAATCACGATCGCTGGGCCTGATTCCGCCGTTCGCCACCCCGACTACCTAAAGTGCGCGTTTCGTTGGTGTTGCTGTCAGCGGGCGGCGTCATCGGCCGCGCAGCAACGGCGTCATATGTCTCGGTCGATGTTTACTATTTGCTGCGCGCTCGCCACTTTTTGCTTTCTACGCTTCAGACAATTTTCCCGACTGTGGCACAGCGTTCATGATGAGGCCGTGTCGTTGTTGGTGGAAGCTACGCAGAACTCTGGTTGCCTTCCAACGCGGAGCCGTGCACATCAGCCGCCGTTGCTGCGACATTCAATTCTGGCATCTCGCAACGTGCACAACACACTGACTGAACAGATCTCAGGGCGTTAGATCTCGAATAAAAAACCAAGGATTCCGAAAGATCGATAGATTAGTGAGCCAACTACCAATTAGTGTTGGCCAACAAAGGAAAGTGAAAACAAACAAACCAACACAGCAAGGCGCAAACACTCGAGAAAAAGAAAATTTTTGTGCCAAAAACAAAACTTTTGTGAATTTCTGTCAAACGCCTCGAACAAAAAAATTAAAGTGCGCGCTCAGATTAAACGCCAAAAAAATAATAATTGAAGATCTTTGAATTGCGAGAGTAGCTTCGGGATATTGAAAGAACTTTTTTCAACAACCAGTACGCAGTGGCTACAAACCGAAAGGAAACATCCGCACACGCCGCAGCACAACTGAAAAGGTAAACAAAACGAAACCACAAAGAAAACTGACGTTAGCCAACAATAAACGCATCTGATGCATTTGAGCCTCGAATGCCTCGAGACGAGAGCACAAAGGCGCACATTCGCGAGTGCAGGCAGTGAGTGAGAGTAGTTGGAGAATTTGAAAAAAAACGAGGCGCTAAGAACAATGAAATAAAAAAATGTAAAAATGCAGCTAGAAAAACAATTTCAAAATCGCAGCCCGAAATGAGTAGAAAGACTAGAAAACGCCAAGAAATTAGCACAAAGAGCGCTCGATCGGCCACAGTCAGTCAGCTGTTGGCCGCACGCTTCACGTCGCCGATTTTTTGTGGCCCGCTCGACCGTTGACTGTGTGGCGAACGCTGCGTCTGTAGTTGTTTGGCTGGTCGCTTGCCGCGCTATCCGTCCGTCCGTCCGTCCGTTCCATCCGTGCGCTTGTGTCTGGCTTTGAAAACCCGCAGCGCTGGTACCACAATTTAGTTGGCAGCGTTGTGTCGACTTTGCAGTAACCAGCCTGAACGCTGAAGTTGATTCTTTTCGTTCGCAGACTCGGAGTGAGTGTTTGAACTGGTGTTGGCTTTGCTTGAAATACAACAAAGTTGCATATATTTACTGCTTTTGTCACTGTTACAAATTACAAAACTTGATTAATTTGTTTTGTTCGTAAAAGGCCCTTTGGCATACAGGAAGTTTATAGTACGTGCTAAAAAAAATACAATAACAAAAAACAACTCAAAATGTTGGTATCAACCTTCAAGGTGAGCGTGTTCGGTGCACAGCTGTCAAAAAATAAAACAAAAAAAAGATGATAAAAGTTTGAATTCAATGTTAATGAAAACGTAAAATAGTCACTATAAAAATATCAAAAAATATAAAAATAAATAAATAAGAATAAACAAAAAAACGATAAAAAAATATAAAAAATAGAAAAATAATAAGTGATAAGTAATACAGATAAATATAAAATTGAAATAAATACACTCTTCTATAATTTTTGTGATTTATTTCATAATAAATGCAATTTCATATAATATTTAAAAATAATAAAAACAATGAGCATTAAGAAATAATTATTTGAACAGTATTGCATAATTTATTAAATATACTTTTGGGGGTTTTAGTGGTAAAGATAATTAAAAAAATAAAATAATAAATAAATAAGTAAAAATTAAAAATAACAAATTAAAATGTGTAGTGCAATATTAAATAAACATTTATAATTATTATAATAACTAAAATGCAATAATTGTTAGATTAATAAAAATTAAACAAATTCAAAATATTACAAAAAATAGAAAAACTAAACAAATAAGAGAAAAACAAAAAATTATTTAAAAAAATATTTAAAAATAAAAAAATTTAATAACTTTCATATTATCTTTCCAATAATAAATCAATAATAATTTTCAAATAAACTAATGAAAACGAAGCCAATAACTAATAATAATATAATAAAAAAATAATACAAAAATAATTGAGAAGCAATAATGCAAAATAAAAATAAAATGATGAAAAATAAAAATAAAATGCGAAAACAAGTAAATATAATAGAGTTGTAAAAACTTATGTTGAAATAATCGAAAAATAATAACAAATAATAAAAATTCATTAAATAAGTCAATTAATTAAAAAGTAAAAAAAATGAAAAATTTAAAATAAAACAAATTATAAATTATTAATTCAAAAATGAAAATACAAAATTTTTACAGTAATGGGAAAACAAAACAACAACAAAACAAAATAAAAAAGATAAAAACAAAAAAGATAACGATAAGATAATTAGAAGATTACGGAAAAAAATAATAAAAAAAATTAAAAAGTAAAAAAAAAATGACGAAAAATAATAAATAATAATAAAAAAGAAACAAAATAGTAAAACATAATAAAAAAAGAAAAATTAAAAAAATGCAGTATAACAGCAAATTAAAATATAAAATAAAAAAACAATAAAATAATTACAAAGAAGGTAAAATAATAAAATAGTTGAACTATTATAACTAAAATAATTAAAACAAAAACAACAGCTACAACCATAATAATGAACAATGATCAAATATATGAATAAATTAGAGAAAACTAAACAAATAACAAAATCAGAAATAATAGTACAAATAAATAATAATGCAAAATAAATAAAACAAAAAAATAATACTAATAAATAATAATAATAATAAAATAATAATAAAATAATACACAAAATTATAAAGATAAATTATAAAACAATAAAACAAAAAAAGGAATTATATTAAATATTAAGAGTACAGGTCTCCCTCGTATAGCGTGGTAGTTCTACAACGCGTTTTCGATATAACGCGATTTAAAAAAAACAGTTTCAGTTCAGTTTTTTAAATAAAGTATGAATTTTGATTTTGAGTTAGAATGTACATACATCTTTAATTAAGTACCTATTTTATTTTGGAAAAAGCTTTTTGGAACATAACCCTAAAATTTATAAGAAAGTTAAGTCTTCTATAACCCGATTCACATAATGCGGAATTTTCCTGGAACATAACCACCGCGTTATACGAGGGAGACCTGTACACTAATAGAACAGCTGAAGGCCACAGTAGCCATTGCTGTCTATTTTCAAGTTCTAATTTTCAAATTTAATGTTTAGCTTGTTAATAAAAAAAAATTATATAAAAATGAAATAATGAAAAAATATGAAAATAAGAAAATAACAACAAAAAATAGTAAAGTAGAAAAAAATATTTAATATTTAATTTTAATAAATAAAAATATACAAATATACAAATAGTAAAAAATAATGAAAAAATTAAATCGAGTAATTTGTTGTTTTTAACTAAAACAAAACTTAAATGAAATAAAAAAAAAGAAATGAGCAAAGATATAAATAAAAATGTTTAGGAAGTCAAATATTTTATTACTTGAATAATAAAAAATAAATTAAATTCATATAAATTTAAAACGTCAGTTAACAAAAATAATACTGGCAATTAACCATAACAAATAAAAATGAAATGTTTTATTTTCAGTAATTAAATTTAAATGTATAAATTTGCTGATAATGAAAATGCTTTGATTTCATGTTCAAAGTGCAATTTGCATTGTAAATGCGCATATAAAACAAGCACAAAGTTGTCTTTTGAAATTTTACATAAAAATGAAATAAATCTGTAAAAAATTTGATATCAGAACAAGTTCCCAAAGTTGTGGTTGCTGACTGTTTTGTTGCTTGTGGTTATTTTTTTTTTTTAATTTTTTTTAGCAAGCAGTCATGTTTCAGTTACGCCTTTTGTTCTTAAATTTTTTTTCAATATTTGTATTTTTAAGATTTTGTATTTTTATCTTTTTGTGGCTTCTTAGATCTCCTTTCCTTTATATCTTACATACCTAAAGTCGTGTTAAGTACAACCCACGCGTACACGTCATTCTTCAGCTGGTAGTGCAAAATTCTTTCAAGGTCAACACTGACGTCTGTGTGGTTTGGTGCTTTTCCTCTTTTGCCCAAATGAAAGCAAAATAATTGAAGAGGAAAAGCCTTGATGCTCTCACAGAGATTCAGTGTGCTTTTACTCAATTTGTAATTTTCTATAAATATTTTGATGGCATTTTTAAAAGAATTTTTCTTTGATTTACAAAAAATATTGCAAAACAACTCGTTGTGATTAATAAAACAGGCCCGCGCCGCTACCAAACGAAAAAACTGCTTTCGGCTGCGCTCGTGATCGTTGTGTTTCTATTAAAATTTTTTAAATTCATACGTGTCTTTTTTTTTGTTGCTGTATGTACTACAATGCGGATCTGCTCGTTTGAATTTCGAAATTACATATAAACAAAAGTGTGTAAATTAGCTCATTTACCAGAACTAGACTAAACTGCAGCGTAATTGCGGCACTTGTGTCTAGTCATAGTGTCTGGATGTGTTATCGGCTTTGTTTTATATGGTCGTTTTTGTAGTTTTTGTTTTAAAATCGCAAATAGAAAAAACTGAACAATCAGCAGTGAATTGGTTGCGTTTGCTGATAACGAATTGAAAGCATTCGAGGTGACTGAGCGGAGCGCTACAAGCAATCGATTGAAAGAGATGAGATTGTTGGGTAGTTTTGTTAAGTTTTTGCGGCCCAAATTTCGGTTTTAATTGGCAAAATTAATTTGTTTCTATTTAAGACTAGTTTCGGCTGTGAAAGTTTAGATTTCACCAAATCCAAGTCATGTTTTAACTCTCAAAAACAAGTTTTTCTGTTTTCTACCTTTTTTGATTCGTAAAATTCGGTTTTTATAGCTAAAATTTAGTTTTCCTATTAAGGTCTAATTTTAAACTGTTTAGCTTTGTGTGTCCAAGACAAGTTTGGACTGCTAAAGCCTGGTTTTATAATCATGTTTCAACTGCCAAAAATAAATTTAGACTATTTAAAACTTTTAAAGTAAGTTTTGACTGACCAAGTCAAGTTCTGACTGCTAAAGTCTAGTTTTGGCAGTTAAGCTTTAATACTTTGGCAATAAGAAACCCGCCTTTAACAATCAAAACGTGTCTTTATCTGTTTTGGTTTTGATGAACTTAGACCTTGCAATCACAACTAGAATTTAACTGGTCAAAACCAAGGAAGGTTTCACTGCTAAAGCCAAGCTTTCATATCCAAATCAAAGTTTTGATTGTTTAAATTTAGTTTTGATTGCATAAGTCTGATTAAGTCCTTGAAAAAAAGTCAGATAAATCAAGTTTCGACTGCTAAAGTTTTGATTTGACAGCCCAAGTCCAGCATGAATTGCTATATTGATGGTTTGATTGTTCAGCTATGATTTTTAAGACAAAGTTTTGACAGCCAAACTTAAATTTTGAAATCGTATTTTCAGTTTTAACTACTAAAATTTATTTTTAACTGCTTAAGTTGCTGTTTGATTGTCAAAATTCATCTTCGACTGTTTCAGTCAAGTTTTGACTGTAGACTGTAGTTAAGACTGAATGCTTAGTTTTTACTACCAAAACTTATTTTTGAATTCTTAAGGCGCTGTTTGATTGTCAAAATCAAACTTTGACTGTTTCAGTCGAGTTTCTACTACCACAACTTATTTTTGAATTCTTAAATCGCTGTCTGATTGTCAAAATCCAGCTTTGACTGGTTGCATTCAAGATTTGACTGTCAAATCCAAATTTTTACTACTTAAGTCATGTTTTGACTGCCAATATAAAGTTTTGACTGTACACAGTACACTTTGTTGTCAAAAGCTTAAAGCTCTCAAGCCCTCAATGCTTTCATTTTACATTTTTCCGTTTGTTTAGTGCTGCATATCAGTCGTTAGTATTCTGAAGACAACGTCTGAAATTTTTGGGACTTTAACTATAGAAGCTTTAAAGTTCATGAATTTAAGTTTGTAGACATTTTCATAAAAACTACCACCAACACAGTTCATTACTCCCGCGCGTGTTCGTGTTTCGCACAACATGGAATGAACGAGTCGACTTCATACAGTTAACCGCACAGTTGCATTGCACCTTGACCCCGCACTCAATTAACTGTGCGACTGACTGACTAACCGATCGACCGACTGTTCATTTAGTTGACTGCTTGATGGACCATTGTCTGACAGACTGACGTGTCAAATGCCGCATTGCAATTGCACACTTGGCACAGCGGAACGAAACGTGTCGGCCGAAGTATTAATAAAAGTTACGAAATAATTTATTCGTTATTGTGGCAATAATGGAGAATTGTGAGAAAATGAAATGTGTGCATTGCACTAAAGCAACAACAACAACAACAACTGCGGCACGTATGCGTATCGAGACGGGCAAGCAAACAAGTGATTGGGGCTTAGAAGTGTGTGTGTGTGTGTGTGTGTGTGTGTGGGTGTGTGCGTCAAATGCAAAAATACTAACAAATAATAACCCCTCCAAAAAAAATAACCAACAACAACAAACGAGCGCTTATTTGTATATGCAAACCAAATATTTATGAGTGTGTTGGCGTAATGAAACTGAGATTATTATTAATGCTTAGCTATTTGTTGTTGTTGTTGTAGTAGATAATGCAACTAGAAGCCAACACATTTAATTAACAGTTAATTAAAAAAATAAAAGTCGACCATTAGTTGAGCAATGATGGAATAAATATAAATAGAAACAAAAGCCAAAGCGACGGCAGTGGCAAAGAATTCTTGAAGTGAGCGCAGTTTTACTATATTTAACTTTTAAACTTTACAAACAAATAAATACACGTCTATACAAACGAATGTGAGTAGTGCAGCGAGCAACTGTAGCCGGTGCTCCACTTGGTGCCGATAAGGCCCGCCAGGCAAAACAGGGCGCTGCGCTTATTGGAAAAGCGCCGATAAGAATTCACACACACACACACACACACACACACGCGCTCGCCTGTCTATTTAAAGGTTATGAAACTGTAAATGAGGTAATTGTTGTTTTTGTATTCGCATTCATTGCTCCTGCCGTGATTTATCAGCTAAAGTCGTCGCGTAAGCCGACACTTGGCCGCCATTGAGTGTTTATTTTGTTTACGTTGTAGTGTGCAAATATTTATTTATGCGCCGTGTAGCGCACCGCCCAGTCGTTGCCATGGCGCGCTATGCAGATTTGGCACTTTTATCGTCGATCGTTTATTTTTGTCGTCAGCTGTTTTGTGTTTACTCGCTCGAGTTGGCAAAGGCGAGCGCACTGCGCCGCAACAGCTGACAGCCAGCAAAGACGAGTAGCTCGTAAATTCTCTGAACATTCACACAAGTTGCGCCAAATTGTCTCTGCTGTCGAGCGAAATTGTGCAAAATTTATGATTGTCGAACATAATAAGAAATCTATTTCAAGTGGCCAATTCTTATTTGTATTCTTTTTTCTTTTCAATTCTTTGCAGGTGAGCTCATTTTTGTTGCAACCATTTAGGAAAAATAGCGTAAGTGTCGACTGTTTTATTTTTAAAATATTCAAAATATTTCAAAAAATATTAAGAAATCAATTAGAATTTTTATTATTTACATGTGAATTTAAGTCAAATTAATTTTTGCAAAAATTTATAATATAATATATTCTTTTGCAATAATTTTGTGACTTAAGAAGAAGACATTTCCAACAGTTTTTGTTTGTTAAAAATTTGTTTTTTTTTTGCTATGCGTGAATACTTACCTTGAAAATTGAATGAACCATCTATAGTTCACTCAATGCTTGATTGCTTTCTGTGGTAGGAAAGGCCTACTTGGGCCATAGAGACCCACTGTGAGACCAAAATCAATAGAACTTAATCCTATTCCTGAACCCTCATTGAACCAGTTTTAGCTCCTTACGAGTCCTAGTAGACCGTGAATAGTCTTTTTGTGCATCAACACGACTGTCAAAGAAGAAGTAACCCAGGTTATTTCTTCTTCTATATAGTCTTCTTCTAATGCTGGACAAGAGCATTGTAAGTTAAGTGCACTTGCTTCCTCTTCCTCGTCAATACAGCTTCAAAAGAGGTCAAGACTTATGTAAAAACAGTGGAAAATTTCCAATACATTTTGCTTTTTAGTCCATTTTGGTTTTTTTGCCTGCGAGATGTCTTCGAAGGAAGCTAGAAATGTCAAGTTTTATGACTTGCTGCCAGCATTTATCAGCTTCGATTGCAATTAAATTGCACATAACTTCCACAATCAGCTGTGCTCATTGAAACCCTTTGAGGTTCCCGAGCAATGCTGAGCAGTATATCAATGTTGTAAAGTGATGAACTTTGCCATTCGAGTAATAATTTTTATTATTTAATACAATACAAGCATTGGTTGGCAATCAGGACATTGCTTGAATTTAAAGTCTTCTAAGTATCCACTTTGCAAGTAATTGAAAATGAATAATTTAGCAATTTCCAAGTTGCATTGATTGATGTGTCAAGAATTGGCTCAATTCAAATGTGTTCAACAATTTCAATTTCAAACAAAATGTTGTGTCCTGCAAGTGTTGACTTTGAACACTTGGCAATTTTTATTTGAATCACGTGCCGCCATAGTGATCGGTCATTTGCTCTGCATTCGAAATGAAATCGAAAATGACAATACAATACAATACAACAACAACAACGATAAGCATAACAACTCACATTGTAATGGGTGTCGGTTCAATAGCAATGCGGACAACAATGTTGGGCGCAATTGAAGCAAATCAATGCTTAACTTAACCATTGCTGCTGATTACTGAGATGAAAGCAATTTTGATTTACGAATAGTATTTGAAAAGATAGTAAATAAATATAAAATAATAACTAAAACTATTGAAATGTTAACACTTGTCAAAACAAAATTATTTGTTTATATTTGAAATAACAAAAATCTAGAAAATATAAATTTCAATCACTTGTTTTGAATTAAATTGAGTCCAACACCGTTGCCGCTATCAGCAAAATACACCAAATGTAGAGAAGCACACGGCACACAAACGTACAAAACACACACCCACACAAACATAAACACATACATACAATTTTAATATAATTAATTACGTCAGTGTGTGTGTTTTTTGTGTGTGTGTGTAAGCGTGCGCAATGAGTCGAGTGCGCGCCTAACTGTAGTCAACTGCACAGCGCCAATTGATTGCAATGGCAGCCAGCATTGCATAAACAACACAACACATTACAACAACGACTAAAGCAACAATAACAAAAGGTGACTCTACAACAATAGTTGTATCAATGCGGCAACAAATGAAATCAAGCATGCGACAATAGGACAGACAGCGCGCAATTCTGGCTGAAGGTGCACACAACAGTGGCACAAATTGATCAACTGACGACAGACAAACTGCAAACTAAACTAAAACAACAACAAACATTATACAACAATGTCATATGTAATTTATTTGAGACAAATGGATAGCAACGATACAGCACTCGTGTCTGCAAATAGCTGAGTTGAAATATTTCTAATTGGCTGATGGCGAATAATTTCGCCTGCCAACTTGACAGCTGATGTATGCTTGTTGTTATTGTGCGCGAATTGTTCAAAAGCAGCACATTGCAATGTGTAAATTTACATCAGTAAATACAAATTTTTTACATATTTGGCATTTAGTACAAACAAAAACAAAATGGCTGGCGGAAGCGAATAGCGGTTGATGCAAATTTCAAGTTCATGTTTAGGCAGAAAATTGAAAGAGGAAATTTCTGAAGTGTTGAAAGTGTTGTAACCGACCGATCGAATCAATAAAACTAACATTGAATAAAATGTACCTTCAAATTAAAAAAACTATAAAAATATAGTCAAAAAATCAAAATATAACAAAGTATAATTAATATAAAAAATAGTATGAAAAATATAAAAAAATATAATAAAAAAATAAAATAATAAAAAATTTAATTGAAAAATAAAAAATAAAGCAATATAAAATTTTAAAGGAATATAGAAAACCAAAAAAATTAAAGAAAAATAAAAACAAAATTGAAAAAAGAAAAAAAATTAAAAAATAAAAAAAATTGAAAAAGGAAAAAATTTAAAAAAGCCAAAAAAAGAAAAATTAAAAACTTTAATATATTTGAAAATATAAAAATATAAAAATAAAAAAATATAAAAACAAAAAATATAAAAACAAAAAATATAAAAACAAAAAAATATAAAAATAAAAATATATAAAAAAATATATGTAAAATATGTAAAAAACTAACAACATTTCAAAAATAAGAAAATTATAAAAAAAAAAATAAAAAATTAAAATAAATAAAATTATAGTAAGTTTAACATTCACAGACGAATATTTATTATAAAAAAGTAAAAAATCAAAAATATAGGTATACAAAAAAGATGAACATAAAATCAAAAAATAGTAACACACATATGAATGTTTATAAAAAAATTTGAAAAAAAATATTTATAAAAAACTGAAAATTAAAAAAAATTTTTTATTTGAAAAATTAATTAAAAAATAATAAAGTACACAAACGTAAGAAAAAGAAAAACTATTAAGAACAAAAACAATTTTGACTAAATATGTAAATAAATAAATATATTATATGTACATAAATAAGAAATTAAAAAAAATAATTAAAAAAAATTTGTTAAAAAAAAAAAATTTTATTAAAACATGTATAAAAATATTGTATTTTTATAAATACATAAAAATATAAGAATCTAAAAATTACAAAAAATCTAAATAAAAAATGATAAAAACTTTTAAATCAAAAACGAATAAAAAAACAAAATATTAAGAGAGGTGAACAAATTATTAAATCGGAATTGTTATAAACAAAATATTAAAAAATAAATTTTTTATTAAAACATTTTAAATTTAAAGAGTAAATACAAAATAAAAATTAAAAAAAAATAAAACAAATAAAAAAATAATAAAAATAAAAAAGATCAAAAAAATAGAAACAAAATAAAAAAAAATTAAAAATTATTAAATGGGAAACAACATGAATAAAATATTAAAAACTAATTGTTTTTTGTGTTTACTAAAACATAGTAGACTAAATAAAAATTATTAAACTAGCAAATGTTTGAAAAATCACTCCAACAAGAAACAATTTACAATAAAATACAAAAACTTTTCAAGTAATGAAATTATAACACAACTTCTATAAATATCTGTCAAAACCAAACCATTTCAGTTCTTTCCATGCGCTGAATGTGTTTGTGTTTATTTATTACTTATTTTGCAATTCAAGAATTGTTGAATCGATGCCAAGGTGTCTGTAATTACAATGCATACGTTTACATACGCGGATACTTATAAGAAGTTTTCAAGTATGCATGTGTGTGTGTGTGTATTTTTGTGTGCTATATAAAGCTGCGCATTAAAAATTTATAAATAAAATATTAATAGAGACGAGCAGAGTTTAAAGCGCACACACAGCGCCACTGCTCCAAATGGCAATGCCCACGTTTGCAAAAAGCAAGAAAAAAATGAACAAAAATTCTATTAACCATTGTTGCTGCAGCTGCATTCTAATTACGGTTGGCTGTCAGCTGCTGAAATGCGCTGTAAGCGTTCTAACGCCAACCGAACACGCGCGCCGCATAGGCTTTGGGCGCAAAGCGACCCACGCGCAGTGGCATTTGGCCGTTTTTATTAGCACTTTGTTGTTATAATGAATTTAATTATGATTGCCGCTTAGTGGTGATTTGCTACTAACACACCGAGCTTGGTGGTCATTGTTAGTTGTTGCTCTTTACGGCCGTGAAATTAATTTTGGTTAAATTCAATTAGAATAATTTTTTGGAGCTTTTGGTTGCGACAATATGTTGAAATAGTTGTCGTTGTTTGCTGTTACTGATAGTGTTATTAAAATTAAAAGTCATAAAGAGCTGCAAAGTGTCAGTCAGCAAGTGACAAGAGCGCGATTTGCAAGCACTTTTGTTTTTCTTTTACTTTTTGAGGTTTGATTACTTCTTCTTTTGAAGCCTTTATTCATATTTTTTGCTATGTTTTATAAGTAAAATTGGTTAGCAGTCGATCAAACCGAAGCAACAGTTCTGAAGGTGTGCGACCTACGGGTCGTATGAGTTATACATGATTATTTATTGTTCCTTATTTACTCCGCTTGGAGGCCAATGCCTTGTTTTGGCTACTAGATTTGTTCAATTTTTGCATCTAAAATATTGTGACATTTTGTCACAATCTCAATTTGTTCAATTTTGGCATCTTATATTTATGTGACATTTTGTCACAATCTCAATTTTTCAATTTTTGCATCTAAGTTTTTGTGACATTTTGTCACAAACTCAGTAGTTATCTTCTTCTAAACTAGTAATGCGAATACATAACTTTCCATTCTGTGCATTTAAACAATTGTGACACTGTGTCACAATCTCAATATTTATTGCATTTGAAACCAGTAAAGACGCACACAATGCAGCAAATTAATGAGCTCTAATGGCCATTGCACCATATCGACTCGATCAGTATTCCACTTACCGTAAAATGTGCTTTTTATTGTCGCTTTTAAGGCAAAATATTTGGCTAGCCTACTCGTAAAAATAAACGAATGCTTGTCACAGCTATGCCATCATGCAACAACATACAAACAACGGTTTCTTCTTGGCCGTTTTACGACCATTTCGCTCCATTGGCGCAGCTTCGCTCCGCATAAAGTTCAATGGTCTTGACGACGCTTTTTCGTCAAAGCCATTTAGCCACATCGCAGGTACCTAACGACGATATCTGCCGACTGACGTACTCGTACATTGCCCGGTGTGCGCTGCACATTGGCGACCTACATGCGAGCGTTGGCTTTCCTTTGGCCTCAAACTTTTGGCGCAACATTGCTTGCCGCTTTTTCGCCGTTATTGGCCTTTTTTACGATTATGATTGTGGGACATGTCAATTGATTTTTTGCGCGCTGTTGCGATTCGTTTCACTTTGTTATTGTTGAACATGAGCGCAAGTAGCCAATTTTCGCAAAGCGTTGACTGCCGCCGCTGCAAGCGTGAAATGTTGGCTGCT
Organism: Melieria omissa; assembly: GCA_963971225.1. Lineage (NCBI taxonomy): Eukaryota > Metazoa > Arthropoda > Insecta > Diptera > Ulidiidae > Melieria > Melieria omissa. The sequence goes on along the minus strand of OZ020268.1, from coordinate 125,907,624 downwards.
GGCTGTGGGCTCTTGGCCAGTGGAGCATGCGCATCGACCGCCGCTTTCCATAAACCAATTGAATATATTAGGCGCACAATTGCCGCCGCATTGTGAACGCTCGGAAATTGCGCGTTTAACTGTGAGATTTTTTGTTTGTTGAAATTTACTATGGTTAGTATAATACACACATACACACACACATAGATACATTGCTGGGCATAATAACGACTCACGTTTTTGGACTCGAACGCATCTGCACGGCAGCTGCGTTTTTCCACAACGTTTCTCGGTCTTTTCTTTTGGTTCGTTGCTGCTCATTTCCTCTGGTCACTGGGTAAGCGACTTTTGTTCGCTTCGCTGCGCGCTGACGGTCGTCGGACGTTTTGATTTTGTTTTAACTTTTATGACGGCGCATTTCACTGTCAGTCATGATTTCGCCTTTCTTCGCTGCCGCTCTCTGTGTAATCGTTTTCTACGCCTTTGTGTGTGCGCTGGCATAGAAAAGCTCTAAAATTTAATGCCAAGAAAATGGAAAAGCTTAATGGGGTTTTCTCTCTGGCTTGGTTGGCTAATTAAAGAAATTGAACGGCACAGTGGGTGTGTGTGTAGGCAGTTCGAGCAAAGGCCCGCTGCATTTTTTGGCAGCAAAATGACTGCGCAAAGTGCATTGGGCCTCGATTAGTGGTTTGCTCGGAGTAGAGTCGGCCTGAGTCCGAAGAAGGTGTTGCTTGCATGTGGGGCGTATTAGGGAGTTGAAAGGGCACAAACCTACAACAAAGACATGAAAAGATAATAAACCGATTGCTGCAACACTGCTTGACTGATTGACAGATTGATGAGTGTGCTTTTTGTTGGCCATAGCGCAGACTTGAACATTTCGCTTTAAAGCGGGTTTTAAGGCTGGTAATTATTTTGGCCTTCTCATTATTATTTGATTGGTCTTTTTATTGAAAGTTTGAGGCTTTATAGTGTCTTCTGATAAAAAATATCCGTAATTGTTCAATAAAACGAAAACGGTTAAATTACTCATCGATATTGCAACGCTTCCTTCAATTTTAAAAACACTTTGCAAAGGCTGATTTTCAAATCGCCTTGACCTGAAAATACTTGGAGTTTTTTAATGAAACCAAAACAGTAAGGGAGAGGGCTGGGGTGTGAACCGGGTTTTGTTTTTCGGCTCTAACTTTTCTCAGAATAAAGATATCGAAAAATCGAAGATACCGTTGGAAAGGTGAATATATAACGCAACTTTGTTATGAAGACAGATTACCCTTTTGATTGAAATTTAACTCTCTACGTCCAATTTTCTAAGAACGTGATTTTTCGCTTTTTCAAAAAAGTGGCTGGGTTGTGAACCATCTGGAAAATCCCTATTAAAGTCAGAAAATACGAAGAAAACACCCATAATTTTTAAGTACATTGAGAATTTATTTAATCAGGAAGCCTCAAGAGGTGAAAAAAAGTTATAATGACGCCTCTTAGGCCAAAAAATCGCAATGAATGAAACTGCTCAATTTTTTTAATTTTCATCCTAATCTGTGTCGGAATGTTTGGATGTGAAATACGAACGTGTTCTCGTATTGGCTCACTTCAAGTGAACACAACGAAATCGAGTTAAATTATATAAAATGACTTTATTTTAATATATCCGTCCATATTTGACAGTGTTAGAACAAATGTAGTACGAAAAACAGGTGGTTCATAACCCAGCCACCTCAGTGGTTCACAGCCCAACCACGATGCCATTTTGGAAACTTTAAAATAAACGACACTTCCAATCATAATTCGATATAAACAAATATTGCATCGTAAAATAGAATCAAAACACTAAATAAACATGTATTACACTGACCTTTTTGCAATAAGCTCAGTCACTAAGATAGCACTTTAAAAAAAAGCCAACAAGTTTTCGCAGTCGATTTTCAAACACGATGTCTTTCAAACTCGATTGCTGCCACAAGCAATACGTGTTTGTACTTCGGTGTAACCACAAAAGCAGAGTCATATCATAAGACAAAATTGACAGTTGAAAGATTGGCGATATGTCAATTAGGGAAAGAAAAAACGGCAATGGTTCACACCCCAGCCTGGTTCACAACCCAGCCCTCTCCCTTACAATTACTCGTCGATATTGCAACGCTGCCTTCAATCTTGAAACACTTTTCATAGGCTGAATGCAGAATTGCCTTTAGCTTGTTCTGTGATTTCCTTATCACTTCAATGGGGTTTCGACAGTATATTTTGATTATTGCTTTGTAGAAACCCAAAAGTTGACAACCTCACAACTGCGATCGTATGGGAGACGCCCTCTGGTGGTGAATATCTGAACGTTAATTAATTTTGCATTTTTCGCTGAATAAATCATTTAAATCGGTTCAGTTGTTTCCGAGACACCATGTTTTCTCGCTTACTTAACTACTACATTTCCATGTGGTGAGCCAATGGCATAGAAAATGACCAATTTTGTATGGCAGCTCCCTTAAGACTAGGAGTTAGCAGGTAGGTATGTTTGGAAAAAATATTCGGAAGGGAAAATAAATGGGTGCCGGTCATACATTTGACAAGTCTGGGGCAACCTGGGAGCAGTGGGCGCCTATTGTGTAAAAACGACCATTTTGTATGGGAGCCCCATTAAGGGTTGGAGATGGGGTATAAATATGTTTGAAATAAATGTTCAGTAGAGAAAACTAGTGGGGGTCAGTCATAGATTTAAACCCTCTCAGAGCAACTTCTGACCAGCTGTGGCGTAATTTGTCGAATTTCTCAGCTTTTTTGTGAACTTTAACCTCGATGCGACGCCGCACCCTAGCTCCAAAATTTTTTTGGGTTGTGGTGGTTTATATTGTCAGGTTCGCCATGTGGTGGTTTATTTATTTATTTATTTATTTATTTATTTATTTATTTATTTATTTATTTATTTATTTATTTATTTAATAAGCCAATGTACATTTAGAACTTACTGACTAAAGAAAAAAAAGAACAGAAAAAAAAGGTCACACAAGTGAGGAAAAGAGCTTCAACTTAACCTATTCAATAACAAATTTAATAATGTCCCTTTGGGAAGCGATACATCGAGATCGGGGACACTATTCAGTTCCGCAAGGGCTCTGGCCAGTGGCGCATTCTTAGCATAGTTTGACCTGAAAAGGCTGATGTGGAAAGTCTCTACGTGCCGTAGGTTACGAATTGGAACATTAAAAGCAACTTTACTTAAAAGGGTTGGGCAATCTGTAGACCCATTTAATAACCCAACAATGAAGGAGCACGCAAGATAGGCTCACCTAGAGTTTAGACTCATTAAGTTTATAAGGAGGCAGCGGGAAATATACGACGGCAACGGTTCAGTAAAGTTCAGCGACCTTAGGGCAGGACCTTAGACCTTATATTGGCAGGATCGCCATGTGGTGTAAACGAAGAAGAGTGGATGGCAGGATCGCCATGTGGTGTAAACGAAGAAGAGTGGATGGCAGGATCGCCATGTGGTGTAAACGAAGAAGAGTGGATGGCAGGATCGCCATGTGGTGTAAACGAAGAAGAGTGGATGGCAGGATCGCCATGTGGTGTAAACGAAGAAGAGTGGATGGCAGGATCGCCATATGGTGTGGAAACGATGAAGAGTGGATGGGTTCGGTAATCGTTCGTCAGAAAGCAGTTCTGGTTGGCTTATTGTAAAGGCGAGCCATGCCAATGCTTAGTGGCTAAAAGAGCCGACATGAACTTCTGTGCAATAAATTGAAACGCAGTGGTTTCCGTTTGCCGCAAGAGCAGAAGTTAACTTTATTTTGTGGAAACTAACTTGCATGGCATTTCCAAAACTCCGCCCATTTTTCCAGAGCACAATTTCGCCGACGAATCCGTGGTCAAGGATCAAAATAGCTGATCTTGCACATTTCCGTTAGGAACAGTGCGCTGCGGTAGGCAGCGTTGAACTCGCTCGGCCGCCGCCACAAGTGCTGACTTGCTTTGCTTAAAAGTGTGGCGTGCGCGTCGAGTGGCAACCTGACACCAGTGCACAACGGAATGTGTAATTGCACGATCAGACAAATAGTGCCGGTGTTGGTGACCAAGTGGTATCACTACAGGGTCATGCACTTTTTCGCGAAACCGCATAAAATGCGAGGTTGCGGACCAACGAAATCGAAAAATCTTGCATTAAGTCATGTCTAATGTACATGTCATCTCTTAATGCCATTAACCCTTTGAGTACATTTGACGAGTGAGACTCGTCATGTGTTTACTTGGGCGAAGTTACGGTGGACGAGTCTGACTCGTCATCTGAGTTTGATAAGTAGGCGTTGATTTTATATATATATTTATATCACCAATATAAGCATATTCCAAATAAAATGTATTACTCTTACATATTAATCCATATAGCAAAAAATTAAATCCGTTCCATATGCATAAAAGTCTCCAAATAATTCCGTACTCAAAGGGTTAACAAAGGTTTCACAAATCATTGTAACACAAAAATATTTGAAAATTTTCTTTACATTCGAATTTCATATGATTTTTTTACAAGTTTTCGTATAGAGAACTTTGCAGTCATATCAGTGAGAAAAACAGTTATAAATACTGGAGTTGGAATTTGAACAGACTGTGAAGAACTCTCGAGTGGTGTAGAAAGGTTTTTCCTTACTTTATATTTTCTTTTTTTTTAAGTTTTCTTTTCTTTTTTAGTTTATTTTATAAAAGTAAAAAACTCTTGTAAAATGTATTTGAAAGCAGAAGAAATCTGCCTACATGTACTAAGTGAAAATGTTGTCTGTTAGAACGGTTTGGTTTAAAAAAATCTTCTTACATAGATCCAAATGATTTGATATAAAGATGCAATTAAGAACTATTTGTGAGTGTTTTGCAAGATCCTGCTGGGTAAATAGAAACCTGTGGAACCAAACCTCTTCTTCAAAAGATTTGATATGAGGCTGAACTTTGATCAATTGGTGAGCGTATAGTAGATCTAAAGGTTCGACTGTCATTATTCTTTACAATAGTAACAACAGATATAGATCCAATTGCTCAAAACTCTCCACAAATATAATTGTCTGATTCGCATGCCAGGTCACGTCTATACTGTAAAACCAACAACATCCAGTTCTATGAACTTTTGCTGGGTCATCAAGTACGTAATTCTGTAGGTGTGAATGTGTGGGTCCGAACAAAGGCACTTCCGCTTTAAGTCTTTCTCAACACAAGTAAGTAGTTCTTCATGTCCATAAAATATTTTTTTAGCAAATTGGAAAATTTCTCTATGCTGTTGAAGCTCCAAATTTCTTGTTAGGTGTTCCAGCGCATTAATTGTTGACTCATAAAATATTAAAAAAACACAATCAGCTGTCTGAAAAGGGAATGCTGCTGTGTGATCGAATGCATTACTATTCGACTCATAAAATATTTTTATTAAAAACTTTTTTAAAACTTATCGCAATCAAAATGTTTAGTATATGTTTGATTGCACGACTCCATAACACTGCTGACAGTGTGTCAACAAGAAATGCATAAAACTTATCTATGACAATCAACAGCAATGAGTGTCCAATTGTTGCATAATTCGCAAATTGATATCGTCGCAAACGCAACGTTGACTAATGTTTACGCCACTCGGAACAATAAAATTTTATGAACCACATAAATAAACTGGTTTCCGCTGTGAAACATTGCAATTTCCGAGCCTAGCGACACGAACTGCTGCGAACATCTTAGTAGCGTTTAAACTTTATTAGCATTCAATTGAAATTAGCTTACGAGCTGTCAAATGCACATTAAATGGCTAAACGCAGCAATATTCGAAAGCGGCGGCAAACGACTTCAAACGCCATAAAGTCGAATGGGCGGGAAATACGACGAACAACGCAATAGTTGGTCAGAATTGTGTTGCAAGTCGCATTGAGTGGAGAGCATGACCCACATTTCGAATGCACAAAGCGGTTCATTGAATCGAAAACGGAGCATTTGTGGTGCGTTGAGGTGGAGCGAGGAGGCGAGGGGGTGGGGCTAAAGTGTTATCGGCGAAACGGCACGCGGCAGCTGTGAATGTGCCACAAACCGATTAAATACAAATTATTTCAAATGTGAACATGCATGCAAATTGAAATAAGAAAATTGAAATACAAAAAAAAGGAAAAATAAATTGAATAAAAATGTAGGAAAAAAATTTAAAGAGTTCATTTACGGCGTCGAGTTACGAAATTAAATGTTTATGTTCTATTAAGAGCGCATAAACAGCAATTGCTTGTGTATGTGTGTGTGTGTGTGTGTGTAATACTGCATTGTGTATTTATGGCAAGCGGGCAATTAAAGCGCTTGTGCCACTTCAACACTGCCAGCTAAACAGTTCAGTTGTGCAGTTGTTAGTTTATTTATTTGTCTGTCCGTCTGCTGGTCCGCGCGTCCATTGGTCCATAAGTTCACTCGCAAGTTGCACTGTGCATCAGTGAGTCTGTCGTTTTGTCTTCCTGTATGTTTGCTGCATGCTATACATATGTCTGTCTGTCAATCGTTAAGTTTGCTACACTGAAAAAAATTGTTTATAATGAATATACATTTTTGTTCTAAAAATTTGATCAACTTTTAACTAATTGAAAGATATTCACTGAAACACTTTTTATAATCCAAGCTTCCAATATTGCACTCACTGCACTCCTTGGTCAACTTTTTAGAGTGTGATCCGTTTGTCCGTCTGTCTGACTGTGTGTCCACACGTCAGCGCTGTAAATTTTCGTAATTGCTGCACCCAAATTAATTCGAACGTTGCTTGTGCCAGCAGATGGAGTGCGCCCGAACGAATTGCAACAGCAGCAGCACAACAACAATATCAACAACAACAACAACACAATCGTCATTAGTGTTCGACACCAACAGCGCACCCAGCGATATTGCAGCTGAAAACGCGCAGCGCGCACTTGTTGTCACTTTTATGTTTTGCGGCATCAAGTCATCGCCTTTGCCTGTGTATTGTTTACGTTTTTTTTCTTGCTTGTGTATGTTTTTTTAATGTGGTTCGATACTTTGACGTCAAGTGAAATTTCTTTAGAAAAAAACGTATGATTGAAATTCGAATTTGTGACCATTTGCTGCAATCACTCGAGCGCAATCGACTTCAATTCGTAAATTCAGTAAATTCTACTACAACAATAGAAACAATAACAACAACAGCAACAAAAATAGCAACAGCAATACTAAGAGCAACAAAGGCAAGTGAAAATGTATAGTTGTTGCTATTGTTGGCATTGTTATTATTGCCATTGTTGCAATTGCTGTTGTTTTCTATTGTGGCTATGTCAGTTATGGTTGTTTGTTGGTATATTTTTTTTTTATAGCAAAAAGCAATCAGCATGAAAATTAGAGGTTACCACCAGTCATTGATGCCACAAATTACAAATAACTACGTGTGCCTGTTATGTGCTACTCAACGGCCGCCCCGTCATCGCCACACGACTGTCTGTCTGTCGCTCGCTCGCTGGCGGCCCCATTTCAATTTCATGCGCCGCATTCACATGCGAAATGTTAACTAACGTTGCGCCTTGCAGGGAGAAACGTTTCGCTTGTTTCGCTTTCCACTGGTCGAAATTACATTTGCAATTTTGCATTACTAAAACAATGCAAACACACAGAAATGTGTGTAGTGAAAAGTAAGAAAAAAACAAAATATGAATTTATGATATGAAAAAAATCGAAAGACCAAAAGAGCCGACTTTGATTACAGTTTGGATGTTTCAATAACACTCCACATCAAATAAATTTTTTTTTAAATAAAAAGGTTGTGACAACGGATTCTGGTAGAGGGGGCCGAAAAAAAATATACGTGTATAGGCGTTTTGAAAGTTTATAAAATCTGAATTTTTTTTAGGGGTCAATGTTTTCCGCTTTTTGCACATTCTTATTGTGAATTGGCTTACGAAAACCATATAACCTCACATTTTAGGTATATGATGTGTTCAGCAATTTGTTGTAAAATAATACGAAGAACATTTTTGTGGAGCATTTTAACCCTGTAGCTCCTATTTGTATGGGTCAATTTGACACTTTTTTCTAAAATGCCAAAAATGTTCTATAAAACAGGACATTTTAAGCACAAAATGTACCACGAAAATATTTGCCATAAAATTCTACTATAGGTCTCTGAATACATCAAAGCTCAGAAATTAACTTGAAAGCCGAAATTAACCAAAAACTGAAAATGTGTTTAAGTTTTTATTTCGTATTTATTCAAAAGTGGTACTCAAATGTCCTCCCCCTCTACCAAAATCCGTTGTCAGAACCTTGTTATTTTTTAGTGTTGTACAGTGTAATTGAAGCATCCATCCATTAGCAAAGTTAGAATGATTCGATTGAGATTAAATATGCATAGATTTTTTTGGTAAGTTGTTGCCATTTCTAGTGTAATTCCATTCTAAGTAATTCCCCTTCACTAAAATGAAATCCTGTGTGCACCACTGGCTGTGGGTTACATTTTTAGAAGGCTCAAAAGTTCGGGCGTAGGAGAGCAGTTCATAGTAGTTGGCTTCGTGCCAATCCCACCTAATACGGAGGAGAACCTTCATGACCGCAAATCCTAGCTTGGCCACAGTTTTCGCCGATTCACCACGATTTGAAGTGGGGTTCAGGTTTTCGCTTTTCGTCAGTGATCCACTTTTCGTCAGCAGCCAGCATTCACTTCAGAAATTGGTGGAGTTTGTTGCGGTTTAGCAAAGATTTGCAGATGGATATTCGGTTTTTGAGGTTAACTCGTGTGGCATCCATACTTACTTATTCAAGTGGTTCCAAACGACTTTTTGTGCAATGTGTCGACGTTTTCTATGATCTTATTCTCACCTTGGACAATTGGCTTCCTAGAACGTCTTGCTTTTTTACATCAAAATTACCGGAATTGCACACAATTGGCTCTTCTGGTATCAGGACCACCGCTTCCTCGTCAGCGTTGTCGTCTTTATCGAAAAAGCCTGTAAAATACTTATGACATATTTTTTGTTTGCTTATGTCCATTGTTAAGGCGCACTGAGGCAAAATTGAGTCAAGCAAAACTGTCTGAGAAGTTTTTTTTAGTGCGAAATAGATCTCGTAAACCAATCTTACTTATACAACGCTTGGATTCTCCAAATCCATTTCTTTTCATTGCACTTTGAATTTTTAAATAAGTCTTTGTTTTATTTAGCAACTTTGCCCCCTTGCTTTCTGTTTTCTTGTGTGTGTTTTTTCTGTTTGGCACAAACAAAATTTCATAGACAAATTTTCACGAGTGAAAACAAAAAAATATGCCAGCTGTGGCTGCCATCACATTGGCGCGACCTTGACATATGTCCGCCCGCCAAACGCCCCCCAACAGAGCTCGTATTGCATAACGACCGCAAATGGCTGCGTTTCACACACACACTCACACATTGACAGATACAAATTTTCACGATTCATGTTTGCTGAATGTTTCGTGAGTTTTTTGTTGGTTTAAACAAAAAACCTGAAACAGAAAAAATCATTTCGCTTTACACTCAATTAACATGACATATGCTTTGTGCAGTTGTTTTAATGATTGCGACATTTTCCCTCCTTCATCTCCTCTCAAACAAACCTTTAGCTATTCAGTTGACTCAGTGACATTTCCACTTGGCGTTGACGCACTCACGCTGTGTTGGCGAATGTGTCACGCGACAATTGCCAGACTGCCTGACGTGGTTTGGCGCGTTAAATGGAAATTTCATTTTTTTATTTTGTGTATTTTGCTACACGACGCTTGACAGGTAGACAAGTAAAGTGACAGAAGCTAAGAGAAGCATTAAAAAAACAGAAAAACTGTCAGAAGCTCGAACGCTGCCCAGCTGACTGCTGATGCAAAATATCAAAATTTGAGTTATCTCGGTGAACTTTTGTACTAACTAATTATTTTAAAATTTTTGCAAAAAAAATGTAAAAAGTTTCTCATATTAATGTTCTAATTTTATAAAATTTTGTTACTTGCAGATTGCGCAACAAGTTGAAAAAAAGCACAAACGGAGCAACACACACAAACACACACACAGCCAAACAAACATCAACGCTACAAGAAGACTGACACCAGCGAGCAAATTGCCAGTAGCAGCAAGCAAAGCAATTCAATTCTTCCGGCAGCGAAGCTAAAGAACTGATCTGCAGTGATCTCAATTGAAATTCGATAATACAAAAGAAAGCAATAAACTTCGCTTAAAACAACAACAACAACAAAAGCACCAAAGAAATCCCTTTACACATTTCTCGAAAGCAATAAGAAAGCACTAAAGCTCCGCACGTCCCACACACACACACACACACACCAACACACCGAAAAGCGTTTGCGTTACTTTTGACGGCGCCCTCTGCATTCAATTGTTCGTATAATGTTCAGCAGTCTTGCTTCGTTTATCTTTGGAACGAGTACGCCTGCAACAGCGAATAGTGAAACGAATCAGAATCCGCCTAGTCAGGAGCAAACGGAGCAGCAGCAGCAGCAGCAGCCAGAAGCCGCCGCCGCCGCCGCCGACGACAAACAGCCACAACCAGGAAATCAGCCACCCGGCGAAGGACGAAACGTGCGCGTAGACGCCGCCGACACCATATCGATCACCCAGCTGACGCCATCGGTAACGGGCGACGATAACGGCGCAAAGCGCGACAAACCGCAACTCAAGTACAAGAAACCGCTGAAACCTTCCTCGCGGCCGCCGCCTTCGACCCTAAGTGGAGCCAAGCTACTGACGCCACGCGAAGCGGCAACCGTTGACGAGGACGACTTCGAGGAGGATTGGCTCATTGGTGAGTAGCACTTTTCAGGTGTTGAATTCAGTTGTTGACCACTTTGCTTTTCATTCAGTTGCTGAAGAGGATCTGTTTAGCGATTCGGGAGAGGAGGAACGTACGCGCGCATCCAAGGCCAAGAATTCACGGCATTCATGCGTCAAAAAGGATGCGAACGCCTCTGCGGCAGAGCCGCAGCCAACTCTCCAAACGCCACCGCAACCACAGCAGCAAGAAGAAGAACAGCAACATATCAATGCGCATTCCAAGGACAGCGGTGCACGGCCGCGTAACCAAAAGCAGCGGGCGTCTAATCGCCCATGCCGCAACATAGAGAACGAGTCGCCGATTCAGGTCGAGATCACCGGCTGGACTGCCGGCGATGAGGTCACGTATGGCTTTTTCTTGCCCAGTGGCGACGATGCCATGCGCGGCAACCATAAACTTGAGGAGTCGTGGTTCATCACGCCGCCGCCGTGCTTCACGGTCGGACCAATGGTCATCGAGACATCGCCGTTCGAGAATCTTCTGATTGAGCATCCCAGGTAATTAATTGACTACAGAGTTATAGTCTCACGAGATTCATTTTTACTTTCATTCTTGTGCGCAGCATGTCGGTCTATCATTCGATTACGCAGTTGGGCGCAAACGAGGTGACAGCTTCGATGGACGACGATCTCAAAGTGCAGCCGGAGATGACCCGCTCACAGCCGCTGATGCCGCTCGAGCCGCAGTCGTATGCACAGCGACAGCCGCGCTCGCAGCCACAGCAGCGACGCCGCGGACACCAGCTGGCCGCGTCCGCCGTGCAGGCGGGCAACGGCAGGGTAAGCCCGCACACCAATTGGCTGGGTGAAAGTGATCTTAATGGATGCACTTTTGCCTTTTGCAATTTTTAGAGCGCTCAGGCGGTGGGACAGCGTGCCGAGGGCCCGCGCGTCAGTTGCCGCGACGCGACGCAGCTCAAGCAGGAGCTGCTCGCGCGCGGCGCTCAGAAGGTAAGTGTCGAGCCAGGCAGGCGGCGCATGGACGGTCACGACGGGACAACTGTAGCTCGAGATGTAGAGTACTGAGAAAACGTTGTTGTTGTAATGAGTATACACGTAATGAGAGTAGTAACTAATTTTAAAAAATAGCAGATTTTGTCTTAACTCGAAGTATTTTTTGTGTAAATGAAGTTTGTATTTTGTTGTTTTTGCGGTTAAAGTGAATGAATTTTTGTTGCTGTGCATTTAAGTAATTTGAGAATTGTTATTGTTTTCTCGCAGGTCCATGACAAGAACGAACGACAGAGTCTGTGCCGAGGCGCACTGAAACGGGCCAACAAGGCGCGCGACGTTCAGAGCAAATGCAATCGTCAGCGCCGCGCCGACAGGCAGCACTGCCGCATTGTTAGCGGCGCCAACAACAACCGCAAGTGCTGCTACTAAACGATTGAATGTGTAACAACAACAACAAACAGGAACAGGAGCAACAACCAATCGATAGCGGCCGCGTTGGAATAGCATTGAGGTCACGACTTCACCCCCACCACTAACAACAACAACAACAAAAACAAACATACAAACAACAATCACACTTATCTTAAAATGTTTTCAGCTAAACGCAACTCTACTTTACGAAAAAATCACACATAATTTAACTAAAAAAAATATACAAAAAATAAAACGAAATTAAAAAAATTTTAAATAAATTCATTAAAAAACCCTAAAAACCATAAAAACCTAAACAAAACAAAAACAATCAACAAACATCAAAAAAATGTGTAACCACAAGAATAAACAAGAAGTAACTTGTAAATGTAAACAAAACAATTTGTTCATAATATTCACACAAAACAAAAACAACAACAACATATTTAACAAAACTGCTAAATTATCTAAAATTTTAAACGGAAAATTACAATTTTAATTAGTCTTAAATTTAATTAGCATAAAAAAGCAAAAACTGCTACAAAAAAATTTTAAAAGGGACTATGAAATTTAACAAAAACACAAACAAAACCATATAACAAAATTCAACATAAAAATGTATAATTGTAAATGTATGCAAAATGACAAACTGCAGCTGTGAGTTCAGCGTTTTGATTGCAAGTTTTTTGTTTCTTAATCGAATTGTGTTAATTTTTTTGTAGCCATCTAAGTTGCAACGAGTTTTCATGCAAATCTATATGTGTTTTGTTTTTGCGAAAACTATTTATTAGCTCCACTTAAATGTGTGCGTATGAATTTTGCGTTTGTATTGATTTTAATTGATTTGCACCGGTTTGCAGAGTTGGACGAAGCAACGTTTTTAGTTTCTAAGTTGTACGCTGTGTATTTGTATTTGCAACAAATGTTTTCTTTCTTATTTTTCTATGATTAATGAAATTGATGTGTTTTTAATTTAAGTTCATTAGATGTTATGTCCTACATTCATACACGAAAAAAACAAACAAATGAATGAATGAATGAAAACCAGAATTGGGTGTTCACGTCAAGTTGTGGCGCTGCCGCAGACGCAGCAACGATCATGACCCACGTTTGTGATTGCGAAGACGATATTTATGATTAAGATTATGAAGATTTTTTTCACTTTGAAAATATTTTGCTTGAATGGCGCATGTGTGAAAACAAAAACAAAATAAAATGAAGAACAAAAAAAGTTCAAAACAAAACTTGTGTTCAATTGATGGAGTTGTGTTTGATTTTTGAAATTGGATTTTTAACTTTTTGTTTGATTTGCAGACATTTTCCTCATTTGATTTGACTATAATTTTGGTTATATTAAGTTCTAAATAATTTCATATATAACAAATCAGATAGTTTATATTTATTGGACTTTTGGCTCACAACGCTTTGAAATGCGCTGAAATTCTGTGGATTCTTCAAATTCTTTAAGGCAATAAGATTCGGCTGATTGGTTATTTATTCTTCTTTAAACTAGTTTTTTCGAAATTTTTGTTTTTTTATGAGAGTCGGCTGTGGATTATAGACGACAAGTATTAGAGCTCAAATGATTTTCAGTAGGAACCAGCAGCCGATTTCTCTATTAATGACAAACTTTTGGTTTATTCTAAAAGGTTACAAAGGTTGATTGGGCTCAGCTGGTATTTGCTAAACAGAATCAATCAATCAATCTGAATAAATTGCATTAACTCAAAAACTGTATATCAATTTCAACTTTAATCAAAAACTGATTTTAGTTGACTTATGCCAAAGACTCGGAGTTGAGATACCAGAATGGCCCATAAAGCGAATTGGTGTCCACTTGGGTAAAACAAGGAGCAAGAGTCGTCTGGTGTTCTTCATACTAACGTACTTTCTCCGACCGCTTTTTGGAACCAGTGAGAAAAAATTCATTGAAATTAAAGCATCCACGATTTATGGGTTTTATTGGCTGATAGAATTTTTTGGTACCTTCTTGCTACGTTGAAACTTTTCGTACCTTTTGGTGATCCTTCAAGTTTATTCTCCAACCTAAAAAGTCGCTTTCTTTTTTTTTATTTTTTTTTTGTTTAAAATAAAAAGAAATTTGTTGATTATTTTTGTAAGCTTCAAGTTTCTTTAATTAACTATTGCTGGAAATATTAATTATTTTATATTTATTTGTTTTAAATTTTTAAATTTTTTCTATATTTTAGTTTATTAACATAAATAATAAATTATTACTTTATTTTTTTATTCATTGTTTTCGTATGTTTTAATTTGTTTTCAATTTTAAATGTTTTTATTTTTGTTTTATATATTTTAATTAATTTTTTTATTACTCATTTATTACTTCATTTATGTATTTTTTATTCTAATATTGTTTTTATTTGTTTCAAATTTTAAGTTTTTGAATTTGATTGGATTTGATTTGATTTTATTATTATTTTTTTAATTAATATATTTTTTTACAAATTTATTTACAAAATAATATAAAATAAAAAAACTAATAATTAATTAACATTGTTGGCCATATTAGTGAATTTTTTTAATTTATTTGTTTTTAATTTTTAGTTTGAAGCATGAAAGTATTGCATTGTTTTATTTTACTTGATTTATTTTGTTTTTTTTATTTTTTATTGTTTTTGTTTTTTAATTTTTTTTTATTACTCTTTATTCGATTTTTTGAATATAAAATATAAAAGCAACTAATAATTAATAAATTTGTTTTATGTATTTATTTTTTTTACAATTTCATTTAAAAAATACTAAAAAATAAAAAAACAACAAATAATTAATTAACATTCTTGGCAATATTAGTAATTTTTTTAATTTATTGGTTTTTAATTTTTAGTTTGAAGTATGAAAGTATTGAATTTTTTGTTTTTTTTGTATTTAATTATTTCTTTAGTTTTTGTACATAGTTTTTATTTGATTTATTTGTTTTTTTTATTTTTTTAAATTTATTTTTTTTATTTTTTTGTTTTTTAATTTTTTTTTAATTTTTATTTGATTTATTTTGTTATTATATTCTTTAATATACAAATGGTAATTTCTTTAAAATTTGATTTTATATATTTTTATTCTGATTAATTTTTTGGTTTAAATTGGTATTTTTGTTTTGTTTTATTTATTTTATTTTTATATATTTGTTTTTAAACATGTTTTCATTAATGTTTTTCTTATTACTTTGTATTTGTAATTTTGTTATATATATTTTTTCTTTTATTTATTTTTATATTTTTTGTTTTATTTTTGTACATTAGTGAACATTCTGCAAAAATAATTTGTGAGCTTCGAACAAATTGAACTCGAAATGTTTATTCATGAAAATCATAAACAAATTTCAAAGTAAGAGAAAAAACAGTGTTTGGGCTGTGAAAGATAGAAGTAATGTAAAGGGTAAGAACTTTCTAACTTAAACGGAATCAACTTTCATTTAGAAACTTATTTATTTCAATATTTTTTATCAAGTTTGGTTTAAATTTATAAACTGCAGACAAGTTTTATAGGAGCAAATGCAACAAACTACCGCGAATGACCATTTGGAAAGTACAAGTAAACCAATTTTGTGAAAACAATAGCAAATATAATGAAAAACAACAAAAACGATAATAGAAATCAAGTCAGAGTCCATAGCATAGCAGAAATGTTGGCAAGTAATGTGCGAAAAGAGAATTTACCACAACGTGAAGATTTGTAAATTTACACTTTTGAACATTTTGATATACAAACCAAACAACAACACATAGCACAGATCGTAGAGAGTAACGTTACAGGTGTAAGTGTTCTATTACCAATGAAAATGATGGATTGTCTTTGTTTTGCTGGGTTTCAGTTAGAGCTTTGCTGGGTTTGCAATGATTTGTTCAAAGTCACTTTGGAATAATTCAAATGTGACATTCATAAATTGAAGAATTAAATCATAGAAATGTTATTTAAACGAAGTAGTGAGTAGTGGAAAACCAAATGCTGCTAATTCGAAGTAGAACTTGATTAACGATTATAAATTTAGTGCATAGTAATGCAAGTCGAGCTACTGTTAATGTATTAGTGTTTCTTTGGTAGTGTGTTAGTTAAGAAAATATACTGTAATTGTATTGCAACTGCGCAACCAAGTGATGTATTTTATGGCTAAATAGGAAAATACGACAACCAATCGAGCGACCAACTGTCTATTGCGAGCAATAATCGTGGCAAGCAATCAGCCGTGTGCGAGTGTGTCTGTACGTGTGACCATTGTATGTAAACAGCGCCTATAGTGTAACTGTAATTGTGGTAGTGTGTTGCAGCAACAAATTGTACACACATATCTACCAATGAAAATACCAAACAAAATGTAATTGAAATGACATGGAATAAAAAATTTCAAATTTTCAAAACCACAACTTTTGCAATGTTCTTGTTGTTGTTTCTTGAATATGTGTATGTATAAGCTGCAATAGCCATTTATAATTAAACGCCTACAAGTGTGACACATAATTTGACAGCCACCAAAATATGAAAGAACCACATATTCAGTGCTTGTGAATTGATGTCGCGTATACGCCTCGTTGAGCACGCGTCTCGTTTCCTTTGTGTGCTCAACATTTTCATTCGTTTGGCGCATTGTTTGCGGTTCGTGTTTAGGCATATGCAAAGAATAAGTCGAACTCGAAAGACATTGCGTGCATTTACAGTTTTATTGCGTGCCGAAAAATTTTTGTATATGCTTAATGACGGGAAGTTGGCCACCGCGCCAAGCACACCTAATGGGTTTATATGATTTTTTGTTAAATGTTTACAGTTAAATGCATGCAACCTTGAGCTGAGCTATGAATTGTTGGACTATTGGGTTTTATTACACGTTAGAACAGCAGAACATGAGGGCATTCTAAGTGTGGTGATTGTTGATTTGAAAAAGGAATTAAAAAATAAAAACTAATTAATTATAATTAATTTAATTAGGATACTTAGAAGCCAAATGGCATACCATACCATACCAAATTCTACTTTGATGTCTTAACTTAGTTGAAAGTTACGGTTCACACCAGACGATCAATGGACGTATGGGGCTGAATTGTGGCTTTGAGCACAGATTTATACACTTTTCCTGTACAGAGACAGCAAACTCCATGGCAAAGAAGAATACATACTGACAACTCATTGCAGGGCATAAACCATTCATTTTCCTATTACACATCGCTGCCATTTGCCACAACATAAACTTGCAATTTATAGGCTTTTGTTCCGCATTTGTTGACATTTTGTTAGGTTCGCTTAATTTAACCGATTCTTGCACGTTCCCTACACCTTTCCATACTTTATATCATCGCCAACAACGGAAGTGGTTGTACTTTGTGCTGAATTTATTGCTGCTGCTGCTGATTTCCGGGATCAAACAATCAAGTTGGCTCTGTGTTTTGTCGCTTCTGTGCTCTTCTTTCAATTACTTTTGTTTTTCGCCGCCTAGAATGGACGGTGCAACATGGAAAAGTGAGTGAGGAGCTGCAGTCAATGCGTTGGAAGTTGACTTGGAAGCAAACAAGAGTTGCCATGAGCATATTTTCCAATATAAATCAGTTTGTTAGTGTTCTTGGAAGATGTTTTAATAGAATACTAACTTCAAAGGGACTCTACAGTTTTAGTTGGATCGATTTTTTCCTATAAAATCGTTTTACACTCGGAACATTTGTAAGTTGTGTTTACTTTGTTATTTGAATTGGTACTGACATCCATGATACTCTAATTTGTTAGAGTAATTTAATCGCGTTAATGTAAACAATTTTTTTTTTTTTTTTGTTCCATGTTCACTCCTCTCGGGAGCATAGGGCCTCCACAAGACAGCCTTGTGTTGGTTACATTAATCAGCTGTGTTGTAAACAATAATTTAAGTTTATTATTAAATTTAAACACTTTTGTTTCTTCTCTGCCAGATTTCTTACATTTAAAATGCAGAAGGATTTGCTGAAAGTGGTTAAACGCACTGAAGGCAAAACTAAGAGTGTAAAAAACGGTCAGGTGCCTGAATACGAAACTCGAGTTCTGAACTCTTTGTTCTTAATATTAAATTGGATAGTTACCTGAATCATTTAACTGCGTGAAAGCAAAACCCTTTTGACATATAGAGGCGTCAGGAAAGGATTTCCATAAACAAAATTGCGTAGTTTACTGGTTAAAAGATGTAAGCCTCATATCAAACTTGCTCTACCCACGCTTCCATAACTGTTGGACTCGTATGTCTCAGATTATATAGAACTGCTCTTTAGCTGTCAATTCTGTTGAAGAAACCAGAAAGAAAACAGAGGACTGTTGAATGACTGCCTGTAGATGAGATCGTAACTCACATCACCTCTGTAGTTGGGAACTCTAAACTTTTTTAAGTGACATACAATAGATCAGATATTGTCATTACTTCTCTGTTAATCTCGATTTTTATATAAACTCTTCTGATTTAAGTTTGGGCCTTTAACCAGTGTGTCTGATATCAGATATTCGTGTCTGATTTTTTCAATTTTCTCTATCTTCATACCACTTTATTCCAAATTATTTGCACTAAGCCAGCTTAACCCTTCTGTCAATACGAAGGAACCTATTGCAGTTTTGAAGTAAACATATCCTACTTTCGGCCAAGGAACTCTATGCTGGTATTTTTAGTATCTTCCTAAATCTCATTTGACTACATATTAGATAAATTATATAGGAAGAAAACTTTTTCTGTATAACTTTTAGAACCGATTTTTGACCTTTGTTCTATACGAAGGTACCCGGGAGATAGGTGGAAATTTTTCGTATTGACAGAAGGGTTAAAGTTTTCAAGCTTCATGTAATGAACCAGCTTGATGTGTCTACAAAATTTTATTTGCAATAAAACTTGAACTTTGGAATAAGACAGCTTCAGAGACGTGTTTCTCAAATGATTTTTTATGTTCTTATTTCGGCTTAGCTCCATATTTCAGAGATTTATATTTATTGAGTAAATTTACTAATTGCTTTCTGACAATTTGAATGGTAAATTGGATGAGTTGTATCTTCAAAATGTTTCAAAAGTGAGGAAATGGATTTCAACAAAGACGGCGCAAATATACTCAGTGGCCTATTAGTAAGTTTCAGTGGCGAAGGGAAGCCATCTGTACCATGTGGGTTTGATTCTATCTCATCATTTTGGCTAACCTCAACAGAGTGGGAAGAGACTGGGCTGAATCTACACAGTGGACTCTCAGTTGTTTTTTTCTTATACCCACTACGAACATAAGTTTTGAGCTTCCAGTTGTGCATTGTCTAATATCAGTTTTAGACGATGGAAAAGTCTCTTCCATAGATTTTATTCAGTTGCCAGTGCCCCAAGAGAATACCAACTATTTTGTAAGTTTCTCTTATGCGGCCTAAAGGTTCATTTCGCTTCTTGCATGAAAATATTCTAAGAACCATTTGTCTTCACTTGACTGTGAATATTAGTGCAATCGGCTTCTATCCTTTCTTAGTTCCCTTTTCATCAAACTGTACAACTAATCTTCGCTCTTGGATTTCAAAGTTTTCTCTTCAAATGCCACTTTTCTGTGTTTGCTCTCTTCCAACCGAGAATCGTCAGTTGCCCTTCCAACTTCCTGTGCAAGTTGCACTTAAATCTCAAACAGTAAAAAACACACAACATAACAACAAAAACAACAACAACATTAACAACGCCACCCAGCCATTCCATTGAGCTGTCTTGGCATTAACCGCATCTTCTGCACTTCCAAGCGAATTTTCCAAGCGTTTGACTTCTAAAGCCTGGCAATCTTTATAAAAATCGGCTCATTCTGCGCTTCGTTTCACACCTGTGCGGCACGTGGAAAGGTACAAAACGTTTTGTGGCAGCAACGGCCGCAACGGCCTCAAACCAACTAAATACAAAAAATATTAAAGCACAAAATCTGGCGGCAGAGCGCGTCGGGGCGCTGCCATATTATGCAATATTGAGCAATAGCAACCGCAGCAACAACAACAACAAAGAAAACAACAAAAACAGTGTCAGCAGTGTGTTGGTGTAGTGGCCGCCACAGCATGTTTCGGCGCTGATTCTATTTTGGAAAGTTGCACTTGAGTGATTTTTCGGGCTTCCAAAAAAAAAAAACAATAACAAAAATTCCAAAACAAAAGTGCACATAAACGAACATTTGTGGATTGGAGATACTTGTGGAAGAGTGCAAATAAAAGTGTAAAAAAACATAAATCACCAACACACACACCAACAGTAGCCGCTAAACAACAATAACAATAACAACAACAATAAAGCTAACAAACGCAATAAGATCGGCCAAGCGGTTTTGTTATGTAAAAAAAGCTGTAAACGCGCAAATCATTGCGGAGCAGATCGAGTGCCGAGCCAGCGTCCGATGCTCCCTGCTGCGCGTGCGCCGAGACATTGTTGTGGGTGCGCATGCGCCTAGTTTGTTTTTTCTGTCCACTTACTCGCAACACTACACTTACTCGCAAGTCGGCGAGTAATTACGATCTGAAACATAGGCAAACTTTTGTGAAGAAATTAATATTAAAAACGTTCGGTATTGGTGTGGAATTTTGCGCGCCAAATTGAAAACTTTCAGCGCAACTGAAACAACTAATGATGAAAATAAAATGTTTAACTTATGCAAAGCGAACAAATAAATTGCACCAAGTGGATTGTGAAAAGTTTACATAGTTTTTGCTCATCATTGCTCTGAACTTCAGTGCGACTTGGACTGTTTGCTGAGGATAAAAGGAAAACCAAATTAAGGTGAGCATATTTTTGCGAAAGAAGGTAAAGAAAGTACTACAACTGCGTTTAGTGATTGGAATAATGAATTAAGTGAGGTTAAGATTATCCTGGTGAGAGCGATGATATTCGCTTTGAATGGATGGTTGGGAGGTTGTGGGAGGTTGCTGGGGCCTATTAAGATGTGTGTGTATGGTTTCATGCGCCAGTTTTATGATTTGGAATCTTCTGTCTTTGCTTTGAAAATAATTCATTGTGAATGCGCAGTGCAGTCTTCAACTTTCTGGCCTTTTTAGCTAAATAAATAAAAAGGAATAAAAAAGGTATATAAAAGACGAAATAACAGAGGCCATTATGTTTCATTAACCAACGATTTTCTGAAAATACAGATTCACAAGACGATACCAACAGGTTTGTAGTGTGGAAGAGTTTGACCGCTTCTACGTTGAAAGGATGTGTTACTTACTTAACTGGTTCTAACCACCCGGTACCGGTTGCGGCTTGCTGCAAAGATTCTCTAGGCACCTCTGCTTTGTTCGTGTCTTCTCCAGTTGTTCAGATGATTGTTCGTTCGAAATGATTGTTCGTCCTCAACTTGGACCTTTCATCGAAGACACGGCCTTCGACCTCCAACTACATTGAACATCTTTTTCGCCGGAGCTTGATGATCCATATACGTTGGATGTTGATTCGCTGCACTACGTCCATGTCTCAGTTCATACAGCTCGTTGTTGTGAGAAGACGAGAATGTCTTAACAACTTTAAAAATAAACATGCCAGCTGTCAGATCTATATTAGGTGATTCTCTTTCGATTGTCGCAAAAGCAGCAGTGACATATTCTTTGTAACGCCAGCTGACGTCAATCTCATCAACGTAAACAAGGATCAGTTGAAAGGATAAACCTTTCCAAAATCTGTTGGCACATGGATTCTCTAAATGATGCCAGCATGGAATATGGAAGCTAAAGCGTTGTTAAACCTGTGAGACCTGAGTCTCAGTTTATTGATGGATTGTTTGCAAAATTAAATTGTATATATCTTAATCTTTGGCAAATGATCTTTGGGTGGAAGACGCACCTGCAGCATTGCCAGAAAAACCTGGCCATTGCTTAACAAAAGGCGATCTGGACAGCTACTCAACCTATGCCGGAAGCCCATCAGCACAGTGGTTGCTGTGCTCACAGGACACTGCCCAATATCGGAGGCACGCTGAAAGACTACGACGATGAAGGACTAGACAAGGAAGAAACGGTCCTGCACTTTTTGTGCCAGTGTTCGTCCTTGGCCAGGAGGAGATTAAAACTCCTAGGCTCCTCGTTCTACATCAGCCTGACTGAGCTTTCAACTCTTAACATTAGGGAGATAGCGAGGTTCATATTGGAATCCTCGTGGTTCCAGCGCTGTGAAAGGGGGAGTCGTGGTATCACAACGAGCCATTTCTTTGTGCTTAAGTGAGGGTTTTCAGGAGAAGGCTGCCACTCCAACCTAACCTCACCTAATTTAGGAGGACGAAATTCAAGGATGTGGTTGTGTACATATTAGTCCTTAACACATTTTAAGCGGGTAGCCTAGTATATGAACAAGCAAAAATTGCGCGATCCAAAATAAATAAAACTTGAAATTTATGAAACTAAAATAATTATATGAAATAATACTTTCAGTTTTATATGAAAACCAATCCGGCAAAAATACCGTCTCCCGCTTTTAAAGTGCCTACATTCAAAAGGTAAAAATACCCGCCCCGCTTATAAGCAGCAGTTTTCACAACGGGTAATTTTACCCGGCCCGCTTTTAATGTGTTAAGATATATTTTTTTTTCAAAAGTAACTATTGGAAATTTGCAAGGATATTCAAGGATAAAGTTTTCAAAGGACATTTTCAATACCTTTACGTCCTTTTGCACCACAACATTATATTTTCTAAGATTTTAAGAATTTTTTTCTTTCATTTGATACAAATATTGTTATTTTACAATGCGCTCAATTTTTGATATAAACATGTCCTTGAAATTTAAAAGTCCTTTAAAAAAAATCCTGACGTTAGAGAGAAAAACTAAAAACGCAGTTTTACTACATTTGGCGCCTAGTTTCGGGAGTACGTCGATTTTTTCATGTGTTTTGATTTTCTTTGATTTTTGTCGCACAATGTTTTGTTTTAGATTTCTTCTTTTATTTTCTCTCTTTCAGCATTCAAATTAGAAAAATGACCTTTATTTATTGTTGCTTAAAACGTTATTCGATCTCATGAATCTCTGACTTGTGCTCCAACACTTAAAGCACTGCACCACCAACATCTTTTTACTACTCTCAGCTCTTATTAATTTAAATCAACAAATTTCTTTGTTCTTCAGCAACAACTACTCTAAATATTTCCTGGAAATTTTACTAGAATTTGGGTCAATACAGCACTGGCAATTATCTAATATTATTTAAAGACAATAACAATGATTATTTGTGCCATTCCAGACCAGTAGACCGACTTGTTGAACATTCTCGTCAAAGCATAAATCGAAAAATTGGATCAAATCCCCCACGTCAGTCATTCGCTGGCGCCACCACAAGCCACAGCTATCCGCAACTTTAACCCATATTTGCGCGGTACACTTGTAATGTCGCATTGGCAATTACATATTAAAACTTTTACAAAAATTTCCAATGCGCAACAAACCATCACACGACAACAACACCAACAACGCAATAAACAAATAACACCGTTGTAAAGACACTTGAACAATATTCGCACACATAAAGGTACAACAACAATATAGTAGCGAAAACAATATGTGTTGTTGTATTGGTGTGCGTGTGTAGAGAAAAGCGACTCAAGGTCAGGAAACTTCAACTACTTGAAAATGCAATTATAACAAGAAGTTGAAGAACTCGAACACACTGCAGCCAGCAGACAGAAAACGTTACACGACTATTGCATAACAGCAAACGAAACGCAACAACAACAAAAACAACATCATCACCACCAACAGTAACCACTTTTAAATACAACAAACACAAAGTAATTATAACAACAATTAAAAATAGAAAAACGGCGCAATGAACGCTGCGTCGGATGGTGTGGTGGGTTGACTGGCTGGTTGGCGGCTGAGCCAATGCAGGAATGAACGAGCGGTTGGTTGGTTGGTTGGTGGCGCTAGTAGGCGGACGACTGGCAGGTTTGAAAGTCAGCGAAGCATTTGACTTAAGGTTTGCGTGAAAATTTCAGCCAACGCACACAAGTGCGAAATAACGCGACTTTTGCGATAACAACACTTTGCGAGCGGCGGCAGGCGGCTACACTTGTGCGATACTATTCATTAGAATCGGCAGAAGATTTTAATTACGTTGGATGCGCAAATTGCTGCCAGTTGCAGAGAAGTAAACAAAGCAGAAATTTGTTGCAGCGCATTCAAATAGTCATTAGTGCTCGAGTTGTTGTTGCTATTTCTCCTTTTAGTTGTTTCTATGTATTTCGAATTTTATGACTTTGACCTTGCAGGAGCTGCCTAAACACAGCCGCTTGCTATAAGTTGATGAGTTTTAATTGTCTTCGGCTGCCATAATTCATCTGCATCAAACAACAACAACAAATAAGTTAATGTTCGCTGCCTTCATGTGTGGCTGTCCATTTAGTCATTCGCCAGCCATATGCACTTCCGTTCTGTGCTCTCATCATCTCATCAATCGGCTTCATAAAACTTTATTATGTGTTGTTCTTTAATTTAGAAACCCATTGCCCTTCCATGCTTCCTTCCTTCCGCGCTTCCTGTCTTCCGTTTTTGCACCAACATTCAGCAATGTTGCCTTTCCGTTCGTTGCCTTCGCACTCAGTCACCTCTGGTCTTTTTAATGCCAGCTAGCAGATTTCTTTTGCGGTGCGTCTCTCTGTGCGTGAATTTATGTGTTTGTGTGTGTGTGTGTGCGTTATTGAATTGCCACTCAAGTGTCATATCCGTAACATGTTGCACGTTCCAGCCGCTGCCAATGCAATAGTTGTGCTTGTACTTCCAATCACAAGTACAGGTGTTGCTTTTGTTATTGCTTGAGTTGCTGAGTAGATGTTTTCCAGCATTGTTGCCATGTTCCACTACAAGTTTTTACTGCTTTAAAAACATTGCTGTTTATTTGTGTGTTGAAGCTTGCGCGCTTTTTTTGCCCACTGCTGCTTTTCATTCTTATCGCTGGTGTCGTCTTGTGGTCAGTTGGAAGGTTAATTTGTTGACTTTTGCATTGTTGTTGCGTTGCTCTCTTCGCTTGATAATCAAATTCAAGGCTGTAGATGGCTGAACGAAGCAGCGGGGATTAAATAAAATTAATTGAGCCGCTCATTGCACGAAATGACTTACTCCATAAATCAGAAAGTTGAGAAATGCAATAAAACTTGTACATAGTTTTTAAAAATTCAAATGTTTTATTCAAAGTTGGTCCTTTAATTGGGTTAATCTTTATTTATTTTAGAACTATCAGTGTTCAGTAAAGTTATTATACATACCACAAGTTATGACTATACCAAGTGCTTTGATACTTAAGTAAAAATTATATTTAAAAATCAGTTTTTATCAAAAAATCTTTGATTTCACTTTAAAAATGTTTGTTTTAATTTCTTTATTTTTTATTTTATTTTAGGTAATAAAAAAAGAAAAAATAAAAATAAAATAAAATGAAATAAAATAAAACCAAATCAAACAAAATAAAACAAATAAAATAAAACAAAATAAAACAAAATAAAATAAAATAAAATAAAATAAAATAAAATAAAATAAAATAAAATGAAATGAAATAAAATAAAATAAAATAAAATAAAATAAAATAAAATAAAATAAAATAAAATAAAATAAAATAAAATAAAATAAAATAAAATAAAATAAAATAAAAATTAAAACAATGTAAAATAACAAAAAAATTAAATAAAAAATAAAATAAAAAATTATATAAATTAAATTAAATTAAAAAAAAAATAAAATAAAATGAAATAAAACTAAAATATTACTCGTAAAAGTTGAGTGATGTGAGTTTTAAATTTTCAAAATTGTTTTGTATTCACTTAGTCTTTTTAACTAATCAAAATCTCAATTGTTCTAAATTTAAATTTCATTACATATTTTTAGTTCAACTCTTCTTCACATCAACAAAGTGTGCAACATTGTCATAGCAAAATGTCTCGCTATCGTCGCAGATTAAAACCCACACAACGAGAATTATTTGCGTTCGCTTTTTTGCTGCTCTTGGCACACGTAAGTTAAAGCTTTTTATTATAACTTAACAGATAAAACAATGCAATGTAGTAAAGCAATGAACTTTTTTAATTGGAATGGAAAAATGTGCAGCAATAAACACAAGAAATTCATTACTGAGAGACGTTTGTTGCTTAAGTCTTTTGATTGCGCTGGCGAGAGTTGAGTGAAGACATTGGGACATTTAAGATCGATTATGGTTTGCAGTTCCATAAGAATAAATATTCTGAATAGTAAAAGGGACGCACGTTGTGTTAAAAGGCTTAAAATAGTTAAATAAATGACACTCTCCTAATAATAAAAAAGATGATTCAACCAATATTAATAAAAATCTAATCAAACTCAAAGGGAAATATGAATGCAAATGAGTCTCACACTGCGCTGTAAAGCAATGGATAATTATTTTCCCATCCAGTTTTTCTGCTTATAACTTAATTAATTTAGTTAATAAAATTATATGGAATAAATGTTTGCGTTATTTGTGCCCTTCAAGCGTCTATGTATAGTATTAATTTTTAACAACAAACTATAATATTTAAGTACTAAAAGTTTGTTGCTCAACTCTTTCGTTTGCACCGCATGTAATTGGCAACGGAAAGCGGAAGCAAATTGCAGCAAACAGAAGCGATCGAAACAGCAAACTAATCTATTTCACAGTTAGCCACTTCGTAGTATGTGCGCATCGAAAGGTTCTGATGGCGTTGCTTCATCGCATTTTTTTCGAGCCACTGAAGCTGCATCATGACCGAAACGTTAACAAGAACTTCCTCATTTGCAGGCAGCTATGCAATGCAGATGAGCAGTTGATCAGTTGCGCTGCAGTGCCTTGCGGACGCGGCACGGCGCGCTCAGGTTGGCGCACATGAACCGCAACCAATATTGGCCAATCGGCATCTAACGGATGCGCAAAATTGCGTATATGCGATCGATTGTTTATGCTGCTGTTGCTAGTGCTCCTGTTGTGGTTGTTGTTGTCGAGCCAGTACTCATTCATACAAGCGCATTTTTGTAAAAGGAAATGCGAAACGTACGCGTAGTTGTACGCGCGGCGGCATTGCGTTTGCTCATAAATGTAACTGCGACTCATGAGCGAATGCAAATTCCAGAGTGGAGCGCAAATATTGAATGAAACTAGTCACTTCTGCCCCTTTACTGCACTCTGGTGAGTTGGTTTGGTGAAAAAATTTGCATTTTCAGATGAAAAAACCAAAAAAATACCATACTTCGGCTCGGACGGGCAGCAATTCGCTTGTTAGTGTTGTTGTTGGTCTTTTACTTCTTGTTACTATCGATGATGCTGCAAAAATTGTTGGATGACTGTGCAACTGTTGGCTGTTTGCTTGCTGCTGAATGCAAGTTGTAGTTGTATTTTCTTGCAATGCTTTTTGGTTGTTGGGTGCATGTTTTTCTAGCCGTTTGGGCCAAAAAATTTCGCAAGTTTTCTAGTTTTGCTGCTCTTGTACTTTGAAGCCGGGCTTTGAATAAGTTTGTAGTTGTAGTTGTTGTTGTTATTTATTAAGTTTACCAACTAACTTAAATTTACATAAATACCAATACAGAATGTTTTTGAAAAAATGAAAAAATGCTGAAACTAATGTCAATCGATTAGTTGGCCAAACAAAAGACTTAAGCAACAAACTCGAGAGAGCAATAAAATTTGCCAACGTCGCTGCAGCTCATTAAACCGCAAAAAGCGCTTTCAATCATTTCAATTTCAACGCATATTAGTGCAAAATTATAGCATCACTCTTCGGTGCTGTGGAAATTGTTGCTGCCACAGCTGGCGTTGCACGCAGCATTGTTGCTGCAAAATTAATTGCCTACGCATGGCGGCTGCTAATGACGCATTGTGCGCTGCAGTACAATTGCCACAACGAAGTATGCAGCTGAAGACGCGTGCAACAATAACAGCAGCAACAACAACAAGAGCAACAGTCAGTGATTGCACTACATTTACTGCTCATGCGGAAATTGTGTGCGCGGCAAAAACGCGTGAAAAACCGTTTAGGTCTTAATTAAGTTTTACACAATGTCTTTGCTGCTGATTGCAATTGCGATTGTTGTCGTTGTTGTTGTTGTTGCAGTTGCATGTGCAGCACTGCACCGTTTGCAGGTTTCAGTTTCGATCGTTGGCAAACAGATTTTTTGTCATTATTGTTTATTTCTCTCTCTTTTTTCTCTTTCTCTTTCGCATTGATTCTCCCCTCGTTGTGAATTTACAGCTACTGCAACTGACAGCAGCGACAAGCATCGACCTAACCACCGAATATGCCGTTGCTAGCAAAACAACTGCCACCGTTAGCAGCCGCAACATTAGAATTAAACATTTAACGCCGCCGCCACCAACGACAAAAACAACGAAGCCGGTGCGCGGCACCGGTCACAGTGCGCTGGGTGCAACGGTGGCGGGTGGCAGTGGTGCGAGCCTCGAGCCACCGCACCAGATGCTTGTCGCGCTATCATCCAAGTCATACATTAGTGCGCCCACAACTTCAACCACCAACAAACCAACAACTACAACAAAAACACCAATACTAACATCAGCATCAGCATCAGCGCCAGCATCGTCAGCCAAATTGGCAAAACGTGCCGGCACGCCAGCGGAACTGAAACAGAAGGTACAATTAGCGTTGAAATTGTCTTGTAGATGAATTCTAAACGTTTGCTATCCACCTTTAGAAAATCATCAAAGAGAATCTAAATCGCACGCGTGAGACGGAGGGACGCAGCAAGCTGCAACACGAAGCGGTACACAATTTGCGGAGAGGCTTCAATTTAAATTCTTGTTGAATTTTCTATAATTTGTTTTAGTTTGCTGTCATCTTCTACAAACTTTTTAATCCAATTCTCCGGCATTATTCATTATTGAATTCCACTTTTCGGTTAAATTAATTTAATTTCTTTAAAGGTTCCTTGAATTCTATTTTATTTACCTGTATTTGTCTACTTTTTTCTTGTGTTTTATTGTTCCTTTACTCATCATTTACGTTGCTCTTCTTTGTTTATACTTTTTCTTCTTCCATTGGTAACTGAATAGTGACTACTTTCAGTAAAACTAGGCAGATGACATCGAATTTCCATCTAATTTCATTCAGTTCTTCCACTATTTCTTCATCCTTTTCTGTTCTAAGACTGATTCCTATTTTAATCACCACTTGGCTTTGCTTCAACGTCAGCATTCTTGAGCTTTCTTTATATAATTCATTAACCCTTATTTTCTTGAGTTATTTTCCCTTTCATCTATTTCCTTACCCAATGCTTCCATTTGTATCCTTTCAGTCAAATCGATCATAAGTTTTGTCGCCTCTTGCTTTACAACTAAAATCTATTCTAAATTTTGTATGGACTCGATCCTTTTGTCTCTGTTTCTCAATTATTTGTCTCTTACTCATTCATTTTATCTCTATTTCGGTTTTTATTTTCTACTGATCCTTTTCCAGTCACAGTTTATGTCTCCTAGGTGTCTCCTTTCTTTTCTTAAATACCTTTTATGCTCTTAAAGATTTGCTCCCAATTTGATTTCTTTGATTTCAACACACTTTTTATTTTTCTTTATTTCTTTATATATTTCATCTTTCCATTTTTCACAGCCCGACCACATACCGGACTCATCCGGCCACATTCCATACCGCATCGGGCGGCCGCATTTGACGCCGCCCGAGTATGCGCCGGACTCTACCGGATCTGGCACTGGCAGCGGCGGCACCTATCACACTGTACCCTACGAAGCCGAAAAGTGGCACAACGAGTATTGGGAACGCGATTACAACAAACAATTTGGCCACAACAACACGCGTGTACAACGTAAGACAGACTCAGAAGTGCAGCGCATCATTCACTTTCAGCTGTTCTGTATGCTTTCCTTTCATAGACATTGAGGCCGAGTGCCAGGACGACTACATGAAGATACGCATTGGCTTCAACGGCACTTTCAGTGGGCTGCTATACTCGGCAGGCTATGCGTACGATCCCGATTGCATGTATATAAATGGCTCGGGGCGTGACTACTACGAGTTCTACATTCAGCTGAACCGATGCGGCACACTGGGCAAAAATGCACTAAACGATGAGAAACGGAAAACGCCCACTGTGAGTATGCAGAAAATATTCAAAGTTTGTGATAAAGGCAGTGAAAGGAAAATGTTTATAACAGAATTTCATGTGGAATACGGTGACGGTGCAGTATAATCCGCTCATCGAGGAGGAGTACGACGAGCACTTCAAGGTCACTTGCGAGTATGGCTATGATTTCTGGAAGACGGTCACATTTCCATTTCTCGATGTGGAGTAAGAACGTTTTATCTTCCGGAAATTTACATCAAACTCAATTTTGAAAACATTTCCAGAGTGGCCACTGGCAATCCGGTAGTCTTCACTCTCAGTCCGCCCGAGTGCTACATGGAAATACAGAACGGCTACGGCATTGGCGGTCCGCGCGTCACCGGCCCTGTGCGCGTTGGCGATCCACTCACGCTGATCATCTACATGCGCAGCAAATACGGTAGGAGCGCTGCCCCATGTTGCCGCCAAAGTTTTTCTTATAGCAAACTTCTGTCTGTCTTCCAGATGGCTTCGACATTGTGGTGAACGACTGCTATGCGCACAACGGCGCCAACAAGCGCATCCAGCTGATCGACGAGTACGGCTGCCCGGTGGACGACAAGCTGATCTCGCGCTTTCGCGGCTCCTGGTCCGACTCGGGCGTCTTCGAGACGCAGGTCTATGCCTACATGAAGACGTTCCGTTTCACCGGCTCGCCCGCGCTGTACATAGAGTGCGATGTGCGCATGTGTCATGGCCGCTGTCCGGTGAGTGAGACTTGCCCTTACTTTCACACCTGCAAAGACTTTAACTGTTTCCTATCACTTTGTTGTTTAGAGTCAGCCGTGTCACTGGCGCAATCTGAAAGCAGTCACCAAGCGTGACATCTCCAATGCAACGGCCGCACTGATGGCCACCACAACAGAGCCCGACGGCTTGGATGCACCGCCACTGGCCGCTGTGGAAAGCGGCGGTGCAAAAAAGCAGCCCACATCACTCTCCGAGAATGTGAACCTCTTTCAGTCGCTGCGCGTGCTGCAGGAGGGCGAATCCGAGGGCGACGATGTGTACTCGCACGCGCATCGCCTCGAGTCCGGCCCGCACCAGACCTGTCTGAAGACGACCACCTTTTCGGCGCTAACGGCCGCCTTCTCGGTGGCGCTGTGCCTGCTGTCCGCTGCGTTGATGATTGCCTGCTCGCGGCTGAAGCATCGCAGCAAGGAGGCCTCGCTCTACGACACTTATATCACGCACAAGGGACAAATCGACTAGGAATCGGATGCCTCGAGTTTTACTGCCGATCAACTTTTCTTGTAAATATTTTGGGCACTAATTTTGTCACACAAAAGAGAGACCAACGCAATTTAATTAATATTTATAGTATTTAAGTGAAAATCTGCACATAGCATAAATAATTATTTAAGCTGTAGTAGTGCATTTGCAAGTTTTTAGTGAATACAATTTTGATAATAAAATGCGAGCGTAGTGAAACGAGGCTGTTTTTGATTCAAAAAAGTCATCAGTTCTGTTAAAAAATTTTAATACTTTAATTAAAAACTTTTAATAAAAAGTTGTTCACATATGGCAACCCTGTTTAAAAGTGGGCGTATTAGGCCTTAGTTGAAACGGTAGCAGTATTTGCATTCAATTTCATTTGGGTATCTTTACTCGTTCAACAACCCCATTGTGCGAACCAGCCAGTTGACAGACGTAGAGGCGGAAGAACAAGCATGAAAGCGAACCTACCAAATCCATTGTGTTAGCGAATCTGAATCGTTTTTTTTTTCATATATGCTTTCAATGCGTCTTTTTGGACGTTCAAGCTCCTCGTCAAAATGTAAAGAAACTGCCACCTCAGGGTTTCAAATAAAAAAAAAAAAATTAGATGCATTAAAAATGCATTAAAAATTAGGTGCATTTCGTTTAATTGAAGATTTAAATTGAATCTATTTAAATATATATTGGATGTTTAAACTCCTCTTTAAATTTTACAGACCCTGACATCTCAGTGCTGGGTTAATAAATAAAGCATGAAATAAAATGCGTTACAAATGATAAATTTTCTTTTTCGTTGAATTGAATTGAAACTTTAAATTTAGCATACATTTAGGCTGCCCTGAAATAAAGACTGCTGTAGCTAACAGAAGCAATGAAGCAGCCAAGGTGCTGCCTCTCATGTAAACAGCATGAATGTTAACTGTTAACAGTGCACTGTTAGTCAACTGTTATGTGTTCATATTTAACAGGGATTACTCTGATGTTGGCATATTTTTAGTTTTCTGATGGTTAATTATAGATAAATTATTTTTTTAAGATTTCTTACTTCATTTTGAGATCACAGCGACTACTTGTAAATGGTTCAATATTTCAAGGGCGTGTGTACTGCTACTAAAAAAAATCGTATTTTTTGTATTTGCACTTGTAAAAGTAAAAATTTACGCCAAGTGTGATTTGACTCTGTTTTGAATGGAAATATTTGAATATATTTGAATATTTAAAGTCGTCAGAATATCTCTCAAATGCCATGTTGGATCAAACGCTTGCAGGACGTTGATTGTAA
Organism: Melieria omissa; assembly: GCA_963971225.1. Taxonomy (NCBI): domain Eukaryota; kingdom Metazoa; phylum Arthropoda; class Insecta; order Diptera; family Ulidiidae; genus Melieria; species Melieria omissa. The sequence goes on along the minus strand of OZ020268.1, from coordinate 125,874,952 downwards.
GCACAAAATCGAACAATAAAGAACAGTTTCGCATCGACTGCTGCTGCGACTTATTCTCATCATCATCCTCATCCTCATCATCATCATCATCATCTTCATCATCAGCGTTACAGCTTAGGAATGAGCTATAGCGGCATCAATAGCCCTCCTCCATTTATCTCAATTTGAGGCCACTGCTCGTCATTCTCGTTCGCCGAGCGTCTTTACGTCTTGGTCTATCCTGCACACCTTCCATCGTCCCAGACGACGAGTGTTAACTGCAGTGTAGTCGAGCAGAATATGTGGCCAAGCTATGGCAGACGTTGAGTTTTAATACATTTTACTATATCTTCCTCTCGACCAAGTGCTGCCAGATCCTCGTTGAACCTTGACAATGCTTCGCAAATTAACTAAAAATCAACTTTAATTTGAAGGAACATAATTCGCCAGCTGTGTTGCTGCATTTGGCACAAGTCAGCAACAAAATCGAAATTATTCCAAACTTCTAGAGTTGCAACTACATTTTGTATGCCCCACAAGCGCCGCGCACACGTTCAGTTAACTGCCGGACTTGGATTCCATTAAAATCGCCTGAATAATTGTGCTTACTTATAATTTTGTTGCTGCATAATTTTTCGTTCATTTTAATTCATTCTCGTTTTGATTTCGTGGAGCGTGACTATTTTTAGAACAGTCTGTCACATTGACATTGCGCGCTTCTTCGACGACAAAGTTGAGCATTAATTTTAATAGCACAATCAATTTTCCATGTGCAATTTTATGCGATTGTGCAAGCGATGTTTTACGCGCATCACGTAAAAGTGCAAAAAAGCAACTACCAAAAACAAAAACCACAATGAATTAAAATAAACAGCAATGAATGCCTCGGTGTGAGTGTGTGTGTACGTGTAGACTAGAGTAAAGTTTTTCTCCAATCAGCTGTAGACGATTTATTAATTTGCAAGTCAATATGTAAATGTGTCAAGCAAGAAAAAGCTGCCAAACGAAATGTGTTGCGCCCTGTGACTGCAACAATGGCAACGGTGGCAACACTTGAAGCGGCATGCGCCAAGTTTTATTGCTGCATGGACGTGCCGACACCTCTGGCGTAGTGCGGCAGCATTTGGCCAAACAGGAACATTGTTAGCATTTTTGGCCATTAAGCTGAACGCTTTTTGTGTGTGCGGTGTTGTTGTTATGCGCTACTGAGGAAATATGTAAAACACTTTTTTAAAATTATTGTTGTTGTTTTTAATCGTTGTAGCTTATAGTTTTGCCCATTTGACTTAGAGTGAGTTTATTTGAATTTTTTACATTTATTTTACATATGTTTTGACCACTCCTGAAATTTGTTGTTGTTATTTGTATTTATGTGGTTTCTATTTATTAGTTTTTTTTATCACTTTCTGTTGGTTTTTGGCAATGTTTTTGTTGTACGCCAAACCAGTTCACTACATCTCCAGTCAGCATTCATGGCTCACCTCGTCCCTGCGGTTTGTTGGTGCGTAATTTTGTAATCGGTTGTTGTTTTTGTTGCTGTGGCCTCTATTGTTACAGCTAGTTGTTGTTGTTGTTGTGGCTTTTGTATTAATATTGCTCTTTATATTGGGTATTGTTGTTGGTTTTCAAAGTTTAATGTCTTTGTTTAGTTTGTGTTGTTGTTGTAATTGTAAGTGAACCTGTTCCGTTTGCTGTTGTTACCGATGACTAAAAATCTGTTGCTGGCACCAATGTTGTTGTTGCCAAATTTATTTTTGCAACTGTTGCGCACAGTTGTTGTTATTTTATTTAGTATATTTGTTTTATTTTAGATATTTGTTTTATTTAGTCTACTTTCGATATTTCTTTGTCATAAGATTTGCGACTTCAAGTCAAGTTTGCTCTGAAGTGTTAAACAATTTGTGTATTGAGATTTGTTGCTATTTTGAGTTGAAGACATTTTTATATCAAAATTTGTGGTGATATTCTGCTGTTGCAATTTGCATGCTACTGTAGTTTCTCTGTGCGTTTGATCAAAATTTGTATCTGTCAAAACTTGTATTCTTGTTCTTGTGTTGCACAATGTTTTCGTTCAAGGCGTTCAAAGTGGTTGATTTACTTGTATTAACCGATCAAAATTTTAAAATTTCCCAAAGAAAAGGATTTAGAGGCTTAGAGGTTCAATCGCAGGATCTCAGTGGCTAATCGACTGGTTTATTTCGAAAAATGACGCGTTCACCACATGTTTTCCTCTTTGTCTTTACATGTCTTCAGTCAACACTTGATTCAATTGGGACACGAAATAATCGGCAATCAGAAAAACGTTCTCGCCATTATAATTTTAAACGAAGTACACCTAAGTCTGTTTTTACATGGTAGATTGGTTCCAGAAGAAGCCGTGTAAAAAAAAACCGTGTAAAAAAAGACATTGATCGTATACAAAAATGGGTGATTTGTTCCTAATCTCTAAAACCTATTAAAATTTCTTTACCAAACACGTCTTATTGCATTGACAGTTCACAAAATATTAACACGTTTCAATTGCTCTGACCAGTAAATTTTATTGTATGCACATAAAGGGAATTCCCCTAAATTAGTGCTATTCACATTTGCTTTGACCAGTAAAAATTGCTTGTACGCGCTAAAAGGGAATTCACTTAAATCTTTAAGCTAGTGTTCGCAAACTATCGATAGCACTATCGATACTATCGATGGTTTCAGACTTTTTTCTTTCATAAATACTTTTTTGTGATATGAACATACTTCGCAAAAATTAAATTTGACAAAAAAAATTTAAGTACATAAAATTTCAAATCGTGCTAAATGGAATAAAATCGTGTAAAAAAATTAAAAATATTCAATTTTCAAACCGTGTTATATCAAAACCGTGTAAAAAAAGACCGTGTAAAAACAGACTTAGGTGTACTGACGAACGAGGAATTCCCTTCAATACCAACTGTCGCAGCTGTAACAACCCGACTGAGAGGAAAATCGTCCATCACTTTCTCTGTGTCTGTCAATCTTTAACAAGAAGGAGATGGAAATCGCTGGACAAAGTGATTCGTAAATCCGCTATTTGCCTTCATTAACCTCTCGGACTGGGTACGGAGTACATCATACAGTATCTACTTGGAATAGTGGAATCAAAATGCTATCAATGTGCTAATTGGATGTCGGAACATCGTGACAGTAACCAAACACCTAACCAAGGATCAACGATTCCACCGGCCCACTAGTGCTTCATGAGTCGCTCAAGGATTCTCCTCACTTGTCATGTCCATTGAGTCAAAAAAAAAAGTGCGTTGCCATTCCCGAACTGAGCCATTATTTTCGAAATAAATTTGCACAAGTTGCATTTGTTGTTCTGGCGTTAGTCTGTTCATGATGAAATGGTAAACCAAACTGAGCACAATTGATAATAGCGTTGCCAGATTTGATTAATTTGTTATAGTTTAATTTTTACTAGAAAATTGAACCTTTAAAAATCAATTATTGATTCATTTTCTTTGATTCCCCTTGGAATTATTGTAACGTAAAATTTTATTTTCAAAAGTTTTATTACGTCTATTTCTGTTGTTGATATTAGCAATTTTGATATTTTACGATTTTGATATTTTTATTTCTGCGACTTTTTATTTCATATATTTGTTGTTGTCACTGTTCATTTTGAAGTTGTTTGTTGTTGGCGCCACGTTTCGTCACAGCAGTCCATTTGAATTGTTGCTAGTTTTGTTTGTGCTATGGTTTTCTGTAGTAATATTTGTTGCTGTTGTTCATAATTCTCGCATTTAGCCAAAAGCAATTTTCGCTTTGTTTTGTTATTGTTGTTTGTTTACGTTTGCCACTTGTGCGCCACGCACTGCCTACTTTGCCTTTTCTGCTTCCTCTTCTCTGTTCGTCGTTTGGTTTTTGTGTGTCATTGCACTTTGCGTTCGACACATATTTGACGCTTACACTAATCACATCGCATGTGTTAATATGAGGGCAGCAAAGTGTTGACCAACATTGCCAGCGCCAGCATCAATATTGGCAATTACTGGCTGTTATTGTTGTTGTTTTTGTTATTTGTTGTGACTGTTTTGCGAAGTTAATTATGCAATTGCTTAAGAATTATTTAACACCTGTGAGTGTATGTGTGTGTAGCTTTTGGCACTTTTTATTTATTGTTTTATTTCTTAATGGTCTTTGTTGTTAATGCTCCACTCATCTTTATTGCAATTTCCGTTTTGCTATTCACTCTTGTTGTTCATTTAATCAAACAAATTTGAACATTTAATAGAGAACACGAAGTTTGTTGCTCAAGTCTTTTGTTTTCAAATGCTTTTGATGTGTGAAATTGTGATTAAAAAGTAATTTTTCACCATAAGTAACTCAATGGCCAAATCAAAAGCGAAATGATAAATTACTTACTCACACACACACATAGACATATATATAGAAATCACTAGCAGCGGTCGGCCTTGCGTGCGGCGCACAGTCACAACAAAAGTCACTGCTCTTGCAGTGTGCGGCGATGACGCGGCGGCTGCTTGCATTAAATTTGCAGAAATTAATCATCAACCAACAGCGACACAAACAAGCAAAATGTTTATGCATAGAAATCGAAATATTGGCATTTGTCTCGCACACAGCGTTGGCGTTGATGTTGGCCACTTAACAAGAAACGTCAAAATTCGCGTGAACACATTTAATCGCGCAGCGTGTGAAAATTAAACGCACAGTGGAGAGGGGGAGCAAGCGCGCAGGGACAGTTTGTGAAGTGAACAATTTATGTTAATTTGATTCGTGCCAAAAATTAAACTATGCAGCAAAGAGATGCAAAGCAAAAATGTTTAAAAATTTCATGAAAACTATTTGGAAGCTACACGGCACACGGCGCACATGTCTGACTGATTGTGCAATAACAGTTTGTTGTTGTTGTTTGTTTTTGGAAATAAGTATGCAAATGCTGTCGCTTAATTGCAGCCGCTTGCACAGAAAGTAAAACACAAAACAATAATAAGTTCGCTTGCTCGTAGTTCGGCGGCGATTCGGCAACGGCGCGCAGTTGCATGAAATCACGTCGCACCAAAAGCGCAAATATAGTTTTGAAGAGGAGCGACAGAAACAAAAACACTGACTCTAAGACTCCATGTGATTATAATTGTTAAGCAGGCAGCGACGAGCGTGGATGAGGTCACAGGCGAAGGCAATGGATAATTTATTTTTGTTGGAAGAATTTTGGACAACAAAATTTTCACGAAAGATTGTCATTGAAATGTTACGAGAATTCAAACAAAAATACGATTAAAAATAAAGTTAAAAAGCGGTTAATTGGAAGGCGGAAAATAAGAATATATCAATGTAGGCAAATATTCATTTTCTAATGTTCATCCATAGATCTGAATTCCGGAAACTTAAGATTATTAGATCGTCATTACTAAATGTTCATTGTTGGATGTTTATTCATGGATATTCAAACTTTGATGTTTTCAGGCTTCACTATTCATTTTTAGCTCTTCATACTTACTCTTTCATACTTAGATCTTCATTCTTACCTTTTCATACTTAGATTAACTTACATACGTTTTGAAGTATTTCTCTTCCATCTATCGATCGCTTTTCATCTTTTGGCACTTATCGTTTATCTTTCATTTATAGAATCTTCATTCTTATTCGTTCAATTATAGTTGGTGGTTCATAAATGTTCATTCTCAGATCTATTTTCTAAGATATTAATTCCCATGTGGCCCGAACCTTTCAGAAAAAAAGGTGTTAAATGCTTCCTCAACACATGTTATTTCGTTGAAAAAAACATAAGTAATAAGTAATAAGTAATAAGTAAATAAAAAAAATAGTAAAATAAAATATAGCTGAATCAAAGTTAATTTTCGTGAGTTAGGTTAATATTTTGTTGGCTTATTGTTTTTACAGAATCACCAAGAAAATTAACTTTAAATATTTTTATTACCTCAGTCAGGGTCATGAGTAATTTTGAATTGTGAATTCCTAATTTTAATTTTTGTTTATACCGAAGAAAAATCACTGCTTTGCAGTCAGCGCTTCGACTTCAAACTAAAGTTGGCTCTGTGCAGCAGTAAAAAATTGTGCATGTTGTGAATAAATATCTCAATGCATTCATTCGACAATTTCGAATGATTTGTGTCATGCGTTGGTGTTCGTTTGAACTTAAAAATGTGAAAAAAAACCTGTTGAGGGCCCAAAAGCTCTGCACGTACTGACAGAGAAATACACCTGCAGCTCAAGTCGGGAGCAGAGACCAACAACAATCACACACACATTATTCACAGCATCATTGAATTTTTGGCTGTTTGGCACGCCGACTTCCCAACTGACTGACTACCTGACTGCCTGACTGATTGCCGCCACTGGCCGACCTTCAGGCATAATTTTGCGTAATCTTCGAGTGCTGTGCCATCCAGCTCCAGCACGCCGCGGGCCACAGGGCACAAAAATGCAGATGTTATTAATATTTATGAAAATTCTTGTCTTAAGCAATAAAACGCCACAGTCGCTCGTAAGTTATGCCGCCTTTTGTCTTAATAAAAAAAAATCTTAATTGTGCCGCAAAAGGTTGGCAAATGAAAAATTGCTAAAAAATCGAAAAAAAAACTTACAAGTCATAGGCGTCATTCTAATAGAGACATTGAGCCAGGCAGTTTCACCGATGCCGCCACTTAATTAATTGTCACTTTTTTTATAAAGTTCATATTTTTTGTTGCACAGTTTTTGTTTCCACATTTATGTTGCTCGCCGCAAACCGTTGTGTGCAGTTTATTTATATTTTTTGCAGCATTTTTCTGCTAAGAATAGCAACATCTGGCTATTTATTGCTGCTGTCATAAATCATCGTTCAAACTTTCCTGATTGCCGCTGATTGTTTGCTCGGCCGTCCGCACACATCAACACCTGCGCCATGTCGCCCACTTTTGTGTGTGTTTCGCGCTCTTTCTTTCTATTTTTACCGCAACTCCGCATCGATTTATCAATGCATGTTAATATTTCGTTTGTTGTTGTAAAATGTTATGCTGTGGGAAATTTGAAAAATGACAAGTCGCGTTGACTGGCGACAAAGTTATTGCTCGCATATCCGCTTCGATGTCGTTTGCTGAATATTTTTATTCGATTAATTTTTTATTCTGATCGCATAATCCGAGGCTGCGGTTAATTGCTGGTCGATTATGTGGTTAATTGCCTCAAAGTTGCAGGATTTCCTGTTGCTGTCACTGTGGCGCCGAGAGCATTTTGCATGGCCAGGTGAAAGGTCAGCGCTGCTTATTTATTTGATAACCTGGAGTACGGATTCAAGTATTACAATTGGTTTATAAATTAAGGTTCTAAAGATTTGTGAATTATATTAGAATTCAAATTAATTTTGCAGATAATGGCGAAAAATGTTTAGTTGATAGTGGTGTGAAGTAAGACTTTGAAATTTGAATCTCTTGTCTCAAGGTGAAAGTTTTCTGATGGCAGATTTTGTGCTTTTTTTTAGTATTTTGCGCCACATATTGGGTTGTAGAGTTTTAGTGTGATTTATATTCTCAACCACTGTAAGTATATCCCCGATTCCTCGATCTTCAACCATGGATCTGAATTCTTGAACCTTTAGAAACTTAGATTGTCAGTGTTAAATGTTCAATGTTGGATATTTATACTTAAATATTTATTCCGTGATGCTCTCAGCCTTAACTATTCATTCTTAGCTCTTCATTTTTATCAAACTTATATCTTCACTCTTACCTCTTCAAATTTAGGTTTTCGTTCTTACCTTTTTATACTTCGATCTTTATTCTGAGGTATTTGTCTTTCAATTATCAAACGTCATTCGTAGATGTTCGTCTGTTGTCACTAAGTTTAAATCGTTCAGCCATAAGATCGTCATTTTTATTTGTTCATTCATAGATTGTTTTTTCATAAGTCATTCTCAAATGTATACAATGACATTAATTCGCAGTTATTTAACGAGCTTGGTACATAGTTCTTCGTCCTTACCCCTTTATTCTTAAAAGTGTATCCTTCTGTGTTCATATTTAGACTCTAATCCCATATATTCACCTTAAGACGTTCCTGATTTACACAATCGACTTTATACATTCATCATTATCCCTTTGTTCTTAAATCTTTATCCTTCATTATCTTTAATTGTTGATTCCCAGATCTTCAGCCATACCTCTTTATCCTTAGATTTTCAACCTGAGATATTTATTCTTAGTTATTTATCCATAAATGTTTAATTTTACGATAGATCTCTATTCAAGATATCAACTCATATATGCCCAAAGTGAGTTTTTGTCTCTCAGCTTTTCATCCTTCCTTCATACTTCCCTATACTTAGATCTTTGCCCTTAAGTTCTCATCTACTGATACTCAGCCTTACCTATTCATCCCCAAGATATTCGTTCCTAGATACTCATATCTAGATACTGATCCTTAAAGTTTCATAGTTAGATCTCCATCCTTATACACTAACTCCTCGATGATGACACTATATTCTATCTATATCTATATTCTCAACTATTTATTCTTTACTTCTCTATACTTAGATCTCTATCCCAAGGTTCTCATCTTCTGATGCTCAGCCTGACCTATTCATCCTAAGATTTTCGTTCTTAGATACTGATACTAATAATTGCATTCTTAGGTGTTCATTCTTATCTCTAATTGTAATAGATCTTAGCTCATACATGCTCAATCGGAGTCTTCATTGCTCATTCCGTCTTTTTCATACACATACCTTCTCCTTAGGTTCTCATCTCCAGATACTCATCCTTACTTATTAATCCTAAGATCTTCATTCTTCTTCATCTTCAGATCTTCATTCATCTTCAGATCATAATCCTTAGATGCTCATTCCTAGATACTCATCCTTGCTCATTCCTAGATACTCATCTTTAATATTTAACTGTCAGATCATCATCCTTGGATAATACTTAATTAATTATGAAGATCTGATAGTTAAATGAATATCTAGGAATATCCTGCATATTAATTCCTCGATGTTCACTCTTAGATCTTCGCCCTTAGTTCCCCATGTTTTGATCTTCATACCTGGTTTCATATAAATTTTTATATTCTTATTCTTAAATGTCAAAACGATCTGAAAAATCTCCGAGCAAAGACTAAATAATTTTATATCCTTAAACTTTCATACTTCAGTAGTCAATTTGAAATGTTTTGATTTCTAGATTTTCATCCTCAGCTCTTAACGCACACATCTTAATTGTCAGATGGAATAAAATACACCTTAGATATAGATTTTGAACCCGTTCAGTCCTTTATGGAAGTATTCTTCTTCTTCTACTACTACATAACTACAACTTCAAATAAAACACACTTTTCGCTTCAAGTTTCTATTAACTGTTTCGCTGTTGTTATTTATTTCATACTCTTTCACTTCAACATCAGTTGTGGAGTTTCTCTTTTCATTGGTTTGAAGGTTTGTTTGTGTTTTGGTGTAGTTGCTACAGTTTGTTTTTACTATTTGTTATGTTTACTTTTGAATTTGAAATGTTTGCGTTTTGGCTTTTCTCTGCCGGCTTCTGTTACGTTTCAAGCACTTAAAATTATGTTAATTCGCACAATCGGTTGGCTTCCATGTGCGCTAATTTAATTCTCATTAGTGTGGTTTTTCTTGGCTGCTCAACGATGCCAACAAAACAACTGCACGTCCGATGCATCCAATTCCACTTACAACGTATAAATGTTCAGTTAAAAAAAATCCTTAAAATAGTTGTGAGCCATTCGGCTACACGAGATTTCACTGGCAAACTGGTTAATTTGTTTTTGCTTAAATTTTTTCTAGACTTTTGCAGATCTTATTTGAAATTTGATGTGTCCTTTTCTTATTGTTGCAAAATGGTACGCTACTGCCTTCAAAGTTGACAGTTGTGACAATTGTGACATTTGTGTGACAACAGTTGTGGAGATTGCACGCTTAGTTTGCGTTTCAGTGTTTGAATTTAATTTTTTTCAATGTGTTTGTGTGTGTGTGGGCATGAGCGCCATTTGCAGTTTCTTGATTACCAAAATTGTCTTCTTATCTTTCCAACCTATGCTACTTTTTGTCGTCTAGGTATTAAAATGTGGTTTGCTTATTGTTGTGGTTGTCCTTGTTGCTGTTTTTGGTTGGGCTGCGCTGCTCGGCAACCGTTCAAACTTGATTGCTAGAAATGCGGCGTCAACGCTTTACTTGCCACGGTAGATCTCAATGATGCGATCCTGATCGACATACTCGAAGATATGTGGCGCATCCATCAGAATTCCAACGGTGCCGGCCGTGGTGACAATGAAGAAGATGTACAGCTGCAAGCGATCGATCACCATGGCCACATACTTCCAATCCTCGCGTGTCTGATGTCAAGAAAACCAAACAAGGATTTTGTTTAGACAGTCAGAAAGAGACAGAGAAGTAGGGAGAGAGAGAGAGCGGGAGAGCTGTACCTGTATGTAGAGATCCTCGTTGCGCAAATGCTCAGCTATGAATTCCACCGCCTCGGTGGCCTTGCTGGCCTCCGGCGACAGCAGTATGGAATCGGAAGACTCGCTCTCGCGCCGACACTGGTCGCCAATGCCCAGCTCGGCACCGCTGTTCACCTTGCGGTTGATCTTGCAGTTGGGATGATGCAGATCGGACAGCTCCATGACCTCCATCTTTGACTGCTTGCCACCGATGGCGCTGGAAAACACACACAAAAATTCAACACTAATCACAAGTGTTCGACGATTGATGGCCGCCGTCGTACCTGATGTGTTTGGGCAATTCAGCGGGCGATCCGTAGGACGGATGCGGGTGAGCGGGCATACTCATGCCCGGCATTTCCATCATCCAGCGCAGACGCGTCTTGCGCGGCCGCTTCATGAGCAGAAAGGCGGGCAAGTAGTGCAGGAAGACGCTGCGTATCCACATCGGCATGCGGTGTGTGCGCGGCCCGCGGAAGTTCCAATTGATGATCACAACGGTGACCAGAATGGACACCGTGTTCATGATGAAGGTGAAGAGCAGATACTTGGCGATCAGCGGCAGCACCAGCGATGTGGGCGGCAGAATTTTGGACACAAGCAACAGGAACACAACCAGTGACAGGAGAATGCTAATACCCAACGTGACCTATGTGACATTTCAATGGAAATTTTTTATATGAAAAATATTACAAATTAAGTTAATTGTAAAATTTGAAGAGACAGCCGCATGGGTGGTCGGCTAAACGGAGAAATTTTCAAATGATTGGAAAAAGTAGCTGTCAAACGAACGAATGGAAAAATATAGAACATGGATAGGATAGATTCGCCTATCTTTCTGTTCTATTGAGGACCTTGAAATTCCAGTTAAAGAAGAGTCATTTGGAGTCTTCTAAGATCTGGTCTCTAAAGTCTACTAATATATCTATCTTCTATCTATCTTTCTGCTCTATTGAGGACCTTGACATACTTTGTCCTCACAAGTCACTACAAATCTCACCCGAAACTCGATGAAATTTAAGTTGAAGAAGAGTCATTTGGAGTCTTCTACGATCTTGTCGTCAAAGTCTACTAATATATCTGTATTCTATCTATCTTTCTGTTCTATTGAGGACCTTGAAATACTTTCTTCTCACAAATCACTGACAGTTTCAACGGAAACTCGATGGAATTAAAGTTAAAGAAGAGTCATTTGGAGTCTTCTAAAATCTGGTCTTTAAAGTCTAATAATATATCTCCCGAGCTATTCTAAAGGCGATAACGTTGAAAACTCGTAGACAAATGAGTTTTCGTTCCACCCTTTTTATCTCCATTCCTTTAAGATGTCCTGGAAGGTTTTCACCTTCTTCAACTCTCAAACTCACCTTCTCGCCAGCCTCCGCTGGCAGATAAAAGACCAACACGCACAGAAATGAGATCAGCACAGTGGGCAGAATTAAATTCACCGTGTAGAACAGTGTCTTGCGTCGTATGATTATGTAGAAAGTGATGTCGGTCTCGGTCGGATGGTTGCCGTCGCCCTCGTACACGTTGAGGTAGGCGGGCACTTCGATAATGTCCCATGTGCCCGATTTCCAGTAGTCGGAGAGATCGACAAAGTTCTTGTTGTTGTAGAGCGCCAGCGAGACCTGATCGCCATTGAAGGTCCACGAGCCGAATTTCATGATGCAGGTCTGCTGATCGAACGGGAAGTAGGTGACGTCGATGGTGCACGAGCTCTGGTAGATGGCCGGCGGCACCCAGAGCACTTCGCCGGTCGGATAGATGAGCACGTTCGACTTGTAGCGCACCTCGTAGTTGCCATCGGCGCTGGTTGGGTGTGGTTGAGGAAGTAAAGAGGAAAAAGTTTAGTTGGGTTTCGACTAATTTTTAGAGCGTTTTCGATTGGATTGGTCGATGCGAAAACACTCTGTCGGTTGTATGGTTTTTTTTATTGAATAGTTAAGCTTAGCTATTAGTATGTGGATAGGAATGATGATTTGTTGGCATTTACTACTCACTTATTGAAGAGTACAATATCCGGTTTCCAAACCTTATCGGGCGGCAAACGCAACACGCCTATACCGCCGTAATCGGCCTCATCCCATTGCAATTGGTAATCGTACCAAACCAAACGTAACCAAACGTTTGATTTCATAATTTGATTTTTCTCATTCTGGGGGGGTTTTGATTGATTCATTGATTGATTGTTTGTTTGTTTGTTTGATTGTGTTTAAACGGTTTTATCGGTTTTCAGATTACGACAGATTTTCATACAATAAACGATGAAGGGTAGGAATTCATTATCAATAGAGCAGTTTACAAGAGCAAAAATTTTGTTTAGTTGGTCGCCTAGTTGGTTGCAAGTTGTATGGTTAATATGTACTGTTGTAGCTTACAGAACCAAAAAATCGTAAAATCCTCTCTAAACATATGTGGCTACATGTATGTGTACGGAACGGATCGAGCTGAACAAATTAATGTATTTACATACATACACACAAAGCAAAACACAAATATGGAAATGAAGAAATCAAGAAGTGTTTGAGGACCCCACGGGCGGATCCTTGCGCAGAACGTTTCGTTCGAACACAACTGAAGAGACTACGTAAGAACGTATAGCAACGTAACGAAACGTAACGTAATGCAATGCAACGTAACGTAGCGTAATGGAGAAGGTCAGGTCAAAAGTAACGAGCCGAGTACGTTTCGAGGCGGTTTCGATGTCAAAATTCAGAAGTTACAGTTTCGTTGTGGGGTTTGTGTGTCGCGTCCTGGTATTTGTTGTTGTAGTAGTAATGCACACTTACGACATTGATTAGCTGTACGAACGCCAAACCAAATCTTACTCCAACTTTTTGTGTCATATTCTGAACGGGTCGTATGAGTTTGTTATACCCTCGAAAGAGATCACGTACCAAGCGTTCTTCATCTTCGGATGCACTTACTAAGAGATACGAGTAAATAATATTTTAAATGTATGATGCAAAGAAAAGAATTTCGATTAATGTCAAATGCAAATGGTAGACAGATAGATAGATACGAGTAAGATAGAAATAGTACGATCGATAGATTGACAGATAGATAGACAGACAGATATGTGGGTAGGAAGGTAGGCATGATGCAATAATTATTCCACCATGGGTGGTAGTCAGATAGATAGAGGGGCTGATTGATAGTGAGTGGGATGGCGAGATGAGGAGTGAGACACACACGGAAAGGGAAACGGAAACGGAAGTGCTGAGGTGAGGATTTAGGATATTTGGAATTGAGGTTTCGATTAATCTTAAGTAGTAATGTTGCGTACAATTTCAGCATACAGCGGCGATTTGTTTTCGAGTGAAGATGAACGAACACACAAATGAGTTGACGCACAATGCACGATGGCCGAATGAGTGGAGGAATGGCGGGATGAAGACTTGGATGCCTGGCATTTAATGTGTGGACAATTGGTTCGGTTGCGGCGCTAAGTGGTGAGTGTTGGCTGAGGTGGCAGCTGGGTTGATTTAGCATTGTTGAGTGAGTTACATATGGGTGTATGGGTGTTTGGTTTGAAGGAGTTTTGGGTCACGGGGCCATGGCTGTCGAACAACTAAGCGCTAAACGTTCATTCAAAATCATATAAGCCCGGCCGAGCTGCCACTACGAGTGCGTTCTAACTATTGGGCGCTAGAAAAGCTTGCTTGTTCTAAACTAAGTTTTTGTCTGGGTGGCTGCTTCAAACAAAATTCAAACGATTCAGAATGATATGGTTGCTTGCTGTTTGGGGTTTTGAGATTTGCAAAGATTGGAAGGGCTTGACTTATAGGTAAAGGAAAATGACACATGAGAATGAGACCGGAGTTCTTTTTTGAGTAGTGTCACTTGGTTTAGACGAAGACGTGGAAATTGTTCGATTTTTTAACAAAGTTTCCCCAATTCAGTTTTATTTGCAAGACAATACACTCAGTTGGACGGTGTGAAAGAAGATGAGTTTATTTACTTGGTTCTGGGAAGAATGCAGAGATTGGAAACAGTTGATGCTTCAAATAGCCAACTGACGTCTGTAAGCATAGAAGAGAACGAACTGAAGCTGTCTTAGCATCGATGGTCACTGAACTTTTCAGCATTGGATCAAAGGCAACACTTGAACATGCAATAAAATCGATATCCCATATTCTACCCTAAGCAATGTCGCGTTGTTTAGTAAGAAGCTTCATGGCAGAGTCTCAACGCAGCATTCGGTCAAAGGCCTGTGAGCAGAAAAGCTTAATATGGTTGTTGAGGATTTCCGTAAAAGATGTGAGATGGACTCTGTCTTTGTGGTGAAGGGCCAATGTCTTTAAAACATAGTCACTTTCTCGATGATAGAACGTTTGACGTTTTGGGTTCGTGGTTGTTAAGGACTTCTGTAGAAGCTGTGAGAAGGACTCTGTCTTTGTGGTGAAGGACTTTGTCTTTAAAACATAGTCACTTTCTCGATGATAGAACGTTTGACGATCTGGGCTCGTGGCTGAACTGTCTTCAGAGCTGTTCTGATCCATTTCAAGTAGGTTTTATTCGCAAGCATTTTTGGATTCAACAATTACCCTTTTGGATCACTGATGCTTGATTTCGCTAATCTAACTGAATGTCTAGTAAGCTAAAACCAAGAATAGCTTAGATGATCCCAGGACCTTAATTACCTAAGCTTTTTGACCACCGCTTGATTAAAAGATAAGCTGAACCTATTTAACCAACCATGAGCACACGTGATAAGAACCGATAACGGGTCAAGTTTGAAGTGAGTTTATCGCAAAGATACTTGAGAGAAATTGCCTGATTGGGTGGATGCGTGTGGAAATGAATGCCATGTGAGAGCCGAATGGTTAGTTGGAGTAAAATTTCTGCTTGCCGCAAGGGTACGGATAAAAATACGGACAGCTGGAGGGAAGCAGAAATGTACAAAGAGCAAAAGACAAAAGAAATGGCAATGACAGTTGCCAAAATTTAGCAGAGTACACACGTTCGTTGTTTATTAGTTGTGACGTTTCGCTGTTGTTGGCGTTTGTGTTGCTTGTGTGCGCGTTTGGTGAGAGAACGAGAGGGAATTCATAGACGCAATAAAGCAACTGAAAAAGGCACGAAAAGGACACGAAATGCATTGAAAAGAGGGGAACGTAAAATTGAAAGAGAGGCAGAGAGAGAGAGAGAGAGAGATAGGCACAGGGCGGCTGGGCACTGTGGTAAGCCATGCTCAGCGCATAGAAAGGGGGAGTGGCAAAGGTTGAGTGCATTACAGTGACACACGAAAGTTTGTGCACACCGGGCGTTGGTGATTAGTGTTTGTTTTCAGTGGGGCAGTGTGGCGCAGAGGAAGCGCGTAGAGTGAAGGGGTTAAGGTGGTGGTTGGGCGGTTATAGAGAACTAATTGCACAAACAGCGGTGCGGGTGGAGGGGGCGGAAAGAGTTTTAAAGTGCTGCAAGTGCTTCAACTGTGGTTGTTGGCTTTGTTATAAATGTTTTCAGGTTTTAGTTTTTTATGTTTGTTTTTGTTTTTACATATTTGTATTTTTTATATTTTAAAGGTTTTTCATTCTTTTATTTTTTTCTTTTGTTTCAAGTTTTAATTTTCTTTTTTTTTTTGTTTCCTTGTTTTATATTTTTTTTTATTTGTTTCTAAAGTTTATTAAATTTTTTTGCAAATGTTTTTGTGTGCCTATTTTTGTTTTCCATTTTTGTTTATTTTTTCTTGTATCAATTGCTTCTATGTTCGGCTTTGATTCAAATTTCTCTTAAATTTTCTTTTGGTTTTTTTATACTTTTTTTTTTTTCTTGAATATTTTTTATTTGGTTTTGTTTTAAAATTTTTTAAATTTTGTTTCGTTTATTTTGTTTTTGGGTAAAAGTGGTTTGTTACTAATGTTGTTGTTTGGTTCGTAACTGTTGTTTGGCTGTTGGACTGTTTGGTGTGTGTGTGTGGCTTTCTATTGTTTTGTACTTTGCTTTCAGTTGTTGTTGTTGCTGTTTTGTTGTATTGTTTTCAATTGGATTCTTAGCTTTTGTTTTTTGTAACATTTTTGTTTTTGACTTTGCTTCAGTTCTGAAAATGCTCGGCAATAGAAGGAGTATGAATTAAGATTCGGCAGTTGATACAGAAATCTTGTTAAATACTTTTGAAATCTCTTGCTTTGTTGTTGCTGTTGTTGCTTTCGGTTTCGTGGGCGAGTTGCAGCCCGAGTGGGGCAGTGAATTGATTGCTACAAAATGGCATTTTTGAATATGTTTGTTGCTAATGCTGTTGTTGTTGTGTTAGTGTATGAGTGTTAGTGTGTGCGTGCGTGTGTGTGTGGGGTTTTGCGTTGAGGTGTAGTGCCCTGACTGCTTATACCATTTACTATGTATGTACGAAACAATTGAGCGCTGTTGTTGCCTTTTCGGTGCGCCGAGAGTTGGCTCCCTTTGGTTTTGCGTTGCTGCGCGACTGTAAGGTGAGCACCCTGCTCCTGCACACACACACAGACATACATATATAGATGCATATATACATATACATAGAGATAGAGAGACATATGTAGTTAAAAAGCGTACGAGAGTTAATTATTCACTTTCGGCATAGCAAATTCTACGAGTTCAACTCTACGCGAACGTAATCGTTCCTATTGTTGTTGTTGTTATTGTTGCAGTTTAGGCGAAAAAATGAAGCTGCGTGTGTGCAAAGCAATTTTTCACTAATTTGTTTGGTTTTTAATTTCAATGGAAAATTTGGATTTCAATTTATCTACGAGCACTGAATGCAAATTTTGTTTCTCGGTGGCATACACAGCGGGGCGGGGTGGGCGGGGCAGTTCTAAAAATCCGCTAACAAACTGAAAAACCGAAGTGACTACACTCGCTACGCTAAAAAATGGCAGGGCGGCGTTCGAATTGTCGAATTCTAGGAACAACAATCGGATTGTGAATTCTTTCTGTTAATGTTTTGTTTCTGTTTGTTGCGATTTTATTATTATTATTATTCTTTTTTGTTTTTGAATTTTCGTTTTGGAGCGGAGAGAGGCGGGGATTTATGGAACTTTGACAAATTTTAAAATTCGCTCGCCTTCCGTGAGAGAATTTTAAACATTTGTCAAAGCTCAGCATTTGCATAAAATTAGAAAAAAATCAAATCATTTATTTTACACTGTTACATAACGCTAAATCGGTAATAGGCAGTAGTAGTAGTAGTAGTGGTTGTAGTTGTAATAAGAAGTAAATATACATATAGATAAATATGCGTGAGTAGTGGTGGCAATGGAGCGGCCAGTGTTGCCGCCCGCACCTACCTCTGTGCACCAGCGAGGTCAGCAGCAGCAGCAGCGTCAGGCCCAGCAGGCCGCTCGCCCAGCCAACTCGGCAGCGCTCCATTTGTGCGAGCCGTGTCCTTGTCCTCCAGCGCTGGCTGTCGCGTCCACCAGCCGACTTTTACTTACTTCAAATGCAGCACCGACATTTTGCCCGGATTTTCCATGCAGCAATTTCCAAACTCCGATGCTCAGAATTTTTAATTTCCTTTTTTGGGCGGAGACGTCTTCAATCAGCCAACTGCAATCACTTTAATTTTTAATTGTTTTATTTTATTTCAATTATCCCGTTTGTGCTTTGTTTTTTCCTCTAGAAATATTGCAACAATCAAATATTCTTGCTCGGTGATTTTTGTGCAAATTTTCTACTTGTATGCTGCTGGCAGTTGGGTGCGGATTAGAAAAGCTTCTACACGGGATTCTGGATAAAATCAATTTTTGAGATTTTTCTTACTTTCGCTGCTGTTGTGGCAGTGCGCTCAGTGCGCTCAGTGCGCAGGCGCGCAAAATTCGCATCCTTGCTGCTCCAAATTCCGTTGCACCCATGTCCGGCTCTCGCTCTCCGCCAGTAATTGCGCTGACAACGTGCTCCGCGACGCACTGCAGTCGTTCGTCGTTGATTTGTTTACGTTTGTCAGCGCGCCAACAGCTGATTTGCATTTTTGTTTACGTCTCGCTTTGCTCGGCGAGTGCTGGCACGTGCTGGCTGCCCAGTGCAACAACCCCGACGACACACTTTTGTTTACTTTTATAATTTTGCATTTGTTGGCGCGAGCGAAGATTTTCAGTTGGGGTTCAATTCAAGCGGTGCGTTTTCTTCAAGGAAACTTGGTTCAGAGAGAAGCTATCGATATGGTTTGGGTCTGCAGTGTACGTTGTCAAGTTTAAGGTAGTTGTGACTCTTCGACAAAAAGTCAGCTACACTAAATGGGGAACAGTGTCGATCGATATTTGAATGCAAGAGTGGTTAGGAAAGTTGGTTAACTAGTTCCTTGTTGCATTGCGGCTCACAGGGATGCAAAGTTGAGTTCATACTAGAATTTGAATCGGTCAAAATTTCATATAAACAGAAAATTAATTGACTTATTTAAACCTGCAGCATTTGCTTAAAGTTTTTCCATTTTCAATGAAAACCTGTGCTTAAAAGTGAGAAAGATTTGTAGTACAAATTGCTTTGAAATCTATACTGGACGCTAATTTGTGTAGTTGTCTAAGCTACTGCAACTTTTCCTAACCCATATCGGTTTTGCTCAGGGACCGTAAAAATTATAAGCTAAATTTAAAAATCAAAATATAAAACTTATTTTTCAATTTTAACTTTGCGCTCATCAAATAAAAGTTATATGTTAATTTTTTGTGTTTGATCAGAAAATAAAAATTACACTGCACAACAAAATACAATTTTTTTTTAAAACCAAGACAACGGATTCTGGTTAAGGGGGGCCAAAAAAAATATACGTGTATCGGCGTTTTGAAAGTTTACATCTGATTTTTTTTTTAGGTGGTCAAAGTTTTCCCCTTGTTGCACATTCTTATGGTGAATCGGCATACGAAAACCATGTAACCTCACATTTTAGGTATATGATATGTTCAGCAATTTGATGTAAAATACTGCGAAGAACATTTTTGTGGAACATTTTAACCTTGTAGCTCTTATTTGTATGGGTCAATTTGACACTTTTTTTCTAAAATGACAAAAATCTCCCAAAAACAGGACTTTTTAGGGACAAAATGTACCACCAAAATATTTGCCATAAAATTCTACAAAAAAATTCTGAATAGATCAAAACTCAGAAATTAACTTGAACGCCAGAATTAAGCCAAAACTGAACATGTGTTTATTTCGTACTTTATCAAAATTGGTACAACTTGGACCCCGCCCATTAAATTCAGACGTAAACTTTCAAAACGCCTATACACGTATATTTTTTTTTGGCCCTCTCTACCAGAATCTCTTGTCAGAACCTTGTTGTTTTTTTGTGTTGTACAGTGTTATTTGTTGAGTTTTATTTTTTGGGGGGAAAAATAAAAATTCAAAAATTTTTCACTTGTAGAATAAGAGTTAATTTTTAGGTCTAGTTTTTTTTCACAAAATAAAAATTACGAGGCGAGTTTTTGGTTTTGATTTCAAAATTAGTATCATGTGGTAAGCTTAATTTTTCAGTTCTTGACCTTCTTCAGCCTCGAGCCACAGTAGTAACTGCTTTAATAATCTCTTTGTACGTCAGACTGGTTAGTTGGATTTTGACAGTTGAGACGATTGAAACTGCAAGTGAACTTCTATGCTACCACTGGGTTTTTTCTACACCAGGCGGGAAGTTTTGAGTTTCGCCTTCTTTAATGGATCAATGGACTAAAAATCAATAAATCATTGCCTTGGCTTTTTTATAGTCTTTGTAGAAAGAAGATTTATCTATTTGTTTGATATCACAACCAGGCGGCTTCGACATGTCAGCGAGTAGAGCGCTGGCTTTTCATACCAGAGGCTTTAGGTTTGATTCTTAGATCGGGCTGGTTCAATACTTGTCTACTTTTATCGCTATACACATGAAGAAGATGAGATTTGAAAAAAGGTAGAAATGCACTCTTGATAGAAAATCTCGAAATGTGGGACAAAAACTGTGAACTGCCAACTACCTTTTGGAACCTGCTGTTGAACTGTAGGTCCTCTCTTTCTTTCCGCGATTAGTTTGAAATATATGTTACAACATACACACGTTTCAAATGGATTGAATTGTGATTGTGAATTGTGGACTAACTAACTTGGTATCAGAAGCGTAGACAAGTTGAGCGGACTTGGGTATCTGAACTCACTCATAGCCTATAACTTCAATATTTTCACGAGATGGCGTCTTTCAATAGCCAAATGTTCAGTTAAAATACAATAAATTTGTTACTAAGTTAACCCTCCATCCTAAATGTCTCTTTCAGTAAGGAACTGTGCATTGACATCCCCTTGAGTCTATTTTGAATCAACTGCTGCTGTACTCGTATCTGCAACTATACAGTGGCGCACACACGATTTCATTTGGGGTGAATTCTGTACTCAGCCACCCAGAATGTTTCACATATTTCAAACGGGTTCAAACCCCCAAACCCCCACTTGCATACGCCACTGAAACTATGTTTGCCCCTGTCTTAGCCTCTTCCAAGATCACAACAACGCCCCAAATACCCTTCGTCCCGTAGCAGCAGCAACCGAGCCTCAGTCTTGGCTTCAAATAGTGAATTCTTTGTACTAAATTAGAAGCGTCGGTTTCCTCACGTAAATGAATAGTTAATTGCTTCTGTGATTTTATTCAAAATATTCTATTGTTGTACTTTGTTCCAAAAGATATGAACGCACATTTTGTTTGCCATAAAAATTTATGATAAATTGTTAGATTTTCAGAAAACCCAAAGCAACCTGTTGTGTTTGTTTTTATTTTCGTTAATGTGCTAATTCCTAATGATGAAAGTTCATATCTTTTAACAGCTTCGCTTTGTTAATTACAACATTTTTAAATTAGTTATGCGATAAACAATTTTATTTTCATTAAGTTAATTTCAATAAATTATTAATTTATAATTGTGCGGTGTGTGTGTTGTTGGTGTTTTGGAAATACTTGTCGATGATCAAAAGAAGGCGTTGAAATATTTGCCATTCGATATGGAAGGAACACACGAACTGTTGACATTGGCAGCGTCGGTTCGGTAGAACTTCATGACATCACGAGCGCAAATACTGGACTGTCGCACACTGATGACTTAATGCGACCTAATGTCTAAGCTGCAGACGGCGAGGGGAAAAACCGAGAAGCAGCAGCAGTGAAGACAAACAAATCAGCTGCGAAGCGCCGACGATGACAACGACGCAAGAAAAAATCTTCACAAAAATTTATTACATGGAATTAATTTGTTTAGCCGTTTATTTTGTTATTGTTTGTTGGGGAAGACTGATTCTAAATTCATATGCTGCAAAAGTTGTGAAAAAAAATTATTAAAATATTTTAAGAGATTCAATTTTTTTTGGTTGACATAAAAAATTTATTGTCATGAATAAAAAAGCGAAAATTTTGAATGACTGAGAAATTTTGGGCAGCGAACAGGATGCGGTCAGTTTGTGTGTATGTGTGTGTGTAAATAAGGCGGCTAGAATCCGGCCATAAACATAATCGAATCGAAATTCGATATTAAATTATTAACTTGGCGCTTCATTAAATTTGCATGAATGAGGAAAACCCAATAAATAAATAGATATATAATAAAATGACAATTAAAATGACTTCCAGTCGTAGAATTTATGCGCGGATTTTGCCAAAAGTAAACAACACAAAGAGTGCCGATTATATTTGAAAACAAAATGCAAAACACCGCGAAATTGTAGCAAATTGGCCGAGTTGGGCCGGTTTGGTTCGCTGCTTGGCGACGCTTTTTGCGCGGCGCATTTTCCTGCGTTCAGTCAATTAGTGGCTTAATTAGCAAATTTGTTGCAACTTGTGGCCGCAGTTAATTTGGCACACGTCTCGTCGTGAACTGCGTCGCGCACTTGTCGTCGGTCGCTGCAGCCGGCCGTGCTGCGTTGAGCTGCTCTGGTGCCCATTGTTTGGATGCGTTTCAACAATGGAGAAGCGAAAAATGCCATCAATGTTGTTGTTGTTTAAGGCTTCTCTTATGTCCACAGCTTCTTGTTGGTTTTTCTTGGCTTTAGGCTAAAAACATTAGCGACGTTTATGGAGATGAGGGAAAAATGATTTATGTGAAAAAGCCAAAGCTGCGGCGTTGTATCTATGTGTGTGTGTGTGTTTTGTATGCAAAGACCTGTGTTTGGTTTTTTTTGTCGCCTTAATTTGTTGCATTTGCTGGCAATAAAGTTAAAGATTTTTCGTAATCCGTGTGCTAAAGAGTTTTGCACATGCATTAGGCGGCCTTTGTTTATATGTACATATGTGTATGCACACATGTATGTACATACATACATACAAAGGCACATGACAGGTATAGGAAGATAGAGTAAAGAAATCAGCAATAAGTGGCATTAAATTTTTCTAATGCGACAAATTTGCACTTCGAAGCAAAGACGCCCAGCCAAAGTATTCAGACAGTTAATTATGAAAAATGCTAGTTTTTCCGACCAAAATTCAATTGGTTATTATTTATATTTTGTATTTTGAGAAACGAATTCTAATGATTTCGGTTTTTTAATTGATTTTAAATGTATTTTTTAAGTGGATTTTTGCATGTTTTTGTGCTTGGAAATTTTGCTCAAGTGTTGAAAACTTGTCGCACAGAAGGTCGATGTTGTTAATGTCTTTTATTTGCGACTAAATTAGTGGTGTGACTGTGACTGTTTCTCTTTGGTTTGCGTAGTTAAACTTGATAACCCGGCATCGTCAAATGGCTTTTGCCGCTGTGGCTGCGTGTTCTAAGAATTTTTATATTTAGTTCTGACCAAACCAATCATAAACCAATTACAAAAATTTAAATAATTAATTTTCTGCTAGGCCGAAAGAGGTTTAATGAACAAAATAATATGTTTTAAGTAGTTGATTGGGTTGGATTATGTAAGATGGCTACTTCAAGACGGATATTGTGGGGTTGGTCCTTTAAGGCGCATTTCGATGCTACAGTTGAGAGTTTGAGATCCACTAATTTGGTATTGGGAGTCAGTTGATGTCATTAATTTGGCTATTATCAAAGTTTCAGCTGATTCCCAAAAACTGATTGATGAAGTGATTGAAATGATTCTTCGAAGAATTTAAAAAAATAACGAAAACATCGATTTTTTTCGTCGGTTAAAGTTTTAGCATAGCTTCTGTCGCAATCTCATCTCTGCACTTTCTTTAGATCTGTAGTGAAAAATTTAAACTTTTAACGTGGTATCCCTATAAAATGGGGATTCCCTTCAATACCAGCTGTCACAGCTGTGAAAACCCGAACGAGAAGGAAACCGTCCATCATTATCTCTACGCCTGTCCGGCCTTGTCAAGAAGGAGATGGAAAACGATGAAAAAACAAACATTACAGAATTTCGAAAAGATAGCGAAGTGCACCATACACTCGCGACTCTCTATCATCAACCTCACGGATTGGATATTGGATATACACTGTAAAGGGTCCGGAAGAGAAACATCAGTATACCGTAAAGTACCTACCGGGAATAGTAGTAAAAAAACGGCGCCAACGCGCTAATTGGATGTTCATGTTGGATGTAACATCGCCACTTGAACCAAACAACCAACCATCCCTATAAAAAAGTAATCCCTGAAAAGGTCTACAAGGTTGCGATTTGATCTCTTCTTTGGAAGACTAGTGGCTTTGAGTGGTTGGTTGGTTGATTAGTTAGCGTGGTTTTGTCTCCGATCTCCACTAAGCGTTGATGCGTCTTTTTGATTCCATTCTTTCGTTTAACTCCCAACTTCTGGTTGCAGTCAGTTCGAGGCGTTGATCAAGATCGACCTGCCTTGATATCCTCTATGAAAAGTTTGCCTAGTGTTGTCATCTCCTTTCTCTCCATGGTTTCCTTCTCAGTTGGATCCCAACAGCTACGGCAGCTGATGTTGTGTCGAATGCCCACCCAGGCCAAATGATCTCCTCGGCAAATTTGGCCGGATTACCTCGCTATTTTTCTAAACAATCAGTTGATTTGCCAGTCTCTGCCATCTCCTGCCTACCCTAGCTAGGAGGTCCTCAGAGATCTCTAGTCTAGTCTAGTCTAGTCTAGTCTAGTCTAGTCTAGTCTAGTCTAGTCTAGTCTAGTCTAGTCTAGTCTAGTCTAGTCTAGTCTAGTCTAGTCTAGTCTAGTCTAGTCTAGTCTAGTCTAGTCTAGTCTAGTCTAGTCTAGTCTAGTCTAGTCTAGTCTAGTCTAGTCTAGTCTAGTCTAGTCTAGTCTAGTCTAGTCTAGTCTAGTCTAGTCTAGTCTAGTCTAGTCTAGTCTAGTCTAGTCTAGTCTAGTCTAGTCTAGTCTAGTCTAGTCTAGTCTAGTCTAGTCTAGTCTAGTCTAGTCTAGTCTAGTCTAGTCTAGTCTAGTCTAGTCTAGTCTAGTCTAGTCTAGTCTAGTCTAGTCTAGTCTAGTCTAGTCTAGTCTAGTCTAGTCTAGTCTAGTCTAGTCTAGTCTAGTCTAGTCTAGTCTAGTCTAGTCTAGTCTAGTCTAGTCTAGTCTAGTCTAGTCTAGTCTAGTCTAGTCTAGTCTAGTCTAGTCTAGTCTAGTCTAGTCTAGTCTAGTCTACAGCCAAGCTGCAGGCTTCCTCGATAGCCATTACCTTCATTTGGAATCCACCGGATCTATTCAGAAGTCAGATTCATTAACTGGTTCTCAGCTCTATGGAGTTGATACAACCATATGTCCTGGCGTTATGATGTCAGCAAAGGGATGGCCATACAAATACTGTATGGTGTATCGATTCAGGAACTCATGACACAAGAAGCTTAACTCAACTATGATATGTGAGATAATGCCAACATTTATGTTAAGGATATGTTGTGAAATCCTAAGCATAAAATTAATTTGTGACTTTGAAACAAACTAAACACCGGTCGAACGGAAGCTTTAAAAATGAAGACTACCTTGTTATAAAACCCGTGAAAGAATCAGAATATATATAATAAGTCGCAGTGTTTGAGATTATCTAACCCATTCAACAGTTTACTGGTAGTAAACGTTATGCGGGAAAGCATCAAAACTCGACCCTTGGATTCTCTGCAAGAATCCAAGTTAAAAATCTACAAATGTTCTTTTGAAAAAATTCCTTCTCGTAGCTTTTTTTTTTATAAATTTTAAGCTGACGCAGAGCTCAGGTTTCAAAGCGGATATTCCCAGTTGACTTAAAAAACATAACTAAACTTTAAGCGTGAATCTTGTAAAAAAACAATCAATATTTGTGCATTGTCAGCAGATCTTTGGGTAATTTCGTTTCGTTTTCGTTACAATGTCGTTTAGTATTTCCTCTTCTGTTTGAAATGTTCAAACAGAATCGTGCAATGCAAAATCTCTTCATATGCAATTAAAGCTACTTGGCTTTCTTTGCAAGCAAAACTATGAGGCCACTCAAAATTCCAAGAACTGTTTGTTTTGTTTATTATTTTATTTTCAATAGTTTTTGTTATTTTATATTTTTTGTTTGAATTTATGACTTTTAAATAATTTTGTTGCTTTTAAATTTTGTACCATTTTCATGTCTCATTATTATAAGAAATATTTCACAACGTTTTGAACCGAAAAGCATTTAATACTTTTTTTCAATTTTTATTTTGTTAATTACATGTTTTGAAATTTGTTCATTTTTTACTTTGATATTTTCTATTAGTCAGCAAAATATTCAACAATATTTTTTAATCGATTAGTATTTCAATGTCGAACAGTAATTGAACGCTTTGTCGCACAATTGCTGGCATTTCACTATTTAATTGCTTCGGAAACACAACACAAAACTCGACAACAACAACACAGCTGAACTTGTGACGAAACAATGAAACTTGGCCAACTCAAATGCCGCATCGAAAATTGCCAACATTATTTATGGCTTTTAAAGCAACTTCTATGGGTCGAACAAAGGGAGATTCTTAGCGGCACAAAGCGCAATAAATATGACTGCAATTGCTGCCGATTTGCTATGTGGGTCAGTTGGCATCAATGGCGAAAATTAATCAATCAAATATTTGTCTAGCAAGAAACAAAAAGAATCGTGCCAAGACATTCAGTCAAGAGTCGTGTTGGCCGTGGAAGAGGAACTCAATTGGCGCACTTTTATGGGGTAATCACACATAAACACTTGCACACTCACACACACACGCACGCGCGACAACCCAATAATTAATTAATATTTTGTGCTTTAAAGTACCAAACTGCCAAAGATTCATTTTTAAGACTTGTAACTGACACTAGCGGCTTTTACGCTCGGCTTTTGTCAACGCATCGCACAACGGCAGCGACCTCAGCACAGCATCTGCCGCTGCCGACGTCGTCACCACCCAGCGACTGAGTGCGCCGCTTGGGAAAACCTTTGGCTGGTTGTTGGCTATTTTCGTCGTCTGAGCCGACGACGTGTTTGGTGTTTTGATTGTTTTGCATTTGATTCGCGTTAGCTGGCTTCGCGCCCCGCCAAAGCCGCTGCGGTCCCAGCAGCCGGCTGGTTGCTGCCGTTGTTGTGATGGTTGCTTGGCTGTTTTTGTTGCTGCTGTGATTTGCCATTGTCGGCCGTGTCGAATGGGGAAAGAGAAGCGGCCGCAGCGCAGCGCAGCGAGCGCGAGTTGCGATGAGCTCGACGAGAGCTGGCCGGCTGCGGATGACTTGAACGGTTGGAATTTCCTTAGCGCCGGTTTTCATATAAATTCAGCCGGGGGAGAACAATTGGCCATCATTCGAATTTCGTACTTGCACCGGAGTGGTTGAGCTGCCTACACGTTCCAGCAACGTTTGGCGCCGAGGATAAAGAAGACGTGCGCGTGCGCAGTGAATTCCGATATTCAAAGAAAACTAACATTCGGCCAAAACAAAAGTCCAGGAAATATTTTGCACATTTACTTGTTGGAATATTAAAGAAAAATTGTGTGTGGAGTGCAAAGTGAACCACGCCTTACGCGCGCATCATGGTGAGTTGACGAACGGACAAAGGCGCACAGCCGCCTTGGGCGACACAAATTCATTTTGAAATATGGAAAAATGTCACGTTGAAGTGCTGCCGCAAAAAGTGATTTATGCCCAATGCGGCTGACATTTCGTCGCAACAAGAATTGTGCGATTTCATAGCTCAAAGCACAACAACAAAAACAACCACAATAGCAGACAAACAAACGCAATTACAATGCAAATACCAACAACAATCATGACAAACAAAAAAATCGCAATAACAACAAAAACTGACAGCAGCAACGAATGCAGCAACACAAGTTGTGTGAGAAAAATCGTCTGAAAGCATCTCAGTTATGATCCGAAATGTGGTGGTTGCTGACAACGATCGCGACGGCGAGTTGCGCCAGCGCCGGCTGCCGATGGAGAAATTCTGCACCGTGATGCTGCGATTTATTTCAAAATCGTGACAAAAATTTCGTTGCACCGCAATTTTCAGTCCATACAAAGCAATGCAAGTGGCGCGTTGCTCGTTTTGTGGCTTTTAAACGAATTGAACGAGTGGGCAAAGTGTTGATTGCTTGGCATCGCTAAGGTTTAATGGGAATGCAGATCGGTTTGGATATGGGAACAAAGAGAAGATTAGCTGTGAACCCGTTAAAGGGGAGGGGGAGGCACTTTTGTCTGGAATAATTGACCAAAATTTGAAAATACGATTTCAAGTTACAGGACTCAGGATATATCAGAGAAATTAACAAAATATTATAACAAATGAATCAAACTAAACTTTATTCAAATCTTACAAAAATAAGATTTGAAGCATCGTCAGGAAAACATACAACAATTCTTTGGTTAAGCGAATCCAACTTTCGTTAAACTTCTAAAACATTTCCTTTTTAAATTTCCAACCCATCACTTAACGCATCGCCTTATTTCAATTTCAGAAAATCTTCATTGCTCTGCTGGCGCTGCTGGCAGTAGCCGGCGTGCACGGTGATGTCTCTCACCTAGACACGGATCTACAAGACGATGGCTATCACTACAAGCAGCCGTCAGTGCCTTTCCCACCACCGCCTTCAGGCAACGGAATTGACGACGTTGCATACCAGCCACGGCCACAGCAACCATCAGCTCCAGCGCCCGGTCCCAGCTATGTACCGCCGCAGTCGCAGCCACAACCTCAGCCTAAGCCGCAGCCACAACCTCAGCCTAGACCGCAGCCGCAGCCTAGACCGCAGCCGCAACCACAGCAGCCCCAACGACCATCACCCCCAGCACCAGCTCCCGGTTATGGCCCATCGCCATCCCGACCACAACCGCAACAACCACAGCCAGGACCACAGCCGCAGCAACCACAGCCATCAGCGCCTGGCTACGGCCCATCACAGCCACAACCGCAACCATCACGTCCACAACCACAACCATCCCGTCCACAACCACAACCATCACGTCCGCAACCGCAACCATCTCGTCCGCAACCACAACCGCAACCATCTCGTCCGGCGCCCGGACCCCAACCACAACAACCATCCAGGCCACAAAAACCCGGCCCTGAATACTTGCCGCCCGATCAGCCACAGCGACCATCACGTCCAGGCGCCGGCCCTGGTCCGCGACCACAACCACAACCAACCCAGCCGCAACCAACACAGCAAACACCTGGTACAGAATATATACCACCATCGTCAGGTCCTTCATCACAGCCACGTCCACCAGCACCTACCTTCCAACCTCGTCCACCTGCACCCACATTCCAACCTCGTCCACCTGCACCCACATTCGCACCTCGTCCACCAGCACCGACCTTCCAACCTCGTCCTCCAGCACCCACATTCCAGCCACGACCGCCTGCACAAAAGCCACAGAAACCTGGTCCTGAATACTTGCCTCCTCCCGGTGAAAATGAAGTTGGACCAACACGGCCTGCACCCCAACCGCAACCGTCATATCCAGCTCCACGACCTACTTATCCTAGTCAGCCGCAACCGAAATATCCTGGTGGTCCAGGAGGTCCGTCAGGCCCTAGCGGTCCTGGTGGTCCAGGTGGTCCGGCAGGTCCTAGCGGTCCTGGTGGTCCAGGCGGTCCAGCAGGTCCTAGCGGTCCCGGTGGTCCAGGCGGTCCGGCAGGCCCTGGCGGTCCAGGTGGACCCGGCTATCCTCAAGCTCCAGGAGGTCCTGGCAGTCCAGCACAACCTGGCAGACCAAGCGGCAGCGGTTATCCTGCAGGTCCCGGTGGTCCCAGCGGCCCAGGAGGTCCTGGTAGCCCTGGTGGTCCCGTATATCCTGGAGGTCCCGGTAGCCCAGGTAGTCCCGGTAGCCCTGGTGGTCCCGGATATCCAGGAGGTCCTGGTAGCCCAGGTAGTCCAGGTAGCCCTGGTGGTCCCGGATATCCTGGAGGTCCCGGCAGTCCAGGTAGTCCAGGTAGTCCAGGTAGCTCTGGTGGTCCTGGTTATCCAGGAGGTCCCGGTGGCCCTAGCGGTCCTAGTGGTCCAGGAGGTCCCAGCGGTCCAGGAGGTCCAGGTGGTCCCGGTTATCCAGGTGGTCCCGGCGGTCCCAGCGGTCCTAGTGGTCCAGGAGGTCCCAGTGGTCCAGGAGGTCCAGGTGGTCCCGCTTATCCAGGTGGTCCCGGCGGTCCCAGCGGTCCAGGAGGTCCAAGCGGTCCTAGTGGCCCAGGAGGTCCCAGTGGTCCTAGTTATCCTGCAGGGCCAGGCGGTCCCGGAGGTCCCAGTTACCCGTCAGGTCCCGGAGGTCCCAGTGGTCCAGGAGGTTCTGGCGGCCCAGGCGGTCCAGGTGGTCCTGGCAGTCCAGGTGGTCCTGGTGGCGCTGAAAATCCCGAAGCAGGCTCACTAGGCCCAGACGGCTACAACTACAACAAACCATCGAAGCCGTTTACGTTTTAAGTGACACACCATCAGACACTTGGAACCTGCCAATTTTAGTATTATTGCGAAAAACGAAAGAATCAAAATTGAATGGAAGCCAATCGAGTTGTGATTTTCACGAATGTACCTTGAATGAATATAAAATGACGCTACGTGCACCGAAGTGTGCGTGTAATTTCCAAAAAAGACACATTGTAAAAATACGAGCATACTCACATATTTAATAATAAATTTTATTACAATAAAAAACAACAACAACTTAAACCAACCACCGATTGCGTTCAATGTTAGGAGTGCGAGATGTTTACAAACACATCGCACTTGCATCGATGTGGCAGATGCGTGCGGTTGCGGCAGCGGTCATTGTCAGGCGACACATTTGGTGTGACCCGCTCCGACATCTCAATGTTTTTGCAGTTTGAGCAGCTGCCAGTATGGCGATGACCTTAACATTCTTGCATTGGCAACACACTTCGGCAGTAGGAAGCCAAGGGAGCGGGGCCTCAGTGACAAGTTTGTCGATTTTCTCGACTTGAGTGGCTGTCAAGTTTTTATTGGTATGAAAAGTTCAAGACACAAGTGCGAAATTTAGCACCAAGCTGATCAACCTACAATATAGCTGCAGTTCTTTAAAGCATTGCAGTTTTTCTAATAAAACTCAAATAAAATTCTTAAAAAACATAAAAATCTTCTTCTCTGGTTTGCGGTTGACAGCTGTCGAGCTGTCATAGCAATGTTCGATCTCGACAAAGCTTGTCGCTGTTTGTTTGCTACGCGAGTTTTGTGTTTGAATTGCAAACGGAACGCGGATAACGCTGATCGTTTAAGCGAAAAAACAAAATGCAAATGTCGGCAGGCAATGTTGTCCAATGTTGTTGTTTTTATGCATAAATAAACATAAATGCAGCGTTAACACAGCGAAGAAGCTCGTTTGTAACTGAGACGATGTCGCATGTTGACATAGAAACAGCGGCGCAAAAATATTGGCAACGTTTTGTTTGTTGCCATTGTTGTTGTTTTTACATTTCGCAAAAGCACCTTTTATGGTATCTGAAATGGTAATGTGACAAATTAACTGATAAGCGCTGTGCGCTGAGTGATGCGAGACGGAATGAGAAAGCAATGAAAGAAATAAATATTTAAAGGGCGAAATAATGACGAGGTGGAACTGATGTGAAGCGATACAAATTATTTTTCTAGGAAGTAACTTAACTATATGCTGACAACTTTGAAAGCCTGAGACTTTAAGTTTGAAATAAATCATGTTTATAGCAACCTTTTTTTAGAAAAGGTGTCAGAGCTCGCTTGAGTGCATGTGACGTTCGTATGTTAGATTAAAACTGTCTAACTGAGAATCACTTGATGTACATATGTAGAATTTATTATCTTATTTTTGTTTTGTTGAAACACGGGATCAATTGTTTTCATAGCACTGATTTATGTATTTTACCAAATGTTTGTGATTTTAGTATAAAAAAGAAGCATCTTGCTTGCCACAGCTTTGATAGATTTTGCTTGATCCAATGCTTTGGCAATGCCCGACCTGAATATAGTTTCAATTGTTTGTGGAACATCACTTACATTCAACTGCTCAATGTAGATCCATTTTTTACAAGCAATCTAAATCAAAGAAGATAAATGGATCGTAGAATTGGCTTCAATGAGACACACCGAAAGAGAAAACCTAAGAGAAAAGCGTTAACCCAGTAAATTCAACAATATTTTTCAGTAAATGTGCATTAAAATATCTTCCCTTTATAATTTTTTGGACAGTAGTTTCTATGCTAATGATAGTCCAGGGGGTAGCGCGCTGGCTTCTTATACCAGAGGTTCGATTCTCCGCTCAGACTGATGAAATGTGTGTTGTAACACATCATCAAAAATACAGTGTTGCATACACTTTTCAAACAGGTGGTACTGGTGGTATCACCACTACATCACTACATCTTCATTAATCCTTTTATTTTTGGTTGTCGAGAACGAATCGAGCAAAACTCAAGGCGTATGTCACAAATGCTCTGATCCATTGTTCTCGACATAACGAAAAATTTATCCAAATAGGAAACCACCTTGAATGCTTGAATGATTTCCACAACGATTACAGAATTGGATCAGAAGCTAAAGGGATGTGGATCCAAAATTTGAAATAAAGCCAGAGTCAAATAAAGAAAAAGTTGTCTCCTTTAAAAATATGACGGTTTGTTCAGCAGACCATGCTTCCACTGTGAATGTGAAGCAATAACGATTTTACTAATCTCTCCGGAGCAGTGATAATCAGTTTTTGTGGTTCAACATTTGGATTGCGTAGGGAAAAATAGATGTCTTGACAGATTTAGGCTGCTGAAGACTTTATTTTGAGAATCCAGGTTGAATTATATTT
Source organism: Melieria omissa (assembly GCA_963971225.1). Taxonomy (NCBI): domain Eukaryota; kingdom Metazoa; phylum Arthropoda; class Insecta; order Diptera; family Ulidiidae; genus Melieria; species Melieria omissa. Next base: position 125,842,450 of record OZ020268.1, on the reverse strand, counting down.
AAGATTCGAGGTTCGAAGATCTCTTTGGTGTAGGAAGGAGGCTGACGAGAAAAAGGTTTGCTGTCTAAGAAGAACACCAGCGTTTTAAATCTATTTAAAAATCAATTTAAAATGAAATAAAAAAATTGATTTTAAATAAATTAAAATTAAAAATAATGCATAAATATTTTGTGTTTTGTAAAAAAACATTCAATTAAAAATTTATTAAACAAAACAAATATTCACATTTTTTTGTAAAGAAAAATCTCTTTTAAAATTCAATTCCAAATCAAATTAAATCAAACCAACTCATTAAACACATTTTGCAAGAAATTAAATGATTTTAATTGTTGCTCACACACACACAGAGAGTCCACCATCTCTGAATTGCATTCGAAATATAAGACGCAAAGTTGAAGGGAATCGGGCGTTGCTAAAGTGCCATAAAAACCACAATTACCCATTACTGTGTCGCCTAACTGGCTGCAACATGAAGCAACCCCAACAACAACAACGCCAGCAAATAAAAAACAAATTATGAAAGACAAAATATTGGAAAACTGTAACGAACTTGAATTAAATTTGACCCGGCGACAGCCATGAAATGTACACAACCTGTAAGTACTCCGAGTGCGCAACATCTGTCGAATTGGCCGCTTCTTCGTTGCCACAGCGCATTCTCACAAATGTCATTAAGTGAGTCAAATGCGACAATGCAATCGATCAAATTATGTTTGCTGCATTTCGTACGGCGACGCAATGTTGTTGCTGCTCATTAAGTTGCGCTTTAATGTCAAACCAATGCAAACAGACAGGCAGCCACACGGACAGACGGACCGACTGGCAGCAGTCGCACGCATGTGTGCAATTGTGCAATTGCAACGGCGGCTGCTGGCTGCTGACTGCAATTGCGCGCTGCCATCGAATGCTTTGCAATGAATGCCATTGTTGTTGTTGTTGTTTGCATTAGCTACACTCGACTAGCCTTCGAGCTGCCACATTCGGCTGGCTGGCCGCCCTTCCGTGCCGCTCACATCTGCAACTATGTGCTTGCACTTCTTCAATAATATTTCATTTTTTTTCAATTTTTATTTTTATTTATTTTTGTCTTTTGTTGTTGCTTTATCTTTGTTTATGATTAATTTATTGCCTCGCGCTATGCTGATTTATAAAGCAACAACAGGCGCGCATAACGATCGCAGATAAATGTGATTTTAATTTGCTGTGACACAACGCCAACACCAACAACAGCACCGCCAATTTTAGCATTGCCATTCCACCAACAACACCAGAACTGCGCCAACAGCGCCGGCCACATTGTCAGGTCGCCTTTGACATTTGTCATTCTGCCTTTCTGCCTTTGACATCGACCGCAGTCCGTAGGGACGGACATAGTTGCCGTTTTCAAAGCGTCAATGTGCGAACAATTAAATCGCTTGAACGCTCAACGCTTTCAACGCTCGATTGCTTGGGCTCAAGTGGAGTTTACTCGGCGAACTGCAAAATGTATGCAGACCTTTCTGCCGAGGGAAGGGAAATAAAATAAAATAACCACTACAATAACAACAACAATTACAATAATAAGCAAATGTTAATAATTCTCATGTTCTTTATTGCACAACAACACAAACACAAACGCGCAGGCCATTAGCATTGACGCGTCGTCGGCGCAGTCGCAGTCGCCGTTTGGCTGCTGGCAATTGTACATTTCTGAAATAATGAATTTTTAATTGTTTTATTACTACTGCGGCAGCGGGGAGGGGGGCGGCACATTTACATTGAATTTCAAATTATAAAATTACCAAAATACTTTAAATATTTATGTTAACAATTTATTCAGCGGCATTCATTCATTTAAAGCTGCACGCCAGCTGCGAGTCGGCCGCTTTAAGACTTTGCATAGGCAGTGTTGTAGTGTTTAATTGGCGGCGGCAGCAGCAGCAATGAGACTAACAGCAATTAATTCTATTCCATTGTAAAATGATTAGCATAATATGACGTTAGCTGAAGGCAAAGTCATAACCCAAAGTAGGCAATAACGCCGACATTGCATCTCATCCGGGTGAGTGTTGCCCAAGTTTTTCAGGTGCGAAATTGTTAATGAAACTGTAAGTTCTTGCTGCGTTACAGTCAGCTTAGCAAAATGATTGAATTAGAATGAATTTTTCTAAGAATATTTAGAAAATTAAAAATGGTTACTAATATAAATGTTGATGCATGTAAAATTGTATAAAGTTATAAATGTGAATGAAAGAATGATTAACAAATTTCGAATTGTTATTTCGATGTACGAGTATATGAAGTTGTATGAAATTCAAATTTTAATGTGATTAAAAAAAAAATTAAAAAACTTAAAAATGTTCTTGAGTTGAAAATTTTGATTTTTTGTTATTGTTTTTACGCCGAAAAAATACATACCATAGTATCCAAAGATGTATCAAATTAAAAATTAAATGTTGTTAAAAAAATAATTAGAAAACTTAAAAATATTCTCAAGTAAAAAATTTTGATGTGAAAGTATCTAAAGGCTAAGAAGTTTGTATGGTCAATCTTTCTCTCAATTATCGTAAAAGGGTTAATCTGTGGATAGTTTGCCTTCAAAAGCATAGCATGCAAAGTCAGATACACAACACTAATGGCTGCGAGAAGCTAAACCTTTCTTCCTCTAGAACCCAGTGGTGCACGCAAGGAGGGGTTTTAGAATAGCTCGATTAAATGATTTATGCAAAAATTGTGGGTAACAAAATTATGGTTTCAAATGATATTGAGCCCAGAAACCTCTCAGCCCCCCAAAATGAAATTCTGTCTGCGCTACTGTGCGGACTATTAGAGCCACTTAGAGACAAAAGCCGTCAGTAGGGTGCTTATCGGTAGCGCACAATTCATCAAATTTCCATTTAAGTGTCCCCACATATTTTGTCATTTTTTTAATCAATCAATTGCCACTTCATTTGGAAATCTCAACTCATCCTTAAGGTAAAAAAAATTGTTAAAATAAAAGAAATTGCAGAAAAAAACAGATATACATGCATACATAACATGGCGGTATTCATTCTCTGGTACAACTATTTGTTTCTTCTCAAACTCTTACTTACTTACTTTTTTTACTTACGTACTAATTTACTTACTTATTTACTTACTTAGTACTTACTTATCTACCGACTTACTTACCTATTGACTTACTTACTTAATTAGTACTTACTTACCTACTTACTTACTTACTTACTTACTTACTTATTAACTTAAATTAACCGGTCATAACGACCCGTTCTCAGGTCAAGTAGGTCGAAATCCAGTTAAGTATGTAAAGTTTCCGTAGGTCAAACGCAGAGAAAATGAGACTTTCTTAAATGAAACATAGTGAATAAAATGGGATGTCGTCATTGGAACTGGGGACCAGAAATCTCAGAAGGAGATATAAGCATTGGGATTAGAAAAGGGATCGACAGCCACTCATTTAGTCACATGGTCTCGTTTTGCTTTCGATCTCCATCTTTTGATCTCGAACTTAACATAATTTAAACTTAAATTTAACTTAACTTAAATTTAACTTAACTTAAATTTAATTTAACTTAATTTAAATTTAATTTAACTTAAATTTAATATAAATTCAAATTTAATTTTATTAAGCAAAAATTATAAAATTTCCTGATCCAAGTAGAAAATCCGCTCAAAAACTCATAAGTATTTTTTCTCATACATATTTTTTGTAGGCTTATTATAGCTTCATATCTAAAGATCTTCCCGATAGTTGGAACGTTCAGAATTTCGCGTTGTTCTGTCACGTATCGTGAATGCCGCCAATATTGTTTCACATACGCGTCGGTATGAGTAATTGTGGACATAGCAGAGAACATAACAGCAAAAAACGAACCTCATGTTTACTTTTGTAAAAATGAAATTTGAATTGGCCATTGTGTTATTGTTTGTTGTTGTTGTTATTATGATTATGAAAAGTGCTCATAAATTATGGCGAATGTCTTAACAAAGTTATCAACTTTAGCTGTCAGCGAATGACAGCAAATTACTTTTTAAATATTCCCACAACTCATCAATAACAGCGGCTCGGCCGAACACAAAGCACCGTTGGCGTACAGAATAGTTGGATGTTTGTATGTACATACATATGTACATATGTACGCATGCAGACAGACATCGCAGCTATAATCAAGTGGCAGCATAATTCAAGTCATGCCAAGTCATTGCTGCTGAACTTTAAAGTGTTCCTTTTGTGATCATTGTTGTGGTTGTTGTTGTCGTTCATTAAGTTGTAGTTGGGTTGGCAAACGGCAGTCAATAAATCTATGTAACTGTAAACATATTACAGCGATAGCAGCCAAGCAGGACAGAGCAGCAAAACTGTTCGTCATGAATAAATGTTGAGGATTTATTCTAAATGGAGAGAAAATTGTAGAAGCAACTTGTAAGCATGTCGTATGAATCTATCGAGTTTATAGTAGAAAATCTTGTAAAACCGTATCTTGTTAGCTGTACGATAACATACAATATTTTAAACGGTTTTGACTATATAAAAATAAATTCAAATTCTAAAAATAGTATAAAATCTGCAGCGAGTTCATTCTCCACGTGCGCGTACACACAGCTGACTTGTCACTCATACGCTCCGGCGTTCGCACTCTGAATTTGACTTGTTGTTGTTGTTGTTAATGAGCTTGCGATGCCTTTCAGCTGTCAAGATAACCGCGAACGTCAGCTGGTGTGGTGGTTTTTGTCGTTGACCTTTGACCAACTCTACTTTTGGCTGCCACAAAATTTATGAACTTTTCCAAACCGTTTGTTGAATAATCATAACATTTGGGTTGTTGTTGTTGTGCTCATTGCATTGCATTGTGTTGAGGGCACTTGATTTTCGGTTGCTCGGTTGCTTGTCGGTAAAAATTGCCTGGCATTTCAATGTAAATTTGTGTAAAGTTGTGCTGTTGCTGTTGTTGTTGTTGTGTATTGAATTTGAAGATTCAACATTTTCATGATTTACCAGTCGACGCTGAGTCTGAAGTGAAATAGGCAAGTGCGCTCGTTGACCATGAAAGAAAACACACCGTACAATCATTGGTTAGATGCTGTTGTTGAGGTTGTTGCTATTGTTGTTGTTCTTGTTGTTGATGCGCACTTTGAAGTGCGATTTCGACTGCAATTTTACGGCTGATTTGCATGGCTTTGCGCGTTATTGCAAGTTATTGCTTTTAATTTATTTATTTTATTTTATTTCGGTTTATTTGATTTTAAATGCGTTTTGAATGGTCGGTAAATTTTTTTTACAACTGGCAATAATGCTCGTAAGAAAATTCTCTGTAATTTAAAAAAGAATATAGTTGCTTTGGAATGTAATTAACTGAATTTATTCGGCACGCCAAACAATGACGATGGCTAAAATAAATTGAAAATCAATTTTGCAGCTGATATCTTCAACTGTCAAACTGACAACACTGTGAACTCTGGGTTAAGTCTATATATAACAAAAGTATACTTGAAAGAGTTAAGTTCAATCATAAAAAGTCATCATTGAAGTCGCTTTGGAAATTTTTCTTAAAATAACTTCGAAGATTATTGGTTTAACTCAAACCACATCGTCATTGAGACTTGCAGTCTAACTTGAACTTCATGAGTACGAAGAAAAAAATCATTTCGTATGATTCAAGTAGCTAAGGTGAGCATCGGAGATAATTGCTACCATTGCAAGATTGACCGCCAATAGAATTCACATTGGATTTTATTAGTTTTAAACACTGTTTTGATGCACAAAGTGGTTATTTTCGAGTCAGTTTAGCTTTAGAGATGATTAGCTAATCTAAGCGACTTTTAGGCATTACTCAACACAAACCATTTTGTATTTTGTCTCTTATCCAAAATGGACAGCTTTATGCTAGGTTTTCAAGATTCCTATATGATTTTTACATATGTTAAGCAATCAATCTTTTTTGACATTTTTCTAATATCCAAAGTGACCAGCTTCAAAGTTGGTTCTGCCTCAGTGCTGATTATAACATCAAAAGATTGACTGTTAATAATTTGAAATACTTAGTCAGAACATTTGAGGAATTCAGTTGAAAAAATCAACATCATCATCATCTTCAGTCTTGAAGATGATTTTCCTATCGATAGGACGACCGTCGATCGGATCCCAGTCTACAGGAAGTAACTTACATTGATCTGCAAAATTGTTTAATATACTTAAAGAGAGTTCCAAGTTCGAAGTTGAGTAGTTCATATCACTACTGACCTTCTTTGGGATTTCCAGTTTAACTAGAATCTCTTCAGTACCCAAAGAATATCATTTCGAATGTGGTCTGATATTCGCAAGGGTCAGCTTTAAGTTAAATCAGCCTTGGATTGACTTCTATACTTTACGAGAGATTTCATTGTCAGCTCAAGCAAACCATTTTGACATTGTCTGATATCCAAAGCAACCAGCTTTATGTTGATTCATAGACCAGCAACAAGTCCACTGTTAATGAGATTTCTGTTTCTGTACCATATCTAAGCGAATTATTAAAAATTTTTAAAGATATTTAAGATGTTCCGCTTTAAGTATGGTTTTTGAAAATCATTCATGTCAAGTGCAATAAAAAAACAAAGAAAATATAAAGCAAACGTAAATATTGAGCTAAGAAAATTTGCATGGAGACATTGGCGCATGCGGCAGTTAAGTGCTTTGGTCTACAGGCAGTGCTATAGTAGGTACATACATACATATACATACATACATCAGCGCGTACGCATGCGCAGCAATCAGCGGCCGCTGAAGCGTTGCGCACGCAATGCGTCGTTGGCAGTGGCGCTTGCTGTGACCGCCGCTGTTGCCGGCGCGAAGTGTAAAGTGTAAACAGAGGCGCGTAGCATCTTCTGTCTGACATGACGTGCCTAGGCCATCTACGGTTACATACACACGAGTGTATGTCCATACTTATAATTGTGCGTGTTGTTATTATTTTTTTTGTTGCCACTCAGAGACCTTGACCTATTGTTGCGTGCAATGCGCTGATGAGTTGATCAGTTGACCTTTTCAACCAAAAGTGATAAGGATGCTTGTTATGAACATCAATCAATCAATTCTGTAAATTTACTCATATATAGACTTATATATTCCATACTAGGAAATATGCTAAGGTCAATGTTTTTTTGCTCAAAAAAGAAAACTCTCAAAGAGCCTTCAAAGTTGTTGTTTATAATGCAAAATTAAACTCTGTCACAGCCTAAGTGTATGCAACTGTTTTGTTAAGCTTTTGCGTACAGCATGAAGCCAGCGTGGACATGGAAATTTATTCTACTTTTAGGCTCTTATTTTCAACTTGACGAATCTTTGATGAAAGCTTAACAGTGAGTTGAAAAAATTGAGGTCACTCAGTTGAAATTAATAAAAATTAAAGTTAAGTTATCAGGTGTACAACTTTGCTTCCGCCGGTTTTTTCCAAAATTAAAAGCTTTATTGCGAAAAAGTGCTTACAGATGTATTATTCAAAGTATTGTCCGTCGCTAGCGACAACTTTCTCCCATCTTTCCGGCAATTTTCGGATCCCGGCTCGAAAAAAGGAGTCCTCTTTTGACGCTATCCATGAAGCAATCCATTTTTCCAATTCTTCGAAGGATTGAAAATGTTGATCTGCCAGGCCGTGTGCCATCGAACGGAATAGGTGGAAGTCAGAAGGGGTGACATCTGGGGAATACGGCGGGTGGGGCAAGACTTCCCATTTCAGCGTTTCCAGGTACTTTTTGACCACTTTTGCGACGTGAGGCCGAGCATTGTCGTGTTGGAGGATGACTTTGTCATGTCGAAATCACCATTTATAAAACGTATAAAACGAAACCACTCCCGACACGTTCTTTCACTCAGAGCAGCATCACCGTAAGTTTCTGAGAGCATTCGATGCGCTTCAGCTGCATTTTTTTTCGAATTGTAACAGAAAAGTAAAACTTCCCGCAAATGGCGAGAATTGGGCACATAAACGGACATTTTCGAGCGTGAATAATACGAAAACAAGAACAACTGTCACTGAAACGGCGATTACAATTCGTTAGGCACTGTCCACACTCACTTTAAAGCCATTACCATCTATGTATTTCAACCAGCCTCAGCCGGTACAGCCACCTATCGGAAAACGGCGGAAGCAAAGTTGTACACCTGATATAAAAAAAGTTATAACTTGCAAAATGTTAAAATTATAAAGTTGACACGAATGTCACAAGGAAAGTATGACAAGTAATAAAAAGTTTATAAGTATCTACAATTCAGGTTTAGGATCATTGGCAAAATCAGTTCAATTCCAATATATATAACTTTCGAACGAGTTGAGATATTGGGGAAAATTTTTTGGATGCATTTTGTTGGGATTTCTGGAAAGAAGTGATTCACTAAGGACTTCATTGAGAGAGGAATAGAGATACAATACAATGTTTTAATAAAGAAATATTTCTATTAACCAGAAAATTGAAGCTGTTTCTATGAAAGTTACAACTAAAGATACGTTTAATGCTTCGCTTGATCGGCGAAGGGCTACAAAAATGCAATTCTTTTATAAAACTCATTTACTAAACTAGGTTTGTCACAGTAATTTTATGTAAGCATTGGTATCCGTTTAAATTGAAACCATTTGTTTGCTGTTTACTCCTCTAGAGAGCAAAGGGCCTCATAAAGACACATCAGGGCCTCAATAAGAATCGTGTAAGTTATGATAATCAATTGATGTTTCGCCAGTGCAGATGATTAGTCCATCGCTAACTGTCACAGGTGATTGGGTTGTCAACGACGAAAATGCTGATGATTGTGGATTTTACTTAAGTGATATTTGAGCTCATCACCTTCAAACCTTTGCTTAACTTAAGGTACTACAAAAGTCAAGTGTTGTGGTATACAACTTGAAAAAATATATATTTTAAATTCTTTGTCTGTACACATATATAATGCTAAAAATATATAACACATGTTTCTAGTAAATTATGAAATATCTTTAAAAAAAAATATAAAATTAAATGGAGACCTTTATGACACATTGTTCTACTGATTGTAATAGAAACTAGTTGAGAGCAGCAGTCCACCAGTTGGATATCAGTTCACGAGAGTTCGTTGAAGAGTTGCAGCAGAATTCCGCTTCACTGCCAATTGCTGAGCAGCTGAGAGGAGGGCACTAACTTCAGCGGTGCGGGCGCACGGCTCAGGAATGGAGGAGGCGGCAATGCCATGAAACTTCTGCAAGAGACGAACAAACAACAACGATTAGTAAATGCCTTGGTTTAACGCATAAGACGGAAGCTTACCTCGGACTGGATCGGGGCCTGTAGGTTCTGAAATGTGCAAAAATCATTAAAATAAAATCTACTCAGGTTTCAAGATGTAGAAAACTACAGTTTAGGGCAAACAAAATTGATACCTTGGCCTTGGCGCAACAAAGTTAGTGGAAGCGTATTGTCTGTAATGGAATTGTGAGCATTTAGAGAGAGTGCAGTCATGGGTCGGAAAGGTGCCCAACCTACCTGGCATTCTTAATGGGGAAGCGAATGTTGGGATTTGATTTAAATGTGCGTGACTTGGTCTTTGAGCCAGCTTTCGCCTTCGTCGAAGCCTTAGTTCTAGTGACGGCACAGCGAAAAGCATTAATGAAGCAAAAGCGTTGAAGCGCCTAAAACTTTCGTACTGCAAAATAAAAAAGCACACTTACCGTGTTTTGGCGCCCTTGAAAGTGCTGAAACAGTGACAGTTTGAGATTGAAAACTATTCAGAAATTGAAGCTGACTGTAACTTACCGCGTTGCAGTGGTCCTGGCGCGCGTCTTGGCACGTTTGGGTGCCTTGCGTGCGGCGGCCTTCGCGAACTTGTACCACGGATGCGGATGGTAGATGGACTCCGGCTCGGGTTCCGGCTCCGGTTCGGGCTCGGGTTCCGGCTCTGGCTCGGGCTCCGGTTCTGGCTCGGGCTCAGGCTCTGGTTCGGGCTCCGGCTCGGGTTCGGGTGCTGGCTCTGGCGCAGCTGGTGGCGCTGGCGCCGTGTACATGGCCGACAGCTGTATGGGCACAAAGGCGGGCAGCGACACGGTGAGCGGCACTCCAGCTGGTGGCGGCTTGGCGCCAGTATCTGGTTCTGGTTCTGGCTCGGGCTCTGGCTCGGGCTCCGGTTCGGGTTCAGGCTCCGGTTCTGGTTCTGGCTCCGGTTCGGGCTCCGGCTCTGGCTCTGGCTCTGGCTCGGGCTCAGGTTCCGGTTCTGCGTTTTCAATCTCCTTCCATGCTGCTAGCAGAGCGAGCAGCTCGTGCTTGGATATTTGGCCGATGCCGATGGGACTAACGCCGATGCCGCCCCAGCCGCCGTACAACGAGCGTTGCGGCCGCATGAAGTGCTGCAGCGGCAGACCGTAGGGTGTGCGCGGCTGTTCCAGTTGCTGGGGGTGTGGCGCATGTTGCGAATGCTGGGCGATCTGATGCAGGTGCGGCGGCGTCTCGAAGCGGTACTGCGCCCATACGCCGTCGAGCAGCACCAACACAAGCAGTGCGCCAGCCTGCGGCGAAGTAAAAGGAGCAAAGGGAGACGCGTTTTAGTTCCTGGCAAACAACGAGGACACACTACGAACTCACTGCAATCTGTGACAACTGCATGGCAGCAATTTGAAGCTAAAACAAACACTTTTCAAAAAACTGCACTTTTCGTCTTTGCAAGGAATATGATTGAATATTTTGAGTTGAGGACAATTTGTGGGCGAATATTTTTCACAACGATTGCTTAATCCTTGTTGCACTGTTGCACGTTGCACTGTTGCACCACAAAGTTGCCGACTGTGCCGTTTGCTCTGCTCTGATTTGGTTTTTATATCAACGCGGGCGCTGCCAGGACTGACAACGCCACTTGCTACGCATTTTTGTGCCATTTGCAACAATGCGTTTGCGCGCTCGCCGTCCGCGACATTGCTTCCTCGTCCCATTGGCGGCGACGCTGTTGCCCACAGCTTTGATATTTGGCTCAAGGAAGCACCACGCCGACCGCAATCATCCATTTACCAAATGCGGTTTAGTTGCTTGCGGCTGGTTTCTGTTCATAACGGATGGCAATACAAAATATTTCGCTACACTTTGCTCAATTTTCCCGCACTGCTTTAGGACTCGAATTGAGCCGAGGCGCTGCAGCAGTGACAATAACTTCATTTCGATGCAGCTGCTGTCGCCGCCACACTCCATAACCTACTTCGATTTGTTTGGTCCGCTAAGTCGGCTGCAAGTGGACACAACTTCCTCGGCGCTTGTTGTCATCGAGGTGGACACATGCCTTGTGTGACTGACAGGCAACCAATTTGACAAATTTACCCAAATTATGTCAACTGTTCCAATAGTAATTAATCGATATGCGAACAATGTTTTGGAAGTTTTAAAAAATTTTGACATTAACTGAACTTCGAGGATATGAACTTCTAGATTAGTTGAAGCCCTGTTTTGAACAACTTCTTTTTGCTGGAAATGAAAATCTTCAGAGGTCGCTTTGAACCCGTGTCCTTCCGCATGCCAAAAGTGTCTGATTACAAGTGTTGCTACATCCGGCTATCGTTCCGAAGTCATAAATGTCTGACTTATAGCTTCAAAGTTATACAGAAAAAATTCGAGCCCAGGGCCTTCGTTTTTATAGACTAATGGTCCAAAGGCCAACCTCTTTTAGGTGAATAATAACATAGTTCATATGCTTTTCTCTCACTTGAAGGCATCTGTGGAATGCATCTATCTATGCAATGCTGTACCAGTTTTTGCTGAGACTCTAAGAAAAGCTAAACAATTACACATCTTATGGGCAGCTGTCTCGTCCTTCGTATAGTCTACCACAATCTTTCTTAGCAACCTTGAGCCATTCTAGTTAGGTGCCTACTGAAATTTTTATGCCTCGTAATTAATTAATTTAATCATTTATCTCAGAGTTCTCAAATTTAGACGAAGAACCACTCGCTCACTCACTCTATCACACATTGTTCAATGCTTTGTTTGAAGTTGATTCAGATTGTCTACAGTTGGTGTTCCCAATTCACCTTTTGTGGTGTTTTGAAGTTCTTCGGTTGTCTTCCAGACCTTCGACCATGAAATTTCTTAATTTAATTTTTGATGCTAGACCAAACAAGTCCATTTCCCAACCCCTCTTAGTAAGTTCATCTCTCTAAGTTTAATGGTTTCTATGAAAATGGACAGAAGATCCCCGAGATCTAACAACAAAATCAAAGTTATGTATGGATCTTCCAAATTATATTTTTGTACACCTCGAGGAGGAAGGCTCTTTTATTTGTAAGGTCCTGAAACATGTTTTCCCAAAAAATTCAATGATCCTAACTGAGCTAAGGTTCCACCAGAAAATTTATCAAAGTAAACTTGAACTTGGACCTAAAAAATTATATAATTTTCCACCTTCTCAAAAAACTGCTAAATATTCGAAGTATGGTCCTGAAACAGGATTTTCTTCGAGAAAATTGCATAATCCTAATTGGGCTCAAGATCTGTGAGATTCCACTCAAAATTTTCTCTATTCACTAAAACCACAAGAGAGTCTTCTCTGTTTTCATGGTCCCATTTGTTGAGTTCAGATTTTTTATTTTCGATTTTACGTCACTCAACCACTGTGCAATGCATACGTTTATTTACCTGGCGTCATCTAGCAGGGTGGCAACAGTGCAGTCGGCGTCTTCATTGTGACATGCTGATGCCACAGAATGCATTCAACGCAGACATGTATCCATCAGACATTTGTCAACATCAAAATAAAATTTTTTAATAAAGAAAAATATTTGAAAAATTTTAATTTCACCAAAGACTCCTTTTGCAGATTTTTTTTCTGCACTGCACTCATTACAACTTTTTATCTTCCGCCACTTCCGTTTGACAGTTTTGTATATTTTCCACTATCTTTTTTTTAATTCGCTCTCTGTCAATGTAAACAGGCTCGGCTTGGCTCGCCGGCTCGCTTAACCCAATTTAAGCGTCAAACGAAGGCAAACGCTTGTAAACGCGTCTCGTTGACTGCCAACTGACTGCCAAGTGACCATTTATGTGTCTGTTACGTCGACACAACAATGCGGCTATGTTAAAGTGGTTGTGCTCAGTTTTTGTGGGCAGCTGGCAGAGTGCAACATGTTGCACGTTTGCCATTTATGGTTGTCTACGAGCAGAGAACGACTGTTTACAATTATAAAGGCTGATAGAAATCGATATGTTGTTGGCTGCCAGTGGAATCAGTTGCATAAAAAAACATAAAAAGTTATGAGAGAAATTTAAAAAAGAAAATACTGAAGATAGTTTGCGTTGCCAAGGCTGCAGTATTGATTAATGTATAAAATATTAGAAAATTATAACTGAAACAAATTGCTTGAGGAAATATTAAAAAAAAAACAAAAACAAATTTAAACAAAACAAAGATGAAGTCAATAGATAATGAAATCTAATTCAACACTGAAGGCATTCAATTCTGATTACAACTTTGTTGAGGCCAAAAGCTGAGAATTGATTGTTGATTCTCTTGATTCTGGTTTTTTTTCATTGCTGTTGCATACTTTCAGGATTTCATTATATGATATTTGACTAGAATTGAGCCAACATGGCTTACAATTTATGAGGAAGACAAGTGAGCTTTAAAAGTGTGCAAGCAAATATGTTTGTTAGATTTGAAAGCGACTCCCACCCAGCAGGAAATTTTTACAGACTTGAATTGCTTTAAAGCAAAACTGCTATTGCTATACTTTGTTGTTGTTTGGAGGTGACATAACTGGGATCAACGATAATAACCATTCAAGTTCAATAGTTTTCTTTAAAGGTCGTTGTCGTATGTTGTTTTTGTATTTGTACTAGTATTTGTATAAGCAAATATTAGATAAAAGAACTATTTTTCTATCTTAGTTTAAAAGTTGTGTTTTATTTTAAACAGGTCGCATCAAGCAAATAAGTTTGTTTTACTCAATGCTTTCATAAATCGACTCAAGCAATGAGCAAATTTTGGCTACAGATATCAACCATATTAAAAAGAAATTTATTGTAAAAGTTATTTACTTTATAAATTTTATTAGTAGACAAAAACAAAAAAAAATTATTTGCAATTCGAGTAAAAACGCTTTGGCACTTAAGTCGTTTTGAATGCTATAAGAAAAGTTTGCCGAATACTGCAACAAAAAATTATTTCTTTTATGCTTTGTGTCAGATATTGCAACTGAAAAACTTACACGTTTTAGTTTGTTTTAAAAATTAATATTAATACTTAAAAAACATTTTCAATAACAAATTGTTCAAGTTAGTTTCAACTATAAATTAATCAGCCAATTTGGATTTTTGTCACATATGGTTACGTTTGTGTCTCGTTGCGCTGTGACAAGGTTTGTAAAAATCAATGAAAATAAATGTTTGAAAATATATTAAAAACTTGTTGTTGCTTGTTGACAACCTGAAGTATCTCAGGTGCGCGCATGTCCATAAAATATCGGCAACACCCAGTGTCGGCAGACAGGCAGTGTGGCAGGTGATGCAATGACTTTGTTGCAGTTGGCATCATAAAAAAATACCGCAAGTTTACAAACACAAATGCCACAACTTTATCCCTTAATAAGTCCGCGAGGAAATCACGAAAGGTTTGACTGGCGTTGCCACCCAAAAAGCGACCTGAGCGCGCAACACAAATGGCAACGCTGCAAAGTTTGGGCATCGAGTAATGCGGAACGATTTTGTGGCATTCTTGCGGTGAGTCTGCGGGCAAATCCAAATGGTGTGAAGTGTGCATAGTTGTCGCCTTCGGTGGCTTTGCTAGCAACAACAATGCGTTGCTGAAGTGTGAATTGAGTGACGGAAAAATAACTTAATTGAATTTATTAATGGATAATGTGCGACATTGATGGAGCGACCGGCTGCGGCACAGCCATCGAGGTGTTGGGCCACCGATCCTCGGACTGCTTTCAACGCAAACTATGAAATATCTGCAAGCGGCGGCAAGTGAAAATGTTTGTTGTTGTTGACCATTGTATGTGAGTTGTTTGAAAAGCAACACAAACTGTTGTTCACAGTCTGAAAAAAAGTTCTTCCTTATGGACAAAAGTCATTGCACATAATGGGCATGAAATTGTTTTTCTCTACGCCAATTTTTGAAGAAAACTTTCAGCATCATCGTTTAGGTTTAAGTCTAAAGTTTGCACCGCAATGGCATTCTATATATTCATTATTCATTCATTCATTATTGTCATTCATAAGTGCCGCCCGTCACCTGATCAAACTGATTCGCTGCAAACCCAAATTTGGAGAGTTTTGCCCTCAAGGCAATCGAACAACAAATATATAATTTTTTGATCTGCTTTGCAACAAAATGTGCATTTTAGTAAGTTTGAAAAATCGACCATTTAAATGCACCAAAATGATTTAAAATTTAGCCAATTCAGTAATGAAATTATGACCAGACAATCAATGATCAAAAATCAGACAACAATGAGGAAGTCATTTGCCAAAACGGACATTCGAATTTTACGATTTTGAATTCTTCTCGTGGTTGTCGGCACTTTTTGTGGCCATAAAAAAGCAAAACAGATTAAAATCGCTGTTTCCTATTTTTTCTTACACACCTATGTTTTTTATATATTTTTCAAAACCGCAAACAACGAAACAAGAGACTATAAACATCGAATTATGAATTCTTGATTTCGTGTTACGTAATTTTTGAGGAATCTTAAAGTGAGAACAGGAACTGAGTGAGCAGCTTTCGATGAGAAAAACATTCATTAAAGATAAATTAAACACCAAATTGCATTTTAGCGAATCATTGAGAGACAAAATGCTTTGAGAAATGTCATCACTTGGATTACTTGACTCAGCGTTTGAGAGAGCAAATTGCTGCTCAGTTGAATTCAAATTTGTCAACAATTTAGTGGCAGTTTTGATTTCAGTAAATATTTGTATCAAACTAGTTTGAAGATCAGCTAATTGGAACTGAAATCGGTTATGGGAAATAAATAAAGATCGTGTAAGATATACTTGTAGCTCAATAATGCCTAAGTAAAGATTGTAATCCAACTCTGACCGAGTCTCCATCACGTCACAAGAAAAACCACCCACGGACTAAATTTTTAATATAAATATAAACCTAATGAAAGTCGTTTTGAATTATTTTAAAATAATATCTTACAAAAGCTGGTTTAAAGTCTTTCAACCGAAGACAAAAGGAAGATTTAATGATCGGATTTGAGAGAATTTGCAAAACACTAACTTCACACGTCACAGTTCCATTTATTGTATTTTTTTCAGCTCGTCTGGGCTACCAAATCGAATTACAACAAAATTTTCCCTTTTGTTCGAATATCAGTGTAGAGCGAAGTTAATCAAGAAATTTTGTTAATCAATTAATCAATGCAAAGTCAAAATAAAATATTAGTCCCCATCAAAAGAGCATATCATGTCTAATCAATTTTAACAAAAAGTGATTTAAACTAATTAAAACTAATTGTCCAACATCTGTACAAAAGTGGTCTGAAAAGTTTTCGAGCTCAACATGAAGAAGAAGTCAATCAAATTTCAGTAATTTTGAATGCGCATTTGTTGAGTGACAATAGTTAAGTCAGTCAATGTGAGTATTTGTATTGTAAAATATGGAAAAAATCGTGTAAAGATCAGTCATTAAATATTGGTTTGAATGAGTCATTAGTCATTGAGTTACTTATGAATTGCTCAGTAATAGTTTTATTGTTTAGTTCAATAAGTTATGATTACCAAGTCAATTAGTACTATATATATAGTATATATTGATAACTGAATATGTGTGATTAAAATTTTTGCATCCAAATAAATTAAAACATTTCAATAATTAGATGTAATTGCTAGTAATAATTAACTAGAATAAGGCACTAGTGCAAAAATTATTCATAAATTATTTAGTAACTGTTTTATTATGACATGAAATGACATTTAGTTCTAATTGAATCGATAGAAATACTTTCAATTAAATGTGGGAGTCATGGCTCATTTACATAATTATAAATTGGTTCATAATCTCTTAATTATTTAATTAATTAGTTTACTAATTTATTTAACCAGTAAATTAATGGCGATTATGACTGTCGATGTAATTACAATAAAATTTAATTGTCAAAAAATTTGTCAATAATTTGTAGTAATTACTAATAATTATTAATTAATAATGAAATATAATATAAAATAGAATATAAACAATGCAATAATTAGAAGTAATTATGATTATTATTTAAATAGTGACCAATTCTGGTGACTGAATGTGTGTGATTAAAGATTTGGGCAACTAAATAAATTAACAGATTTTAATAATTAGAAGTAATTGCTATTAACATTATAATTGAATACAATTAGTCACTAGTGCATAAATGATTAAAAAATTATTAGTTAATCGTTTAATTATTTCCACTAACTAACTAATTGACATGACATTTAGTTGTAATTGAATCGTAAGAAAGAGTTTTAATTAAATATATTAGTCATTGTTGATTTGAGTAATTATCAATTGGTTCAAATCTCTTAATTTTTTAATGCATTTAGTTATGACTAACTAGTCAATTGGTGCGGGTTATGTCGGACGATGTAATGAAACTATAATTATAATTTTATGATGACTAAATATTTGTGATTGAAGATTTTTGCAACTAATAATTAGAAATAATAACAATTACTGATTAACTGGAACAAATTGCTAGTCAAGTAATTATGAATATTCTATTCTATATTTAGTTATGCATTATTAATTAATTAATATTTAATATGTAATTATTTAATGAACTAATATTTAATTATTAATTAAATTTTAATTATTTAATGAACTAATATTTAATTATTAATTAATATTTAATTATTTCATTCAATTAGTTATGATCAGTCAATTAGTGGTGATTATGCCTGTCAATAGATAAAGTTTTTAAGTCATAAATAAATGTTGTTGTTTACTGACTTTTACATTTAAAGATTTTTATAATTAAAAAAAATTAGGATTACTTGAATTGAGATTAACTAAAGAGTGAATATTTGCAAACATTAATTAATAAGAATTAGTTACTAAGCAAATATTATTTTTAAATGATTCAGTAATAGTTTACACCTATTTTACACCTATTACACCTATTTTAAACTTAATTGGTACTTTATTTAAATTTAGTTAATAAAAACAATAATTTTATAATTTTAAAAACATTTAATTTCATTAATTAATCAGACATTAAGTTAGTATTTATTTTTGTTAAAATCACTTAACATGAATTTTGCCCCAACACTCCTCTGCACTGGTCAGTCTGAAGGGTCAACTGTTTGCATTAATCTTAGGCAGCAAATTACAACTTCTACATTTCGCTCTTCCGGCAACGCCTCCGCCAACCAATCCCCCCAGCCGCCATAACAAATCATGACCCAAAAGTGTGTGTGCCAAAAAAAATCCAAATATTGTAAATGAAATTAAACCATAAAGCCGGCTTGAAATTTATTCGTTCACGGAAAATCAACACAACCAATAAATAAACCAATTGAAACCGTCGAAAGCAATTTGGGCGCGAACGCACGATTTCCGACTTGAGAAAACCTAATCGGCAACGGGAGCGCTCCAAATTTGTTTATTTAATGTGAATTTATTTAATAATTAATGATTTAATTTTGTTACGCTAAATTTGACGGGTCAGTTAACCAGCACGAAAGCCATAACCGATTGCCGTGGTTCCAACAAAAAAAACTATGCCAGAAATAAGTTTTTAACTCTAAAGAGCATGAAATGAAAACAACAAAGAAGCAATTCACTGTAAACGCCATCGCCGGTGTGTGAATGAAGTTACGTCAGAGGCGTCAAAACACGCGTCAGCACGCAGCCAACATTTCATTCATCCGTTTGTAGCATCGTCGAGTTGTTGTGTCCGCTTCGACCGACTCGAACTTGTTACACCCACAACTGTGCGACGTGCGGAACCGCAGCTTGGACGAGTTGCTTTGCTCAACAACAACAATAAACGATCATTTGACGCCGCACTACAACGAAAAGACACAATAGAATAAAGCACACTAAGAAAAATAAGAAGAAAACAATACAAAGAGGTGTGAGAATGCGCAACAATAAAAAATACAAACAAGTAAACTGAAAACAAAATTGCTTTTAAGTTTTTTAGTGAAAAACAATTTTAATTAAAAAGTATAGTATACGAACGGGGTATTCACGATCTGTGGCAACTTTGCGGGGAAAAGAGCAAATAATTTTACTCTACACAACAACAACAACATACATTAGTTGCGGATTTAATACATCTGGAACATTGTTTTCTAAATTTTTAATATCACTTACTTAAGTGTGGCCCAGCACAGGGTTGCACGGACCATTAAAACCATGAAGCTGATTTTGTGATTTATTCTTTTTTAACTGTGGCCATATTTTCAAATGGAAGAACTACTCTTTACGACTTACCCATGTAATTGTAAAGGTTCGGTTTTTCTCGTTCACATATCGTGAATACCACTAATGGTTTGTTTTATTTTCATTAATTGGCTTGTTTGAGGCTTTTTCAATTTAATATTTGTTTTTAATTGGTTTCGAACGTGTTGAACATTAACGCACAGCGGTGTGTGAAAACAACTACAACTACAATTACAACAACAACAACAATAATCACAGCTTGAAACACTGAACATGTCAATATTTAACTAGCACATCTTAACATTCATTTTTCCACCAATTAAATTTGTGCACATGAAATGAGAAATATTTGAAATTTTGTTGCCGGCCGCTGATTGTTGGTAGATTTTGTTTCTATTGTTTTTTTTGTGTTTTTTGTGGAAGCTTGTTTAACGTTGGGTGGCCTGTTCCAAATGTTTGTTAAATTGTTTTCACACATTTTTATTGTTGTTTTTGGCACTTTTGGTCATTTCGTTTAGTTGTTGGCATTTACCGTTGTTATTTATGGTCTCGTTGTTAAAGTGGCCCGCTATCTGCTGTTATTTTGCATTTTACAGTGGGCCCCGGCTACACAGGGATGGTAGGAAAAGTTGCCAATCTAACAAAGATACAACAAATTTTTGTTAAAAATTGTGTTTTATTTTTCTACATAATCTCTTTGTAAGTATAAAAACTTCTTCTTCTTCTTTTGATTTCCTGCGCCTTAATTGCACTGACAACACGTCGGAACTATTCATTGGAACATGTTTTTGGTTTGGCTCGTACAGCTTTCTCGCGCCTTAATTTTGATTCAATATGTGCCAAAAAATTCTTCACACATATTAACCCTTTCGACCCCGAATTTTACCCTGTGTCCCGATATTACTTTTTGTTATCTAAATCATAACAGATTTGCCGAAGAAGTGTGCACACGATATTTGAAGTCGCCACGCCTCTTTGCTTGAGTTCTAGAGCTAGTTCACTTTTGAACAATTTAAGCTTAAAACGGATCAATATTTTTTAATTATAAAAAAATTATCTAATATTTATGGAAAAATACAAAATTATCACTTTTTGATTTTGTTAAACCATTATTAAAGAAACAGGGTTCTGATCAAACGCGCCCAATTCGTAGACTTCAATAAGAACACGAACTTTTCTTCAAATAGCTGCAAATTCTTGGATATTATTTTGGGGGTAACAGTAAAATTTTTGTATTTTGCTTTAAATTCACTTCTAAAAATATTAATTTGTTGGTGACTACTTAAATTAAAACCATAAATCAATCGTAGTTGGTGCTAGAAGATGACAAATAGATGAAGTTGCTCTCAGATAAGGTCGAAAGGGTCGAAAGGGTTAATAGCATCTACTATCTCTCTCACTATAAATCGACGGTTGTCTATAATCAATTTAGTCAACTTGAGCGATGTTATAGTCAGTGGTTACAGTTCGTCTCCCAAACTGGTTCGGCCACGTTTAATTTCAGCTGTTCCCAGTTCCACGGTGATAAATGGCTGTGTAGAGTCGCTGTACACAGCATTTAAATCTTCTGTAATTTTAAATCATTCGATTTTTTCCATTTTCACAAAAATCCTCGTATCGACTGTCTCAAATCTTTGTCACACCACAACTTTGCATTCAATATGACTAAAATTTTGGTGATTGTGTTTCAAAAGAGACGCAAACAGATTCCCTATTTATATTTTATTGCGCTTCTTCTTCACGTTAAGGTCGAAAACTTTTCAGACTAACCTCGTAGGTATCGCTTTGCTTGCATTAAGTCTTCGGCAAGGCGCCAATTTTATTCGATGTACTTTGAAGATACATGGCATGTTCAATATTTGACTTCATGCAACCAGCGAATACTGTAAAATTTGTGCTGCGTTAATTTAAATGTTGATTTATTGCCAATCCAACACCAGCTGCCACCTGTAGTCGAGAGGTCATCTCGTTGGATTGTTCTCCATATTTGGATTCATTTCCACTCTGCAGTGATTAATAGTGAGAAGTTGGTCTTGTGATACGAGTAATTTCCATATATAATGCAGCATAATTCACTTGTTGTGGACTGCAGGTTGGCAAACAAAAGGCAAGTTTTATTTGTGTTCATTGCTAATAAATCTGAATATTGGCCAACGCGGTGGAAGTTGACTGAAGGTTGAATAGGGTCCAAGAAGCATAAATTGTACAACTTTTATAATGATAATTTATAGTTGTCGTAGTAAATTTAGACAACTGGATTAGTTTATGTTTTAGCAATGACTTGACCTTAGTTTAGGTAAAACTCAACTGAAGTATAGTTAAATATAGCTGAAAATATCAGAGAGAGATTGTTTCATTGGCAAAAACTTTATTGATACCGAGAAAAGTGAACAGAGCTGAAAATATCAGAGAGTGGCGTTTTTTATTAGCGAAAATTTGAAATCTGGCATTAAATGAAATATTTTATAATATCTAATAATTTTTTAATTTTCAATTAACTTTTTTTAATTTTTTAAACTTTAATTTAATTTTTTTTAATGTTTTAATAATATATTTTTGTATTTAGAGCATTGACAATGTCAGAATTGATTAGGTTGAGAAGGTTACGAGCAAAAATAGACGTGCTTCTACGAGACTGAAAATTCTATCGATTGTAAGTTCTTTCCTGTATACTATGTTATTTGTGTCGGTGAATTTTCAACCGGAACCCAAGCGGTATTTTCCAAAAGACTACCATAGATTGTTCAAGGGCCTCGACTCGGTAACCTTGAACTGAAAAGGCAAATGTCGTCTCTGTAACGTCGGCATCTTTTATCTCAGAGATCATTTGATGATGAGGAATGACCGTATCTCCGGTGGAAGGATCAAGTAGAGGACTCCCTAACATCTTTTGGTATGACAAGCTGGAGAGGTGTACGCAAAGCAGAGACGCCTGGAGAGAACTTTTGTTCCAGGCTGTAACCCAGTGACAGGTTCTTAGGGCCATTCAAGTAAGCCAGTAAAAGAGTAAGTTAGCTCGGCTGTATCTCGCTGTCTGCCTTGAAAACTATTCTAGATCCTGTCATTCCCTTCTTTAGTCAATCGTCCAAATTGAAAAGCAAGACTGTGCTTCTGCATTTTTATGAACGCTTCGTTTCAAACTCTGTACCCTACAACCTGCAGTTCCCACACACCAAGCACCAAACACTGGTTGTCACAGTGGTTGCCATCATTTATTACTTTCTAATTTTGCACAACTGACACTGACGCTAATTAAACAATTCTGTTGTTTATAACCTCAACCTGGTGGCTTCGATTTCTTCCAAAAAAAATCCAAATTAAATTCAGCAAAACCAAATAAAACTTGACAAAAATTTTAATTAAACGACCAGTCATGGTGTATGGTAGGAATTTTGTTTAATTAATGATGACATTTGAAGACTTTTGACATTTTTATGGTTGCATTTGTGTGCTTTGTAGATCACATAAGGCGCCAAAATCTACACAAATCATTTTATGAATTTTAATAAATTAACTGATTAGAGTCACAGTTTGCATTTCTCATTGGACACAACATGAACTTGACGGCTCGAACAGTCAATTCGACGAAAACTGCATTTAGCAAATTTGCAAAATTTGACAGTTTTGCTTATTTGTTTTTGCACAGATTGGAGAGGTGATCAATCAATGTTGCGGTGCGTTGAGTGAATGTTGCAAAGTGCCAATTGAAAAACACAAATCATCAACAATAATTAAATGTTAATTAATTTGTGATTTTCGTAGTCAAATATGTCGTTGCTTATATTTCTTTCTGGTTATTTTATTGTGTATGTTTTTTTTTAATTCTTTATTATATTTTAAATTGTATATTATTTATTTTAATTAATTCTTTTTATTATTTAATGTGTTTGTAGTTATATGTTATTATTTTTTTTTAACCCTAATCCGTCGTTCGGGTGATTTTTCACCCATTTTCAACTTTGGGATGCTATAACTTTCCTATATATTTATCAAAGTGATTAAGGTTTCTTGTATTTGTAACAAACCATTATTAGTTTTAGAATTTATCTACAACATATTGATTATTTCATTCTAACGGTGATTACAAAAAAAGTTACGTGGGCGACGTTCGGGTGATATTTCACCCATATGCAAATTGTATGGAAATTCAACGCAACACATACAGAAAATGCCATAAAACTACGTCACTTCATTGACAGCTTTGAACTGCTTTTATAGGCAAAACATTTTTAAAGATCAATGGGCCTCCTGAATTTAACGGGAAAGTAAGAGCCGATTATATTATTTCAACTAAAGTTGGTATAACTCGCTATGCTTGAAGTCGGGTGTCAGCAATGCAATATGCCAATGAATACCAATGTTAAAGATAGTAGCTGACAAGACTAATGTTGAAGTTTTGCGAGTTTTTGGCAGTGCATGGATTAGCGTTGTTGATATTCAGGCATATTTTGGTATTTCAATTTTGAGTGGTGGTTATAAGTCGAATGGAGAATCTCTTGATAATCTGTAGAGTTACACAACAGGCAGACCAATCTTTCGTTATGTCGGTGACTTGCCAAGAACGTAACGATTGTAATCAAGAATGAAGCTCGTTCACACCCATAAGAGATTTATGAGAAAAGTGGTTCTAGCGACAACTGCTATGTACGTCCTATGAAAAGGACACACTAAGTAAATAATTGCTGGCTTTTCGTGGAAGAAAATAAATGACAATTTATGTGGGTGACAATAAATTAGCCGAAATTATATCGGTTTACAATAAGTCAAAAGCAGTAGTTGACACTTTAGACCAATTGGTTGTTCACTAACTATACCGTCAAGCGAAAAACTAATCGCTGTCGATCCTAGCTGGAATCACAACAAAAAGTTCAAGCGGCGAATTTTTCTGGAAGACTTAGATCTTAGTTTAGTAAAGCTAAAGATTCTGCATAAAGCACCGTTACCGAAAGGAAAATCTTAATGCAGACTTCTTATCTCAATATAGCTAATTTCCCAAACCTTGTCAGAAAATCAGAGCGGCAAAAAGTGAAAAACTATTGAAACACGGTGCCTATTTGGTATCAAAAAAGATCAAAAGGAATATTATGCCTGCAATTCTTGAAAAAAGTATACATGTGGTGAACGCTAGTTTTATACCCGTGACAGACATCTAGTATTGTTACTACTAACCAAGCAAATACCGGATGTGTGTCACCAAATACCAGCTAAATACTACGTGAGCAACCTAGTATTTAGCTAGTAACAATACTATGTTCGGCTACCTAGTATTTATGTAGTATCATATTTCACGAAACACACATTCGAACTTACTGAACACAGCTAAAAATCTGATTTTGACATGCAGGAAAAATTGGAAAGAGGAATTTTATGGAAAATGAAAAAAAGAAAAACATGTATATCTGTTTATTCTTTTAACAAATACAAGCACTCTATATTGGTTGCTTTTCTTCTATGCAGTAATTGCCAATCTTAGACATTGCCTCCTTTTTTGATGTAAGAAACGAATTTTTGCGTTGTTTGAAATTAATGCACTTAGAGATGTTCTCATTGTTTACATTTGTGAATTTTTTATATTCAAACTGTCAAAAATTACTACAAATAATTTACTAAGTTATGTCTGTCACCGTACCTAGTAATTAGAATACTATGATAACTTTATCATGGAATTGTTACTACATGTCTGTCACAGGTATAAGTTAACTACTGCCCTTCCTTCCCCTCTTTCCCTATCCGCTTGAAATGTGTGCTGTAACATATGTTGAAAAAACAGTGTTACATACACATTTAAAAACGGGTGAAATTTGTGGTATATCACAACGGGTCTCATAATATGCTTCCGAGTGTGTCTCTTACAGAGGGAGCCACAATGACCTAACCTAACCTAATTGCCCTAATTGCAAGTAAATATATAAAAATTTTTTATTTTATTTATCTGTAAGATAACAAAGATAATAAAGATTAAAGATAACAAATGATTTTTTATTATAATTGCTCAAAAAATTCATTATAACAACACAAAGTACCATATGGGTGAAATATCACCCGAACATCTTATGTGTGAGTTTTTTTGAACGTCGGATGAGGGTTAATAATATAAACAGAGACACCTCCCGCTGTGCATCACAAACAACACAACAAAGCGAATATGCCTCGACAACTCAATGCAGGGCAGATGTCGTTGACTTTATGAGTTTTCAGGTAAACATCGAACACACAAATTGTCCCCTGCTGCTCGTATTTTGTTATTTTTTGTTATTTTTTAATTTTAATTTTTTGAATTTTTTCAAATTATTTTTTGTTTTGTACAATTCAATAAAGTGCTGACTAATTCAATATTTGCCTTAATGATTTGACAAACAATGGACACGAGCCAATGACAGCAGCAACAACTTAAAGAACAATTAATAATAAAAATCACAGCGGTAACAAACACTCATTGAGAACCTTCCAACTCACATTCGACTTAATTCAGAAAAGTATTCTCATTGTTGTTGCTGGCCAAATGAGATTAGATTCAATTTACAAAAAAAGATTTATTTGAGAATCTTTTGTAAGCCATATTTGATGATTTTTAATATTGGATTTATTGGCATTGTTGTTGTATTCATTTGTTTTGCAAACTAGCTTTTGTGTAACATTTTCATTGTCTAATTAAATGTGGGTCATTGGACTTAGAGTAGTTTGCAAATAAATCTACAAAAAATACAAAAACATCTTTACAAAAAACAACAACACACATGTTAAACAAATGTCACACTTTTGCTGCACGAAATTCAACAAATACAAAATTGTATGAAAACAAAATAAAAATCGAAAGTGTCGAGACACCTTGGCCTTTTATGTCGCCAACAAACAAGACTTCTTCGAAAAAAAACACAGCGTTTGGTCCAGATTCAGTGATGGTTTCAATGCTAAACTCGAAGCATCTTTGGCAGCGACAAACTCACGCACGCGTGCGTGCGCCGATGCTGTAATGAGAAGCCGCAATCGGCCTGATAGTGTGAAAATCCAGCTACGGCTTCCGCCAGACTTGTTGGCTACGCTTCGCTTTGTGACTTATTCTGCTTTTGCTTTCGTGTCTCATCGCCGTTCTCCTCGCATGACTAATCGTAGGCATTGACAACTGGCTGTGCTGTCGGCGTAAATCGTTTCACTTTCAAATGTCAACCGAAAACTGGTTCCTGTTCCGCTACAATTAAAAAAAAAAGAAATACATAAAACAAGAAAACAATTTAATTGGCCATGAATGACTAATGTGTGTACCCTACAGCAGGCATCCGATGCCATTCTAGATGTACAAGGGGGCTTATAGAACTTTAAAAGGAATATGTTTCTAGAGGAACAAACGAAGGTCTAGTAGGACCAAGAGATGTTCTGAATAGCAAAGAAGATGTTGCAAAGGGCAGACAAGCGTCTTATTTATCCATTTAGGCTTTGGAAGAACAAACGAGCGTCCATAGAAATCAGAAAAATTTCAGAAGAACAGAAAAGCAAGGATGGTTGTTCCAAAGAACGGACGAATTTTCGAAAGGTCAGACAGACAGACAGATGTCCAGTAGTAGAGGTGGACGTACTTTTATAAGCATGACCTGAAGCTCAGAGGGATAGATGGAGAAATGTTCAAAAGAATTGCCCAGAGAAACGCTTGGAAAGAGGCTAATGGGCAGTCAGAAGGACGGATTGAAGTATATAAGCTTTGAAAGACGTTTTAAGAACTCAAATGATAAACAGAAGGGCGCACAAAAAAGTTAAGAAGAAGAAGAAGACCGGAAGAATGCTTTTATGGTACGAAAAAATAGACACAAGGGCAGATAAAAAAAAATTAGACTGCATTTTGTAGTCGAGAGACAAAAAGTGTTCAGAAGTTTGGCCAAATGTTCAAAAGGAGGCATACAAATACAAAACTAGAAAAACAGAAGGACAGGGAGCAAATATTTGGGAGGATGTACTGAAAAATCTAGAAGAATAGGCAAATGTACATAAGGAGGAACTTACTTACTTACTTAACTGGCCACAACAACCCGTAACCGGGTTATGGTCTGCCACAAGACTCCAGGCGGCTCTGCTTTGCGCGCACCTCTCCAGTTGGTCACACCAAGAGAAGTTAGGACGTCCTCAACTTGTTCCTTCCACCGCAGACACGGTCTTTTGTTTTCATTGCAGATCTCTAACTACCAAATCAAACACCGAAGTTCGGGAGTCGATACAGGAGACATGGCCAGCTAGCCCACACAAAAAAGGAAAAGTGCGGAAAAGGTTGGATAGACAGTTCGAAAGACGCTCCAGCACAATGTTAGTATAGAAGTAGTAGTAGTAAACAGAAGTATAGCGAGATGAGAAAATAGCGAATTTAAATAAATCTTCTGATGATGCCCATCTCACATTTTGTACTCTAAAACATTGTTCACAAAAACATTCAGTAGAAAAGACAGGCAAGTTTTAGAGAATAAACAACTTACTTACTTAACTGGCCATAACAACCGGTTATCGGGTTACGGCTTGCCGCAAAACTTCTCTCCAGGCGCCTCTGCTTTGCGCGCGCCTTCTCCAGTTGGTGACACCAAGAGATGACAGGGCCTCTTCAACTTGGTCCTTCCACCGGAGACACGGCCTCCCTCTTCGCCGTCGACCTGCAACTATCGCATCGAACACCTTTTTCGCCGGAACTTCGTCGTCTGAGAATGAACAAACGTTCAGAAATACAGACATACAGAAAAACAGATGTCCAGAAACGTGAACAAACGGTCTTTCTGACTTGATTCTTCCGTTGATGAGCTTAACTTGTATACTTTTCAACATCGGCCAAATTACCCACAGGGTGTTACAACCCCCATATCGCTGGTGAATATGCCTCGGCGTGCAAATGCAGCGTACAAATCCACCAATCAAATGGCAAAAACAAAACCCGAATCAAAAAAATTTTGATATTTCGCTGGAAATTCCTTTTACCGATTAAAGCCAAACGTTAATTGACTATTTTTCTGTTTGTGAACTCTTTTATTTGGCGCTGTTTTGGCTGCCAGAGGCGTTTGAGAATAATGAGACACGCCGGCTTTGATCGACAAACCGGTTGACCGCACAGCTTTGACCGACCCACCATCACACTGTTAGACGATTTTCTGGAGCTTTTGTCACAGTCCCTTTGCGACGACACGACACGACAACGACTTCTTCAGCTGCGCTCAACACTAGCTGCCTGCTTTGACATTTATAGAATTCGTTGGTATTTATGTACCGTGGATTTTGAATCACCTTTTGTATTATGTTGTTGCATATTCATAGTGTCTGGTCTTGGTAGTTGAATTGGTCATCCCAACGGCATTTTTTTGCTGGCTTCATAATCCTACAAAATTTGGTTGGTGTAAAGTTTGGTGGCGCATTTTTATTTTAAACGACAACAAAATTACTTGTTTCTCTTCTTGTTCTTCTTCAATGTGTCTGACGCATTTTAATGAGCAGCATTCGATTGTTTCGATTAAGCCGCTTCCGGTAATTCGTTTTTTATGGTTTTTCGAAAGGCTGTGTCAATGTAGATTTAAACCACT
Organism: Melieria omissa; assembly: GCA_963971225.1. Classification (NCBI taxonomy): domain Eukaryota; kingdom Metazoa; phylum Arthropoda; class Insecta; order Diptera; family Ulidiidae; genus Melieria; species Melieria omissa. The sequence goes on along the minus strand of OZ020268.1, from coordinate 125,813,581 downwards.
TATGAGCTCACAAGGATGCGCTATGCTAATTTGCCGTTAAGCGTGCAATCACACACACACACATACACACATACATAAATAATCAATGATACAATTATTGTTTTTAAACTCACCATAATTCGATTTTAAAGGCGATTTACATTGAATTGAACAAAAGCATCGATTTGTATGTTTTATGTGCAATCGGAAGTTGTAGTTCACCATGTAAAAGCAGTTTAGTGAAGTTTAAGTTGGTTTGTACTAAAGTTGCATCTTTTTCTGCTCGTCTAGATGCCATTAATTTTTATATGTATAATTGAAATATTTCAAATCAAAAATAATTCTAAACGTTTTTTTAAATTAATTTTTAATTTAATTAATTTGAATTTAATTTAATTCATTTTTTCCCAAAATTAATATTCAAGCTCATTGACTTCAAAGTTGGTGAAAAGACTTGAAATCAAAAATAATTTCACACGCGTTTCTAATTTTTTTGAAAATTGGAAAAGTTTCTAAGTTTAAAAGTTTATATGTAGAAACATGTTTAAATGGGTTTTTTGACTTCAAACTTGAAGCAAGTGGAATGATAAATATACCAACACTTGTTATTCATTTTGTCAAAAATCTAAATGTGACGGAGTCAACGATAGGTTAATGTTAACATGATTCAATAGATCTATTGACTTCAAATATGGTGAAAGCACAACGAAGGGTTGAGAGAAACTTGATTTATTGCACCCATTGATTTCAAACTTGCATACAAAGCGGCTGAACCCGGTTTCTTATATTTCGAAAAGAATCGGAAATAAGAGACTTTTTAGCTACAAAAAATGCTTATGAAGGAAATTGTTCTTACCAACTCAAGGGATCGACTTACATATTTACCCTACACTATAGTTGCAAAGGCACGTGGTTTGTTCAACTACTGAGAACAGTAGCAACATTAAAAAATAGTTATTAGTTTTCACAAATATTATTAACAAAACTTAAGTTCAACTGCCAAGGTTCAAGCGACATTATCACACATCACAAGTCGTGGGACAGCTACTTGCAATTTTTTGGCCAATTACTCAACACTTTTCAATGATGAAAAGATGCGATGGAAAACTACCAACAATCCAACAATCAGCGCACAAATGGCAAAGAAATACAAGAAGAAATGCCACTGCGGCAAAGTTCATTAAGTCGTCGAATGTAGCTGCGTGTTTTTTGCATGCTAATGTTTTCTTGTTGCTATTGTTATTGTTGTATTTGTTGTAGCTCTGATTTTGATATGCCGTGCAAAAGATTGGCATGTCGTCTTTGACAGCAACACTTTTATAACGGCATCAGCAATCATCAACCCGTTATAGCAAATGATTTCTTCAGTGTTGCTTTAGTCATTGGCCGGTTTGTTGTTGTGGTTGTTTGTGCCACAGTGTCTGAATTGATGAGATGCGTACGTTAGGTGGCTGATTTAATTTCGTTTTTTATGAGCGATATTTTTTTTGCTTACTGTTATTACTTTCGAAAAGTTAGCATTGGCTTTAACACTTTCGCTACCAACGAGATAAAAGTGCTTCAACTGAACTTTTTACTGTTTGAGCAGCATATTCAGAAAGTCTTCATAAAAAAAGACGTAATAACTTTTTTTAATAAGCAGCCTTGAAGTGACCTTGAAAGGCTGCACAATTTGTCTCTAGTATTGCCTGATTGTTCGGTTTGGGCAGCTATTATTCTGATTTGATACTGAACCAGTGCAATGAGTAGCTGTGAATAACTTTACAAAGTTATTTTTTTTTATTACTTAGTATTATTATTTATTTATTATTTGGTATTCTTTAATATTATTTAGTATAAAACAGCTTCTGAGCTGCGTTTAAGGTCCTCTGGCACAATCTTCGGCCCTGTTCGTACTAGCGCCGGCTATCGAATACGAGCGAACAACGCGCTGTATTAAACTGTAAAGACATGGACATGGACGTAGTGCAGGGAGTCAACATTCAGAAGCTACACTGACTTGGCCATGTCTTGTCTCCCGTATGGACGATGAAGCTCCGGCGAAAAAGCCTTTCAACGCAGTAGTGGGAGGCCGACGGCGAAGCGGGAAAACATGTCTTCGGTGAAAGAACCACGTTGAGGTTGCACTATCATCTCAGTTAAGTATTTATTATTATTTATTATTAGTATTTATTATTATTAAAAAATTAAAAAAAAAATTTAATTAAAAAAAATCATTCATAATGAATTACAGGCAGTTAATGGGTTAAAGTGAGCGGCACTTGTTTGAACGCGTTGGCGATGGGTCGCGCTGACACACAACAATTCGACATGGAATGGGGCGATGATGGATGGGGCGGCTGCTGTTCTGGCTAATTGTTTTTTTGCTCCATCGAACGGTTTCGGGTTCCATTCTAATTTTTTGGCACGAATGCAACGATTGATGTGCTACCAACCCAAATGCAGATTTTTTTAATGGGAACATTGCCAACTTTCGACTCGACACACAAAAGTCTGTTATTTGTCCACAAAAAGCCAACAACAAAGGAATGTGTGAGTTGTTATTGTCGCTGTCGTCAGTTGTTGTTCTATGTTTTATGTTTAATTATAAGTTTATTGTTTGGTAATTAATTTTTACGCATTGTACGCACTGTTGCTTTGCTATTCCGTTGGTTGAGCTTGGCGGCGCTTTTGTTGTACGGATTAGTGTTTTTTTATTGTTTTGTGTCGATTTGCATATGACGCCTTCATTGCTTTTGTGTGTTGATTGTTGGCTTTTGTAATGGCTTCGCCGCTACTTTACTGCTTCTTCGCTGCACGCCTGTCAAACAAATATTGATGCCCAATTAATCATTGATTGATTGAAGTTTGCGACGTGTTGCTTGCAAATCTTGTTTGACGAGTTGTGCGTGCGTTCGCTGGCTCGAACTCACACCACGACTGGGCCCAGTTAGCTGCGGGGGATTCACTAATAAATAAAAAAGTGTTAGTTTTAGTTAAAAGATTAATAAATTTGAAAGTTTTGTGGTAGCGGAAAAACACTTCTTGGAATGCTGTTCAATAAAAAAATACTAAATACATCAATGGTGGGTTTTTGAAGTTCAAATTCCGTATTTATATCTTTTTGTTACAAAAACTGTGGATGGGAAATACGATTTCAAATGGTATTGGGTTCAAAAGATGTGCAAGGAACTGTCTAATCCAAATGAAGTCAACAGCACAAAAGGTGACTGAGATCGAGTTTCTTGGTGCCATCAGGGGTTGCAGTATTGTATTGGTTTTACTACAATAATTTTACTACAGAAATGTGAAATTATCTGCTGTGGCATTGTCTGGTATCCTGAGATGAAAAAATGTCTTAAACTGGCAGCGGAAACAGCATATCCTGCTTTGCGATAAGAACAAAGAGATCAAAACAATTCAAAAAGATTATAAAATTGACTCAAGGGGTCTAAAAATGTTTAGATTGTGTTTGTAAGTAAATTGATTGTGACTGTGAGTGATACTCGAACGCTGGATCAACACATTTTTCATAGAATCCAAATAAAATTTTTCGAGTTTGAAATGTTGATTTTAGGAATCTTTGAGCTGTTAATAATTAACTTGTGCATTTTTTCATCATGGTTTTGTTATATATATCAACAAAAGATAAAAACGTACCATGCACCTTGGAAGCAGAAGTTCCAAACAACTTGTTTAAAAAAGTGGGTTTCTTTGATGTAGACGAGGCCACACAGAACTGATTGCATTTGACATTGCAAAAAGATTCTGAACCATTCTACTCAGTTTTTTACGCTCTGTTCGTCTTTTTCGGTTATACGATCCAAGTGTTTTCCTCATCAAATATCCTTGAAAAATAATATTCAGTTTTTATGATTTTTTATAATAACTTTTGTTACTAAAAAACCAGTAGAAACATTTGCTCTTTACCAACAAATATTGAATTGAATTAGTTAAAAATTTATAATAAATCTCCATGACAATGAAAATCCTCAAAGTGTCTGACACAATTTTCACAGGGTGTCACATAAATAACTCATAAATTCGTCAATGTTTCCCACCATTCGGGCAGTTTGAGGTCATCTCGCACATAAATTAGAATTTATTAAAACAAAAATTTTAAATTGTTTTCGAAAAACCGCGCACAAACTGCCACAGAAGGCCTACAACAAGTGCAAAAACTTTCGCAAATAAATTTTGTCGCTTCCGTTGGTTGGTCAGCTGGCGGTCAGTCTGTCATTTACGCTTTAAATGGGGTAATAAATTTTGACAGCATTACATTTTTATATAAAATCATGCATAATAAATGCAATAATGAAAATTTACTGCTCACCACTGTTCGGTCTCGTGTGCCGCGTGGAATATGAACTGCAAGCAACAGACGGTTTCGTTGTTGAACATGAACGACTTCGAGACATTTCCGCCTCACTTGGTGCCCAAAAAAACTACCAGATTGCGCTGCTAACTGGCAGTGATTGAAATCGTGTATGTGCTTTGTGGCTCTTCTCGCCGACTGCCTTTGGTGAACGTCACTTGACCTACACTCGAGTGCAGGCAGCTTTTGTCTCTCGCCTCCGCGCCCCAAATATTTATGGCCAACATATGCGAAGTGGTTATGGAATATGATGGCTGGCCACTTGGCGTCGCCACATAAAGTCGTATAAAGTGTAATTTTGCTAAATGTTACAATTGCGATTTGTTAATGCGGTGCGGCGCCACTAAATATGGCAATCAGCCGCTTACTGGTTGCCTAATTATGTACATTTGTGCTGTCAGTGATTTGCTGCAATAAATGCAAAGCTGTCGGCGACGACGAAGACAAGTCAAGTGCGTTTGCCGCTCGAAGCCAAGCAGGAAGCGGCTGCTCGGCGTTGTTGGTTGTCCATCAGTCAACGTGCGTAAGCGCGGCTCTTGGCAGCGACGGAGGCTATTTCGCACATCTTGTTCTGTTGTCTTGGTTTTGTCATTGTTGCTGTTGTTGTTGTTGTGGTGCTTGCAGCACAGAACTCAGGCACAATTACGCTGTCCGCCTTGAGCGAAATAAAAACAAATGATTTATACAAAATTCTATGCGACAAACACAACATTTTCGGTAGTTTGGTGTTATTCGTCACCTTAGAAAACGAATGTCGTATGTTCCATTAAGCCTACTAAGACATACGACATTTGTTTTCTCAGGCGTCGTATTGTAGCCTGAAGGCACCACGAAAGAAAAAAGAAGATCATTCAAAATGGTTAGAAATCAATCAACTTTTAAAGGATTTATCATTAGTTGTCTGAACTTTAAAATTAAAAAAAAATATTGTAAAAAGCTACGCTTGAAACATGAAAGAAAGAAAAAGAAAGAAGCAGAAAGTTGTAAAAATTGTGGGTGGCAAACATGGTTTTAAATAGCATTGAGTATAGTACCCGGAGACCCAAAATTTGAAAAAAATTTGGAAATTTTTTCTAATTTCGGAGTTGAATTTATCGAACCAATTCTTAGCTACAGCCAAGCTTGCATACAGCCAAGCTTGCTAATCAGAAGAAGAAGAAGCACAACAAGAAAAGGCATCAGAAAACAAAGAAGCAGCAAAAGAAGAAGAAGAAAAATGAGAAGAACAAGAGTTGCAAAATTAAATCGAATTGCAATTTGTCGACATTATTGCTGTCGGTTTTTGGTCACTGAACAACAACAACAATTTTTGGCAAATTGCATTGGAAATTAAATTAAATTAAGAAAATGGCAAATTTCAATTTAACTAAAATTTGAAATTGAATTTTTAAATTAATGTCTTCACGCCCAACTAATGCGCATCGAACGCATAGCAAATCCGGACAGTAATTGCCAAAAGGTTAAACATTTTGAACTGCGTTTTATGCAAACTTCCAACGATTTGTATGCATTTGTAATTAATTAGCAACAAAAAATTGATGAAATAAAAACCGCTATTATTGCAACAACTTAAATTGAAGGCGGAAATTCGGAGGTAAAGGTGGACCGACAAATTAGTTCGGAAGCAACAACAACAATCAATTGCATACATGCTCATACTCGCAGACATACATAGATACAAGTGAACATAATGCATACAAATTAAAAACAAAAAATTATAATATTGGAATCTACAATTAAGTGTCAGTAAGTTGTGTTCATTTATGGGCTGAACACAGTCAATAATTTCCTAACTAATTTTTTTTATGTATGTTTTATTTTTGTTATACTTCTTCCTTTTACTCTTTATTTCAGAGCATTTATTAGAATCATGTTTATATCTGTTGTGTAATTAAATCAATTTGCAAAAATTGGCTCAGACAACGCACATTTATTGCAACCAGCTGTTGGTATCTGCGACCAGGCGAGTCCTTCGAGTCCCGTCGGCTCCTAATGAGGTTTTTGATTCGTATTTTTGCTTGGCTATTTCGGCCTTTTGTATTCAGTTTCATGTTCAAATTGCATTCAAGGTTCCTTCTGTTTGGTATTAAAAACTAAAAAATTATCAATTAACGTGTGTTCATGATTTCGGTTCACAAAAAAGCATTAATCTGTCTCTGTTCAGCTGAAATGTTTGATTTGGTTCTACGAAGTTATTATTTGACACCTGCATTTCTTATCTGTTCGATGACTGAATCAAGATGTTCTCTAATCCCGATTAATTTCACTCTCACTGACAGTGAGAAGATACTCACAAGTGCTGAAATAGCTTGGAAACATTTTCCCATCCAAGATACTTAATTAAGAAAACAAGTGAGCATATCCAACCTCATTTAAAACTATCCTCTCTCAGCCCCTTCAATTATCTACTCTAACTCTCAGCGAGCACAGAAATTACTGGATTCTTAAGAACCGCTTAAGACCCTCCAAACCCCCTCATCAGTCAAATTTTAGTCATGGATCAATCCATATCTCTTCACCTGATATATCAATGTAATCTCTCAAGAAATAGTTTTTAATGTCGACCATAAGTGATACGCTCACTCAGGGATACGCTCAGTCGGTGTAGACCAACAGAATCATTCTTGCCAACTTTCAAATATACAACAATAATTCTCGCAGGTTTGGCTTTATTTATTGAGCTTCTTATTTGTATAAATTAAGCCTACAGGCGGCTTTTTAGTACTGTCAACGCCCAAACATATACAAAAAACACAAAGTGAGAACATTTAGCATATTTAACTTGACTTGGATAATAAATTATCACACACGCGTGTCGCTTTTATTGGTTTAACATAGAAGCTTCCAATACTTAGGGCGAACCTTAAACTATAAATACGCAAACGTCAAGTTGAAGAAGAGATAAAAAGTTGAATGTTTATGAACCAATCTCAAGACCACTTGGCCTCCGTCGTTTCCACTTGTCATAACTTTGTATTTCACATAAAAAGTTGCCATAAATCAGAGCAGCTGAAGCAGTTCTTCTAAGATTTCTAAGCAGCACTAAACATTGTCAAAATATTGATCAGCATTGCTTGAAGTGGCATTTTTAAGTAGAAAACTGAAAACTAGTTTGATTAGATCAGTCGTGAATTTTGAATTATTTCCTTATTGAAAGAGAACCCAGTTGCATAAAGGAAAAAGACTGGTGAAGCTCGGTTTGTGGGAAAGAATTTCTGCAGCAAGGATGCGCTACCTTACGGCGTTGTTCTGAAGACCTAATGGAGGTAGTTCTCGTTTTGCCTTCTATATGTTTTTTCAAACTAAATATTCAGAATGTGAATCAGAAGCTTTGATTAAAAGTGCGGACTTACTCATCTAAGTATGAGTGGATGGATGAGTTAAATTCTTGAGACGAAGATCAAATGAGTTGAAGTAATTCGTGCACCGCTTGAAGAAGATGAAACAAATCTACCATCATTGATGGCTACGATTGATGAACGACTTAGAGGAGAACGGGAAGTTGAGCACCGCATCTAGAACAGACCACATCGGTTCTTGTGATCAGTAGAGTCGATTTGATCTTGAAATCGTTAGAGTGAATGCTTTAAATGTTACAAAACTGTCTCATATGAACATTATAGATGATTTCAGCACCAGTGGATTTGATTGATCTTATTTATTCGCTCGGAGATTGTTTAAACACACTGTTAAGAATGCTTTAAGCCATACCTGGACCAGTTCAATTTTCCACTGAAATTTAAAAGCTCATAAGATAGAAAGACCTTAAGTTACTTACGAGTCATGGATTCGTTGAGGAAAATCCCTCTTCACGTTTTGAGGAGTAAAAGCACCGAATATACCTTGTGACCGAAAAGTTTCCGGAAATTTTAAATAAAACGCAAAATTCTTAATCTTCATTAATATTTATTTTATCTCCTTCAAAATATGCTCCATTAGAAGCGATACACATATGCCAACGTTTCTTCCAATCATCAAAACATTTTTTATAGGCGCTTTCCGGAATGGCTTTGAGTTCCCTCTGCGAATTCTGTTTTACGTCTTCTATGGATTCAAAACGCAAACAGAAACAGGAAAAAGTCACACGGTGCAAGATCAGGTGAATACGGTGGCTGTTCGATGGTATTTATTGAATGTTTGGCCTTAGAATCGTTGATAATGTTGGCTCGGTGCGAGGGAGCATTCATGAAAAATCCATGAATTATCCTTCCACAATTGAGGCCGTTTACGGAGGATATTTTCACGCAAACGTCTTAAAACAGTCAAATAATAGTCTTTACCGACTGTTTGTCCTTCAGGGACGAATTCATGATGCACCACACCACGAATATCGAAGAAAACAATCAGCATTACCTTGATTTTCGAGCGACTTTGGCGTGGTTTTTTCGGTTTCGGCTCGTCTTTTCCTCTCCATTCCGATGATTGTTGGCTTGTTTGCATGTCGTACTCGTAGACCCATGTCTCGTCACCAGTTATGATGCGTTCTATGAAAGTTGGATCGGAATTGGCACGATCAAGCACGTCCAAAGAGACCTGTTCACTGTACTCATTTTGAAGAAAATTCTCAACAAAATCGCAACGCACTACTGAGGTGAACTGGTTTCAACAGCTGCCGTAAACAAACTGTCTGACAGATCGCGCTCATTTTTGGCATAGTAATTAAGGACAGTGCTACCAACCTACAGAAACTTAAAATATCGAAAAATATACAGCGCGCGAATTTTAAATGAGAATTTCCGGAAACTTTTCGGTCACAATGTATGAGCGACCAATGTCTAAGAAGAGCATAGTTTCTATATTTAAGAAAGATACAGCACTGTTCGGCACCGATATCTGTAAAATATACAAACGACTTGTATAGCAATAAAGTGAACTTGAGCTGGTAATGTGTTGGAAGATACCGAGGTAGAGGAAAAGCCCTGAGGAAAAACGAACAGTTGCCGGTAAAAGTAAACAGTGCTTCTATTCAACAGTTGTAACGGGAAAAATATCGGTCAAATAAATCATCTGATTCTATAATTATCGACACAGTTGCTTGAGGCCATTCTAAATGAAAAAAACATGAGACCAGAGTTCAGTTCAGTTGAGGCAGTTCAGCTTTTGGATTTAAATGATATAACATATTCATGTCTATTCGAATTTTTGATGTATTTTAAAACATGTTTTGTCTACTGTTTTATAAAAATTTAGTAAAAAATACCAACATTTTCGAAATATTTGATAGATATGAAATATGTTTGTATTATTTTATGTTATTTATTATTTTTCATAAAGCCAAAAATTGCCAAAAAATTTGTCGCACATTTGTTAAAAATAAAAAAAAATACGACTGCATGCAAAAACAAGCAGAAATATATGAACAAAAATATAAATAAGTAAGACACCAACACTAAACTGTTACCATTTTGATTGAGTTGTTTGTGTCAGCGCTTACAATGGCGAAGAATAATGTGCACAATTTGTACAATGGGTACAATGGGCCAAACACAACAATGCATTGCTAAACTTATGCAAAACTCTTGCTCGTATGAAAAAGTTTTACCGTGTCTCATTCGACTGTTTAAACATTTGCAAAATGGCCGTAAATTTTGGCATAAACGGCCGCAACAATGACAACAATGTTTGCTATTGTCAAAACTGTCAAAGAAGACTGGCCAGTTAGCTGCTCAGCTCGGCCAGCTTTGATTAAGCGATTCAACTATTGTTCAGTTTTGACCAACAAAAAAGCAAAAAACAAATTGTTTTCCTTTCCCATTTTTGGACTCGTCGGACACGTCTGCTGTCAGTCATTGCTGTCGATAATTTAATAAAAGCCTTTCATGCGTTCATGCATCATCGATTCGTCGATGTGGATGAGTCGATTTCATTGCGGCCGCCGACGGGCGCGTGTGGCGGTTCTTTGTATGCAAATCACATCGCACATCACATCGCATCATAGATTCATCAATGTTGCGCGCGTACAGAGTTGACACATTTTCATTTGAATGTTTGCTTTCTGGCGACCTTCGGCCGCTGCCCGTTGGCGCCTTTTTCGGCCACTTGCGCCGTTCACTTATGCGACTTTAATTATAATTATTAACTCAATTTCCCGCTTAACGCTTGTTTTACGCTTTTTTCAGCTGGTTTCATGTATTTCTTCTTGGCTTCGCACTTTATTGTTGATATGTTTGGGCTGTTTTTCTTAATTGCGAATAGGCCTTTTGCAACAATAAAACAACACTAAAAACAAGTTCATTGACGGTTAAAATTTAATTGCTGCCGCTTCGAAATTGTACATGAAAAATTAATTAATAATTACTTAATAAGTTTATAATAAAAATTGATAAATAATTGCGTAATTACAGAACAAATATAGACAACAAATTCAAATTAAGATTTAACAAAATAAACTTGAAAAACTAAACTATAAAACATTACCTAAAAATAAATCAAAAGAGGTGCAAAAGAAATAAAGACTAAAGTTTATTTTGGATTAATCTGGATTAATGCTGTTTGGTGTTAAGGAATGAAAGGAAAGTTGAGAACAAAACATTAGGATCAACTAAATTTGTATGGAAGAAACTAAACACCCACAACGATCTGACACAACAACAGCGTAAACTATAAATAGCATCAAATACACAAATAAATACGAATTGAAGACACTAATAGCTGGTTTAAGTCAGCTGCTCAGCTTCCGGAACTGCAAATCCTGCCTGCATGTGGCTGCAAGTACGCACTTGAATCGAACCTAATGTCAATAAAATCCTGAAATTGCCCAAAACTAACTAAGAAGTATATCAAATGCCATTCGAATAAACATGAATACTTGACTGAAACATCGTTAACGTGTGACCGAAAGCACATGTCGCACATTACAATTCGCCCAACACGTTACTGATTACGTATACGCAGTGTTGTGCGTTCGCTGCGTGTGGGCACAACTACTGTCAGCTCTGTTGCAAGTTAAAGCTAATGAAATATTCTTCAACATGTTGTATTTTTATAAAATCAACACTGTAGCTAAGCACTGCCAATTGACGGAACAATATTTATTGTATTTTTATTTGTTTCGATTTAAAACGCAGTTTAAATTCATCAGCGGCCACAAACTAAAATCAATCTGAATTTTTTTTATTGCAGCTTTAATAACACTCGAATACTATACACAACAGCAATAATGGCAATCGAAGTTACGTAGCAATTTGAAAGCAATAAGAAAGATCCAAATTAATCATTTATTTCAAATGAGCGCATCTTCTACTTCGTGTGTGTCTGTTGGGCGGTTGGAGGAGAAGTCAGCAACAGACGGAAGTAAGCAGTAGGCAATGGTAGCGTATAAACAAACATAACAACTTATTGTTGTTATTGATATTATTGTATGTTAGAGCAGCGCCAAGTATGTGAAGTAAGACAGACCGATGAAAGACAGACAGCGATGCGCTGCGCAGATCAACAGCCGCCTAACAAAATTGTTAACAAGTCTTAATTAATTATGTTTTGGTTGGTGTCGTGAGCAGCAGATTAAAAACACAAACACACACACACAAACACATACTTATGAATGTGCATATTTGTATGTAGAGGCAGTCAGAAGCGCGCGGCCGCGTCCGCTGAAAGTGAAAGGCAGAAGCGACAACTCTTGTTTGTTGGCTTCTTGCCTATTCTTGTCTACTGGTTTTGGCTCTACATATATTTAACATAACTATTTGTCGTTTTGTTGTTTTTGTTTTGTTTTCACGGTTAAAAAGGTCACAACGGCTAACTAGAAGTAAATGGTTCAACCCCCAGACACACATTTGTCTGGTCTTCTCAAACGATCCAAATATTTGTTAACGCATTTTGCTACATTTTTTCATTCATCAACTTTTAAGAAATCATTTCAAGCTTAGCACAGTGTAATTTTTGTTACACAGAATAAAAACCGCTTCACTTTTGTATCATCCACTCAAAACTATTGAAGCATTTTTGTAAACTTGAAAAAAAACCCACAAATATTTTTCCTCTTAAATTTTTTAATTTTATTGCTTCATATTTTTTCAATTTGGTTCCGTATTGTAAAGATTTTCAATAATTATTTTTGAATATACATTTTGATTTTAAACATTTTCCCATTTCGACTGAATTCTTTGGTTTTGTGATTTGGATTGTATGAATTTAATTTCAAGACTCGATTTCACTCGAATTTCAAGACTCGATAATTTGAAGACTCGATTAGCGCCAAACCAATGCAACAACAGCACTTTCAATGAAATCCTCATTCAATACTCAGCCAAAACATTCGGTTTTAACCAAATGAATTGAATCTCGTTCAGATCAAAGATATGCAAATGCAACTTCCGCTACTTCCGCACCAAAACTGAAACGGTCCAGCTAACGGTTCGGCGCTTTGACGACCAACCAACTCGTTCACGCCTTCCATGAAATATCAAAGCGTGACTTATGCATCTTTAATGGAGACTAATTGGGCATGTTCCCCTCGAAACCGCAGCCCAATGGTCGCAACTAGCATTTTTCTTAGTTTGTTTATAAGTATGGAAATTTCTGTATAGATTTTATGCAAAAAATGCACGAGTCCAAAACCAAAAACCCCTTATAACAAGTTTCAAAAACTTGTTGGTATTTTCATTTTCAATTTAATTTTTGATTTTAATTTTTAATATTAATTTTTAATAAATCTGAAATGAACTGCCGCCATCAGGTCGTAAAATCCAACTAGTGGCAGATCAACTGCAAACGTTTAGGATTTATGAAATGTGTTATAATTTTTATGCAAACTGTCTCAGGACAATGTGAAAACCTTGTTGCTGTTGTTGGCAGTAAAATTGGCGTTGACATTGTGTTGAAAACTGGCATCAACTGGGTCCGTGTCAGTGAGTTACGGGAATGTCGGCTAAACGGCGTTGGCGGCGATTTTCAAAAGAAGTCGTCATAGACATTTTTAACTATTTACATAATTCAATTTATAAAAAATGGCCAGTTTTTTAGTGCTAAAAAATTCATAAACAAAAATAGAAAAAATTAAAAAATTATATTCTTGCCTAAAGTGTTGAGCATGAATTTTGGCGGTGGGCGATTTTTCAAGGCATTTATTCAAATCTGATTGAGATTAACGGATTTTTAATTGCTGCCATTTAAAAGTTTTAGCTTAACCGTAGTATTAGTTTTTTATGCAAATAAATTTGAATTAATAAATTTTGTGTAATAGTGCAAACTTAATTGAAGTGGAAGAATGCTTAATTAAAACATAAATTAATGTGTAGTTGTTGGGTTTTAAAATTTGAATTTTGTTTTGTAGAGTATAAAAAGGTTTAGACCGAAAAAATATAAAGCGAACATGGTTTGTTTACTTCTTATTCACCAACTTAATACAAAGTAGTATCTGTTGACAAGAGTTGGTCATCGATTTCAGGTTGACTTTGTTTTCAGCATACAGATTCCGAAGTAGAAAAAGACGTTTCCTCACTTGAAAGTTGCAGATGCCGTAGGCGAAGGATTCGAGAAATCAAAATAAAGCAAGCAACGATCAGGTGAGAGCGCGGCATTGAGCCTGGATTTGGTTAAGTTACAGAAGGGGTGATTTGGGCCTAGATTTGGTTAGGTTACAGAAGGGGTGTGAGCGACCTGTAGCTCCACTCGGAGACTTTGTTGGGTTCATTTTGATTCCATTCAGTTGGGAGCCGGTGCCCTTCTCTATGTGTTGGGTTCACTGCAGACCCATAGGGGCTCTTTTGGAGGAGCCCGATGGAAGAACCTGGAGCAAAAAGTCCGAAGCCGTAGTTCCTGCAGTGATGAACAGTGGCATTACAGGTGCTAGAGTGATTCCGATGCATCCACAGCTTCTGTGAAAATCATTGTCCACCAGTTCAGCGAAAAATTTAGGGTATGGTATCATAAAGTCATGTCGCATAGAATAAAATATATTCAGATATATTATTCAGAAAAAAATTGATCTTTTCTAGCCAATTGTTGTTTGTTGTTACAGTCAGTACTCATCAGTGGTGCTCGCTGTAACTTAGTTCGAGGGGGTTTTGCGTACAACTTTTGAGCTCTGGTATTGGGTTAGAAAAGTATTGAAAACCATATTCAAACCATATTTGTCATTTACAATTTTTATATTTAGGAGGCTTGAACCAGCTCACAGGAACTCATACTTATTACTCGCTGACTTACAAATTAAAACCTTAACCACATATCTCAAACAGATCTTATATTTTAAATCAGTCACTTGAGTGTAAAATCAAATCCGTGGGCTTGTTGCAGAGCCACTCTACAAATTATTGTTAACCCATTCACAGACAAGTGTCTTAATTTAACAAATGAGCTTTTAACAATAATATTTATGTGAATGAAAAAAGCGATTACCCTGAGAATGCAGATAGTTCAAAGCAGACGTACACGCAACACAACAACAACAACAACAATAAAGAATCACTCTTGCTGCCCTTCGTTCTTACGGCACCTCATAAAATGTGCTTGAAGACCAACAAAAACAACAACAACAACAACAAGTTTTGGAAGAATATGAAGCAGAAGTAGTAGAAGAAGAAGAAGGCGTGCAATGCTCGTGTTAGCACCTGTCCACATCAACACAAGTCAACCAAACAACAAACCGTCGCCTGAGAAAACAAATGTCGTAAGTCTTTCTAGGCTCAATGGAACAAAAGACATTCGTCTTCTGAGGCACCGAAACGTCGAGCCCACTATTAAATCGGCTGTGAAAAAGAACTAATATTTTCAACAACAACAACAATGACAACAATAACAACATAATTACATAATTATGTTAATATGCCCAGAAGCGAGAAGAAGCAGTCGAGCTGGTTGGCCTTAATGTGCATTTAGTTGTGTTTGTGTTGTTTGTCTCATAAAATGATTTTAATAGGTCGCGCTGCATTTTCTTGCCGCTTTACATTACAACAAATTTTCGGCTTCATTAATCGAAGTTACACGCGGGCGTTCTTCTTCTAAAGCTTTTTATGTTTACTCTTCTTCTTCTGCCTTTGCTTGTGCTGCTCCATCTTCAGACTTCTGAACTGCTCCACTTCACTTCTAACAATTCTGTTTGGCCAGAAGTGCCGCCGGCTGTGGGACGCAACTCGAGTGCTATGTGCCTCGAATTGTATCAGACTCGAGTTGACTTAAGTCCGCGTGTTGTTGTGTCATTGTGCGCACGTTCGCTTCTTGTGGTTCTGCTCGATTTGGCAGTTGAAGTGGCCACGCACACTTCAGACGGACCGACGCATCGGCCATAAATGTTCGTTGGTATGTTAAATAGTGCTGCGACACACACACAAACACACATACAAACTAATATTTAAAACAAACAAGATGTGGATGGCAACAAGTGGCCGAAAAATTCAAGGTCGGAACTTGATGCCACAATTCTTTGATTTCAGCGAACGTCCGAACATTCCAACTTGAATTGAGCGACTTTATGATGCGTAAAAACCGACGTTGACGCCATCACAATTGCTGCATCATGTGCTCGAAATAGCATCGCACAAGTTCTTATTAGAATTTTGCTTCATTGTTTCAATGCCGTTCAAACCGCAGACAGTCAGAAGAAAAGGTGAAGATGTTCCCGACATGAATAACGCTTGATTGGAGTCCATTACAAGTCAGTTCTCAAGATGAAATAATAATAAAAACAATTGCAATAACAACACATTTTGACAACGGAAACAATACTAAGACCACAGCAGCGTATCGTTGTCGCTCATCGGTCAAATCGCCCGCACATCACATCGCATCTCAGTTGCTGCGCTGCTCACTTACACTTTTGTCTGACTTTGCGCCGCTCAACTAAGAAGCTTCTAAGCCTTTGTATCGCTTTTTGCCAAATCCGTCGCATCTTATTGCGACTGTCTGTCTATTGTTTTGCATCAAAAATTGATCTTTGAATCATACGTTGCTGCACAAAATTGCCTGGCTTTATAACACTGTGCAACAGCAGTTTTCAGACGTGGTTAAATTGACCAATTGTACAATTGTTGTAGAATTTATAGAGAAAGTCGGATAAAGTGAAGCTGAAGGAATAAAATAAAAAAAAATATTCTGTTATTTTTTGTCTTAATTTATTTTGGAAGAAGAACGAAATCGAGGCCCACAAATAACCAATATTGCTGCTAAGTTTTAGTAAAGAAATAAACTGCGCTTAAACCGGATTTAAATCATATTGGCGGTGCCATGCCCTCTTATTCAATGCTCTCTGTCGAGAGAGAAAATGGTAGGTTCGTACTAAGTTTCATTGCTGAGCGACTTATAGTTCAGCAACATGTTTGGGTCAAAAAAGGTGTGCCACGCCCCTTGTCCATCAAATGTTATCAGTAGAATGACTCATCTATGGGACGACGCTATATTAAATGTCAATGCTATGCGGCTTATAACTTCAAACTTATTCAATATTAAATATTTGGGTTGTATGGGAGGTGCCACGCCCCTCCGTCCTGAGCCGATCACATTGTTACTATCGAAGGACACTACTAAATAATAAGTGCGTACTGAATATCATTGATGTGTGACTTGTAGTTGTAAAGTTATTAAAAAATTGTGTTCGCTTCAAGAAGTGCCACGCCCCTTGTCCAACGTCCATAATATTTTACCAGTGCAGCGACACATTCATAAGACGACATTATACCAAATTTCAATGCTGTGCGATTTATAACTTCGAAACTATTCCCTATTAAGAGTTTGGATTGTATGGGGGTGCCACGCCTCTTCGTCCTAGCGGTATGAAATATACTTTATATCCTATTCTCATACCTACCAAATATACATAGAAAATTCCATAAAAATCGGTCAAGCCGTTTCGGAGGAGTATGGTGTCTAACACTGTGACACGAGAGTTTTATATATAAGATTTTTTTCTTCTCTGGGTGTGAAGTTTGAAGATACAAAAAAGCATACAGATGAAAAGATCTCAATACAATTTTCAAGTATTACAATTAAAACAAAGTAATTTTCTGTTTCTTAAATTTTTTTTTATTGTTTTGTTTTGTTTTATTAGTCAAATGTACATAGAAACTTACTAACTAAAATAGCTAACAATATGCAATAAAAAACGATTTCCCGAAATCTCTAACTATTGTTTTCAAATAAGCCAGAAAATAGGTTGAGTTGTGTAAAATAGAAAAGATTTGCTTTAAGAATTTCAAGCATTTGAATCTGATTATTTCAAAACATGTGTCAAAAATGAAATGTTTAAATAAATATAAATAACTAACTAAATAAACTCGGTTGAATGAATTCAACTTACATAACTTTCATTCTCATTTAACAAAATTATTTGATTTGCTGTGTTAATTTTGTAGCAGAGTGTAATTTAAATATAAATAAATTTAATCGATTCGGTAATTCATTGATCAAATCAAATGTTTAATTTAAATAAATTGAATCGATTCGGTAACTTATTGACTTCATATGTGCAGCGGATTTACATCGATTGCATCATTTGGCCTTCAAATCCACAGTCGAATGAATTTCTGTGACGTCAGCATGACATAATTTCTGCAACAAAATTAAATAAAATTTGGAAGTTTTTGGCAGAAATAATTTATTAATAAAACATTTTTTAAATATATTTCTATGGAATTAATTTTTTTAGGCAATCGCTTGAAAAACATTAGCAATTTATCTGTAGCAGTCGTGTGAATGGTCATTCAAATTTTGCATAAATCTGTGCATTGTCGTTGCCACCTTGACCGTCGAACTGTAACTTGTTTTGATTGTCAGGATAAATTCGTTTAGGAGATGTTGAGCAGATATTGGTATCTTTCTATTCATAACCCTTGCAGGGAATCTCAGAAATCTAGGACTTTGCTGAAGGCTCTCACCGCAGTGACGCACATGGGATTTCATTTCAAGGGATGCAGGTTCCGTTCATAACATTTGGAACCAACAGTGCCATTCAAAATGATTTAAAAAACAGATATTTGGAGGAGTTGGAATTTCCAAAATACCGCTTGCATGCGTCACTTTCTCACTGGCATCTTTTGCTTGGAGAAGCTTTACTGTCCTCCTTTGGTTTGGAGCAATCAACCGTAGAAGAATGTTGTCGATTTGTTGGATTTTTTTTTAAACTTTATGCTCCAATGTCAACTCGAACTCCTTTCTGACTAATTAAGCTGCTCAATAATTGCCCTCGATGCTTTGATCGGCCATCAGATACTTAGCAGAGCCTGACATGTGATTTAATTTGGTGTAAGCTCACAAATTCAAATATTTGAGTCTGTTTCAGTTTCCATACTTTCGTAGTTTGCTTATCATCTATAAAGATTTCGTTGGTTTTCTTTGATTCAAAGCCAACAAATCTTCACTGTTTTGAGTTCTCGCGCCTCAACTAAGCTTTTCCGCACGCTTTGACCTACTAACGACAGTCGGACAAGTGTGCCCGCGGGTTTCCTCAAGTTCGCAGCGAAGGCAGTCAACTTACCAGCGACTCGTCATAATCGTCATGCGAGAAGCAAAAAATGATTTACATAAATGAATCACTGTTCGCTATTTGCGAGTTAGGCCTGTAACACGTTTCAGTGAATACATTACAACAACAAAGATTTTTCGTATGCTTAATGTGGCAGTTTTATAAATTGAAACTAAAATTTTTAGTGTTGAAATTCAGAACAACATTTTCAGTTTTAATTATAGATTCGATTTTGATTTTCTGGCACTTGATGCATTTATTTGATGTAGCAAAGAAATATAAACGGCGATTTAATTTTAAATTGTCTGTCCATGAAATTTAATCAGTTGAACGCAAATTGAACGATAGAATGTAAGTAATTTGTGCTAAAAATACGCGCATGTTCACATAACTGAGTCGAGCTCAAAGCAGTATTTTTGATATATATTCCACACAGTTTAGCGCAGATCTTCGACCTATCAATCAAATTTCGAGCACCTGAAATATTAGACCGCAAACTTAAGAATCATAAAAAGAAAACAATGTATTTCTTTGAATTTGAAATCGGCAAATTTTTAATCAAAATAAACATTAAGGGGTGAGGGCAAAAGGGGCCAAAAAATGATGCCATCTTGCGAAGCGAGAAGCGAAGCGTTTTTTCATAAGGAAAACAATTATCTATGACGTATGCCAATGAAGTGTGTGTGTGTGTGTGTGTGTGCGTGAGTGTGAGTGGGTTTGGTTCTAGGCATCTAACAGAAGAATCGCAGCATCACTTAAGCCACTTGACTGTTGGATCTTTCGGTCATAATGCGAGAATGCGATGAAAATATTCGTGAGCCACTGATGTGAAGTGTAGTTGATCTACAAGCAATTTAAATAACCGCAACAACACCGACAACGACAACTGTTACGACAACAATGCGGTAGACCTCAGCTCGGCAGCCAAAAATGGTTAAACAACAAAAACAAATCGATCCAAATCACAAAAAGTCAATTAATGCAAAACCGAATTTCGAGCTTGAACTTGAAATCTGAAAGAAACGCACTGAGCGGTTGAAATGAAATATACGACCAACAACAATAACAAAAAAAGCCAAACAAAAAACTCATGCAAATTTGTTTTTAAAAACAAAACTATGTAAAAAATCTATCAGAAAATATAGACAAAGAAGAAGAAGAACAACAACAATAACATTAATAATGTTTATAATACAACAATAAAAACAACACTGAATTCACTGAATGGCAGAAGCACTCACGTTCACGTTTGCGTTTCTGTCAGTTTAGCTAAACAATTTTTGAGAGCAAAGTGCCGTTGCAACAATGGGCGCAGGACAGACCGTGCACAGTGGGATGATGTGAATGATGAGTGGTCACTCGCAGGCAGTTCTGTGTGGTAGTGTTGATTAGTTTGAGTTGTTGTTGTTGTTTTGTTGTCACTTGCCATGTCACATTTGTTGTATGCTCTTTATTGAGTTTAGATAATGTTGTTGTTGTTGCTGTTATTTGATTACTACTGCCGTGCACAGTGGGCTGTTATGGATAAAGAGTTGTTATGCATAGTGGCTGCTTTGACCAGTGAATGTTTTTTTGTCACCTTTGATTGGTAGT
Organism: Melieria omissa; assembly: GCA_963971225.1. Lineage (NCBI taxonomy): Eukaryota > Metazoa > Arthropoda > Insecta > Diptera > Ulidiidae > Melieria > Melieria omissa. Next base: position 125,793,254 of record OZ020268.1, on the reverse strand, counting down.
TATGATTTATTTCTTATTTGTGTTGTTTTTGTACTGCTGTGACCCACAGTGGGCTGATGTCCACAGTGTGTTGTCATCGACACTGGTTGAGTTGATAGTATTTTTACTGTTGTTTTTCTAAGGTCTAATCACCGCACCGCATTTGCTGAACCTTCGAGCAGCTAAACAGATTCAGAAAAGTGTCTGGAAAAAGGATCCTTAAATGTTTCAGTGTGAAGTGAAGTGCGCCCTTTGATGAGCTGAAGTACGCCGGAAGACTTCCATCTGCCCACGTTGGAAAAAATCATAGTTAAACAAGTTCAACAAGGACCAAACTGCCAGCCACTCTTCAGCGATTTTCACACCCACCAGTTGCAATCAATCACCAGTTACCATCACCCATCGACAACCAACCACCAACGACTACCATTTCAAGCACTTCTTGTGGCCACCGTTTCTACTGCCGACTGCCAACAAACTCTAATTTAATTTTGTATTTTTTGTTGATGCTTTTTGGTTCTTCCTCTGCTTGCGCGTCCACTTATTTTCGCCCGGTCCGCTTGTGTCTTCACTACGTTTGCGCGCTGCTTTTTTTCTATTTAAATTGAATTTAAAATTCAACGATTTTGTATGTGTGTGGATTTATTGTTGTTGTTGTTTTATTAGTGCTGCCGTTTGCTGTGTGTTTCTCTATGTTTTAAGTATTTTATATATTTTTTCATTTTGTTGTATTTTTCTTTTTTTGTATTTTTGTTTTTTCTCACTGTGTGCGTCGGGTTTTATTTCGGCATTTTTTTGGCGGTCGCATGCCGCAACTGGACAGCGCCGCTTGGTCCACATATAAATAACAAAGTATCTTTGTGGCTCATCATCATTTGTGCTTTGAACTTCTTGAAAATAGCCGAAAACTGTCTGCGCCCATCGATTCGATTCATTTCGCTATCAACGCATCGTGCACGTAATCAACTTTAACGCTAAACAACAACAACAACAAGCCAAAAATGGTAGGTGATCCTGCAAGTGTCGGTGCCAAGTGTGACAATTATGGATTTAATGCTGAAATCTGAATGAACTCAATGGATAAATAATTAAGTGAAAAACTGTTTGAATTTTCGAAATGAATGAGACACAAAAAATCGGCGGAGAGTGTTAGATCTTGCTCACAGATTTTAGTGAAAGGTGTCAAAAGCAGTGCGTTGCCACATTATTTGAACATTTAAGTGTCCCTTACAGTGAATGCAAATTCTGTAATTTTGAAAAAAAGTCAAAAAAAATTTGCAAAGCAGCTGTGTTGTTGTTTAATAAAAACGCCAGTGTTCAAGTTAGTTAGGAACTAAACCAAACGCTTAGATAGGGGTTTGCTAATTGTGGATATTCATGGATAGCTAAGAAGTTGTTTTGGTGTTTGTGTTTTTTATAAGAAATCAAGATTTAGCAAACTTAGCAAAAAGTAGTTCGTTAAGAACTGCGGTAAATCGTTCTAACGTTGGCGAAATGTTAATTTTATGAGTTTCTAAAATGAAAGCTTCTTTCACTTGAAAAATATTAATAATGGACACCAGTGACGCACACAGAGTTTCATTTGGTAGGAAGAGGTGGTAAAAGTGTTGAGCCAATACCAGTTGATCCATACTTCCAACCGAAAATGTTTACAATAGTTTTACAAATATTTGGAAGAGTTTGAAACCCCCAGAATCTCCATTGCGTGCGCCACTGATGGACTCCATAGAAAAATTCAATTTTGAATTAATATTTTATTTTATTTATTTACTTGGTTAAAAATATATTAAAAACTTATGAAATTTTAAATTAATTTAAAAATTAAATTTAAAATTAAATTAAAATTAAATCAAAATTAAATTAAAAAAGGTATCAATTTGGTAAACAAACTTATATAATTTTTTTTCCAAACTAATAATTGGTTGTTTGTTGCCTGCTCTCTCACATATCTAAACACCAGAAAAGTTTTTATAAAGCATTGGATTTAGAGGATAAACTTGTAGTAGGGATCACAGTTTGAAGTGACGAAAGTGGGGATACAATGGAAAGTAGGTTAAATCTTAGATTGGGTTGAACGACTGACGATCATCACGAAAAGTCGACATGAACGAACAACGAATAGAAAGAAACGAATAGGAATACGCATAAACGAATAACTTCTCTAGGAAAAATTAAAAAGTGCACAATGAACAAAAGTTCATAAATAAAACAAAGGCATAGAGCAAGAAAATGCACTTCACTTTCTATATACTTGTCCTACATTATCCGGAAGAAGGAAGATTAATCTGGGTAACTTCTTCTTCGACAATGCAATGCATGTAGCCGATGGGACTATTCATAGTTTATTGGGTTTCATAACAAGTTCAAACTGGTTCAATGAGTGAGCAGACTTAAGCTCTTTCGATTGTGATATCCCAATGGGTATTTATGGTCTAAGTGGACTCTGCCTTGGGGCAGCCACTCCTGCCTACTTACCTATCTAAACTCAAAAGCCGTTTTTTGTAGGTTGAATGACTTTAGTGAAAATAGCTCACCTCCCCTCTTTAGTACCCACCCCGCTTGTTAGTAGGTAAATTATGGTGGCCACCTCTGTATGAGATAAACTTTACACATTTAAATGGCTCGTTGTGAACACACAAATTCCATCAAATCAGATAAATCAGTGTTGCCAGATCAGAAGAGTTTCTCCTAGATTTAGGAGATTCTTGGCCTTTTAGATGCAAGAATTGTTTAGGAGATTTTGATAGTAATACATTTGACATCATTAGTGGCACCGAAGCCTTGAATATTGGAAGCTAACATGTGCAATTGAATTAATTTAAATTTTATGGTTCAAAGTGGAAAAATATATTTTAATTTTTTATGAGAAGTTTAATTTCTTAGTTTATGATGACAAAAATTAAAAAAAACTATTTGTAGGAGATTTTGCAAATTTGTTAGAGGAAATTTCAGTTTTTTTTTTAGTTTTAGGAGAAAATCTTTTCATGTATTGGCAACACTGCGGCATATTCCTTTCACACTTGAAGGTTTTGCCGTTGCGTGCCAAGAGGGCAAATGTGCGAGTCTTTTAAATCTCATTGGCTTCATATCGATAGCGATAGTAGTAACATAGACGAGTGTTTCACAGCCCGAGCTAGGAATCGAACACCTCTGGTATGAGAAGCCAGTGCTCTGCCTGCTCGACTAACGAGGCTGGCTAGTCTATCAAAGCTAAAACATTCAAAACATATCTATATCAGATATCTAGGCATGCTGTCTCACACAACCTTATAGCCGACACTAAGCATCTGGTCCATAGAATCTACATTTCAACAATTAGTTCATATATATATAGTAGATGTAAATTTTCTGATTGTTACAAACATATTTATAGGGACCACTAACAAATAAACAAACACTTGCACATCCAGTCACCAAATGTTTAAGAATCTCGTTTCCCTGCTGGAACTTTGCATAAAGCACTCAAAATTGAATATTAATTACTCAATTAACTTTTATTTATGGTCTTCTATGTGGCTTAATTAAGTGTTTTGTGTTTTAGAAAGAGTTATTTTTAATAGATCACCTTAATCTCTTCGCTTTTATTTGCCTTTTGTTGAAGAAACATTTAAAGCATAAAGAAATTCAATAAAATATCTAAAATAATTTATATGCGTTTGGAAAACCCCAATTCGTTCTCCATATTAGGCAAATACCCAGATCTCCTTTGATTTGGCAGAATAAGTAGGCTTAAGGTAGACGGTATATTGGGTCCAATTTGAGGGAACCACAACTTAAATGTGGTAATTCTTGCTTGCCAAATCTTTAACCTTCTTTAAATTCAAGAACGAAAGATTCTTCACTAAATGGAAGAACGAATAGTAGAAAGAATTAGATTAAGGAATCACCTTGAGAGCTTCAATTAATTCAATAGCTTATAATAACAACTTCTCAATTAGTCATAAGAGGTTAAAAGTTCTTGCAATTAATTGTAATTTCTTTTATTTAATTGGCGTAACAACAGCCATTTTTTGTCATAGTCTCAGTAACTTCGTCAGTAAATTAGTGTAATATTTTCTTTAATTTGTTTTATTTCTTTTAAAGACTTCACGCATGAAACGCATTTTTGCAGAAAGATTGACCTCAGTTCGCTTTGTGGACGCTGCTTTAGTTTTTATACATTTTAAAGCCAATAATTTCCCAATTTGTATGATTCAATACGCAAAAAGTTGGCACTTTATTTATTGTGCGATATATGTTGCGATTTTATCTTTTTTGTTTTAATAAAACACATTGTTGGGCAATATCTCCTAACCAACATCTTCAGTTTTAAAAGATATTAATTTTCAAACCTACCAAACAATCCCAATCAGAAATTGAATAACGAAAACGATGAGTAACTTTGTCAGTAAATTAATGTAATATTTACATAATTTTTTTTTCATTGACATGTAAACCAATTTGATTTCATTCAATAATTTCAGTCCATGCTCAGATTTGCCAGCTTTGAATGGACTTTTTGCATGGACTTTCAAGCGAATTTTGCTTGGCTTTTAATTTTTAAATGATAATTTGTTTTGCAAAATAATTTGAATTGATTGTGATAGTTTTATTTATGCGTGTAATTTGCATATGAATGCGACTCTGGCCGCTGTTATAAGGCAAACAAGTTCAAGGTCAAAGCTTTCAAAAAAGAAGAGTGAACATCTTCACTCTGCTTTTTTGATTATTTCAAATTTGTTTGTTGTTGCCTCTGCGGCTCTTAATAAATCCCCTCAATGGGTCTTTCTTGTTTTCTTATAATTACAAATTACTATTCATAAAAATATTTAAATTTTTTTAGTTTTGAGTTAAATCACATTTTAGGCTGTATTGATTTATTTCAGAAATATTATAAAAAATTAACTTAATGACTTCAAATTTACTTCTAATTAAATGTATTTTTAATTAACAAAAAACTTTTATTTCATTTGTTCTCTTTCTCAGAAATTCACACTGTTGTTTGCTTTTGCTCTGATTGGCTGCGCTGCTGCCATTCAGGTGCCCGACTCTGCCACACAGGGCCCCAATCCGCAGGACATTGCCACGCCCGAGCCGGAGTACATCGACATCGATGAGCCACCACCAGCGCCCGCACCAGCGGCCATCCAGTCGCGCAGCAGCTTCGCGTCGGTGTCTTCGCCCATCCAATCGCGCAGCAGCTTCGCGTCGGTGTCTTCGCCCATCCAGTCGCGCAGCAGCTTTGCGTCGGTGTCTTCGCCCATCCAATCGCGCAGCAGCTTCGCGTCGGTGTCGGCGCCCATCCAGTCGCGCAGCAGCTTCTCGGTGTCGTCACACCCCGTGCAGCGGCCCATCTCAGTCGCCTCGTTCTCGCACGCTCCCAGCCAGTCCTACCTGGCGCCACAGCGTTCGCTCGGCGGCGTCGCACAGCTGCCCGGCCACAGCTTCAGCCAGCAGTCCGGCTACCAGTACAGGCGTCCCGTCTACGTGCGACGCGCGTACCGTCGTCGCTTCTAAGGTGGAAATTGGCGACGATCGACGACAACTGATGATCGATCCAAAGGCGGCACTGATGTCGAGCCTCACTTAATGTTGATTACAACGACGTCCACGACAACTCGGAATTGCTCGATTATTAGTTTTAAGTGCGCTTGTTTGTTTGCGTCTTCTTCTTGCTTCTTTCTTGCCACTTTCATTGCTATTCTACGTTTCTATACTTTTCGAACGACTCTCGCTCGTTAGTCGCCTAGACACACCTACGCCTACATATGCAAGCCAAAACCAACACAAACACACACAAACACCAAGGCACATATGCACAAACACATTTAAATACTCACGCACACACACACACAAACACATGTTAAATCCTGCATATTGAATTTTAAAAGGAAACGTTTGAGTTGATTTTTGAAATGACGCTGATTTTGAAAGTTTTTCGTCTAATGCAAATTTTCATTGAACTGAAGCAGTTTGAAGAAAAAGTTTGAACCTATTGGAATTGGGAAAAATATGAAATGGAATGGAATGAAACAACAGAATTTGAATTTTGCATTTCTTGTTGGACAGTTGACTCTCAGGAAATGATGACCACGACGATAATGATGATGATGTATACTGCCAATTTTTTTTTTAAATTCACAAAATTTTTAATTTCCTTTTTTGTGTGTGCTTAGCATCAAAACAATGGGAACCCTAAATAAATTATTTATAGTTGTTAAAAACATTTTCAAGTGTTTTAATTGCTTAAAATTGTTTATGAGGTAATTCATAGTTATTTATTTCTATGAAATATAATTATTAATAGTTATAAAATATAGGTAAAAGGGTAAATTTTGTGCTCCTCCGTGAACCAAAATAATGAATAAAAATATGAATATGGATATGAAATATTTGCACAAAGAACAAGTGAACTCTAAGCAACAATCCTAAGAAAAAAATTCAAACCTACGGAAAGAAGTGCTGTAGGTCTTGGGATCATTAATTTTAATCTCAAACCCATATGTCCAAATATATATGTTGAGATAGGCTGAGGTACTGTAGCTGCCATCGCTGTGTCACTTAAGACATAATATTCCTCTCAGACTGGCAACAAATATTTGCTTGGTATTTATCATCATTGAGTCAAAAGGATTTTAAACATGGCATTATTCATGATTTTTGTAAGAGATCACATTCCTTTTGAACAAATATGCAGTTCACTGGCTTCAGTTTTTGTATATCAAACTTGTATTTGCTCTCCTGAAAGTCTTTAGAGGATTTTGAGCCAACTATGCTCAGACTCTGTTTTGACAGAATTACTTACAAATAGCTGGTTATATGGCCATCTTAGTGGTAGTGACATATCGTTTAAGAATTATACATAATCTCAATACAGTTGAGTTGTTTCTTATAATTTTTTTTTTGTATGAACTTGTTGGGTTCCGACAATACATTTTGATTTTTGCTTTGTAGAAACTCAAAAGTTGACAATCTCACAACTCCGATCATATAAGAGACGCCCTCTGGTGGTAAAATTTGAAACCTTAATTAATTTTGTATTTTTTGTGCTCAAGAATGTTGGCGATCGCTAAAAAATAATATATATATATAGATCGCTGAATACTTAACTACTACATTTACAAGTGGGGAGACAATGGCATAGAAAATTGTCAGTTTTGTATGGCAGCTCCCTTAAGACTTAGAGATAGCGGGTAGGTATGTTTGGAAGAAACATTTAAAAAGGAAAATAAATGGATGTTGGTCATACATTTGACACGTCTGGGGGCAACCTGGAAGCAGTGGGAGCCTATTGTGTAAAAACGAGCATTTTGTATGGGAGCCCCATTAAATTTTTTCGCTCATGCACTTTTTCACCGCACAAAATGAGAGGTTTCGGAGCATCGAAATTGGAAAATCTTGTACTAAATCTTGTCTATTGTCCATGCCATCTTTTTCGTTTCTCTATACATTCTGCTCCCCAGTATCAAAATTTGTCGTGCAATAAATAAACCTCTCTACATAAGTATATCAAATAAAAAGCAGTCAGCGAGAATAGTCAAGTAGATCTAATAAATGGCCAGACAACCCAATAAAGCCAAAACTAATATTTAGCTGTTAACTGCTTTTTGTCAATGTTTGACTCTGCCCTCTTGTAGACTTTTACTTCTTCGCATTCACAAGTCCGTCAACATACTTCTTTGATTTATTTTTGTACTCCGCTTTCCGCTCAACGATTCGACTAATTAATAATCACTCTATTACTCAAATGTTTCCGCATTGAAAATACTCAAATTGGAAGCGCATCTCAATTACAGCCAATCAGTCCAGCCTCACACGGCACATCATAAATCACGCCAAACAAAAGGCAACCATTGGTGCCGTTACTCATGTCCAATGCTAACGCTTTTGTCCCCAACCAGTGGCAGATAACAATGGCCAAAAATAAAAGTAAAAGGCACAACATTAAATTGAAATAATTTACCAATCAATCGAAAATCTATTTAGGCATTCAAGCGAATTTGCATTTCAAAGCTGTGATGGTCGTTGGTGACATCTGGTTTTAGAAAACAACAATCAATTGGACCATTCACAATTGATTGAATTGACAAAAAGGCAATCAAATAAATTCGTTCTGAAACTGTGCTTTCCATTTGTTCCTTTGTATCATGAAATCTTTACACTTGAACCCCTTCTTCTCTAAGTATGACAGGGGCTTGCATGAACTTTCTTAAGTTTGTGAAGCCTTTAAGACTTTTTAGTGTACTTGCTGGGAAAACAACCCACTACCTGTCTTACCTACTCATCCACCCTCCCTACACAAGTCTTATTCTCCAACAAACTTGTCCAACGAGTTTTTCTCTGCTGCATTCTTCAACATGTTTTTAGTTTCTATTATTTCTTCAATTAATTTCTATTTTTAGTAAATTTCTCAAATATTCAGCATCAGTCTTCTAGCAGTTTTGAAACTGAGTCAAAAATGTGTTCCAAAATTAAGTCGGAAGTTTGGTTGATAACCGGAATTGTTAGCGGTTTTAAGCCACTTTTTGCCACCTGCCATTTTAGCAAACACCAACAGATAAGAATAAATTTGAAAAAAAATAGAAACTAAATTGAAGCGAAAACATTCCGTGCACGCATGTCAAATGATTTGTTAATTTGTTAAGTGAACGTATGGCAGCCAGTTTATTTTTGTACAACTTCCCTGTTCAGCTCCTCGTCACATTTAGTGCCGCCGTCAGCTCCTCGTTGGAATTGTTGTTTCCATAAATAAGAACCACATTTTTGAATTTATTGTGTTTGTGTGGCCACAAATATTCGCTTCGCATTTTCAATGAAAACTAATTAAAAAATAAATTAATTAGATGCTTTGCTTTGGTTGGGCATAAAACAAATATTCAAACTTAAGTTTCAAATTGCCACTTCAACGCCAACACAAACCAAGTCAATTTGCAAAAGGAAAATGCGAAAGGAAATCATTAACAAATTGGGTTTTACAAGCATCGTAAACAATTAAATCGCATCAGATCAGACCAAATCAAGTCCATTTAATCAAAACAGTTCGTTTGATCTATTCAAATTAATTTTTTTCTTGTTGTTTCAATTTTGCACACAAATTAAAGTGGCTAAAATTTGGGTTGGTCATTGATTTATGGCAGTGACTAGTGAGTGGTCCATACGATGCGCAGCCAGCAGATGAAGCGGTACACATGCAAAGCGACAGCCAGAGACGCATTCATGATGGTAAGTGTTATGCATTGAAATTTATGTCGTTTCCGCATTGTCTGTAACGATAGTCCATTAATTCTGTGCATGTGTGTGTGAGTATACCTCAGATATATTTGAGTTAGTTGCTCTTACCCCACTTAATTTGTCTTGAAACGAAACAAGACTCGAAAAGTTCGTTGCCTAAGTCTTTTGTTTTTCGTTGGCGCTACTTATGAATGATAAATTTATTGCATATTTGCTCCAGTTTATTTGCCTTTCGATATTTACTATATTTGCATGCAAACACACTCAATTCATAAGGTGCGATATTTGTTTTTGTTGTCATTTTATTTCCTCTCCGTCGATTGCTGACCGCACATTCGAGGCGCCTAAAGCGCAGGTTTTCGCCGATGCTGATGTTATGAGAAGAGTTTTGGTTTATTGTTTACGTAGCTTTCGTGTTTAATATATCAACTACTGTTAGCCGCCGTTTGGCACATTGTGAATTTGCCTGCTTTCAAAGCTCTCTGCACGCTTTTTTGGCAAAATGCGCCACTGTGCTGTGTTGTTTATTGAATTCAACTAATGTGTGAAGTAGATGAGATGAAATGCTGCCTACTTTGTGGCGCCAGGTTTTGAAGACACTACTTGGTGGTTGTATTTATGCAAACCACCGCAAACTGTGCTACGTATTTTTTTTTACATTTCCAGCACAAAGTCATAGCAAATGTTGGAATTTGTGCAGCTATCTATTGGAAATTTCCAAGGATATTCAAGTGTAAAGTTTTAAAACGACATTGTCAATACCTCTTCGTCCTTTTGCACCAAAACTTTAAATTTTCTAAGATTCTAATTATTTTTCTCTTTCATTTGATACCCATATTGTTTTTCAACAATGCGCTTAATTTTTAAAATAATTTTTTGAAATACACATGGCCTTGAAAATTCAAAGTCCTTTTATAAAAAACCCTGACATCAGAGAGAAAAACAAAAACGCAGTTTTACTACATTTGACCTCTAGTTTTGCGAGTATATCAATTCTTTCGTGTTTAAAATTTGCTGTCCCACGGTAGATATTATTTACTAAGTTTAATGTACATTAAAGTAACTTACAGAATAATATCAGGTGTACAACTTTGCTTCCGCCGTTTTCCGATAGGTGGCTGTACCGGCTGAGGCTGGTTGAAATACATAGATGGTAATGCCTTTAAAGTGAGTGTGGACAGTGCCTAACGAATTGTCATCGCCGTTTCAGTGACAGTTGTTCTTGTTTTCGTATTATTCACGCTCGAAAATGTCCGTTTATGTGCCCAATTCTCGCCATTTGCGGGAAGTTTTACTTTTCTGTTACAATTCGAAAAAAAATGCAGCTGAAGCGCATCGAATGCTCTCAGAAACTTACGGTGATGCTGCTCTGAGTGAAAGAACGTGTCGGGAGTGGTTTCAACGTTTTAAAAATGGTGATTTCGTGGTGAGTGAAAATGGTGAGTCATCCTCCAACATGACAATGCTCGGCCTCACGTCGCAAAAGTGGTCAAAAAGTACCTGGAAACGCTGAAATGGGAAGTCTTGCCCCACCCGCCGTATTCCCCAGATGTCGCCCCTTCTGACTTCCACCTATTCCGTTCGATGGCACACGGCCTGGCAGATCAACATTTTCAATCCTTCGAAGAATTGGAAAAATGGATTGCTTCATGGATAGCGTCAAAAGAGGACTCCTTTTTTCGAGCCGGGATCCGAAAATTGCCGGAAAGATGGGAGAAAGTTGTCGCTAGCGACGGACAATACTTTGAATAATACATCTGTAAGCACTTTTTCGCAATAAAGCTTTTAATTTAGGAAAAAAACGGCGGAAGCAAAGTTGTACACCTGATAATAGATTTAATAAATTTTAATAAATGAAAGATTATTGAAAGATTTGAATGGAATTATTTTGAAATTTAATTTAACTTCACCCAAAAAAGTGGTAAATATTGAATGGAAAAAATTCAGTTGGTTCATGCACACAAAAGGTTTTCATTATAAAATATAACACAAAACGTGGCATAGGGCCAACTCTAGTCAACCTATAAGTGTTTTGTTATTATTGTAAAAATAATAAGCCCGACTTAACTATGTCGACATAACCGCAATGAAGGCTACGAAACACCCCCGCAATGCTGAGTGTATTTGATTAAATGGTTTTAATGCCCAACGCCATTCTGTACAAAAAAACAATAAAGTACTTCACTTTATGACTTTTGTCATCTGCTGAACCAACAAACTTCCTTATTTCGAGAAATCGTTGAAATAGTTTGTTGTCTGAGTCTTTTGTTTGCTAGATTTGCAATTATATGAAAAAACAGTTCGCTGTTTGAGTCTTTTGTAAATGTGTGAGATAGTTTGTTGCTCAAGTCTTTTGTCTTACAGGTGCGAATTGGTCTCGCGTGGTTTTCCCCCGGCACATTAAAATCTTGTGCTAACTCTACTAATAAAAGTTCTAATTAACCAGCAATAAAATCGATGGTGTATAAAATGCGGCGAGTGTGTGTGTGAGCGCGGCCGCAATAAAATCGAAACAAAAGGAAAAGTAACGAAATTCACCTGGTAGTTGGTAGCGGCACCAACTGACAGACAGACACAATCAACTTAATTGTTGCTGCGGTTCGTCTGTGCACACAGCCGTTTACAGCTTTTGTTTTGGGCGGTGCGGTGCATTTGCCGCATTGATGTATGTGTGTGTGTTTCTTGTTTGATTGTGTTCATTTGTATTCGGATGTACGGTCGCTTGCTGGTTGGTTGGTTTATTTGTTTGTCGGTTGGCTGCCGAGATGAGTTTATTGTCGTAAATACATTGTGGGTGATGACTTATTCAAATCAAGGCCACAGTCCACTAATCGATTTGTTTTTAATCTGCTTTGCTTATGAATAGAAGAAATTATGCGTTAACCAGTTTTTAAATTTAAATCGAACTGAAGCTCAGCGCATGCGCTGCAAAAGGCAACGACCAGCTGTTCGTTATGGTCATTCCGCGTTCGAGCCGCGTTCTTTTCGATATTTTCAGCGCATTTTCTGCCATTTAATTAATTGAGATTTAGACGCGGCTATTCTTAAGTTTGACAAATGAGCTCATTATTATTAAATTATTCTTTCAGCCGCTCGCTTTTTTTCTAGTTCGACGGCATTTTTTGTTTGACATTCGAATGCTGCTGGTTGTTGCTGGCAGATGCGAGTTTGTTGTGTCTGAAAAGTGCTTAGAATCGATTTTTCGCATTCAGCCGCCAATCGTTACGGTTTTACTGTGTGACGCAACTTGACACCTGTGCGTGGCGCCGTGGGCAGCCGTACAGCACTTGGAATTTCCACTTTGTCTCATTTGGACTGGACACATTCGCGCCGCCTGCTACTTTGTGTGTACTGGTAGCGTTAATTGTGTTGCTGATGCGGTTCTGCTGGTTGTCATCGTTGTTGTTGGAGCAGATGTTTACTTTAGGAAGCTGACAGCCGCAGCAAACTAAGTCAAGCTGACGTTATTGCTTCGACTTGAATTTGTTTATGAAGCATGAAATGTTTTGTTCAAATAAATTCAATTTGAAAACAAAGCGGCTCGAGTCGGGAAGGAAAGGCACAAACCAGCTGCTTAATTTTGACATAATTTATAGAAATAATTGCAGTTGGCACAGCGTAAAAGCAGACCAGAAAAACAGAATTAAAAGTACCGATTTGCATAAGCAAACAAAAGTAAACGCGTTTTTAGCTAAATTTGTCTGATGACATGAGTCTTTTTTGTTTGGATAGAAGAAACTGAAGTCTGGGGAAAATGAGGCTTTAGTTTCATATTTGCACTGTCCTGTTCGTTGTGTATGAAAAGTCCTCCACAAGAAGAGAAATATTAAGTATTAATCCCTGTTTGCGGTATCGAGGCCAAGTTGCCCGCGCATGCGCGACTTTTTCAATATGTAGCACTACAAATGTGAGATAGACTTGCGAGTTGATCCAACATTGCATGGAACAGGATGTCCAACAGATATAAGTCTTCGAATGCAGTAATTGTATTCCCCGTAGTGTAATTAATTTTTATAAAAGACAAAACTGTTGACATATGAAATCAAACTCGACTGAATTATTTATACAAAGAGTTACAAAAGACATTTCATTTATTTCAGTTGAACTACAAATTAAACGTACACAACAAATCAGCAATAATTATTATATATATTACTTTGGACAGACACACTTTCAACAGGTTGCTCGAACGCGAATGTTCGTTTAGTAGAAGAAAGGCTTCGACGGCGGATCGTAGTGGTAGCCGTCGACTACGGGTGGCAAGTAGGTGGCTGGTGGAGGCGTTGTTGGTGGTGGTGGTGGTGGTGGAGGCGGCCGTGTGGTCTTAGGTGGTGGTGGTGGAGGCAGATAGGTTACTGGTGGAGGCGTTGTTCGCGGTGGTGGTGGTGGTGGAGGCGGCCGTGTGGTCGTAGGTGGTGGTGGAGGCAGATAGGTTACTGGTGGAGGCGTTGTTCGCGGTGGTGGTGGTGGTGGAGGCGGCCGTGTGGTCGTTGGTGGTGGTGGAGGCAGGTAGGTGACTGGTGGACGCGTTGTGCGTGGTGGTGGTGGTGGTGGAGGCGGCCGTGTGGTCGTAGGTGGTGGTGGAGGCAGGTAGGTTACTGGTGGACGCGTTGTGCGTGGTGGTGGAGGTGGTGGAGGCGGCCGTGTGGTCGTAGGTGGTGGTGGAGGCAAGTAGGTGACTGGTGGACGCGTTGTTGGTGGTGGAGGTGGCGGTGGAGGCGGCCGAGTGGTCGTAGGTGGTGGTGGAGGCAGGTAGGTGACTGGTGGACGCGTTGTGCGTGGTGGTGGAGGTGGTGGAGGCGGCCGTGTGGTCGTAGGTGGTGGTGGAGGCAGGTAGGTGACTGGTGGACGCGTTGTTGGCGGTGGTGGTGGAGGTGGAGGCGGCTGCGTGGTCTTAGGTGGCAACTCGAATGGTATTCTGGGTTTTTCGTAGTTGTAGCCTGGATGATCGCCCTCTGCGATCAGATCGTTTTCGTGGTGGTGGTGGTGGTGGTGGTGGTGATCGTCATGGTGGTGATCGTGATCGCCACTGAAGAGATGCGAGACATCGGCGCTGGCGAGCGCCACGCAGCAAAACGCAAGAATGAAAAGTTTCTGGAAGGATGACAAGAAGACGAGTTGCTGATTACAGGGTGAGCTATATTTTAATTTTCACTAATTCGACAAGATGCTTTTTCATGATTTTTTAATTGCATCAGACATATCCAGTTGAATAAATCGGGCTGGAATTGATGTTGCTTGATTTATTTAAATTTTTTGCCAGTAACTTCAAACCATTTTCACTTTCAAGGCAACGCTTGAATATATCTCACAAAGTGGCTTAGACGCGATCGTAAAATCGGAATTTGTTTAATGATTTTTTTTTTTTGCAGGAAACCAGAACAATTAAAGCACGCGCCAACTTTCACTACTATCGAGGCAAATTACCATTTTTGCGTTTTTGTGGTCGTTAACGCTTCCTCGAAAAGTCTCAAAACTGTAGAATACCGCAGCAGCAGTAGTGAATTATTTGAGATCCCAACTTGTAGAACGATTTATTTGAACTTTGTTTTTTTTTCTTGTGCTATTGAAGCGCTCGACGCTGGCGTCGGCTGTGTTGCAAATACCGCGCGGACGACGCGACTCGAAATGAGTGATACAATTTGTGCGTTGGGCAAAAGTATTTATAGCGAAAATTCTAAGAGACGGAGGGACGAGCGATCGGTGGCAGCGACGACGTGCCCAACCAGTGGCCGGCCAAAAGTGGCCGCAAGACTCGTCGCCGAGCGGCGCTCAGCGCAATCGAACGATCGCCGGCGATAAAGTTCGGTCGGCCGAGCGCGCGCTCGGAACATTTGGCTGGCTTCAAACATTTGCTCGGAATCTTCTTGCAGCGGTGCGCTTCGTTGTGATTGTTGTTGTTGTTGTAATAATTTCAATAAAGGAGTACATCAAAATGATTGACTTTGATTCAATTAAAATCGCTATTCAATTTGCCGTTGCAACAAATTGTTGAGCAAACAAAACGGCAACAACAATTCATAAAAAAATAAAATAAATTAAATTAATTGAAATGAAATGAAATTGAGGCAAATCTCAAAGGCGTTGCCGCACATCAATGCCGACAGCGACACCAGCGTCCACACCGAATCACAACAGCAACAAAAGCATTACGGCCAGCATTGAAATCGAGCCAAATTGGGATGCGTGCACACACACATACACACACACTCGATCGTATTTCCGTTTCTTCTCGCTTATTACAAATGTTCCAGTTGTTGTTGTTGTTGTAGTTGACGTGTTACACTACAAAATTGCTCATAAATCATTTGACGCATTTTTCGCCGCCACTCTTAACGACGGCCGATTGCACATCGCAATCGCTTTTGGATGTCGAATTTATTGCCATATTTTGTTGTTGTTGTTTTAAGTTTTTGATCGTTTGATGGCTCCATGTCGTTAATGATGGCTGCAGTTGTACGCGGTTTATGTCTGTTGACCGTTGCGGCGCTGCTAGAATTAGTCAGCTCAGCTCATTGACGCAATTTTTGTTTTGCTTTTTTGTATTTGTTTTTTTATATTTTGGGTAATTTTTTTTTACATTTTGTTTATGTTTTGTTTTGGTTGTCCACGTTTGGTCAATGGTGCTGTGCGGCGTTATTGATTTGGCTAATTATGCACTTCCGAATTTGTGGCTGGCTGGCAATTTTCATTTAACTGCACGGCGCGCAGACTGTCGACCAGCCAGTGAGTCGCCTCGGGCGCGAAACAGCAAAACATGTGCGACATTTCTTGCTGTGCGACGAAAACGTGTCTTTGCGAACTTCACGAGGCATTCAAGTAGTTCATTGACTACTTGTGTGAAAATGATTTGACTCGCTTTTTTGCTCTCGAGCTGAGTGACATTTGAGTGTGATTGTCGTTTCGAAAAGGTGACTGAATGTGGTTTGTGGCTTGTTTTGAGTGATTTTAAAATGTGCGTTTTAAATTTTACTTTTGGAGGAGCATTTTTTTTGTGCGTTTAGCTTTCAAATGTTTCAATAGTTAGCGCTTTCTGCAACGAAAGTTGGCTTTGCACATTTCAGAAACTTAGTTTAGTTCAGGGGGCTGGTCAAGGGGCTGTTCAGGGGGTCTATGAGGCGGTCTCAGGCATTTGAGTCGAATTCACTTTACTATTTGAAGCTGTTGCGCTCTTTTTCATAATTTTAGCAAATTTCTTCAAATTATCAAAGCAATTAGCTATCTAAATAAATTCGAAAAACATATTTGTACCTATCTCTCCATTTATGTTAATAGCTTTTAAATGCCATGGGTTTAGTGGTTGGTTCGGTGGTTATCTGCGACATCGAATTAGCGCTAATGTGCTGTTTTGATTTCACTTTCTAGGTATTGACCAGCAGCTACCGGTTATTCGGATCACCTTGAAAAGCCCGGCAGTGTTACTCTACTTTCGAGGAGCTATTACGATGTCATAAAGCAACTATTAGGACGAACAAAACATAATATAACACTGAAAGAACGTTTTTGAAACTGGCATCAATTTTTAAATATTACTACTGTTTTACTTTATATCTCATATGCAAAATCTAGATTCTTTCCAATGTTCATACCTAAGTTTTGTTAGAACTAGAATGATCTTCCTCAATTTTTGTTTGTTAGTAAATTTGAATTGAATTGTGTTGTGTTGCTACCAAAAAACATTTTAGACCAACTCATCGATTGCGTTATTCATAAATGACCAGAATTTGTTTGAATATTTTTAGTTTGAAATATTTTTCATAATGACATTGCAGCGGCCAGCACACGTGGGCCATGTAAACAAGGCTGACAGTTCTATAACTGCGCACACAAAAATCATATAAAAAGGCTTTGTTCAGAACAGTTGCATAACAAAGTCCAAAGAAGCTCAAATAAAATTCAAAAATAAATAAAAAAAATACAAACAAAAACCGAAGGCCACGTTTTTCTATATGAACATGAAGAAATATGCATACTTTAGAAAATAAATCATTATCGACAATATTGAATTCCGCATTGCTGGGGCTGTTGCGACATAATGCAACATTGCAAACAGCAACAGCTGGCACGTGGGTCGGGATTCTCATGCGACGACGATTCCAATTTTGGAATTATTCCTCCAATTTTCAGCAGCAACAACTTTGAGCGGCTAAGTGCGACTTGTTTCTGCCTTTAGCTGTTTTTCATTGGCTCGAATGTGAATGACCAAAGCGTTAATTTTGATAGAATTCTTTTCGAAAAACATAACCGCGGCTTAGCTATTCAGCAGTTTCTCCTTTTCAGCTGACTTGAGCATCCAAAACCAACGTGGTTGAATATCTGTAAAGATTTTGTATGAGTTTTTGTGTTTTAGAACAAACAGAATAAAAAAGCCACAGAAATTTTATAATTATGCAAAAGTTTGAATAATCGATTCAGCATTGATTAATATTGTTTGCAGCTGACGACGCATCGGCCAAACTTGGTTTAGGTTAATCGCCGGCGTGAATAATAGCAGAAGTCGATGGTTCGAAGTCGAAGTGGTGCGTTCTGTCGAAATGTCAACGCGTGGTTTGTCTGCGGGCCACAGTTGACTTGTTAGGATTTTAATGACACCAACAACTGTCGAATTTAATTGGCACTTTCAATAATAACGATTAGCATAATTTCGCATGGGTTGTTAACATTTAAATTATTTTATAAATTTTTGTGTAGATATAATAAACTAATATTTTGGTTGGATATCAGTGATCACTAATGAGCGAATGACTTTTATTGATTTAAATGATGTTACAAATTTATGTGCAAATAAAAAAATTAATATTGATTGATTAATTTATAATTTGCTGACATGACCCCGGGCGGTTGAAGTTAGAAAGTTAGCGATTTGAAATGTAACTGAGATTACACCAAAAAACTTTACTTAAGAAACTTGTTGTAGGGGAAAATTGTATTGGTGGATGGAGTTAGATTGAGTACCAAGTACCAAGAAATTATCTATAAGCTCCCATGAATTGTCAGGAGTCTCCTGCAGCCACAGCGATGCTTGACCATGAGTTCGATCTGACCAAATGAATACTGTGTTCAGTGATCTGTTGACCGCATCTCTAATCTCATACTTTTCTTCTCCTTTTGTACTCATTTTCGGTGCTTCGTTTTGTCTCACGTTTGCCTTTTTATACTTAATGCATCATTTGCAATTCAACCGGTGCATTTTATTCCCCCGCTTCGCCGCAATAGCTCTCGATTTCTTTACGAACCTTTGACGTAGCTAGAACTTAAAAATAGATATAACAAATTTTCTTTCAGCTGCTGCTTTCTGAGAAGGAAAGCTTTCTGAAAAAAATTGAACTGAGAAAGCTAGGTCAGAGGTTAAGTTAACTCACAGGGCCCATTGTGATACCTGATGAGAATGTGTCAAGATTCTCTTAAACGTCTATGGGTGATGATTAAAACCAGTCTGAGCTTAGAATAAATCTGTTGATATCCTTCAGTGCTCAGATCATCAAACTACTGCTGCCTAGATGTCAATGAAGAACAGCTAGAAGAGCAGAGTAGAAAAACCTAACTAATTCTAAAACTCAGTTTACTTTCTGGTAATTTATCAGTGTAAATCTTTTTCATGGGTTGCTCGTTTCAGCGCCGAATCAGTCAGTTATAAAATCATATAAACAAGTCATGATATATGAGAATACAATTTTAGCTATGAATTGTTGTTTTTGCAATAAAAAATCCTGATCCAATAGACCTGTGGCCTCGTCTTGAACGCTGTCTTAGTGATAGATTAAATCATTCACAGGGATTATAAAATTTTGCAACTAGTTTCGAAATATATTTTCTGTAGAACCTTCACAATTACAAGAGATAATCTGCATATTCTGTCAGATGAAAATGTGCCTTTATATATGTCACAATCTATTAGAAAAATATACTTTTCTACATAGAGTATCGGTCTAACTGAATTTAAGGTGCTAGATGAAGTCTTCATGAGATCAACAGAAACTTAAGCTTTAAATTGTGTTCTCAATTTGCTTGTTTCCAACCAAACTGCCTGACACATAAATCTTTCGTACAGAACTATGAACATCTGACCTATGCCTGACCTATGTTTTGGCGCATAATTCGTTACTGAACAAAAATTTTAGATGGCAGCTCCATTACTTAGGACTACCTGCTGCAAGCCCATCAACTACCCTGGCGGAACAACACAACCGATTAAAGTAACCAACACAAGGCAATGCTCCAGAGAGGATTGAACGCGGAACAAATGAACAAAAACTTCAGCACTCGACCTACACTTAAAAATTTCGTAGTATCCACTCGACAATGCCTCGTACAGGGGGCAGAGTTGTCTCAGTTACGTATGGAATAAGTTTGATGAACAGATTCAGTTGCAGAATGTGTAATTGAAACATGTCTTTTTGTTCTGCTTTGACATTTCAAGACAACGCTTGGCAATCTTAGGGACACACAAAATAATCTCGAAAAATATGACTAAAGTTTTGTGTTCTTGGCTTTTTCGGTTCAACTGTTGCTCAAATAAAATCATTCACCCGTATCTCAAAACATCAAAAACAATCAACACACACATGACTTACTTTTTCTGTTCCTTGTTTTCTTAACTTTGCTCGCCCAACCAACCATCATAACCGCTTGCCTGGTTTTCAATCTTTGCTGGAACGCCAGACAAGATCTTCCACCCGGATCTATGCTACCAGCATTGTTCCATATTTTCTATCCACTTGAAGAATTCATTTGTGCATTGTGACTTAATTAATTACAATCTCTGCACATTTCTCACGTACGAATTATGTAAATTTTTCGAATGTCAGAATCCCGGCATCAAGCGCCACGTTGACTCTATAAAACTTCAACCTTGAAGCAAATCGCGATTCAACGGGATTTCAATTAGTGCCGCAACAGCATTAATGCTAAAATCCCAAAGCGTACACAAACAACAACAACATTGCCACATGTGTACGAACAGCTGATGAATGGTGAACTATAAATGTTGCCGGTTTTTTCACTGTCAAGTTTAGAGCTGCGCGAAGATGAAACATGCAGAGCACACATGAAGATATGAAAATGTGATTTGTGCGACGGTCGTTAACCTCGCACTTCGCCAGGTTGAAGGTGTTCAAGTGGACAGGTTCTGTGATGTTCTCTGATGGATGGAAGAACCGCAAATGAAACAGAACTGAACTCTTGGATTTCAACTTTCATTTTGGTTGCTCGTAAATTAAAAAAGTAAAAATATAAAAAAATACACATATCTATCTAGTTATGTGTGTGTGTGCAACATTGCACTACGTGGACGAAGCAGCAGACGTGGTCGGGTGTGGTTTATGTTACGCGTGGCGAAAGGTAGCCACTGGTGATGTGCATTGTTGCTGGCGCTGCTGTGGTCAGTGTTGGAGTGATTGTTGTTGCTGGTGGCAATGTTACCACTGCTGTGCCGTGACTGTTGTGGCCGTCACTGTCACTCATAATTGAGTATGATTACTTGTCGCCATGCGGCAAAAACTCATCGGCGAATGGAATCACTCGATCAGCTTCTGCTCGGCGTCGGGTTGCAACTGTCAATAGGGAGGCGGCGTTGAGACCTGCAATGACTAACGGCAAATGCTGCAATGCATTAGAAAAAGAAGAAGAAGATGGAAGGGGTAAGGCGGCATGGACAACCAGCGAACAATGGCAGCGTTGATGAGGCAGCGACAGCGGCAGAGAAATGTGCGTCGTGTTGAATTACAACGATAGCAAAACAACGCAATTTCAAGAGCAACCACAACGACAGCAACAACAACAATAGTTATAATATCAACGAGCCAATGTCCAACAAAAGCAACACACACACACACACAAACACACATACACACACATGCACAGAGTAAAAATGCATGAATTATGTAAAATGAAAATGAAGTGGAAATTGAAGACAATGAAATTATTAAAATGAAGAAGACGAAGAAGAAGAAGTAGAGAAATATGTGCAGCCAACAGCACAATTAACAGACAAACAAATAATAACTATACAACAACAAATTGCATATAAACAGTTGTTTACCATTTTCATTCAACAGTTGTTGTCGATGTCGAGTCGTGTGTTTCTGGTGGTGACGACGGGTAGATGTGTGTGTGCGTGTAATGGAATGACGGTTTTTGGCGAAATCTCAAATTATTTAAAATAGTTACATCAATTACACACAACCAAGTGTGAAGGGCCCACTTTGCGATGCTCTGAAGGTCAACGCTAATTTCATATGATCACATGTCGAAAAGCGTCGCGGCCGGCAAACAAACAACAACAACAGAAAATAAGCAACAAGACGGGCAGCAAAGTCGGAAAGTGCAGTTGAGACTGAAACGAGGGCTACCCGGTTCAAAGTTTGAAGTGTAAATTCTTTAGTAGCTTACAATCATGTCGTCAAACAGATGTTTGACAACGATTGATTGAAAATGTACTCCAAATTCGGCCAGCTAGAACGAGTTGAATTGGCAGAAGAGCTTTTTGTAAGGTTTTATTTTTTAATTTCAGTTTCATTAGATTCCAGTTTCAAAATGTTTCACTACGAACATTCAAATATGTCTATGAGATGAATCTATAATTTGAAGATTGCATTCAGTCACAGCAATCGTAAAATGAAAGATGTTTATGAACAAAATTTTGATTGAACACGTGACGATTTTTGTTTCTATTTTCTCAATAAAAAACTATTTCTAAATCATTGCGTATATTAAGGCTGACTCAGTCCAAGTTAGTTAAACTACGGACAAATTTAGGTAAACTTATAGACTTGCAGACTTATTGTAGACTTGTAGAGAACTTTCAGCTTCACAACAAATCAATCAAACACCCTTTGGAAAGTTTTCTCCCGCTTACGATTTTTCATCCACCTCTGATCTTCTTACGTTATATTTCTATTGTTGGGTTTAATATTTGGTGTCGTAGATTAACAAATTGTAATTAAACAACAACATATTTATGTCGTATGTAAATGTTCATGTTTTATTGGGTTTTTTAATGAAATTAACGGCAAGAAAAAATGGCATAACAATGGAATTAACAAAAATTACAATTATTTTTGGTTTTAGCGGGGAATGTCGAAGAACTTCTTCACAAACGCAGACTCCTATAAACTAATAAAGATATCCTAAGGTTTCGATTGAGGTTAATGCATTTTCGTTCATGTCGTAGCTTAGAGGCGGAAACGGAAACGCCTGGCGGGCGCGTGGTAATGGTAACCGCCGGTCTCGGAGGCTGGTGCAGAGATCTCTTCGATCGGATTGTATTGGGTGGGTGGCAGATATGCGCTGCTAGGATGCACAATGGGCTCTGACAGCTGCGCTGTGTGCACTGGGACCGGAGCGGGAGCGGGCACGTGATATCCATCGGCTTGGAATTCTGGAACGGGAGCTGGGGGCAGATATGAGCTGCTTGGATGCACAATGGGCTCTGACAGCTGCGCTGCGTGCACTGGGACCGGAGCGGGAGCGGGCACGTGATATCCATCGGCTTGGAATTCGGGCACAGGAGCTGGAGGCAGATATGAGCTGCTTGGATGCACAATGGGCTCTGACAGCTGTGCGGCCTGCACGGGAGCGGGTGCGGGAGCGAGCACGTGATAGCCATCGGCTTGGAATTCTGGAACGGGAGCTGGGGGCAGATATGAGCTGCTTGGATGCACAATGGGCTCTGACAGCTGCGCTGCGTGCACTGGGACCGGAGCGGGAGCGGGCACGTGATAGCCATCAGCTTGGAATTCTGGAACCGGAGCAGGGGGTATGTACTGCGGAGCTGGAACCGGTAGAGATGCGACTTCCTCGTGTACACTCTGTGGTGGCAGGTATTCGTTGCTTGGAGCTATGGGCGCGGGTATTGGCAGCGAGGCAACGTGCTCGTGAACTGGCGGCAAGTAATCATTGGATGGAATCTGTGGTGAGGCCTCGGCGTGAAAGACGGGAGCGGGAGCTGGCAAATACTGCTGGGCAGGTGCTGGAATGGGCACATTGAGAGCGTGTGGATGCGGGTAGTTGTATCCATGGGCGGCGGCACTCAAGTGGGAGACGTCAGCCGATACGGCGGCTACGATGCACAGGGCAACGATGAGGAATTTCTAGCAAGAGTCGAAAGGGATTTTGACTAAAAAATTAGTGACTAGTCCGATTGCAAGATGTCGTTGCACTCACCATTTTGCTGGATAATGTTGTACGTTGGTGATGTTCGATCTCTGCTGTTCGCAATCGAGTGATGACAATGTATGGCCACCGCCTGGTTTTTATAAGACACACCAATGCTGAATGAAATTTGCATTCGTGCAAAAAGCGAGAAAAAACCAACGCAGAATTACAGACAATCGCGAAGACGAGGCGACGAGAAAAATGGTGGTGAGGACACTTGCGACAGATGCGCTTTTGCATATTTGATTTGAAACCTCGGCTACGCTTTGGCGCATTCATTCATGCAAAGTGTCAAAGCGCGACAAGTCGAAAGGCAAAAACCGATGAAAAAGATTCGGCGCAAATTTTTTAATTTAGACTTCCATTTAGATTTTAGTGTCTCATCACTTACGAATGCACATAAACACGCACACACACACACACGCACACAGCCTGTGACAAATGGCTAATTTTGTCGAGCAAATTCCATGTCGTGCGTTTTGGTCCAAACCAACCCGTTCGCCGGTTTGTACGTTCGGAATAAATCAGACTAATTGGTCGAAGCTATGTAAATGCGAAGCTGTGTCATTGATATGTAAATGCTGCAGCGTTTTCATTATTTATTGAGGTATTGGCTTACTTGGGCATTAACGGCCTCCATACTTTACATCTGGAACTGCGCAGCCGGAATGTGGCGGCCGATGTTGTGGGAAACTCGAATGATTTGCCAAAAATTAAAAGTGATTATGTGAAAAAGCGAAAGTGAATTGATTTTTGTTAGTTGTTGTTGTTTCATTTAATGGATAGAGCTTAAATTGCCAAAGACGTAGCAGTAGAAGATAAACTTTTACGGCATTGATTATGTAAGCAAATTTTAATAATTCTCTTTCCCGCCCACGCAGCACAGCCACCGAACGATTCGATTAATGTTTTCAAACAAAGGGAAGTTTGTTTTCAAAGTGTGTTTTGGCGTTTACGGGTTGTTTATGACTGTTCTAACATGAGGAAGAACATGAAATTGATTTTTGTTTCATACTTTTCAACAACTTTGTTGGATATAAAAACGAAAGATTTGCAATTTAATGATTGTTAAGCATTTGGAAATGTTATATCGAAAGCTGCATTTTGGTTATGTTAGCATAGACACAACATATTTGTACGTAGCAACCATTAATTACCGATAAATTTGAGCGGGAGGCAATAAAAAAGTCATATGGCACCCATGAATGGCACTTGCGGCAATAAATTTCATCTGACCAAATGAGATAAGAAATAGTGAGATAATTTCTAAAAATATGTGCACCAAAACCATTGCTTGGCGTTGTTGGTTTGAATACCGAGATGACGTAAAAAGCCATATTTCATGATTGCAAAGATCTAATGTACTGATTATTGTACACGAGAGACTGATTAATGCTGTCTACGTGTTGAGATTAAATTTCAGAAATGTGATAAATCAATTCAGAAACAAAGAAGAACGATTTTTTAAATTCGGAATGCATAGGTTGCATTGTTCGAACGAGTTGCCGGAGGAATACCCGGAGTGATGGCATCAGGGGGCTGAGCAATTACCGAAAAAGTATCGGAAGAATAAAACCACACATGCCACGTTTCGACGGTGTTCCAAGGAGTCAATAGAGCTGAATACCTTACTGTTCCCTAAAAGCTTAATTGCACAGTTTTGCTCACGATCCAGGAGCTCCAAAGAGGTTTTTGAAGCCCCCGCCCACAGGGACGAGTTAAACTTTATTTTTTTTCGGATATTAGTGGTGTAAGCCGCCGTAGCTCAGCTGGCTGGTGCGTTGGGCCGCGAGTCAAGACTCCGCGAGTTCAATACTCCGTTGCGTTAACACCGAAAAAAAAGAAAAACAACAATTTTTCTTTCGGCGGCTGTCCTCTCAGCAGGAAATGGCAAACATCTGAGAGTAAAATTGCCTATGAAAAAGCTTCCAACTCGCCGTTCAGAATCGGCCTAAAACTGTAGGTCCCTTCCAACCTTGTAAAAAAACATTCGCACGCACAACACCGTTTGGTTGCGGGTAGCTGGGCCTTAGTCTCGTAATCGGGCTGTCGTGCCAGTCAAGAAGAAGAAGAAGATTAGTGGTGTAAATTATGCGGAGATCAGACGAAGTAAAATATTTTTTGCACCGCTTTAGAAAGCCGAGGACTTGGCTACTCCTTTCGACACGCCAAAAATATGATCTTTCCATCGAAGATCGTTCTTAATGGATATTCCCACAATATCGAGATCTGCCTATTTAGTAATATTTACGCCATCCATAGCCAGGAATGTGTTGGGATATGAGGAGACTAGTTTGTGAGATAACAGGTAACATGGGGTCTAGCGGGGATTGAAATCGACCCTGCTCCGTTGGCCCCATTCATACGACGCTGTTCTCTCTTAATCTTCATAGAATTGCTTACATTGTTTATATCAAGAGACTTTTTCATATACAAAACGAAATCACGTCGTTGTGTTCGTCACTCCGTTCTTGATTTGAAATCAGGATCTTCTAGAATTGGTTTAGTTTTGAATATTCGTCGGTATGTACGTCTTTGAGAAGTAGTTGGCTAATGAGTCTCGTACTTTCCTACCTTTTACCTACCTTTCCTTCCTACTTCCTACCTTGAGACCTCATCTCGGTCTCAAAGCACGACTAGAAATCTTTGCTAAAATTCACTGAAAACATAGACTTTTTCATCGGTTATTTTAAAGCCGATTCAAATGTTAAGAAACTCTTTTTGTATATATTAACAACAGAGTCTATACGTGGTCAAGCTGGTGTCCACCTTCCCATCCTGAACTAATCTAACATAACCTGTAATAAAACTGTCACTCAGAATTGGCGGCAATGTAATGTGACAGACAGTTTTTAATGGCAGAATAGCAATGTAACGAAATTTAAAGAAAACAATTTTAAAATTCACCCAATTGTATCAGCTAATTATCGATGTATAATATCATTTTACTTTAACTTTGCAAAATATCAAATAAAACAATTTGACTACCCAACAAATTGCTTAGATGAAACCTTTTCTTTTGAAAAACGTAGATCCCTTGTTTGAATATTTAAATACACACTTCTATAGATTTGGTGATGAATTGAGTACAACTTTCATCCACAAGACTTTGCTGTGAAGGCCTTAGACAGCAAACAGCCAAGGTCTCACTTTCAACAGCTGTTCAGTTTGTGTGCATAAATGATTAACAAAACGACTCACCTGTCGATGGCCATAAACTCTGCGGTTTTGTCAGTGCCTTGAAGTGATTTGCATGGAAATATTTGTTATTATCTTTTCATTCAGTCCGATCAATAACCTCAAATTATTCTGACTAGATTTGCAACACAAAAAATGATGAACGCTGATGAACTTTAGTGGATGTCATAGCAGACATTACGATTTCTATTGTTAGCTTTGATGCTAGAATTTCTATATTTACGTGGGCAGTCCGATAAGTACTTGCCCCACCGCCCGGTGGTGTCACTAAAGTAACAGAAATTTACTATCATGTAGTACATCCTCGTAGACGGCTACTGTCAAAATTTCAGCCATATTGGATTTGTAGTTTTGTTTTGACCGCGTGTGGAAACGAACGTGTCCGCGGATTTTAGAAAAATGGAAAAAGAGCAATATCCGTCGGTGATTCACCAAATTGGTCGCATTAGGCTACGAACAGCTGTTCGTACGAACCGTATTCTCCAGATTTGGCCTGGGTCAAGTGTATCGAGTTGAAAGGAGACTACGTTGAGAAATAAATCGCCACTTTTCCAAAATTTTCGTTTTTCTTTTGTAGGCTAAGTACTTATCGAACCACCCACGTATGAACCCATGTTGAAAAAAGCTACATGTCACTTGGTTCTTTAGTTCTTTTCGTACCTGTAAGGTGCTGTTTTAATTAATCTTTTTGTATTCGAAAACAAGAAATCTAGTAGAACATGGAGAATTATATGGTTTCGCTGTTCAGTCTGCAAAAACCTAAAATTTCAATTCAACAGTGAACAATGCTTTGTGATTTTTTTTCAATTATTGTAACATTTATTTATCTAAACATTTAGACAACAATAACAACAAATAACAACACTTAATAAAAAATAAGAACACTTGTTAATTTAACAAGCCATCACTGATTCAGTGACTCAGATTCAGAAGCGAAAACGCTTGGCGGGCACGTTGTACTCGTAGCCGCTCGACTGTGAGGCGGGAGCAGAGTAGGATGGAGCTGGCGCTGGGGCGGAATACGACGATGAGGGTGCCGAGTATGAAGACGAAGCTACTGAAGAAGCGTGAGAGTGAGATGACGAGAACGAGGCAGAGGGTGCCGCATACGATGGTGCTGGAGCCGGAGCTGAGTACGATGGCGCCGGGGCGGAGTAGACTGGAGCTGGTGCGGGTGCTGAGTGGTGTTGATGATGTTGGACTGGTGCTGGTGCGGGTGCTGAGTGATGTTCATGATGTTGTACTGGTGCTGGTGCGGGCGGCAGATATTCGTTGGACGGGGCAGAGATGGGTTCGGAGGCTATGGCGCCGCCAGATTGAACGGGTGGCAAGTACTGGTTGGACGGTGCCGGGGCAGGAGCTGGTGCTGAATAGACTGGAGCTGGTGCGGGTGCAGGTGCTGAGTAGACTGGAGCTGGTGCGGGTGCAGGTGCCGAGTAGACTGGAGCTGGTGCGGGTGCAGGTGCCGAGTAGACTGGAGCTGGTGCAGGAGCTGAGTAGACTGGAGCTGGTGCGGGTGCAGGTGCTGAGTAGACTGGAGCTGGTGCAGGTGCAGGTGCCGAGTAGACCGGAGCTGGTGCGGGTGCTGAGTAGACGGGCGCCGGTGCTGGCCCAAAGGAGCCACCCGATGCTCCAGCGGAGCCACCAGCGAAACTACCAACGGACCCACCTGAAGAACCACCGAAAGAGCCACCTGAAGAACTACCCGCAAAGCCACTAGCAGAAGCGCCACCATCACTGTAAGAGCCACCAGAGGAGCCGCCGAAGGAACCTCCTGCAGAGCCACCGAAAGACGATCCACCAGCAGAAGCGCCACCATCACTGTAAGAGCCACCAGAGGAGCCGCCGAATGAACCTCCAGCAGAGCCACCGAAAGACGATCCACCAGCGGAAGCGCCGCCATCATTGTAAGAGCCACCAGAGGAGCCGCCGAATGAACCTCCTGCAGAGCCACCGAAAGACGATCCACCAGCGGAAGCGCCGCCATCATTATAAGAGCCACCAGAGGAGCCACCGAATGATGATCCACCGGACGAACCACCAGCATAGCTTCCAGCGGAAGCACCACCATCACTGTACGAGCCACCAGAGGAGCCGCCGAAAGAACCGCCTGCAGAGCCACCGAAAGACGATCCACCAGAGGAGCCACCGAACCCACCACCTGAGGAATAGCTGCTGACTGAAGCTCCAGTACCACCACCGGCACTGGCACCTGCGTCAGAGTAGTCCTGTGCAGGCGGCACATATTCATTCGATGGCGCAGAAATCGGTGCGGAGTATTGTTGTTGTTGTACGGGAGCAGAATAGACGGGTGCAGGTGCTGGTGCTGGTGCGGGTGGTAGGTATTCGTTGGAAGGCGCCGAGAGTGGTTGCGATTGCACGGCTGAGTGTACAGGAGCGGGTGGCAGGTACTGGTTGGAGGGCGCCGGAATTGGCTGAGACAGTACGGCCGATTGCACAGGAGCGGGTGGCAGGTACTGGTTGGAGGGCGCCGAAATTGGTTGCGATTGAACGGCCAATTGTACGGGAGCCGGGGGTGGTGGCGGTGGTGGAGGCGGCACATATTCGTTCAAGGGTGCCGAAATCTGTTGCGACTGCACCGGAGCGAGTTCCTGTGGCGCTGGCGGCACATATTCGTTCGATGGCACCGATATGGGCTGCGAAGCTACCGCCAGCGATGGCGAATCGAACGACGGCGATGGTCGGTTGTACGAGTATCCACTGCCGCTCGAAGCGAGATGTGAAACGTCGGCCGTCACAGCGACGATGACGACGCACACGGCAAAGGCGGCAACAAACAGTTTCTGTTGACACATTAGCAGAAATACAAACGATGTTAGTGAGTTGCCTTGTGTGCGTCTTTCAGATTTCGAATTCGATAAACAAGCGTGGACAATCCGTGGCAGTGCTGCGGCCGTCGCGACCACTGCACTTCTGTTTACTTACCATTGTGAGACGTTGCGCGTTCGGAGTTGCGGTGATCGAATGGCTAACACCCGGCACAGTTGACCGGTGAATGATGGCAACCAGCGAGCGTGGCTGCATTTTTATACACATTGCGGCGACGGTGCGCGGCCCACCAGCGCAGCCACTGGAAACGTTTACAAAATCAAACGGCCACCTTACGCGACCAGTGCACGCCGCAGCGGTGCTTGCTGACATTCGGCGTAGGGTTTTGCAATGGCCAGCGGCCATTGGCCGTCGGCCGACGCTACAAGAAGTGCGCACGCATGCGCAATGGGCCTGGAGTGGTCCGGTGCGAAACTCGTTTGCTATCGTTTTAATTTAAATGTTTTTCCTAATTAGGCAGCCGCTTGTTTCGAATGCATACGATGAAAATGCTAATCGCGACAGCAGGACCGGCTTCTATCCCATTAAGTGTTTAAGTGTGTCTATGTGTGTGTGCGTATGCATCAAACAAGAGAGCATCAGAGATACGTGTTGGCTCTTTAAAAAATCAAGTGGCAATTTATTTGGAAATAGATTCGGTTCAATGTCAAGTTTAATTAGAAAATAGTAAACGCGCGCCCCAAGCGTTGATTGATCGATGGGGAAACACTCGTGGGATGCGAAGAGAAATGGCGCAAATGCCAGCTTGCAAAATTTGTTAGTGCTGCACATTCCATTGTCATTTAAATCGATCTAGGCAATGTTTATTGGCGATCTGATTGCTGTTTCCATGGTCCTCATTGTTCTATGCTGCTGGTTGCCTTTTTATTATGAGATCTTTTCAAAGATAGCTGAAGGGAGGTTTTCTCATATCAACTATGGTGACGAGTTTTAATATTTTGTGACTCCAATTCAGCTGAAACGTTCGTCAGTCGATTACGACTTATGATCAGCTAGCTGAAGGAAATTCAGTTAAACCGATCCTTGAAAATTTTTGATAATTGCTTTACTTCAGAATGGTTGCATGGGTCAGCAGACCAAAATAATTCGGGGTATTACAACAAAAGGGCAGGACAAGGCTTGTGTCCTATTATATGTGTGTGTGTGTGTTCAGAATAGATATATGCGATGCAGAAATATAGTGTGGACACTTGACTCAATCCAGGTGCCTATTTCTGTTTGAAAAATTGTCTCAAGGGCGATTATTCCGGCATGATACCGAACTTGAATGCTTCTATAATATCTTCGAACATTATGTTTACGTATATCGCAGGGTTTTCAAAAAAAGTTTCCAATTTATGGCTTCAGACTTTCCCCACTCACTTTAATAGACATAATTGCATGATTTTGATACATTGCAGAAGTTCTGGATTTTTTAAGACTCTACCCAAAGTTACAAGAAAAGAAGGCATGATCCGTTTTTGTGGCGTTTTTTTAACTTTTGTTCTATAGTTCACTGCTTGCATTCATTGATCCATCAGATTAAATTTTCGTCATTATTCTTCATACCTTCCAGTGTAACAAGTCATCATTGCGTATAATTGGAGAGACAACTTTGCTGACATTTTTTATTTATTTTCATTTTTATTTAATTTTAATACAAATAATTGACCAGTACAACCCGATTCACATACATTTCCCTTCATGCTTCTGCAAGGACATCACGTGAACAGTAATCACATGGATACTTATGGCATCAACCAAAGATTTGTTCACATTGTGATCAAATCACACTTCAAATTTAGTTACCACTGTGCAAACTTAGCTACTACTACTAAATTTTTTTCACAAAATAGTAGAATTTTCTACTATTGCGGTACATCTTCTTTCAAAGTGATCCTGGAAAATAAGTCAGTGGAACGATTAGATTTAAATAAACAACCATTCAAACAATCTTCATGCAACAACTAAGTATCGGTTTAAAGATTGTTTGATTGATTGAAGTGCTTGTGTATCTATGGTACATCTTGATAGAATATTGCTTAATACCAGATAGAACAACCATTTGGGAAACCTTTCGTTTGATACTACAGGGAATGCTTATCTCCAAGGCTTTTGAAGTTTCATACCGGAGATCAAACGATTATTTTAAAAGTTCATTGTTGAATGCAAAGTTGACTAATCAAGTTTGAGTTTGTCAGATTTCTCGAGTTGTTGATTGAAGTCAGAGAAAGAAATTAATTATACAGAAAGCGAAAAAGAAAACAAACACAACCAAAGTTCGAAACCAGGATTGATCTATTGTTTGATACCAAAGACTCTTTAATTGATGTGAAAGGAATCTATCAATCATACGTTTATTCAAGAGTTTGTTGATGGGATAAGACAAAAGTCGAATTCACCTATCAAATCAATTGGTTTTCAATTTACTAAAATGCATAATGATCTAGTTTGAGCTTTTCAGATTTCTCTATTTGTTGATTGAAGTCAGAGAAAGAAATTATTTGTAAAGAAAACGGCAGAGAAAACGGTCATATCAAAAGTTTGTTGTTTGATGCAAAGGAAACCAGGATTGATTGGTTGTTTGATACCAGAGACTCGTTAACTAGAACTCGATGTAAAAGGAATCGATCAATGGTACATTTATTTCAGAGGTTTGAGTTCACCTATTTTCAAATCAATTGGTTTTCAATTTATTGAGATTCATAATGATTCACAATTCGATTTCATGAAATGAGCAGCCAGTCATTATTTAACAAAATATAATAAATAATAAAAATTACACACAAACATGTTTGTTTTCTGAATTTTAATTCAAAATACTTTTACTCGCTATAGACGCATTTTATGCATTACCGGCTTCTTTTAATCAGTCTTGAAAAGTTTCAATGTTTTAATGATTGATAAATAAAAACAATAAGTTGTATTAAAATATTTTTCAAATTTTTTAAATATTTTTTTTAATAAGTCTTAGCTTCCTTAACCATTAATTATGACTTGAAAAATAAACCTTCATAGAACAAAAACTGTCTTCATTTCGTTTTTTTACTTCGTTTTAATTGCGATTCCAAGACAAAAATGCGGAGATGATCTCACAGCGATATCTTTCACTATTCTTTTTGATTGATGGATTGATTTTCTCAAGTTTTCAATGATGACTGTTTTTATTCAATGAAATTTGGCATGTTTCAGTTTGTAATCAAATAAAGTCTTGGCTCCACTTGGCCGTCACTCAAGTTTACTGGCGTTTCGGTAAATACTGATCGGATGGCTCGAAATACTCGGAATACAATGGAAAATCGGCGACGGGAGACGGTGGCGTTGTCAGTGTTGGACGTTGAGGCGCTGGTGCAGCAGACTGAGCGGCGCCTGCGCCAGTGGAAGCTCTGGCGGGAGCAGCAGCTGTCTGCTGCTGCAGAGCGGCTGCTGGACGTTGCACAGCATGAATTGGTGAGTGTCCTTGTTGTGGCACTGGAGCGGGTGCTGTGTATTGAATGGCGCTTGCGGCGATTAGTTGTTGTACATGTTGTAGGTTGGCTGCATAGGCGACTGGTGCATGAGGCTGTGCGACGGGCTGTGTGTGGGCTGCAGCGGAAGCTGCTGCATACACAGGTGCGAATGCGGGTGCGGGCGCAGACGTTCGTTGCACTGCTGCCGATGATTGCGGCAAATACTGCGCTGCTGCCGCTGGCCGACTGGCATACGGCACCTGTCTGATGTGTTTGTAGGAATTGTTCTGCGCGATGTCGGCCACAGCGGTCGCCAACACTGTACAAAGTGCACATAGGAAAAGCTGTTGAAAAAAATTGTAATTAATCAATTAATTTGGTTTGATTCCGCCCCATTCGACTGACCATTTCTGTTTTGTTTCTTTGGCACTCTTCAACCGATCGACGTCGAGCAGCGTTGTGGGCACTGCCAATAGGCACTAATCCATTTTTATACGCTCGACTTGAGGTTTGTTTGAAAAATGAATTTTAAAACAAATAAATAAAATTAAAAATTCCGATGGACATTGCAAGCGGCCGGACTGTTTCTGACTGTTGCATTGAACTTTGCGAGCGGTCAAAATGAGCTCAAATGTTGTTCATTCCGTTGCGATGAAGAAATCAAATCGAAACTTGTTGATTTTGGTTTTAATTTGAATGTATTTAAAATCTAGTTGGATTATGCAGATTGGGTTGCAGTTTGCCGGCCCTAAGTCGAGCACGTTGACGTATTATACGAAAAACAAATGACAAAAACAAAAATAATAAAATTATAAAAATAAATTAAACAACTGAATCCAATGAAATTAGTGTAGAAATCATGCAAGACTAATTTTATGGAACACATTGCGCCTAATAATCGAATTTTAATTGCAATTAAAAGCTACTGGAGGTTTATGATTTTTATTTGGAACGAAACCCTCAAGAAAACTACTTGCAAATGTTAAGGATTTTCTACACTAACGATGCCAAGTTGGATGTTGGAATGCTGTACTGTTTAAAAACTAAATCATAGTCGACACTTTTCATTTTTCTAACTATATATGTATTTGTCTTTCAAGAAAAAGTAGTAGCCATGTTGAAAGTGTCTTGGAACAAAATAATCTTCGTCAGCAGTCAAAAACCTTAAAAAGATCTCCTCCCTGTGCCGATCTCTGCTTGACGTGCTTGAAGGTCTATATCCTCTGTTCTTATTTGGATAGCAGGCCACAACGACTGGAATGATCACTGAATGGACGACGAGCTGCCCAAAGCTGACACTACCCTATCAGATCACAACTCCTAACACAATTTGTCCACCTCAATACAGCCAACAATTGGTGGCAGGGGAAAAGCATCTGCGCTATAACAATTAGTCTTTTCCTCCTCATTCCTCATTGGAAAACGAGCCCATCTTTCAACATTGGTCCCTTGATAGCCACTTCAATCCAATGTAACTGATGTTATGTTCAACCAAAGAAAATAAACATACAGAATGCGCATGTCATGCAAGCAAAAATTTTGTATGGCGGGTTCTAACATTGGAACCCGCGCTCTGCTCGCACAGATCACGTATGTGGTGAGAGCGTTGCTTTACAAGCGATAACGTAGTTTTATGTGTTGCGCTCTTTGGTTGCGCTCACAGCAGCGAGTGTGCGTTAGCACATTGTTGTGGCAGCGATTGAATCGCTGGTTGTGGCGTGAAATGATTGCAAGGTGAAGACTAGAGTCCGACCGATTAATCGGCATCGGCATCGGCATCGGCCAATAAAATTGGTATCGGCATCGGCTAGTATCGGCATCGGCCAAAAAAAAAAGAATCGGCATCGGCATCGGCTTCGGCCTTTTTTGGCCGATGCCACATCGGCTTTTTTTGGCCGATGCCACATCGGTTTTTTTGGTCGATTTTACGATTTTCGATTTTTTAATACGATTTTATTTGCAGCTGAATCGCACTGTCTTCCTTTTTCATATCTCGCTTTGTATATTTATTACATTTTTATTATACGTTACAAACCAGTGTTGCCTGATTAGGGGGTTTCTCCTTAGATTTGTTTGGATTTTATGACAAATACTTAAGGGGACAATATTTTTCAGATATTTTTAATCTATTTTTGCTACATCAACACCTTGTTCAGCTATATTGGCTATTGGGTCTTTTGTTAATTGCTTGTGCCAAATAGAATGAGCAATTTTCATGAGATATTAATTTTGAATTCTGAATTTTCTTGTAATTTTATTTAGTTTTTAGTTGTTTATTTTCTCGTTTTCGTTTGTTAATTTGTGATAAATGTGATGAAATGTATTATATATGTAATAGTTCCTTTTGTTGTTTTATAAAATAAGCTGTGTTTTTGATTGAATTCATTCGTGTTTTTTTTTCTATGGAATCGGCATCGGCATCGGCCGATTTTCGGCCTTTTGACCGATTAATCGGCATCGGCTGATAATTGGCCGATGCCGATTAATCGGCATCGGCATCGGCCAAAAAATTTGGTATCGGTCGGACTCTAGTGAAGACGAACGCTGTTGTTGTTGTTGTTGCGCTGGCGAAAAGCTGAAATTGTAAAACGATTTCTGATTTCTGGCTGGCTTTTGTTCTTCTTCTACAAGCCTGAACGGCGTCGCATATTGCTCCTGAACTTATTGCAGACAGTAATGTGCGCAAAATCATAGAAAAGAAAATAAAATATGGTTGGCGTGACGACTTATGTGGTCGCTACAAAGTTCCTGAAGAATTTATCAAAAAAGTAGACCTAATATTTGATTGCATGAACAGGGCAATCGGATAATTGCTTTAGATCGGCTTTACAATTAAATAATGAGTCGTACAAATTTATAAAGATTTTTTTAATTATTTGAAAGATGTGAAATGTATGGATGATTCAAGTTATATTTTTAGAACTAAAATCTGTTTTTTAATCACTGATAAAATTAAGCAATAACCCACATAAATGTTTTATAACAAACAAGTTTTTTAACCAAGATAAATTATAAAATACTTTTGCGATTTTGGGACAAAATTCAAGTAGTACTCGGTCATTTCGGTAATTTCGAAGATACACAGGATTCCATGAATCAAAACCTACTACATGCTGAGACAGACGAAACTGTATTTTTATTATTTTATTTCAGCAGTAATTACAACAATTATTACAACAAATTATTTTGTAGATAAAAACTTCGACAATCGAGTAAAAATTAACATAGATAATAATTGTGGCATATGTTTCCAAAAACTAAGAAATGATAACCTTTTCACTGCGCTAAGTGAAACATTTTCCATAAATATTATCAATCGGTTACAGACATTTGCTACCTATTTGCTCCTTCAGATTTCCTGATGAATGCTGTGACAGTAAATTAAAAAAAGGAAGTTACAAATGATGCAAAACATAAACAATAAAAAAACAACAAAAGAAGAGCTGCTTACATTTTTCTCGAGCTGTGTATACATAAAAACTACAACAACAACAACAAACAATGGCGTCGTTGAAACGACGATCATTGCGCTGGCTGGTGTTGCTGTGAGAAATTTGCACAAAAAATTATTGAGTGACCAAAACAACCACTAACGCCTCAAAGTACACAGGAGAAGCGGTACTTTCACTTCATGTGTGTTTGTTGTAGCGCGTGCTTCAGTTCACACAGTCAATGAGCGTAAACTGAAGCGCTTGCTCTCCTGCTGGCACCACTCTTTCCCGTTTGTGGCTTCCCCCCGCTCTATGAAGCTCGCAAACAAATATTTGAATTTTTGAGCTCAGATGCGCCTTCTATACACTTCATATTCTTTGGTTCAACGAAATCAACTTTCATTGACTACACCGGCTCAGCCATGTGGTTTGTATGATATATGAAACTATAGCAAAACAAGTATTCAATGCAAATGTGGAAATGATGGGCGACGGCAATGGGGAGACCATGTCTTTGCTTAAAGAGTTAACCATGTATATGAATCCCTATCGAAACTTGGTGTGATCGGATCGATAAAAAATGTGATGGAAGATGTGATAGATGCATAATTCAGTGGATAATGAGTCAAGAGTTCATATCATATATACTTGCAATTACCATATATAACGACGCATATATTTTTCACTAAATATGTACATATTGTTACAATGCTGTTGTCAGTGAACATGTTGTTCACGAAAATTAGTTTTGCTGATCAATGCAGGCGTAGTTCGTATTGCTGGATTATGCCAAAATGTATTGCACTGATATTCAGTCACTTTATTTGCGCTGGCTTCTCATGCCAAAGGCCCCAGGTTCGATTCCTGGTTCGGGCTGGTGAAAAACTCGTCTACTTCTATCGCTATCCACATGAAGGGAATGAGAATTACAAGAATCGCACAAGTGCGCTCTTGGCAGACAATGGCAAAACCTCCAAGTGTGAACGAAAAACTGCCAATCGCCGTTCGGATTCGGCGTTAAACTGTAGGTCCCCTCCCTCCCTTTCCCTATTCGCTTGAAATGTGTGCTGTAAGATATGTTGGAAAAACAGTGTTGCATACACAGTTCAAAAACGGGTGAAATATGTGGTATATGGTAAATATGGTAAATATGTGGAATATAAATATATATATATAAATATAAATATGTGGAATATGTGGGCTTTTCAGTCCTCCGAGTGTGTCTGTTATAGAGGCAGCCACCGCAACCTAACCTAACCTATTCAAAGTTGCTTTGTCGCTTCTACTTATCTTTGCTTATTCGTGTCATACTGTTGCTTGTCAAAACCAAGTTGACATGCAGCACCATGCCCGAGTTAAGTTTGGTATTTTAAGAGACAGTCTTTGAGTTATATTTACATGTAACATTTTTTTCCCGACTGAGCTTTAAACTTAAAGGCCCGGAGCGTAACTCATTCTCGAACCTTCCAGCATTGCATTAAACCATCACTGCAATAATTCCCGTAACACTACCATGCCCCTAAAGATATGCAACGTACAGCGGGCCATGTTTGTTCAAAGAGGCCCGAAACTGCGTCGGTGAACTGCATAATCGACACAATATATTTAGCATTATTTAATAAAATCATTCTGTGTTTAGTACTCAGAACTCCAAAAGTTCTTCATTAGTCCTCCTGTTCTCTGATTTGCTTACAACAGATTTACCCACTTTTTGCCTCTTTAAATCGGAAATACCTCACTCAGCTTCTTCGAAACGTTTATGCGGTAAACAATCGAAACGCCTAACCAACTCTCATACGATTCACGGTACGACACAACACTTGATTGCTGCTCCACAATGTCTGCAACTTGTCTGCGTGGGACCCAAAACACATTAACAACCAAACTCTTCGCCGTGTGTTTGCTACTGTTGTGCAACAATGAAATGTGAAATCTGTTTTTAGAAACGAACGAACGAACAAATTTTAAATTCAAAATGCATGCATCTTAATGCGGCTGCCGCCCCGCAACAGTCGGTGGGTGTTGTTGCACGGCGGCCCACGTTCGCCAACCAACCAGTCGCGGATTCGGCCCGGCAACCAAGCAAATCTCTTAATTAACCAGCATTACTACTTGATTAAGTTCAAGGTCAACGTGCACACAGCGCGTCTACGCACCGCGTTGCCAAACAGTTCGCTGCATATTCATAGACGCTGCGCTTAGCGGCTCATTGGTGTTTGTGTGTGTGTGTGTGTGTGTGTGGCAGTACAGCGTCGCTAATCAATTACAAAATTGCTGCACATCGGCGCGCCAAATGTGGGCAGCCACAAGTTGCATCAATTTGAATAAAATCACTTACGAATTCACGAATAGTTAAATGACCCGGCCGCAGCCTGGGAAGCGTTACCGGTTTGCGGCTTTGCCAACGACACACTTTATGTTCACTTTTTTAATTGCTTATACGATGCCACTGCAGTCCATACTGAAGTGTTTTCAACTCATTTCTACGAAAACCAATTCAAAATACTTAATGACCATTAATGACGCTTTTTAATAAAAAACAAACAAAATCGAAAATCAAAAATCATTTAAAGAAATTTTAATTATGTTAATTGAATTTTTATGTGAGTGGCTCATGATTGTTGCTTGTTCTCCATTTTTATTTATTTGGGGTTTTGAAGTTTATTGGTTTAATGGGTTAATTTGAATGTGTGTAGTTGCAGAACATTTGACATTTGATTCTGGTTTACCCTGGTTTACTGGTCTTTGATGTTATTTTTGGATTTTTGTCAAATGCATTAAATGTATCGAGATGAATTTTAATGTAAAAGGAATAAAGTTGTGTGTTGAGTGCATCAAGGCTTCTTTTGCTCTGGAAAAAAACTTTCAGTAGACCCTTTGAGTCATTAAATAACACCAATTTAGTATATGTTATTTTTTGTTAATTTAATTTAATTTAATTTTATTTTATTTTATTTTATTTTATTTTATTTTATTTTATTTTATTTTATTTAATTTAATTTAGTTTTATTTTTTTTATTCTATTTTATTTTATTTTATTTTATTTTATTTTATTTTATTTTATTTTATTTTATTTTATTTTATTTTATTTTATTTTATTTTATTTTATTTTATTTTTTTTATTTTATTTCATTTTATTTTATTTCCACGATTTACTGAACTCCTTAAGGGTTAAATATTACATATCGGTTGTTTTACAACAAGATACATAAAACTATTGCAGGTACATGGTATTTTCTTAAGCATATATACAATTTAACTTTCAATACTTAGAAACGAACGAACAATTGACGTTGTTGACAATATAACTGATTTTTGTATAGTCAAAAATTTGTCCGCTAATTGAAGCCTCTCCAGTGTCGTCATTAATGTTTTGGGCACTACCCCTGTCGATGAAATGATGATTGGTACAATCACTACCTTGTCAAGTTGCCACATCTGTTTCAGTTCTTGGGCCAGTTGCTGATATTTCCTGCTTTTTTCCGCGATACAGTCCTGTAGGTTGTGTGTGTTGGGAATTCCGATGTCAATAAGATGTGCGTTATTTGTCAACTTTTCGAGCAGGATAATATCTGGTCTGTTGTGCTTATTTTATTTTATTTTATTTTATTTTATATAATTTTATTTTATTTTATTTTATTTTATTTTATTTTATTTTATTTTATTTTATTTTATTTTATTTTATTTTATAAAAAAAATTGGCAGAATTTTATTTGCGTAGTAAGTGATTGTTTCTTTTATTAAAAAGTGATTATTAGATCACACTAGAGTTGACCCCTGACCCCGAACCTGAACTTAAACTTAAACACTTTCATTTTTCCAATTTTTTAGATAATCATTTATATTCTTCTTCAGTGGCCAGAATAACTCGTTTGCAGGGTTGGGATCTGCCTCGAAAGTTCTCTCGAGGCGACTTTCTTCAGTTGGTGCCACCAAAAGATGACAGGGTGTCCTTAAGTTGGACCTTCCACCGAATACAGAATTTCCCCGTTCGCCGTCACTTTTTTCCTCGGATCTTCATTGTCCTTACGGAAGATAGTAAAGAGTAATGTTGTTTGGCCCTTTAACCAAACCTTCCACTAATCCTAAAATTATGTTTAATTTAATTTTTTAATTTAATTTAAAAAAGTTCGCCAACAAATGGAATTTTAAAGAAATTATAACAAAAAATATAGTTTAGATTAGGTAAGGTTAGGTTTGATGGCTGCTTTGGTATAAGAAACACTTAGAATAAAATACTTTCATAGAGAACAAAATTGTGAGATATTTTACTTTTGGCTGCTGCTCTCACAGCAGGAAATGATAACATTTTAGGAACAAACTTCTCTCTGAATAAGTTTCTAACT
The DNA here is from genome assembly GCA_963971225.1 of Melieria omissa. Taxonomy (NCBI): domain Eukaryota; kingdom Metazoa; phylum Arthropoda; class Insecta; order Diptera; family Ulidiidae; genus Melieria; species Melieria omissa. Next base: position 125,752,658 of record OZ020268.1, on the reverse strand, counting down.
CGTCATGCAGTCTTACTTCCATTCATGCACAAAATATAATCGTAAAATACGAGTCGTATTAAGTCTGTTGTGAATAATAAAAACATATCTCTCAATGAAAGTACTCGATTTAAATTCTGTAGCATTTTTTGTACAAGTGGCAGATCTGCAACTTGACAGCTGTCGTCTGTGATTGTTATGATTATTAAAAATCGAGCTTTATACAAAGGAAGAACACGTTATGATTATGAAAACAATGCCTTCATCGAATATTAAAAAAGAGCAAAGAACTGCGATCAGCGAAGGTCAGATGACGGAAATTTTTTTTCATAGTATATATCAGAATTAATCAGAAAAAAATATGCGTGCGTAAAAAAACTTTGCACTTTTATTGGCACACCCTGTATATTACTTAATAATAATTTTCAGATTATGTATGCTTTTATGACGAGCAAATGTTCAAAGAGGAATCAGGCAGAGACATCGATACATTCATGGCAACCTTAGCTTTGCCAGGAATCCACTTCCAGTCCTATCAGGTGGCATCACTATGGTCCATAGTCCAAACTAACCTCACCCAACCCAAAATAATGGCCAAAAGCTTTGCCGAGGACACGTTTCGCATTTGCATTGGGTGTAAGCTGCAAAGTACAAAAGAAGTAGTTCGAAGGCAAAATTCAGCATTGCGAAGGACAATCAGAGCAGTTTGAAGTGCTCCAACATATAACAAACACACTTTTAGTTATAATTCCACAAATTGAAAAATTAATTTTGAAATTCGAAAAAGGCAAAACTCAGAAGCGTAAAACAAATTCATCTCAATTTATAAAAAATGCGCCAAATTAAATTGAAATTTTCGCACCAGCTTATGGCCACTAAGCAAACGTAATCGGGTCTCCATTATTTTTCAACACAAAAGCAAAGAGAAGAAAGGCAAATTTGCAGGCAAACGCCAGCAGCTGTCAACACTTGCTGAATCACGCCTCTTGGCGTATTTTCTCATGCCGCACATTGTTGTTGTTGCTGTTTTGCCAATTGATGTTGCTGCAAACGGCTACTGGGCAGAAAAATACATTAATTAACTATTTATGCATATTTATGGCTGTGTAAAAGATAAATAAGGCAGAGGCCGTTTCAGCCAACAGCCACACATGCATTTCAATTTGCAGTACATAGACAGCTAAATGAGTATATAAACAGTGGTACATAGAGTATACAAATACTGAGAAAAAAATAAAAAAATTAAAAATGTAGAGCGCCATAGATCTTTCCATCACACACACACACAGCCACAGAAAATATGCGACAGTTTGAATATTTTGTTGTGAAGCTATTTGCTCCGCTTACATGTGTAACGCACATAATCGACCGCGTTCCACAGCTACTGCAAACAACAATAATAACATAATAACAGTAACAACAAATGTTCGCCAACACACTCGCCCACACACACTCACACACACAGACAAACCACGTGTCGCATTCGCTTTGGGCGCTCTTTGCTGTGCGTTTTCGTTTGTATATTTTGATGTCGTGTATTTGGTGTTTATTGTAAATTATGTTTTGATAAAAAACCTAAACATTACGCAAATTGTGTGCCGCACATGGCGACTGCCGAAGCGACAACGTTTGTGTGCTGAAATGATTTATGAAAGCGTTGAAAATTCGTGGCGCATTTGAAATGTTGTTTTAAGCTTTTTTTTTGTTTGTTGTTGGAAGCAGTTTCATTTAATTATCAACCGAGAGCAGCTTTTAGCGTTGACCTTTGCCAAGCCAGGTGAATTTGTGGCACTCAATAACAGCTACATCTGCAACAACAACAATAACACCAGCAATGGTTGCAGTTGGCAACTATATACACACACACACACAAACACATAAAAAGCCACAAACAAACAAACAACACAGCTACAGCCACATTTGCATTTGCTTAATGAATTTCGGTTTCATTTTCGTTTTGTTTTCGTTTCGTTTTAGTGCTTAAATTAATCAAGCTAAACTTTTGTTTATGTGTTTTCAATTTCTACAAATTTGTTTGTATTTGTAGTGTGTGATTGTGTGCGAAGACCGCAAGCAGCCGAAGTGTGGCCGCAAATTTTGCACTGAAAGCATACGGCCGGGTGCTGATTGCTGTTGGTGTAGAACGTTTCTGGTCGATTTGTGAAGGTCGCGTTTTGTGGTCTGCTTCTAGGCGCAAAATTATGCGATCCAAACATTTCACATGTTTTGTGCGGGCAGATGAGGTTTAGTAAGAATTAGAAACATTTCTGTATACACTTTTTCATATTTTATGAAAACAACAAAATTTGGGTTTTAACATACTTATCAAACAAATTCTATATATATTTACAAAGATATAAAGGATTAAAATTTTCATACGACTTCATATCCTTTTTTACGGATAGATAAAAAATAAATTTTATTTGAATTTTTTAACCTTTCCTCTTTCATTTGATATACTATTCCTCTTTGATTTGAAAAACTGAGTACGCAGTATTACTATGTTTGGTCTCTAGTTTCACGCCCATATGGATTTTTTCCAGTGTGAAAATCTCTAACTCTGATTGAAATCCTTTGAATGAGCTTTTAGCAAATATTTATCTATGATTGCCCTCGAAGTACAGTGGTCCAAAGTCAATGTTTCGACACCTAGTTGGGTAAACGTTTTTAAATGAGCAATTTTTATAGTCATAGATAGTAATTTTCTACTGCAAACAGAGTAAGGGGAAGGAAATTGTTTCACACGATTATGCACCTATAACCCTCGGAATTGTGATCCGAAGCGCCAACCAGCAGACTCTGGTGGCTCTGGTCAGTGTATCAAGAAATATTCCCGAAATTCCGAATCGCCCCCAAGTATTTTTAAGAGCGTCGGTCGAAGAATATAAAATCTAGCATATATTTTACTGTACGTTCGCAAATTCTCCGCTAATTCCAATTGATTAACTGAGTAGTTAACTCGCTTCCCTAACATTTGATACATCAGCCTGCGGCCAACAAACAGTTTATTCGTTTGTCAGTTTATTCGCCAATAATTAGCAAAGACTGTGAAGCATGTTGACCCATTAAACCGCTGGCGAGTGCTGTACTCCAAACGCATCAACTCCTCATTCGTTCCGCCAAATTGTCTGTCAGCCATTCGCTCTTTTTGCGCACAATTCACCGCACATTTTTCAGAATCAGATATTAAGGAACCAACGAAGCGCGAAACCGCATTTTTGTCCATTTATGAGCAGAAAAAAACATCTCCGAGCTGTGTCACTCAACCGGTTTCAGGTTACTTTCAGTTTCATACAACAATAAACGCTCACAGCGATTTGGTAATTTTGATCTCACGCTCAGATCATCTTTATTCCTATTAGCCAGTTGGATGGTTTATGAGGTATTCTGACTGTCTGTTTATTTAGTTATGGAATTAGCATCGCTGAAAATATGAATATTTATGCCCAAAAATTAAATAAATAACCAGAAATATTCAGGAATTATAAATAAATTAGAATTCTAGAATCCACCATAAACTATTTATGGAACATCTTCATGGATATAGAATGACTGAGTCAGCTTATTAGCGCATTTGAACCGTTCAGCAATAGCTGACCTCCACTTTTGAGCTCTCAAACAACTCTTGAACAACTAAAATATTAACACATTTTTAGCATTTTATTTAATTTTATTTAATTTCGTGTTTCGTTGCATGTCTTTGCATAGAAAAGACACAAGGTTGAAGAATTTAAAAAAAAAAGGTCCGATACATTAATACTAAAGCGACTGTCCTTTGCTAGTTGGGTTGAGTTCCCTTAGTAATGGAAAGATGGCTGGGGGTTGTTGGGGTAAGCATACCCCTTGGTTGGAGGCAGGTATTCGTTCTTGGGTGGTGGTGGGGGACGCTTTGGTGGTGGTGGTGGTGGTGGGGGTTTGGGTTTGTTGGTTGGTGGAGGAGGCAGGTAATCCTTTTTCGGGGGTGATGGTGGTGGTGGGGGTGGGGGCCGCTTTGGTGCTGGTGGGGGTGGGGGACGCTTTGGTGGTGGTGGAGGTGGTGGGGGTTTGTGAGCTGGTGGAGGAGGGAGGTAATCCTTTTTAGGTTGTGGTGGTGGTGGTGGTGGGGGTGGTGGGCGCACTGGAGGCTTTGGTTTGTTAGTTGGTGCCGGTGGCAAGTACTTTGGCTCTGGACGCGGTTCGAAGGGAATTTTTGGTGGTTTATAAGAGTAGCCCTTTGAACCACCGCCGGCTGAGAAGCCGCCACCGCCGTGCTGTCCACCAGCGGAATGGCTACCGCCAGCTTGGTAAGATCCACCGCCGCCGTGTTGACCACCAGCTTGGTAAGAGCCGCTGCTAACCAGGTTAGAGCTACTGCCAGTTAGATGTCCTCCAGCAGAGGAGCCACTGCCGCCGTGCTGTCCACCAGCTTGGTAAGAGCCACCGCCGGATTGATGTCCACCAGCAGAGGAGCCACCGCCGCCGAGCTGACCACCAGCTTGGTAGGAGCCGCTGCCAGATTGATGTCCTCCAGAAGAGGCACCACCGCCGCCGAGCTGTCCACCAGCGGAATAGCTGCCGCCAGCTTGGTAAGATCCACCGCCGGATTGATGTCCACTAGCTTGGTGAGAGCCACCGCCGGATTGATGTCCACCAGCAGAGGAGCCACTGCCGCCGTGCTGTCCACCAGCTTGGTAGGAGCCGCTGCCAGATTGATGTCCTCCAGAAGAGACACCACCGCCGCCGAGCTGTCCACCAGCGGAATAGCTGCCGCCAGCTTGGTAAGATCCACCGCCGGATTGATGTCCACTAGCTTGGTGAGAGCCACCGCCGGATTGATGTCCACCAGCAGAGGAGCCACTGCCGCCGTGCTGTCCACCAGCTTGGTAGGAGCCGCTGCCAGATTGATGTCCACCAGCAGAGGAGCCACCGCCGCCGAGGTGTCCGCCAGCTTGGTAAGAGCTACCGCCGGATTGATGTCCTCCAGAAGAGGCACCGCCGCCGCCGAGCTGTCCACCAGCGGAATAGCTGCCGCCAGCTTGGTACGAGCCACCGCCGGATTGATGTCCACTAGCTTGGTGAGAGCCACCGCCGGATTGATGTCCACCAGCAGAGGAGCCACCGCCGCCGAGGTGTCCACCAGCTTGGTAAGAGCCACCGCCGGATTGATGTCCACCAGCAGAGGAGCCACCGCCGGATTGATGTCCACCAGCAGAGGAGCCACCGCCGCCGAGGTGTCCACCAGCTTGGTAAGAGCCACCGCCGGATTGATGTCCACCAGCAGAGGAGCCACCGCCGCCGAGCTGTCCACCAGCTTGGTAAGATCCACCGCCGGATTGATGTCCACCAGCAGAGGAGCCACCGCCGCCGAGGTGTCCACCAGCAGAGGAGCCACCGCCGCCGAGGTGTCCACCAGCTTGGTAAGAGCCACCGCCGGATTGATGTCCACCAGCAGAGGAGCCACCGCCGCCGAGGTGTCCACCAGCTTGGTAAGAGCCACCGCCGGATTGATGTCCACCAGCAGAGGAGCCACCGCCGCCGAGCTGTCCACCAGATTGGTACGAGCCACCGCCGGATTGATGGCCGGCTATTTGATGCGAAACCTGGGACGCGCCCTGATCGTAATCATGTTGCACTCCGAACGGGATGTCTACCACAGCCGAACCGCTGGGCTTGTCGTAGTGGTAGCCATCTTCTTGCTTGTTCCCGCTAAACAGATGCGAGACGTCGGCTGTAACGGCCACCACCAAGGTGAGGGCTATTAGCAATTTCTGCAAATCAAACAAACGAAATCGGTTGGTTAACACTCGGCCACTAGCTGGAAAAAGAATTCACTGCAGGACACAGACACGGCGGTAATTGTTGCCACTCAATTCACTTCTATGCACATTTGCGCGACCGAAAGCCGGCAGCGAGGTTTCGTATCCGTTCGAGTTGGAGGACTGGCAGCGGACGCTCCCTCTACTTACCATAGTTTTTTGTCCGATTCTAATCCACACAACGAATGTAGACGAATGACTGTGACGACTTTCTAGATATCGAAATTATTTATATGGCCATGGCGTGCGGCGAGTAAGGATTCCGTCGTCTCGCTGGCAGTTGCGCTGCTTCTGTGTGCGCCGCGCACCGATTGGATCCCGCTCGGCGCCAACAGAGATTTTGTAAAGAACTCATCCAACCGGCTTGGCAGAACAACTCCCATAAAGTATTCTTGAACGATAATGTTTCGTATTTTGCTTTTTTGACTTTTAGCAAAGCCGAAATTGTTGTATGGGTAAACCTGTGTTTATGGCTTTCGCGCTTTGTGTGACTCGTTTCGATTTCATGTTCCAACAAAATACATTGCCATTAGCAATAACAATAACAATAAAAAAGTGTGAACTTAAGCGAAGAAGCTGTACAGAACTGACAGACGAAGTAAGATTGCAAAAAAACGAAACAAAGCAAAAGACAAAGCAACATCTCATCAAAAGTGACGTACGGCAAAGTATCGCCCAGACGCCACAACTGCCCGTTGAAAATGCAGAAAAAACCACCAAAGTGACAGCAAGAGCCATGGATCACAACGTGAAAAGTTAAAACTGTGCACGAAGAGGAAAAAATTTAAAATAAAACGCACACACTCGACGATGAGACAACGAAGCAAAGAAGCCGTCATTGAGCTGTAAATCGATGTAGAATCGAATGTAAATCTGCCCACGTTGTGACGCATCGCAACAGCGACGATTAGCCGGAACGAGCAAAAAACACTAATCAATAAATATTAGTGTGCGACTCTACACTGAGCGAAAGCGGAGTGCGATATTAAGTTGCGTTGCTTGCATGGACATTTTTCATAGCCCGGTTAACAATTTCTCTGAAGACAGCAAACCAGAAATCATAGTTAAAGATCAGTTAGTGTTGCTGTAGTTCAAGTTGAACGTTAAATATTGAACATTAGAGTTTCAGCAGAGGTCTTTAGATATAAAAATCGATAGGTAGAGTTCAGTTAGTATTTTAAAAGATGTTCCGGAAATGTCTATAGACAAATATGATGAAGTAAGGTTTTTTTTATTAAACGAGCCAATGCGCAGGGGATACCCCTATAAATGCGAGGCATTGCGCTGGTTCAGGAATGATATATAGGTTGGTAAAAAGAAGGTTGGGTGAAGAATTTATGGACTATGAAATCGTAACAAACACAATAATTTTGATCCAGAACTTTCAAAACGACTTGTTCGACTTTTTTAACCTATGAACTGGGAATGCAGAAACCCCGAGCGATTCAATAATCACCAATTTCATAGATATCATTGTAACGTGAGTAAAACATAAGTGTGCTAGAAAGGTGTACGAAAAGCTGGATCAAGTTTAACGGTTACTTGATGGCGGGAACCATAAAAATCCAAAAGAAGAAGAAAGTTCATTGTAGGCAGTCGAGTATCCAATGCTATTGATTCCTCGGAGCGGTGTCAAAATGCAGCACGTGTGATTCTCTTCTATAGATGAGGCAATCCCTGCTGGCATTTTTCGCTCAAAGACTGAAGATCATTTATTCTACGTTGATATGACTTTTCAATTTAACTTGGTGACTCTACAAATTCTTTCGCTAAAATGCTGTTTTGCAAGCTGATAGAACATCTTCCCAAAACCAACTAAATGCTTTTGAATCATAAGTGTATTTCTTAGGCGCTGACTTGATACAAATAACAATTAGGACATATTGAAGGTTCTTGGCCAACAATCAGTAGCCCACCCAGTTTAAAACTCCAACACATCCTAAGTTTCTCTCTCACACACACTCTCTCTCTCTCTCGCAAACGTCTAAAGGGTCATAGGACGTGTTATTCTACGTTCTACAATCTCTCCGATAGAAAATCTCTCCAACACATCCTAAGATTCCTCGACTAAGAAAAGTTATTCCACTCTTTAGAAATGTATCTTCCTGTGTGTAATGTCCCGCAATAGTCTAATGGGTCATGGGTTCTACAATCTTTCAGTAGAAAATGATGTCTACGAGTTATTAATGACAACACACTGTCGCATGAACAATGGCCACAAGGTGATACCATGGACTGCCGTCCTAGGAATTGCTTTCTTCTTATTATCTTCGCTTGGAGACACGGAGTTATTCAATTAAAATTCTGCCTGACTTCTCGTTACTAGCAGTTCTGGATTGCCAAATGTAGTCCCTAAGAGAGACAAAACGTTTGAGAATCGAATTCTGAATATCAGAAATTGTCGAATAGATACTTTTTTGAAAAGAGTTTTACCCAACAACTGGTTTCATGGCCAATACCAAAGTTTGAACATCAACAACAAACAAAACGACCTGTTTTACGGTAACAGTTTTCTATAAAATAGATAAGATTCAGATATACTTACCTAATGTATTAACGAGTTGAGTACTTTTAAATCGTTTCAAAATCGAGCAAGTACCACATTTAGTATTGATTTTGCCCACAACTAATTCCTCCATATTTTAGGAACAAGAAAATAAATGCTATCTACTCAATCGGTGACCGATGCAAGGGGGGTTTTGAGGTTTCAAAACTTCCTAAATATCTGTCGCTCACATATACTATTGGCGATAAATATGGTTTCGATTGGTATTGAACTCAAAAGCTGTGTACGGATCCTCCGACCAAAATGAAATCGTCTGTGCGTCACTGAGCTCAATGCATCTTAATTAGAGCCATGAATGTTACTCAGGCTTGATTGAGGTAACAATTAATTCACTCTAACCTCATTAACTTGCTCTCAAATGCCGATTTTTACAGTGTCTTCAAAACATTGGCGTTTTTTGCAGTAATTCATGAACTAAGGGAACCTTTGAAACCGCTAACAAGCCATGAAAATTAAACTAATTTCGGCACCTACGGCAAATTTAAATTGCAAATTGTGAGCATTTTAAATTTTCTTTGTAGTACAATTAGCATGGCAGGCTTTTTGATTTCATGTTTTAATGGCAGCATTGATTTGACGACTTCTTCCTGTAAAAAAAACTACAATTTATTGCATGCGATAAAATGTAACCTCGACATTTCCGCGTAGACGTGTCACGTTACAGCAAATCGGAATCGCTGACGATACCAGAAGCGTATGAAAGTATAGGCTGACTGCCGAAAATGTAACAGTCAGCTGGGCAGTTTCACTCGATTACGGCACAAGACCAACTGGAATTTCACAGTTGTCATTACCTGATTTTTTTGTTTTATTCCGTTTTTGTTAATCGCAAGAAAGAATTTTTGTTTTGAACCGAAAATGTGCTAATCACTGCGAAAGTGTCTCAATTAGAATATTTAATGAGTGCATTAGGTATTCAATTAGTGAAACACATACATAACGGTGTCATTATATAATGGCAACATAGGCAGATCGAAGCGACCATTAGCGGAGTGCAAGCGGTCAGCGCCAAGTGAGAATCATTGAGACATGTGGCGACAGATCGAGACTACTTAGTGAAGTTGCCATAGCAATGTTTGTCAATATTTTGTTTTATTTTGAATTCTATTTCATAAATTATTGAACGCTGTTTGTGGTCAAACTAGCTTTGCGGACAAACGAAAAAAATTATCTTAAACTTAGTCAGCGACCAAAATTAGTGATGTGCTGATGCTGTTCGAAAGTCGTAAACAACACAATCCGTATTCATATTTAGTGGGCAGGGTTTTTCACAGATTCTGTCATGCACATCAAATTTGAAAAATTGGAATTATTTTTGTCTAAAATATTTATAATAAATATGTATGTATATTTGAATAAATACAAATAAAAGTGAATAAGTTATATTGTCAACTGGGTGTTGGCCGCGGCTTCGCTCGGGTCGATTTCGTAATTAAATTCTTTTAAGTATCTGTAAATATACTTATATAAAAATATTTATTCTGTGCAATGTTTTAATGTCGATGACTTGGCCAACAGCTAACAAGGTCGTCCGATAGAAAGACTCGACCAAGCTGAGCAGCTTACGGTTCTAAAACTATATCTAAAGATATATTCTATATGTAGATAACAGTTTCATTTAAGTGATTTTTTTTTGCTACGTGATAAATCCATACCTAGTTCACAAATAATTTTTGACCCACTTCTAAAAAAGTGTAAAACGTTATAGAAATTTCGAGAAGATTGGTTCAAAAGTATAGTAACAGGTGTGTTTTACCAAATGTAAATACAATGGCGCCGATTTTAGTTACTGCAGTGGATACTTCAGGTAGGCGTGACTAATCTCAAGCAATTTATATTTTCTATTTTATTTCACAGAGTAATTTTGCTTGACAAGTAAGACACAAAAGTGTCATAATGCTTAACCGAAATTTATAATAGTCGATTTTTATTATCAAGGGTGTTTGAGGTGGGCGTGGCCAATTTAAAAAAGCTTATAGTTACCTTAAGGAAGCACGTAATCGTTCCAAACCCATATTTCTTTACACAAATATCTAAATTATATTATTTTTTTTTCACTGCAGTGGGCGCGGCATGTCATCTTAAGCAATCTCGTATATCTCATTTTTATTCAAATAAAAAAGCTGAATTGTTTGATACCCTAATGTCTTCTAAAAAATGCCTCTGTTGATTTCTGTCACTTTACTAGGCGTGGCAGGGCTACTACGCCTACGGACGAAATCAATTTTCAAAGGTTTATACTATCGCCCAATAAAACACCGAATGATTTGTATTCAATATTGCATTAAAGACATCTATCGTAGCTTAGTTTTCTTAGTTTATTTGGCGCCTAAAGTGGGCATGGTCAATTTCATAAGGTCAGTGTTTGCTGCAATGATGCGCTGAATTGTTTCATACCCATATTATCTTACAAACATATACCATAGCTGATATCTGTCATTATAGTGGGCGTGGTCTTAATTCATATCAAGTGGGCGTGGTAAATTTTATGTAGCTTATGTTTTTTCCTTAATGAAAAACCAAACCATTTGATATGAATATTGATTCACAGATATTTATCGAAGCTTTATTTTGTTAGTTGAGTGGGCGTGGCCAATGCTATATAGCTTATATTTTTTGCAATTACACGCTGAATCGTTTGTTACCCATATCGTCATACAAAAGCATACCATAGTTAAATTTTGCTACCATAGTAGGCGTAATAAGAAGGCGTGGTCAATCTCGTATAGCCTATGTACTACTCCCACACCTAGGAAATGGTTTGATATTAATTTAATCTAATTTGGTCTGGTGGTTTCTGCTTGGTTGTGCGTTAAAAAAACAACGTCACATTGGTTTTTATATAAAAGTATAGAAAACGTATGAATGCTGCTTTGCATTGTTGTCAACTTTTCCCAACAAATCAAATATTTCTATTAGATATCAGGTTTTGTTGTTAGTATGGCTTTATATTTTTATTTCTTGTAATAAATTTTAATTCCTTGGGCCATTGTTCGCTGCTGCTGGCCACACGGTGAGGTTTGAGTGCAAATCACATAGCAATCGGTCGTGTTTCAAGTTTAACTTACTCGATTTTGAGTTTGACAGTGTTTCACAAACAGGTGATGAAAAAAAATGTGCCATTCATATGCAAATGATATTTTACACGAGACATCAATAAACATTGGAACTGAAAGCATTTGGAAGCATTTTGGAACTTCATTATTACAATTTCTTTCCAGCTCCATTCCTAATTTTGCCAACAGCTTCTTACAAGTAACTTGCGGAAGCTTTTCACCTGCAAGACATATCAACTTTGAGACCAGACTTGACTCTGCCTGCCTTACTATCTCCCTCACTTGGCGTTGGTGATCTCCATCTACGTGGCACCTACATTTTTTGCCACCCTTAGTGCTTCTATTCCATTTCCAGAGTTTGCAAATCGCTGCCATTAACTTCATGCTGACTGAGCAACGCAGACGCAAGTCAAATTGTAGCAAAATTTCCATTTCTTAGTTATAACAAAACAATAAACCAACAATGTTTCAGGGTTTTAATGAGAACATAAAATTTTTAACTATGAATAAAAATTGTCAACAGCAGAAAATTTTGAATATTAAAATCACTTAACAAAAATAAAATAAAAAAATTATTTTAAAAATTAAGACAAACAAAATTGGATCAGCAATCGTACAACTTTTACTTTTGCTGTGCGCTTTTTGGTGTAGCAACAACAGCAACAAAAAACAAGGTCAACACTTGCAACCTTCGACTGGACTGCGTTCTCAGTTGAGGCAAAGGATCGGCACACAAACTTCTTGTCAGCAAACTTGTTTCCATGGGCAGTTGGTTGTTGTTGTTGTTTTTATTTTTACCTGCTGTCATCTTTTGACATCATTAACTTTACCGGTTCTGCGACAAAGAACACAGCGCAGAAGCCGTAAAACGTTGTCCTAATTGTTGCATGAAGTTCAATGTTTCGATTGGTTTCTGTTTTGCTTTTGTTTTCAATATTCTTTTGTTTAGTTTGTTTTGCTTTATTCATGTTGCAAGTGTCTGCTTGTGTGATTATTGAGCGATGCCATCAAAAGCGCTGAAACACTGCAGGCAAAGACGTTCATACGTGTTGCACATTTTCGAAGGCACCGAATTCATCATATTTGAGCTCATGTTCGGCGCATGTTTTTATGACTTCTTCTGACGAACTCACCGAACCTGAATAAAACCGCACGCAAAGTTGCTGCACTCAGTCAAAAATTGACAAACAGCCATTAGTTTTTGATTACATAAAAATACACTAAGTTCTTTGTTAAGTTTTATCGAATTTAAATAGTTATGCAGATGCTTCGGTTCAAAAATAGATTACCTGAAATCGGCCGAAACTAGTTGGCGTTCGCATATTTGGCTGCAGCCTGTTTAGGGGGTTGTGGTTTTTTTTTGTCTGGAATTTTGTCTAAAACATGTACGTCGAGCATGTTTAGCATATGCGCAGATTTGTGGAAATGTTTGGACAAACTCAAAGCAAATTTTGTTTTGACTATTTCTAAATTATGCTTAAGTGTAGAGCAGATCATAAGCGCCATTCGTATTGAATACGCTTAGCTGAAGTGAAGTGATCTTGGTTGACCTGATTAAGTGTTACGCTGTCTGGACTGCACTGTTTGGTGTCTAAATTTATGTGTATTGTGCATAAATCACCACAGTTATTTGATTTGACTTGAAAGTGGGCAACAAAAGATGAAGTATCAAACATCAGCTTCATTAGTTTTCGATCAGTAAAACAGCTTCAATCGAGGGAACTTCTGTGTTGTGTTTTTCATTGCTACGACCCACAACGACAATGCAATGCCTCGATTTTTATATGAAAATTATTCTTTTCATACAATTTCTAAAATTACAAAATAAAAACAATGACGAAAACTTAGCAGTTTTAACTTGTGTTACGAATCATTGCGTCGGATCTTTAACCCTTTCGACCCCAAAGTTGCCTGAGAGCATCTTCACCTATTTGTCATCTTATAGCAAAAGCTACGATTGATTTATAAGTTTAATTTAAGTAGGCACAAACAAATTAATATTTTAAGAAGTGAATTCAAAGCAAATTACAAAAATTTTACTGATATCCACAAAATAAATTCCAATAGTTTGCAGCGATATCAGGGAAAGTTTGTGTTCTAATTGAAGTCTACGAATTGGGCGCGTTTGATAAAAACGCTGTTTCTTTAATAATGGTGAAAAAAAATCAAAAAGTGATAATTTTGTATTTTTCCATAGATATTAAATAATTTTTCTGTAATTAAAAAATATTGATACAAAATTTATTTAATCCGTTTTAAGCTTAAATTGTTCAAAAGTAAATTAGCTCTAGAATTTAAACTCTCAAGTATTTCATGATTTAAATACCAAAAAGTAATATCGAGAAACAGGATAAAATTCAGGGTAAGGTTTAAGTATTTAGCCTGCGCAGCTCCTCTTCCACGTCATCTGTTCATCTTCTTGGAGGTCTTTGGGGATTTTGACTGCCCATTATGCTGAAGTTGAAGGAACACTTAAGACCCCTATTAGTATTGAGGTATTTGTAAGACCCTCAGACTGTTATTAGGCACCACATATTCTCCTTCTTCTAAGATTAATACAAGTCTAATAAGTCTAATAACAGACAAAACTTGCAAAAGTCAAAAGAAATAGAAATGAAAAAGTCGAATAGAAGAAACTTGAAAAACTCAAAAGATATATGCTTCTTCAGGTCCAAACATAGCCAGAATAGCCGCTTCGGTAGGAGATAGTGGATAGCTTCCTATCGCTTAGTCCTACAATTTTCAAATGTTCCTTCTTGCGCAATGTTTTTCATCTCTATTCCATTACTCAGTCAAATCGTTTACTGTTGAAAAAGTTACTATCTTCCCACTTCAGTCAGTTGTTATAACCACCAAATTTTCATATCCAGTAGCTGTCCAATAGTACCAGATCGGACTAGGGGAAATCTGTCCCATTGCATACACCAACCAAAATATGCTCATCAAGGACACCCACCCAGCAGCAACGAATACACAGAAGGCGCTCTACACAACCCAGTAATAAACTTTCACATTCAAAGGTGTCTTTCCTGCAGGTGGCAGCAGTGGCGCACACAAGGTGGCTTTCGGCAGCTTCAAATCGACCAAATACAAAAATGTCGGGTACTGGTTTCGAATGAAATTGGGCTCAAAATATGAACGCAGAACCATCTAAAATGAAATCCTGTGTACACCACTGCGTGGCAACTCCATCACTTGGGACTGGTAACGATAGGCTAAACAGTTTCAAACGACAGAAGTGTATAAGGAAAAAATAGCCAGAATATGGCCTCAGGGTTTTAAAAATTTTATTGGAAAAATCTTATGAAAAAAATTGTGGAAACTTTTTGCTCAAAAATTATTTAAAATTGTGTTTTCAATTTCACTTAGACTTGATTTGACTTGAAAACGCTTATATGACCATAACTCTAAACTAACCGATTGAATTAAACTCTACAAAACACCATTGTAAACATTTTTGATCAATTTATCATCACTTTGATATCAAAACTTAAGTTATTCCACAATAAGAAAACCCACTTTGCTCGGTCAGCAAAAACACAAAAAGTATTCAACATGTTGTGACTGCGATTGTTCCATTCATATGCAAGCAGCCCACTGTGCCGTCCAGACAATCGGACTATAAAATGAATGAGTTGAGCTGTTGCGGTCATGGCGACTGCAACAAAGCCACAGGTGACAACAAAAACTGGCAACATTTTCATTCACAGCTGTCATTGCTATAGTTCGAGTGTTGACGACGGCAACGGCAATGACCAAATCGACACAGTGCCCAATGATGGTCAAGTGACAAGTTGAAAAGCACGAAAGTGTAAATTTGGCGAAATGTCAGCAATTAATTTGAGCACAAATGAAATTTCCGCCTCACTACGTTGCAACCCGCTTCGGTCTCCGCCAGTTTGGCGGTAATGAAGTGGTCACAAGTGTCGAGCTTAGTTTGGAAATGACATTTAGAAGACAAAATAGAGAGGAAGAAAGCAAACAGCAAAAGAGTTGAGTTTCAATTTAATAATAGTTGATAGTTGAAAATAATAAAATAAAATAAATAATAATAAAACAAAATAAAATAAACTAAAATAAAATAAAATAAAATAAAATAAAATAAAATAAAATAAAAAAATAAAATAAAAAATAAAATAAAATAAACTTTTTACATACATAAATGTATTTCAGTGTTGTTGTTCTTTTATTTTTTTACTGGTACATTGAACTGGGCGTTAGTTGTTAGTTGCGGTTCGACATTAATTAGCTTTTGTTAATACGTTTACTTAAAAAGTAATAAATCTTATATGAAAAAAACAGTAGAAATGCGTAAATTAGCTGCTCGTTTTGTGAGCATCGGCCAATTTAATTAGCATTCACCGAAAATCAGACAGACATACATATTTACATACATACATACAATCAACATATATCGTGCATACTTACATAAATATATTTGTAGATATCGAGTTTTTAATGGCTTCAATTTACATATATGTGGCCTGCATAAAAAACTCGTTGTTTCGTGTGCTAACTTTTTAAGTTTCTTTGCCTAAAGGCGAAACAGCCCCAAATTAAATGCCAATGTTTGTTTGATTGATATTGATGAAAATCAATTAGTATATATTTATAAAGTTTAAGCAGAAGTCATGTCGTTGGTTCAAGGTCCAAGAATCAGCTTCCGTTTCTTGATTGACGCAATGACGCTCGTGGCAAGCAATCAACCGATCAGAATCGACCAAAACTACGAAGGAGAATCTTTTCAATTTTGGGTTCTTGTTACAGATGTCTATTTGAAATCTTTAATGTAAACTTCTTCCTCGAAACTAGTTGTGTTCTGAGACCCAGAAGAATTGCTGTTCAGTATAAACACAAATTTGTATGAACAGAATTAGCGGAAGAATTAGTTAAGTATCTGCTTGACTGTTTCAACGCTTACTCTTCCTTCCCTGAAGACATCAATTCCTTGCTTTTTTCGTTCATCTACTAGTACAACTAGTTCATTTATTAGTTCATTTACTTGTCAATTGGTTTGTTCATCGGCTCATTCATCTGTTTGTCTATTAGTTTATTCATTTATTTTTACATTTCTTTGTTCATCTCTTTAGTTGTTTATGCAATCGTTTCATTTTCATCTGTTCATCTTTTTCTGAATTGGTTCATCTGTCTGTTTGTCCATTTGATTCTCGGTCCCATTGTTCGTTCATCTATTCATCTGTCTGATTGGTCATTTTTTTGTTTTGTTTTGTTTTGTTTGTCCATGTATCGGTCCATATTTTTCTCCACTTGTTGGTCTATCTGTCTGCTCATGTCCTTAAAAATTGTCTTCCAATTGTTCATTCAACTGTTTATCTGTCTGATTGTCCATGTTTTTCTCCACTTCTTGGTCCGTCAATCTGCTTGTCCACGCGACTCTCGGTTCGACTATTCATCTGTTCATCGGTGTGATTATTTAGTATTTTTGATTGTCCATATATCTATTCATTTCGTTCTTCATTTATTGGTACATCTGTTGGTCCATTTTTCTGCTTGTCTGCTTTTCTGTTTGTCCATGTATCCGTGTATGTTTTTCTCCCCTTGTTGGTCCATCGGTCTGCTCTTGTCTTTCAAAATTGTCTTCCAATTATTCGTTCATCTATTTATATGTCTGATTGTTCATTATTTTTGTTCGTCCATGTTTTTCTCCTCTTGTTGGTCCGTCTATCTGCTTGTCCATGTGACTCTCAGTTCGATTATTAAACTATTCATCTGTTCATCCGCATCATCCTTTAGTCTTTTTGATTGTCCACATATCTGTTCATCTTTTTCTCCATTTATGTATTGGTGCATTTGTTAATCCATCTTTCTGCTTGTCCATGCAATGCTTGATCCGACTGTTTGTCCAACTGGTCATTTGATTATTATTAGTTCCCTGATTGATTATTAGTTTTCTATGCCATTAGTTTTCATATATCCGTCCAAGTTTTTCATAATTTCTTGGTCCATCTTTTGGTCTGCTTGTCCATGGGATTCACGGTTCAATTGTACGCTACGAATGAACAAATATTCGTGCAAATGTTCATTCTTTTTGTTTGGGCATAGAACCATTTATCTTGATTTTCAGTTATATATCATATATGATTTTCAGTTCGATTGTTCATTCTTTTAGTCTGCCCATCGAATTGTTCACTCAATGATTTGTTCTATCATCAACCAAAGGGAACACCTTGCAAAGTAATTGAGATATCGGAACAGAAATTGATGTAATAACGATTATAATTTTTTTCTCTAAGAAATCTATTTAAAAAAAATTTCATTTAGTTTTCAATCATTATGGTGAAACAAATTTATAAAAATGAGTTTAAAATGTATCTGAAAGACTTATGTTTTTTAAAAATGAAAACAAAATTTACAATAATTTTTGGAAAATTGTTCTAAAAACCCAATGCTTTCAACAAAGGTAATTTTAACAAATAATTTTTTTAAATCTCTGAAGCACCCAACACATGTTTTTGATTCAAACCATTTGTTTGCAAATTGTTGTACAACAACTTAACCAGTTAACCTTAACATAAAGTGGGTGTAAGCATAAATGTTGGTACGTGTGGAAACGGAACGCAGTGAAGCTGCCGCGGCAGAAGCCAAAGCATCGCGACACAACAAACAGACGTTTCCGGCAAGCAAGGCACGCAAACCGGCCGGTCAGTCAGCCAGCACAGCCGATCTGCCAATCGAGCGGCAAAGCTGCACGGCAGCTTTTCAATCAGCTGCGATTACCTCACAGCAACGAGCGTTGGGTGCTTCTTTGCTTATCTGGGCGGTGCTGTTGGCCACAAACTGATATTAGCTCTTCTCGCTTTGTGGAACAAGTTTAGTGTTGTTGTGCTGTGCTGTGCTGTTGATTTTTGAATGTTGTTGTTAGTGTGTTTTTGAAGATATTTTTGAATGCTTTGCTCAATGAAAACCGATATAAAAACTGTGCAGCGCTTTGTTTCGGACTTATTGTTCAGCGGCCAACAAGTGCCAAGTTGGCCAATGTTGGTGCGCTCCAAAGGCTGCGCAAGGATACACAGATTCCTGACGCAAAGTTTTTAGTTATTCTTCGAATTGAAAAACTGTAGTTTATATTTAAAAATATATCTTCTTGTGATCGGAATAATTTGTGCTGCTTATAGAAAAATAATTTGGTTTGTTTCTAGTTTCAAGCAGTCACTGATTAGTTATGCATTCAATCGTTGGCTAATTTATTTTTATTGTGCTGCCAGAACTTGTTTAGTGTTGCCATTTTTTTTAATATAATTATTGCTTTATCATTTCGTTGGTCCTCTCAGCGTGATTTCCAAATTGTCATCACCTTAGTGAATGTTCTTCTAACACTGTGCAACAAAACATCACTTTTGTTGAGAACCATCAAAATGATTACATAACCTTTTAAAGGGACTTTAAAATTTTTGAGGACAGACATATTTCAAAGCATTGTTTTTTTTTTGCAATTTGCAGTAGTGCACTGAGGAAGATGTGGGTATCAAAAGAAAGAGACAACTTGTTGCTTTTAGACTATATTTCCTTTCCAAAACTTTCAGAGCCGAAATATCGTCAGTGAGGCCCTGTATGTAATTCAGTGGCGCACAAATGAGGGTTTTGGGGGTTCATACCAAGCAAGCAAAAACATTTCTGGTACAAAATATGGTTTCGAATAGGACTCGGCTCAATTCGGAACCCCGCAATGCTGAATGCGTCCCTGATGTCATTAAAACTTGAAAGTCCTTAAGGATAAGGGATCAGAAAATGAAAAACTGAGTATGCCAAAGTACTAAGAGTTCTTTCGTATGTCATCATCTCTATCATCTTTTCGATAGGTCAAAACACCTGTCGTACAGTGTTATAAATAGATGCAAAGCAATTTAAATTCAGGCAGCCATAAACTATTTCCAACAAAACAATCCACTTAATTGGATTTTTGTTTGTCTGGTTTGTCTAGTTGAATGCGAGATTTTATCACCAAACGCTTTTAGCTCAATTAAATGATGCTTTTTATAGTTTATCATTGCCAAATTTATGATTTTGTATAGATTTAAGAATTTTTATTTAAGTTTTAGTTGTTTTCGATTTATATTTGTGGGTTTTTTATGAGGGAATGAATGTGCAAACTTTTAAATATGACGAAAAGTAGAACACAGACTATAATAAAAATGTGACCACAGCCACGTCTTACTATTAGAAAATGTTCACGAATCTAGTTGGATTGAATAGTGAGCTGTCGAAGATTTGCAGTAAATTCTTAGTTATTTATTAAGCTGATCATAAAACCTCAGTCATGGATTTCGTTTGTGTTTCGAAAGACCTGAGCTTCTGGGCTTCTCCAAATCACTTGTTGCAGTCATCTCCTTGGAATTACTGTTCTAGTCACCTTTCGAACAAGAAAGAAGACTTAATCTTCCTCTACGCGGAATAATAAAGTAAAGTAAATAATACAGAAGACTACAAAACCATGGCATGGCTTTCCTGTACATTAGATATATGACTGATCCAGCTTCAAGTACCAACTGGATTTAGACAAACAACTTCGCTTCTGAGTTTCCGTTACTTTTAACACTCAAGAAATGAGGATCAAATATCTGACAATAACATCTTCCACGTCTTCTACAATGTTTCTATGTTTCCGTTTTCTACCAATGAGAGAAACAGCTTCCTGGACTCAACATAATTCAATCATTCCAAAAAATGCACAAATAAGTCTGCTGCCGAATAATCCTGTCCTAATTTTGTATCGAAATATATTTGTATTGCATTTTTTTCTTGATACAGTAAGTCCCAGTCATATGTAAGAGACAGCGTAACCTCACCGTTGCCGGTACTTCAACACAAGTCTCTTGTCTGGGTTTAAAGATTCACGATATGAAAATTCTGATCCATATCGCCCCGCAACCACTCACTAATTGTTTATCAAACCAACATTTTACACTAAGTTGGCCAAAACAATCCGTCACTTTAAACCTTTTCAAGCAGCGTTAAATCTTCTCCGCGTGGTTTCAGCGAATGTTGGCTGCATCACCTCGACTCAGCTGCTGCACTGATGTCTCGGAAATAACTGATCCAGTCATCTTCCTAACTAAATCCTCCCAACGCTTACTCACTTCTTTTTCGCCTGACACTCCCACCGGACACACCCTTTTTAACTCACTTCTCGCTGCCTTAAGCGAGTTAATATTATTTAATAATATTATTTTTGAATATTGCTGCAATAATCTTTAACGAATGCGAAAATTATTCAAACACTCGATTGTCGATTAAAAACTGGATTAGCGAATTGATATAGTCGACACTCATTAGTGGTCAATTTAATATTTATTTGGAATGTGTGGCTGAAGAAAAGTGAAACCTTTACTTTCAGTTTATGGTTGTTTGGTTAATTTGTGGTATCTGATACAACACGACTATATAATCCAGTTGGTAATTGGTTTTTGCGATTTTGGGTTAAGCGTTTGAATGCAAAATGTTACCTTGAATTGTCGATCGTACGTGTATGTAAATAAAGAAGCTTGGTATGAATTTTAATTATTTGGCAGATTTGGTAGCTCCGCATTAATTTTGGTATTGTTTCACGCTGGATTTGCATACACAATTAGCTTGCTAACATATGTAAATATAAAGAAACCATAGACAAACATACATCGACATGATTGTATAATATTCTTTGATTGGAGGCATGTTTTGTGTTGACTGCTGAAGGTAATCATAATTCAAAATTTTTCGAAGAACCAATTAGCAAAAGCCCTTTTATGAATTCATATGAAGAGATGAAGCAGAGATTTGTCTAAGAAGAATTTGTTGGCAGTCAGGAATGCGGTAATGGGTTGTTATGAACAGCCATGTAAGGCTACACTTCTTGGTCATGTTGTGAGAACAGTGGACTAAGATTTAGCGAAATGAATGATTCAAATGAGAAATGTATCTTATTTAGCAGCACAGACCCTCAAAAATGATTGGGTCAAGTAATGCTACGTTGTCTTGGACATGTTGTAAGACAGAAGATGCAGCTCCAGCAATATGGATGATTCATATGAGGAATGTGTCTTTTTTACAAGAACCAGTCGTTCATCAAAAATCACTTTTGGTGCCATTTCCAGTTATATGTGTAGAATTATTATTGTTATAATATACTTTTGTTGTTGTATTGAGTGTTCATGTTCATTTGTACCCCAGCTATGGCATCCCCTCTTGACTACTCATGCCCGGGTTCTCATAACTTGAAGTAGATCTGGCTAGCCTCACCTTTGGCGCAGCCCTTGACATAAAGTTTACTAGAAGATCTGGATCAGTGTTGCCAGATCAGGAGATTTCCTCCTAGATTTACGAGATTCTTGATCTTTTACATATATGGTAGGAGAATTTTTGGAAGGAAGAATTGCGTAGGAGATTTATATTTTATGTTAGAGTATGTTTCGGATCCACAGTGGTTTTATGGTAGATTTTTAGATAACGAAGTATGATAAATTGGGAACACTGGCAAAAGAACACATTTTGGCAACTATTTTAATAGCCAAAGCACCCAATTCATTTCATTTTTAAGCTTACAAAATGTAAGCTCGTTCTATCTCGTTCTCACTTATTGCTGTCACAATGAAATCCCGCCAAAAATAGTACTTTTTGTTTAATTCATTTGTTATATGTTTCCTTTTTGTTAAGTTTTCGTTATTGAGCTGAAGATGAGCAAAAAAAAGGCTGCATTACAAAAAATTATTTGTATATATTTTTATGAGAAGTTTAATTCCTTTAAAATTATCCAAATTATAAAAAAATTTTAAGAAATTTTTTAACTTTTGGGTAAAAATGTCAGGATTTATTTAAGATTTAGGAAAAAGTCATTTCAGGTATCTGGCAACACTGATCTGGATCTCTTTTAGCCGGTCCGTTGCTTTTGAAAAGCGAAGGATATTCGGCGGCTCGAGTTTCAGTAGCTTATCCTCCATTAACCCTTTCGGTTATTCTATGCCATATGGCATAGTCTCTTTTCAGTGCCTGTTTTAGGTCAAAAACTTGTGGATACTATATTTATCAATTTTTGTATTTTTCTCTGAAGATTTTTATACCAAATAATGAAAAAAATATTTTGATTAGTGTACCAAGTAACTTGTAAGGGTTCAGAAAGTGCGCAGTCCTATCGAGCTGCGTATTTTAAAAAAAGAGGTCACTTCGTACTTTTATTTATTCTATTACAAAAATCAATTTATTTCATAGGTTTATGTAAGTAATCTAGTAGGTATTTATTGCTTTAGTAAGTGTAAAAAAAGTTAGAACCCAAATATAGTTTACTAAGGCTGTACGATTTTTTTTATTTTTTACTATGCCATATTTCATGATGCCCAAAAACCACTTTTTCGAACAATATTTTAAAAAATTACTTTTGATTATTCATTATGTAGGCTTAAAGAGTAATAAAATGGAAAATAATTACTTTTAAAGTTAAAAACAAAAAAGAAGTACCGAAAGGGTTAAAATCATCTTGCCAAGACACATGTGTCTGGAACGTTCGAAAACTGGATATTCACTAATATAGCGAGCAGCAGTCCCATTGCTCGCTGTTATCTTTAAGTTAATGACTGATCCAGTCAAATCGATGATCTCATTGGCATCTTGGCGTTTTCAAGCGACCACAAAACATGATTGTCTGGAAAAAGCTTACAAGACTAGTAAAGGATCTCTGTTTGAGATTTGAGACTATAGATCATAGAAGCTTATATCTATATTATAGATATAACAATGATAGCTTCATGATGAACTTAGGTCGACTTTTTCCTCTGCCATCATATCCGAAAATTGTATTCACATAACGTTGTCTTTGAGAAAAAAAGAGCTCAAAATCCAGAATTTCCATAGTCTATTTGTAGGCAAACGATGAAAGGTTTTTATTTTTATATAAGTTTTTATTATAAACTTGTCTGATCACTGTTTAATCACTATTTAATAAATTTATTCACAACTTTATCTGTTAAGTTGCCTGACTCCAACGGCCACCTGTAGGGTATTGCAATATTAACGCTGGCCAACAATCCGCACGCAGCGCCCATAATCCGGTTTAAACGACATAAATTTAGTTGTTTATTTAGAATTATTGAATAAATTCAAATAAATTTGGCTAATTGTGCTTCCCAAAACAAAAAACTGTCATAACTCACACAACAAACACCTACTCACGCCCACAAACACTCAACGGCCATATGGACAACAGCCAACGATTCGACTATCAGCACACTCGAAGTATTATAACTTCTGGCATAGCTTTATTTTGTATTTCTTGAGCCAAAAGGAAAAAATAAACATGAAAGCAATTAGATTAGAGTTTCGAGTGAGTTCAAATGGTGATTGAATTGGCAGTGCAAAACCTCCTTATGGCATTTTAATTATGATAATCAGATTATCGATAAAAGTTAAACATTAATTAAGCAATTAAATAACGCATAGATGGTGGAGTTTTTTGTTGTTTTACTAACTGCAGAAAAGCTAATATTTAATACGAAAATGTTAATTAACGCAGAAATAGCGAAACTACTTATGTAATCGCTTCTGACGAGCTTCTGAACTCATAGTTGGTAACTAAATCTACTCGACAACATATTAGCTTCACAGTGAGAAGCAATGAAAACTCGAACTCGAAGATCAAACAAAGCGTCAAGTCAGATATCAGGATTGGTTTTGGAATATTTCACAGTAAACTGGGGATCCCCACTGTGTCTGTCCGACTACTGCAGCATCTTTTACGCTAAACTAGTGGCCAAACTGCTTCGAATTGGATCTTTCAAAACGATCGATGGAATACACATTATGTCTGATAGTAAGGCAGGTGTATTCAGACCAATTAAAGTCTAATTTTGTTGTCTCATAACCGGAGCAAACTTGTGGATCAATCTCTATTGAAGAAGCATCACAGGCCACTTTCAATATTTTCCAGTTAACTGCGGATACGACCCTCACCGCACCTGCTTGACTACTGCAGTTTCTTTTAAACGAAAGTAATGGCCACACTGCATGCTGCCAGTTGGATCTTCCATAAGAATCGATAACTTATGCATTTACTTTGCTAGTTGGGTTCCTTCGAGGTGTATTCAGCACAATAAAGACTAAATGATTGTCATTGTCTTTTCAACACCGGAGCAAATTACTTGTGGGTCAATCTCTATTAGGCACTGCGCCACAGAGAGTTCACAGGCAAATGTCAAACTCATTAACTGGTTAAATTGGAACACTTATTGAAGAGATCAGCGGCTTCTTCGCCTGCGCCTGTTAAAGATAAATTCAATCTACATTTTGGTGAAGAAATAAACATTCTATCTTGCTGAAAGAACATTCTATCTTGCTGAAGAAAGTTGAAATACTGCCAGACAAACTTGGCAAGAGGCAATAAACAAGAGGCAATCAAAACAGCTACTAAGTAGATCGGATCTTCGGATTCCTTTTTGCTTATCTTTGCATCTTATGAGAATCAATCAACTCAACTAATCATCCATTAATTGCTTGGCATTCAAAGGGGTTGCATGTTGTCTTTGAAGAAACATAAAAAAATCAGCAGAGTTGTTTTTGAGAAGCTATGAGAGTCTATAATCTCGTTTCCACCAGTCTAACTAAGCTTTCAATTATAGAAAAGAAAGTGGGGATTACTCATTTTAAGCAATCAGAAATCTTGACTGCAATCGGTGTTTCTGGTACTCTTTCTGGTACTCTACTTCACTTTACATTCTCCAATATGAAAACTGTTTATGTTTTATGTCATAAGAACTTAAGTATTGTTAGGTTAGGTTAGTTAGTACTGGCTAACCCGCAGGCCACATATAGACCCTATTGGATCCTTAGCGATGCCAGATGGAGGTTTGTTGATGCAGTATGATAGTGATCCCTTAAGTATTGCTACGAAAACAACTTTGTCTGGCCAATGCAAGCGTCGTTCGTATCACTGGATTGTGCCCAAATAAAATGCACTGAATTTCTTCAACCAAGTTTATCACGGCAGTCAACTTATTTACAGTTTTCCACTTTACTTTCACTTAATTTCACGTTTTGCGTACTATTATGTAAAAATCTGCCAATCCAACTTTACCTAACCTTAGCACAAAAAATAACTCAACGAAATTTTATTAAAATTGTTTACATTTATACTAATTGAAACAATTTATGTGAGTAGTTTTAACATTTTTTTTTTAATTTTATTATGATTGATGATGACGATTTAGTGAATAATTTAATGATTCTTTAAGCATACAAAACAAAACAAAATTCTCAAAAATATTTTGAAGGATGATTAAGACGTTGCAATTCACTGGCGCCATTAATTTTGTGATATTTAATGCCACAAAATTTTTGATTCGCATACAACAATGTTATTCGCTGAGCTGAGTTGTCTGGCCATCAAACTAGACAGTCATTGCTCAAATGTTCATCTCATTGTTTGACGTCGTCATCATTCGCTTCAACGGCGATGCCATCTGCCGCAAGTTAATTGACCCCATTGATGCGTTCAACGCAGTCCAGACAGACAACTTGACGCAACCCTCACATTTGCTTGATTTACTGCAATTAATTGCGTTCCATTTGAACATCAAATCAAGCGCCAAATCAAGCTGAAATTTTAAACAAAACATCATAATAAAATTTCTATGCAAAGCACCCAACAAATTGTTAATCGAGTGACTTGTTAATCGGTGTTGTTCGACGCGTTTTGGAGCCAAGCATGAGACGACTTTTAGTGACTTTTGATTGGTGCCTTATGAGTTTGATGGGATCAATCTGATTAAAGTTAATCAAAGCATAATTATCGCATAATTATAAACTGCACAGGGGGCATAAAGATTTGCATTTCATCGACTTGGCAACTATGCGGCCGCAGTTTGCAGTCGTGGCGCATGCGCGACAGCGAGTCTGCGTTTCGCATTGTGTGCAACATTTGTCGTGGAGACACGTGAGACACGCATTGTTCACCGATGACGTATTCATCCTCGACTTTGATCGGCGACCACTTACTCATCATGCATACAGGGTGTTGCCTGAGCATTTAAGCGGTCAAATTGACATTCGACGTTCCGCTTGGCGGCTGCTTGTCAATCAATCGCAACAGCAAACAAAATCAAATAAAATAAATGTGCGCAGCTCTCGCGGCAATAAATTAAATCATGAAATATCTGAGCGGCGCTCATGGCTCGCGCAGTGTTTAGATTTTTTCAGTTTCTTCCTAATTTTATTCAAGTTGGTTTAATATTTTTTCTTTCGACAGTTCGAATTCAAATGCCGTTAATTTTTTATGCGGCTTTTGAAGGGTGCGAGTTTTTATTGCGAAACAACGCGCACGCAAAAAACCACAAACTCTGGCTGAGCATAGAAAAAAAAAGTTTTGAAATTCAAATTCCCAGCAACTAACAAATGGCAGCGCGTCGACAGCGAGAACAGCAACAGCGACGGTGCGGTTGCCGTGTTTGCGTGCGTTCATCCGCGCACGACTTATGCGTTCGCCCCCAGTGGCCGCAACTTCCGTACTCGCGCCATGTGGCCACACAGACAAACAGACCGATGATTGTATGGACGGACGGACAGACGGACGCACGGTTGGGTCGCGCTAAGAACGATGAGGAGCAGCAGCGGCGGCGCCGACAGAGAAAACAAACGCGCTGCAGAGATAGCAACAGTGCCGAAGAAAATTGTGTTGGTGGATAAAGTGAACAAAAGCAAAGATTGCT
The DNA here is from genome assembly GCA_963971225.1 of Melieria omissa. Lineage (NCBI taxonomy): Eukaryota > Metazoa > Arthropoda > Insecta > Diptera > Ulidiidae > Melieria > Melieria omissa. The sequence goes on along the minus strand of OZ020268.1, from coordinate 125,725,576 downwards.
GCCGCCTCTGACGTCGCGAGATGGGGTCCGCTCGTATATAAGTAAAGAGCATTCGGGCAGGTGGCATCATTCAATAGCGCGTCTTCGCTCGAGTAAAGACATTCTTACAAAATGGTAAATGCCAAAAAACACATTCGAGTTCTGCAAATCTTTAAGAAACCAACCAATTTGTTGGCCGCAATGCGCCACTTGTGGTCGTGGGGACCAAGTTTGAACGCTGATTGGGATTAGACTTTAGTGTGTTGTTGTTGTTGCCAACTAATAAAATATTTTCTTGTTTATTTATAGAAATTCTTCATTGTTGCCTTCGCCCTCGTGGCATGCGTCTGCGCCGATGTTTCGGAACTGGGCTACAACTACCACCAGCCAGCCGCGCCAGCACCAGCACCAGCCCCGGTGTACCATGCACCCGCTCCGGTGTATCATGCCCCAGCGCCAGTGCACCACGCTCCCGCCCCAGTCTACCACGCTCCCGCCCCAGTCTACCACGCTCCCGCTCCAGTGCACCACGCTCCCGCCCCAGTCTACCACGCTCCCGCCCCAGTCTACCACGCCCCCGCTCCAGTGCACCACGCTCCCGCTCCAGTCGTAGCCGATGAGGGCTACGGCTACTCCGCGCCCGTTGCAGCACCAGCTCCAGTGCCTGAATACCACGCACCCGCCCCAGCGCCCGTTGTCGAACACCACGCGCCCGCTCCGGTCTACCACGCCCCCGCTCCAGTGCACCATGCGCCCGCCCCAGTCTACCACGCTCCTGCTCCGGTCTACCACGCCCCCGCCCCAGTGCATCACGCTCCGGCTCCAGTCTACCACGCACCCGCCCCAGTCGTCGCCGATGAAGGCTATGGCTACTCTGCGCCCGCCGCAGCGCCAGCACCTGTCTTCCAGGTTTCGGCGCCAGCTCCAGTACCTGAATATCATGCATCCGCCCCGGCGCCAGTGCACCAGGTCGTCGAGTCGCAAGGCCAGTTGCACGACGACGGCTACCGCTACAAGTCCGTCCGCCGTCTGAAATACAGACATCGCGCTTAAGTTCGAATTTTTTCGATGCGACTGTGATAAGGTTGACGCGCAACATGAACCCAACAATAAACGAAAAAATAATAACGAAAAAATACAACAACAATGACAATTTTACTTTCTCTATTTTGCAATTCAGCATTGCAAAAGAAACAAATGCATAGATATATAAAATTAATTCAATTTAACAACATGCGCCATGAAGTATGCCTCAAATATGCGCTTCCATCAATTTGACTCGTTCTCAGTTTACACAAAGAATGCTTTCGGCTGCCTTTAGAACAATTAGAACGCTCAACAGCAGCAGCCATACGTTGCCGCCTTCACAACTGCGCCTTTTGGCTATGCAATGAAAATTCAACTCGAACAGCGCAGCACAAAAGTGAAAGTGTTCTACTGCCTGTTTGCGTGTGTTTTCAGTGGCTTAAAATTTTTCTGGCTTATGACAAAATTAATTCGAAATTCTGCGCATTCTTTGCGCATGCGGTCAGTGCGACTATGGCGCCGCAGTTCGAGCCGCAACTCAACACCTGTCAATGGACCGCAGCGCATCGTAAACATCAACAAAGCAAAGGAGCATTCAACTGCGTCGAGTGGGGAATAGCTTTTGATTTCGTTTTGTTCTTTATTGTGCGACTGTTTTGTTATACGAGTATTTTGTTTTCAAAGCTAATAAGAAAAGTAAAAGCGAATATGTGACTTTTGAACATGACGCCACTTTCATTCATTAAAAAATTTACTTGCTGCAAAACCACTTAAATGGTTTTAATTTAGCACAAAACTCTGACAATTAATTGAAAAATATGCAGTTTCTGTCACGTTATATTGAATTGAGATAAACCGCCTAAATGGGAAAAGTATTGACTTAGAATCGTTTTTGAGCAAATTTTCAGTAATTCCACGTGAATTCTTTAGATGTTTTAATGGCGGATTTTAAAATCAAATATACCAACTATAATGAAAAGTAAACAAACGAACAAACGCTTCTAGCAGCCTTTGCTAAAACTGAAGTCTGAAATCAATGAATTAAAAATCATAGTGAAATATTTGGTGGTGGGATTTAAAAAAGTTGCACTCAGGTAAAAATTCAACTTTTGTCTGCAAACACAAGAAAATTCGAAATATATTTGTACAAATAGAAGCTGGGGCTTAAAGTCAAATATTCCAATATTTTTTTAAAACATTTTCCTAATTCAGTGCGTTGAATTTTTTAAATGTATTTTACTTCTTAATTAAAATTACTCATACGACCCGCACAACTTGAACGGGTATCGGTATAGAGAAATGTGAATATTTTTTACGAGGATATCCAATAAGACGATATAACTACCTGGATTGAATAATGGAATTGAGAAGAAAAAATAGGGTGAGAGGAGTAGTTCGAGTAAGAGGATACGAAGGTATAGCGACAGATGGTCGTAGGGAGAAGTATGCAAATTAACTCAAACATTTGTTTGGAGATTGGTTGATTGAATTGACTGAAGGTAGATTGATTGAAAAAATCTATGATGAAGACTATGAAAATTCTAAGGAAGAATGTATGTTGCATTTAATGTTTGCCAGAGCACAAAGAACCCTTCGAAGTAAACCAAATGACTACCTTGTTTCAATATCTTTAATTGTGTAATTTCATATACAGAGTGAAGTTGACCCAGAAGTTTATGAACGGAATTGAATATAACTTCGGGATTTGTTTGAGTTTGAAGCGAACATGTATGAACATTGAAGTACACAACAGTGTTCTCACAGTATTTAGTGTCCAGATTCTCTGAAAGAATTTAAGAAATGGATAAAATGAAGGAAGATACAAAAGATAGAACAGTTGTGATGGTTTAAAAACAATTTGGCGAAATATATAATTTCGATTTAGTATTTAGACTTTCAGTAAGGAATATAATCAACGATTGCAATAATCTAGAACCACTTGTTTCCATTTCCAGCTTCAAATCACTAAAGTTTTCTACTGAAATTTTACCTCACAAAAAATAGTTTTAATGACATTATTTGTTTTCGCATGGAAGTAGCGAAATATTTTAAATTCAGCATATTAAATTTTAACCTGGCATGAATTTGCAAATTCATTTGTCTTACGCAAAATTTTGCTTAAAATCTGAATGCGAAATTAATTTGGCTGAAACCAGATCACACAACGATGCGTTTGCCTGGTCATAATTTAAAATTAGCAGCTTGCAGACTTAATTAAACAGAAATGAGAATTAAATGAGAACCAAAAAATGGCTTCCAAGAGTTGCACAAACGAGCAGGAAGTTGGATGAAGAATTTTTACATTTTTGGAGAATGTGTCGAACGCTGGTTGAATGCGATTTTTGAGCAATTTTGATGATGGCAGGCAACGAAAAATAGGTGTGAAAAGGGGCTTTTAAGCGATGAAATGAGAGAATAAGAAGTGCAAAAACGCCGAAAATTGGATTGGATTGATTAAACTAGACTAGACTAGACTAGACTAGACTAGACTAGACTAGACTAGACTAGACTAGACTAGACTAGACTAGACTAGACTAGACTAGACTAGACTAGACTAGACTAGACTAGACTAGACTAGACTAGACTAGACTAGACTAGACTAGACTAGACTAGACTAGACTAGACTAGACTAGACTAGACTAGACTAGACTAGACTAGACTAGACTAGACTAGACTAGACTAGACTAGACTAGACTAGACTAGAATAGACTAGACTGGATTGGATTGGAATAAAATTGTATTGAATTGGATTGAATTAGATTTGATTGGACTAGACTGGACTGGACTCGAATAAAATTTAATTGCTTTGAGTCAAATTAAATAGTTGAATTAAAATTTTAGTTTAAATACATTTAATTGAAGAAAATTGGATTGGATTAGAAAATTTTGATGGGAGCCAAGTTTTTATATAAAATTCGTAATTTGGTTATAGTTAAAAATGTGTTTATGTAATTTGGGAAAACAACGGCAGTATTACGAGTTTTTGTTTATCTAAATTAAATCTCATCAAAACAGATTATTGACCTTTTAGAATACTTCTCAAGGTTGTCTCGGAGCGCCTTAGGGCTCTGAAACTATTAAATTAATGGATTAAAAATAGCAAACAAATAAATTGAGATTTACGTCACTTTCATTCCAATTAAATTCGGTAATGTTTACATATTTATGGATCCAAGTTTAAGCTTGAAAAACAAATTACAAGTTTCTCTCTCGTCTCTTTTCCGCGCTTGAGATCAATAGTTTGTCAATCAGCGAATAGGCTCACAGCCCATCACGCTGACAGGTTGCTGTGGTTCTCTCTCATTTCAACTTATTTGTTTTTGCTTACAGTTACTAAGTGACGAAGAGCCGCTCCGCGCCTAAGATCCGCACTCTTTCAATTGTTTTTGCAGTTCCGTCCACACGTCTGGTTATGTAAATACGCGTGCGTGCGTTAGCAGCCGCAGCGATGGACACACAGTCGGGAGTCGTAAATTAAGTTTGGCGAAAACTGTTCAGCCTACTCGTTTGATTGGCAACGTGTTCGGTGTGTTGGCAGAGACAATGGCGGCCAAGCTCATAAAAAATGTCCATATTCTGTTCGAATGAATAAAGCGGCCGGCTTATTGATGACAGGCCGGAAAAATTATCATAGCAGCCTAAACATTAACACACGGCCGCATAATTTTGCCCCAGCACTGAATAATTCAAAAATATATAAAAATATATAAATATAAGTGTAAATAGTGAAATGAATAAACACTAAAATAGAGAAATCAAGTTGCTGGTCCAAAGAAATCGGTGACCAGCAGAGAACAGGGTTGGCCCACCAATGAGTTTTCTTCCAGCTGAGTTTTGGCGGTTTTTTTTTGGCAAATAAATATAAAAGCCAGCAACGATGCCAGCAAATCATCATTCTAGTCTTAACGCGGGATAACAAACCAACCACATCAGAATGGTGAGTACCAGTCGACAATCATTTCAATCACCAATTTGTGTTTATAATACAACGCGTTGTGTCTCTTTGCAGAAATACGCTGTTGCAATTTTGGCCATGTGCGCCATGGCTTCGGCCGGCGGCATCTCCAGCGAATATCTGCCCCCGCACGCTGATGCACCCGCACCATCCAGCGAATATCTGCCACCAGTGCATCAGGAAGTTGCAGTGTCTCAGTACCACGCCCCCGCTCCGCAGTACCAAGCACCAGCGCCTCAGTACCAAGCACCGGCACCCCAATACCACGCCCCCGCTCCTCAGTACCACGCTCCCGCTCCTCAGTACCAAGCACCCGCTCCAGTGTACCACGCCCCCGCTCCTCAGTACCACGCCCCCGCACCAGTCCAACTGCCATCCAGCGAATACTTGCCTCCTCAGCAGTACCAAGCCCCCGCACCAGCACCAGTCTACCACGCCCCCGCTCCCCAGTACCACGCCCCCGCACCAGCACCAGTCTACCACGCCCCCGCTCCAGTGTACCATGCCCCCGCTCCCCAGTACCACGCGCCCGCACCAGTGTACCACGCCCCCGCTCCAGTGCATCACGCAGGCCCAGTGTTCGCTCCAGTGCCACAGAGCGCTGCGCTGCAGGACGATGGTTACCACTACAGAACCGCTCGTCGTCTGAGACAACGCCGTCGTCACTAGATGGATTAATGAATTTGTGTTCAGATGACTGGAGTTTTTAGGCTGAATCCAACTTTTAGCTCGTAGGCCAAATTAGATGCTTTTGTTACGAAACTATTGAAAGAAATAAAATAGATGAATTGTTGAATATTGAATTTGTAATTTTATTACGAACCAGTTGGAAGCATCGCGGACGTTTTATATGAAAAAAAGAAAAAAGATATAAAAAATCACACTCTGTGGTCAAACAACTCGGATCAGAAATGCATAGATCAGCTTTTCAGCTGCAATAAAAACCAGACCGAATAGTAACGTTACTTGTTAATTTCTGAAGCTCCTAGATGCTTTTCTGTTTATCTTAGGGTCTCATTATAAACGTGAGCGACTTGTAACTGGGATTCAGAAACTATTTTTAAGCCTCTTTTCTGTCCACAAAGTAAAATCCAAAATCTTTTAAAGATTCCGCAGAGTTTTCCTGTCACTTCTGACCTTCAAAAATTTAATTAGGACTCACAAAAATTATCTCTCAACTTGTTAATTTAAGATATAGAAAAGAGAGAAATATATTACAAAAAGATGACTGCCCTCTTAAATCACATGTCCATCATCACAATTTCGACAAATTAGTTCAAAAGAAGAAGATAAAAAAGAATATAAACAACCCAATTTCGAGCCCAAAAACCCCAATGTTTTAATATCCATTTGTGACTTTTACGAACAAATTTTCGATAAAACCAATTTAAGAAACCGTAACTGTGATTTCAAATCACTTCCCTGAACTATTAAGGTTTTTTAAAACCTCTTCTTAAGACCTTCTTAAGAAAATATTCCGAGAACAGCAAGAATTCTTTCGAGATCGCATTCGTTGCCCGCAATTTTCCTTATGAATTTTTCCAACAGTCTCTTCTTCTCTGTACTTCTCGTGAATACATTTTTTTAAGTGCCCCAATGCAGCGCACTGCAACTCAAAAATAAATCTGCCAGGTTTATGAACAGTTCGCCTTTTAAATACTTAGAATGCAGTGGTCTAATGGACCCAAGTGCAGCGAGTGCCTACGGCCAGCATTGTGTGACATTTCGCATGCGAGAAGACAGCATTCCCGCGCGTCGAGCAGCGATGCTCTGCTCAGCAGCTGCAAAGCTGGCAGATTTATACGGCTGAGGTTGCACAAACGGCCGTATATGGTTTCCTTTTCGAATTGCATATTCATGTTTTCATAATTAATTTGCGCTCACGAACCGATCTCGCTGCATTAGCACAACGTGTTTGCCCCTTTCTCTCCAAATAACAAATTAAATTAAATGGACAAATCAAAATTCTTTAAGAATAATGTTAATTTTTCCAATAAATTTATTTGTGTTTCCTTTTTTTGCTAAGAGTGTTTGTGAAATTTGGCTGCGCTAATGGTTCCGGGTTGGCATATCAACGCAGATTGCTGGATACCTGGGCTCGGAGATGTCAGAAGTCAATCAGTCTAGTCTAGTCTAGTCTAGTCTAGTCTAGTCTAGTCTAGTCTAGTCTAGTCTAGTCTAGTCTAGTCTAGTCTAGTCTAGTCTAGTCTAGTCTAGTCTAGTCTAGTCTAGTCTAGTCTAGTCTAGTCTAGTCTAGTCTAGTCTAGTCTAGTCTAGTCTAGTCTAGTCTAGTCTAGTCTAGTCTAGTCTAGTCTAGTCTAGTCTAGTCTAGTCTAGTCTAGTCTAGTCTAGTCTAGTCTAGTCTAGTCCAGTCTGTCGAACCAAACAATGACAACAATTGTGAGTGGACACAATGCTCAAGCATTGTTACCACATTCGGGTTCCATCAGTCTCTCCTTTGAAGCAATTTCCGTCAGTCGCTATTGTAGTTGTGTGTTTAATCGCACGACCACCTCAACAGCGACCAGTCGCGTTATAAATCAACGCAATCAATCAACCAAACATTGCCTTTACTTACTACTTACTTACTTAACTGGGCAAAAACATTGACTTAAGCTAATTTGAATTTTGAAAACGAAACTGAAACCTTATCTTGATGCTGATAAAGTTATTGTTTGTGCGACTGAATGCAACAAAACAACAAAATGTTCAGCTGTAGCGTCCACTGTGGAGCGCGTCCTTTGTCATAAATTCCTATGTTTAATATTTATTTTTTGTGTGAATAATTTCAGGTTTTTATTGTTTTTTTAGTTTAATACTAATTTTTAATTAATTAATTTTTTGCTCCACTGGAACAAACAAACAAACAATCGGCTATTATTCGTCGGTTAGTCACTCACCCATAGCTCAAATGTTAAATATGCACACAACAACATCGACAGCAACAAATTACCTTAATTTATGCGTTTATTGACTAGCAGACAGTCAGCGCCAAACTGCACGCATGCGCTTTGCATAAATTATCTCTTCGCGCTTAAATGCTCAAAACATAAATATGAATAATCGTTTCATTGGAGTGACATTGTCGCCATTGCGACACGAGCAACTGAGAAGTGTCGCAGCTGCAACTTAGTCTTAGTCTTAGTCTTAGTCTTAGTCTTAGTCTTTGTCTTTGTCTTTGTCTTAGTCTTAGTCTTAGTCTTAGTCTTAGTCTTAGTCTTAGTCTTAGTCTTAGTCTTAGTCTTAGTCTTAGTCTTAGTCTTAGTCTTAGTCTTAGTCTTAGTCTTAGTCTTAGTCTTAGTCTTAGTCTTAGTCTTAGTCTTAGTCTTAGTCTTAGTCTTAGTCTTAGTCTTAGTCTTAGTCTTAGTCTTAGTCTTAGTCTTAGTCTTAGTCTTAGTCTTAGTCTTAGTCTTAGTCTTAGTCTTAGTCTTAGTCTTAGTCTTAGTCTTAGTCTTAGTCTTAGTCTTAGTCTTAGTCTTAGTCTTAGTCTTAGTCTTAGTCTTAGTCTTAGTCTTAGTCTTAGTCTTAGTCTTAGTCTTAGTCTTAGTCTTAGTCTTAGTCTTAGTCTTAGTCTTAGTCTTAGTCTTAGTCTTAGTCTTAGTCTTAGTCTTAGTCTTAGTCTTAGTCTTAGTCTTAGTCTTAGTCTTAGTCTTAGACTTAGTCTTAGTCAGAACGCCCTTCATGAACCCTTTAAGTTTATCACTCAAAAATATTCTTTGGCTTTAAAACTCGAGCTTCCCTGATGTGACCATAAAATTTTCACTCAACACTGAATGATTTGACATCAAAGCAGCCTTCAGACTCAAATTTGCAAACTTGAATTGGTGGTTTTTGTTGACTTGAGTCATTGATGTTTCGTAACGAGACAGCGACAGATTTCGACTGATTTACGCTGCTCGTCAATGATGGATGAAAAACATGTCGCGCGTGAAAAGCGCTGTTCGGCTGCTCGCGTTGGACAGTTAGTTGAGCTGTCCGAATTTTGAATGGAATTTTCAGTGCTGCTCTTTCAGCTATGTTCGCAGCCGTCACAACTCGCAGCGATGCACGTTTCCAGTTCAGTCGAATCGCAACGTCATCGCTCGCAATGAGTTTGCCGTCACTGAGCGATTTCAACGCACATTCGACGCGTGTGCCTATGAGTCCACTGCGACGCTCAAGCTGCCGGCAAAAGCTGCTCCAACCGGCCGTCTGCTGTGCAACAACAAACAAGCGCAGAAGCAATTTGATCACAACAAATTAAAACGCAAACCCGGCTTGCGTGGATTTTGTACTTCGACGCTGACACAAAACTGTTTTCACAACGAGTACACACACACACACACAGACACACACAGACACACACATGCACACGCAACGCAACGCAGAATGCTGAGAAAAAAGAGGTGCTGCAAAAATCGCGCGTTGCCGTTGGGGCGCGACTTCCGTACGCTGCCAGAACCGACCATCGCCTGCTGATGCTGCAGAACCCGGTCTGGTGTGGCAGCGTCTGTCATCTGCACTATAAATAGAAAAGTCTTGAATTCCCAGCACCATTCTAGCAGTGCTCACACACCGAGCAACAGTCCGTCTTCACCACACCGCACACAACGCACAAAGATGGTAAGCAATGTCACTCACCGCTTCTTTGTGGTGCGCACTTACGTCGAAACTGGAATAATTAAATCAGACCGCAAATGGCGCAGACCTTTTCAATATTCATCACTTTCACTTTTGCTTGTTGCAGAAATATCTCGTGGTTGGCTTCGCCTTGATGGCAGTCGTGGCCGCTGATGTAGCGCACCTGGGCTACAACTACGAACCGCCAGCACCAGTCGCGCCCGCACCAGTGCCGGTCTTCCATCCGGAACCGAAGAACACCTACATCCCACCTGCACCGGTAGCACCCGCACCTGCATCCGCACCGAAGCCCGTCTTCCAACCACAGAAGAGCTACGTGCCACCCGCACCGGTAGCACCCGCCCCAGCACCCGCACCACGCCCACAGCCCGCGTTCGTGCCAAAGAACACCTACATCCCACCCGCACCGGTAGCACCCGCACCAGCACCGAAGCCCGTCTTCCAACCACAGAACAGCTACGTGCCACCTGCACCGGTAGCACCCGCACCAGCACCCAAACCCGTCTTCCAACCACAGAACACCTACGTGCCACCAGCACCAGTGGCGCCCGCCCCAGCACCCGCACCACGCCCACAGCCCGCGTTCGTGCCAAAGAACACCTACATCCCACCCGCACCGGTAGCACCCGCACCAGCACCGAAGCCCGTCTTCCAACCACAGAACAGCTACGTGCCACCTGCACCGGTAGCACCCGCCCCAGCACCGAAGCCCGTCTTCCAACCACAAAACAGCTACGTGCCACCAGCACCAGTGGCGCCCGCCCCAGCACCCGCACCACGTCCACAGCCCGCGTTCGTGCCAAAGAACACCTACATCCCACCCGCACCGGTAGCACCCGCACCAGCACCGAAGCCCGTCTTCCAACCACAGAAGAGCTACGTGCCACCCGCACTAGCCGCACCCGCACCAGCACCGAAGCCAGTCTTCCAACCACAGAACAGCTACGTGCCACCTGCACCGGTAGCACCCGCACCAGCACCCAAACCCGTCTTCCAACCACAGAACACCTACGTGCCACCTGCACCAGTGGCCCCCGCCCCAGCAGCCGCGCCACGCCCACAGCCTGCGATCGTACCAAAGAACACCTACATCCCTCCCGCACCCAAGCAGGAATACGAGGATTCGGAAGTGCTGACCCCGCAAGGCTACAAGACCGTCCGCCGGCTGAAGTACCGTCTGCGGTTCTAAGCGGTCCCGTAAAGCGGTCGTCTGCTTTTTAATTTGCTACTCCGTATGAGATTTCCAAAGTGACTTTTCGTAAAAGTTAATGTGAAACTACTAGAAACTTAAAGAAATTATTACAATTTTCAAGAAAATGTTCTATCGATAACAACGAAACGAATAATAACGAAATAATTGTTTAAAGTGTAAAGAGGACTTTGATTATTTTTTTATTACGGTTGATTCAATACAGAATAGTGGCTGCTATAAATCTTTGGGCATTCAACAAGCTAAATGGGAAACCCTTGAAAAAATTGTCTGAAAATTGTTGTACATATCAAGGGATCACTCGGATCATGGCCTCAGCACAAAACATTGCAATGACACATTTAATGACTTGACACTAACTTTTTCTAATGTTCTTAAGTGTCTGTTCATTGATAGTTAAATTTTAGTGTCTTTTAATTGTTACTTAAGTTTATGGATTTAGAACTTTCGATAAGTTTCAGTATCTTGATGTATATTTGGCCATTGTATATGAAACACTCTTCAGTGAAACCTACCCAAACCATACTTTCCACCAACAAATTCTATTGCAAAAGAATTGAGAATGGTATTCATATTGTCTACAAGAGTAGCGCTCACGTCAGTGGCATTTCTAGCTAGAATTCTGAACCGGTTTTGGCGCCACCATCAAACGAAGCTTTAGTAAACTTATTTGAAATGCAAATTGAAACTTGCTTAAAAGATTTGCTTACAAAATTATGGAATAATCAGTGGTTGTGTAGTTGTATTCTTAAAGTTGTGTGTCCTTAAGGTTTGGTTCTTGGAAAAGAAACTTTCGATAATCCCTACGATATATTTTGGAGCATGATTCGTAGGAAAGATTCGCTGCCATTAGCAGGAAGGTAGAGAATCTTCATAACACTCTACTACATTTACGACACCGAGCAATGCGTCTGAGCAACAAATATCCGAAACATCTCTAACAAAGAAATCAATAGAAACAGCGAGCAAAAGATCGAATATAGGAAAACAACTTTTACTGATTTTCACTAAGACGTCATGAATCTTTTTACCTTACTTTGTAATCTTAGTTATATTTAAACGGAGAATTGGATTAAACCAGTCAAATGGCGTGGATGGATGAAAGAACCCACTATGTGGCCTACTTCGGCTAATCTCCAGCTGTCAGATGAACCAGCTATTAGGTGTCTGAATTGGACTTCACCGACACGAACATAGAATTGGACTAAGTTAGTCGAGGACCGAAAGGACCCACTATGTAACCTGCTTCGGCCAACCGCGCAGCTGTCAGATGAACCAGCTATAGAGGGTCTGGGACTCAAGACTCTGAGTGGATTACGCCAGTCGAGGGCCGAAAGAATCCACTATGTAACCTGCTTCGGTAAATCCCAGCTGTCGGAGGAACCAGGTCTGGGACTCGAACCTGTGATTGGATTAAGCCAGTCGAGGGCCGAAAGAATCCGCTATGTAACCTGCTTCGGTCAATCTCCAAGCTCTCAGTTGAACCCGCTATAAGGTGTCTGAATTGGACTTTTACCGAACCGAACCTAGAATTGGATTAGTTAGTCGAGGGTCGAAAGAACCTACTATTTAACCTGCTTCGGCCAATCTCCCAGCTGTTGGATGAACCAGTTATAGAGGATCTGGGAATCGAACCTGTCATTAGATTAGTAGAGGGCCAAAAGAAACCACTATGTTGCCCGCTTCAGTCAATCTCCAAGCTCTCAGATGAACCCGCTATAAGGTGTCTGAATTGGACTTCTACCAACACGAACCTAGAATTGGATTAAGCTAGTCGAGGGCTAAACGAACCCACTATGGAGCCCACGTCGGCCATGTCGTCTATGTGGCCTGAATCGACAAATCTCGCAGCTGTCGGATGAACTAGTTGTAGGGCTCCAAATTGGACTTCTATAGATTCGGATCTGTAGTTGGATTAAGCCAGTCATGGGCTAAAAAATACCCACTAGATGGCTTACATCAGCTCAATTGAATGACAACAGAATCTTTAAGTCGATACAAATCCGACAAGGCGTTGGACACGGATTCATTGGCATCTATGAAGATTTCCGCGTTCTAAATCGGTTGTAATCGCCTGGTACTCTTTTAATTTTTAAAATTGGTTAATGCCAGCTGAACATTCGACATCCATATTTATATCGAATCGAGTCGAATCGAATATAAAATCGCGAAAGAGTCACTGCATTTAGTTCAAAGTAAAAGCATTTTTCTACTTCTTCTTCATTTTGCTGCTGTTCACAAGAAACTCTCAGCTATTCTGTTCAAAGTATAAATAATTCTTTCTTTCTTTCGTTTTTATTAAAAATTTGTATTTTCCAAATTGATTTTATTGAAATTACTATCGGATTACATATGTATAAATAAACGTTTAAAACTTCTAGTTTATTGTTAAATGAGCGCAAATTTATGATTTTTGGTAAATCAGGTTTTTGATGCATATTTCGTTCACTTAATTGCCGCCTCTTAGTTTTTGTAAGTTTCAGTTTGAGTTCGTTGTCCAACTACCACTTAATTAATACCCAGAAATTTATGTGCCATAACAAAATGTCTATAAAAAAATTCAAGTAAAGTAAACAACTAAAAAGAAAATAGCAGCCAGAATATGTCGCGCTCATTCATTATGCAAAACTAGCGTCAATCCTGTTGTCGAACAATGCGATAAGTTGCGTAACATGTTGTAAATAATGACGCCAGCTGGCAAAAATTTACTACACAATGTGTGAAGTTTAGCAAAAAACATGGTTCACGAAAAAAAACTGCTTAAGGACGTTCAAATTTTGTGATTTTTCTGAAAAAAAAATATTTATGAAAAATAAACATTATTTTAGCATAATTTAGAATACATAAAAAACCATAAACTAAAATAAATTTTTGCGGGGAGTTCCAGTTGGCTCATTAGCATAATTTTTATTGTTGAGCATTTAAAATTTAAAAAAAATATCACTCACAAAACCAATCAAAATACAACGCAAGAACTTTGCAAAAAATGGATTTGGAAAAATTAGATTTTTTGTCTGCCGCCAAAATGGGTCAACGTGGGGGTTGAGCGCGTTGCCGCCACTGTGAGACACTCGATTTAATGTCCAAGCGAAGCTATTAGCGACGAACGCTTCCATAGCCCAAAGGCAGTTCCGGCTTACAAGGGGCACCGCCAAACGTTGAGCCACTCGAGTGGCCAAGGTGCTCGTTGTGATCGCTCAATTGATACACAGATCGCTCGGTGCTTGAGCTCAATTGGCGCCCAGTGCTCAGGTGTTGGAATGAGCGGATCATTAAATTTGCAATGCCACTTGCCTGACTAGCGGAGTGGCCAATTCGAGAGCAGATCACTTTAATCCAATTATCAGTTATGCAAATGTAGGAATCGGCCGCGTCGTTTTGTTATCGTTTGCCTGTCCAAAGCAATTTAAGCGTGAAGCGTATGGAACAAACAAGTGGACAGTTAAAGTGCGGGTCCGCTAAATTCTTGCGGAACATGAAGATTTTGAAAGCTGTTGAGTGGAGGCGTCTCCGTGCCGCGCTTCCGCACTGGTTGCTATAACTTGATACTCGATTTTATATTCGATTCGATATAAATATGGATGTCGAACGTTCAGCTGGCATTAACCAATTTTTAACATTGTAGCGTAAACAGTTTTACACAAACGACGCTGACAATCATGGTGAGTAGGTACTGCGTCGAAGAAAGGATTTAAAGCAAGCAACAGTCACCAGACAAATGGAATACTTTACACCAATCGAATTAAACATTTTTTGTCCTGGCAGAAATTCTTGCTGATTGCCTGCGCCCTGGTGGCCTGCGTCTGCGCCGACGTTTCGGAGCTGGGCTACAATTATCCTCACCCTGCACCGGCACCGGCACCAGCACCAGCACCAGCACCAGCACCTGCTCCTGCTCCTGTCGCTCCAAAGAGCAGCTACATTCCACCCGCAGCTCCGGCACCAGCACCCGCTCCAGCACGCGCTCCAGCACCCGCTCCAGCACCAGCGCCAGCACCTGCTCCAGTACCAAAGAACTCGCCACCACCAGCATCGGCACCCGCTCCTGTTCCAAAACCAGTGCCACAGCGGTCGGTACCTCAACCTGCGCCTGCACCAGCTGCACCACAGAACTCCTACATTCCTCCGCCAGTGGCACCAGCACCTGCCCCAGCTCGAGCTCCGGCTCCAGCTCGAGCTCCAGCCCCAGCTCGAGCTCCAGCCCCAGCCCCAGCTCCAGCACCGGCCCCAGCTCGAGCTCCAGCACCGGCCCCAGCTCCAGCACCTGCCCCAGCTCGAGCTCCGGCTCCAGCTCGAGCTCCAGCCCCAGCTCCAGCACCGGCCCCAGCTCGAGCTCCAGCACCGGCCCCAGCTCGAGCTCCAGCCCCAGCACCGGCCCCAGCTCCAGCACCGGCTCCAGCACCGGCCCCAGCTCGAGCTCCGGCTCCAGCACCTGCCCCAGCGCCTGCTCCTGCCCCCGCTCCGGTGGCACCACAGAATTCCTACATTCCACCGCCAGAACCGGAGCCCAGCGCCGTACTCGCTGACGACGGCTACCACTACAGAACTGTGCGTCGTCGCGTCTACAGACGTCGTTTCTAAATGTCCGAGAATTGGTCTCAGACCTGGTATTCCGGGAAGCTTTTAAATATGTTGACTTCTGATTGACCATGAGATTGGTAAACTTTTTGTTAGTTTTATAGAAGATATTAAGAAATTAAGAATATATGGGTTGTTGGAAAAAAAGTTAGAATTCTTTTCTTAGCGATCGCATAAAAGCCACAAAAGCTACATTTGGCCCAAATTGACTCTCAGTCACTCTAAGTTCTACATCGAACTTAGCACTTTGTGGTCTACAAACGATTATAGAATTATTGTTTTATCTTGTCAGCTTTTTCTATAGCTTTAAGAATTTGGAACTTTATTTAGTTCTGCTCAGGTTAAGCTGAAAATAATTCAAGTGATTTCCACGAGTCTGTAAGGTAGGCAGCCTCGATAGCTTAGCGTGAGTGCACTAGATTGTCATCCCAGTGGTCGTGGGTTCAACTCCCACCGCGTGCACGGTTCCCGCACTTTTCCAACCAATTTTTCCGATTTTTCCTGTTCTCTAAATTTGCCAAAAACCCTGCAACCTTTTCAAGTCCAATGATTCCTATGTCCTAATCCCACGCAATTATACGCTGTACGGCTGTAAAAAGAAAACAAATTTACAGCTACGCGATTCAATAGCGAAGCCTGCAAGGCGAACCGGGCAATTGCGAATACAGCCCACAAAATTGATCTAGCGAGGTTCTCCACCATTCTGCTGTAACCTCCTTCCACAACAGATGGCGCTACGAGCGGTAGCTCCAAATAACGGAGGCGACGTTCCTAAGCGGCTGGTTAGATGGCAGCCCCATCATTTAGGACTACCTGCGGCAGGCCAGTCACTTACCCTGGCAGAACAACAACAACGTTAGCAACACAAGGCAAAAAGAGTCTTGTGGAGGCCCTATGTTCCAGAGTGGAGTGAACAAGGAAAAAAAATTAAGTAGGTTGGGTTCTCAGATGCAAAGCAAAGAATCAGATTGTGTTCCATATAGCAAATATCATTCCCGCCCCATTCAGATCAATACACAGACTTTTTGTATTTTTTTCTTTGACCAAATTCATTCAATTCATTAAATTTTAGTTATGGGTTTTCACAAATATTTACATAAGTAAGCTTCGAAGCTGTCACGAAGATTGTTTTGATTTGCTAAATACTAGTGAGGTCCCATACTCCTCTGATCTCACTGTACACTTCAAAGCAGAGAACTTTCAGTCTACTAATTTCGAAACTCTAGCACATCCAATATACGTTGGGGAAGTCAGTATAGGACAATCAAAAAGCCTTCAAAAGTCTTAAATGGAAAGCTCTAACATCGTTTTATGGAGTCCAGTCCAAAAACCATCACCAAAGCAGTTCAATGCAATATGACAATGATTTGTTGAGGTTGTTACTGGCTCTTTAGTTATGGCGAGAAGAGATTCCAGCCATTTTAAATCCACGTCTAGTAAAGAAAACTAACTTTAATTAAAAAACTAATTTAAAAATTATATAAAGAAAAATTTAATCCTTATCATGGAACATTCCTTCCTTGGAATTGCAGAGCAAAAATGCGGCGACTTACTTAGATTTGCCAAAAAGGTCTTATAAAACAACACATAGGTCTGGAATCCAAGAATCTTGGTACCACTATGAACCACTACTTGGTCTATGTAAGACCCCTTGGTTCATCCAACCTAACCTATATTGGAAAATTGGAAGCAAATTTCAATATCAGCAATCAAAGATGAACATAAATAATGACAGAAGACACTTTAAGGTTCCCTTATAAATTCCAGTAGCAACTAAGAGAAATACATTACTCTAAGAGGGCGCGCAGTGATGCCACAGGTTTCAAAAGTAAGCATCTAGTTTGTTAAATAAGCAACTAGTTAAAATAACTTGAGAATTAAAATATTCATAACCCGTAAAAAACCGTATGATTCCAACACATCAGTCAAACTGTGAACTATCATTCATAAAAAAAAATTGGCAACCTTTCATCTCGTAAAAACAAATTGCTCGCACAACTCCTGAGGCACTAAAAAGTCGCTTTTTTAAATGTAGTGGAATCTTTAAAATGGCATAAATCCGAGTGCTAATTGCAATGAATGCAACATTTGCACATTAGTGACGCACCCTGCAACACCTTTTGTCGACAACTGCAAACAGTGACTTACGTCAACGTGTCAATTAAAGCATCTGAGGCTTCGGCTTACATAAACAGCACATAATCCAATTCATAATGCAGGCAATAAAAAAATCATTTCAAATACAAAAACGACGTAAAAAATATCTTAAAACAGCTGTGGAATGTTTTAATTAAGCAGTCGTTGTTGTTGTTTTGATTCCATGCCAACTCTTTACTAATGGCTTCATCTGCACTTTTGTACCAATCGACCTCCAACAGAGCAACTTTGACTTAAGTTGCAACTGTTTTCGGGTTTTGGGTGTTAATGCTGCGACTTTTGTTTATGCAAAATAATAAAAAATTAGTCAAGAAAAAAAACCGTGTAGTAAGTAATCGAAAAAGTGCGCCAAGTGTGACCTTAGTTGTTGGTGTTGGGTGTTGTTTGCATTTGTTTTTGATTTTTTTGTTCGTTGTTTGTGTGTGTTTGTTTGCTCGTTTTCGGTTTAACAGTTCATACAAGCAAAGTAAGACATTAAAAAAAGTACAACAAAAACAAGAAGATTTGAAGGTCAACGCTGCACAAGTTAACAAAATGCAAACAAACGCAGCACAAGTTCGAACTGAGAGAAATGTAAACGAGATGAAAAAACTAAAGAAACGCAAAACTAAAAAAATTAAAAATAAAAAAAAATTAGAAAAATAAATCAAAATAGCAGCAGACAAACGTTTAGTTATCGCTTTGGATATGCAAATTGAACCGCTGGCAACAGTAGTTGCGAGGGGAGGGGGGAGGTGTCGCAAAACATGTTGCGTTCAGTCAAAGTGTTGCTGACGACACTTGGCGCTGGTTTGCATTTGTCCAGCTTTTGATGGCATCTGTCGATATTGTACAAGAAGAAGAAAAAAGAAGAAGAAGAAGAACCGAGCGTGTTGGTGTTGGCGGCTCAACTGGTCGGCACGCGGCGATCGTTAAAAACGTGCGAAAGAATAATGCGGCCCAAGCAAACTGTTTACAAATGCGAAAAGTTAATGATTGAGTTGTAGAGGCGCAGCACTGTCGGGTATTAAATCTTTTTATGAATTTTTTTATTAAAAATTTGTTTATAGAATATTAGTTCATATTTCAATTACACATTTTCTTAACTTTGACTAATTAATTTTTGCTACAATTTTACAAAACCACAACTACTTCCTTGTTCCTTAATTGAGCAGTGAGTCAACATTTTCAGCATAAAATTTTAACATAACATTTTTTTTTCAATACAGAATAATTACACTATGTACTGAGATACACATTTATGCATGTCTAAATAAAACTTCAAATCGTTAACATGTTAATAAATCTTGAAGTCAGCTTGTTGAGATTTATGGTTCTTCAATCTGTCGACTATTCGCATAGCACTTCCGTTTTTCGTTTGTATATCGTTTTGCCATTTGCACATTTTTTTTATTTATAAACGAGGGTCAAACATTTCAAAACAAATGTGATTGCAAATATTTGCGATATTTCTCGTCGACATAAATTGCACTTAAAAAGAAACAAGTTTTCATCTGACACATGGCGAAACTTTAACAAATTAATTTATGCATTTGACGCTTTATTGAATGAAAATAAAGATGTAGTAAACTATTGTTTCATACATACATGAAGACAAGTTTGTATTAATTGCAGCTGGAGTGAATGAATGTTATGGGATCGGTTCGTGCTTTTGGTATTCGCTAATGACTTCACTGAAAACATGGTTTAAATAAGATTAAGTTTGGTCAAAATTGAAGTTTGCTCGATTGAAGGAAAAATTTGAATCTTTCTTAAAAGAGAACATTGCATAGCTTCTGATGGTTTATTTGTAGACAGATAATAATTATGGCCTGGGTGTTTACTAATGACTGCTGTGAAGAGTTGATTCAATTGAAACCTGCTTCGAATAATTTAATCTCTCTCAAAAGAGATGCTTCCGATGCTTTATTGCTTGAGAGATGATCGGGGGTTAAACTTTGATTTTGGTTTCTTACTATTGACTGTTGTGAAGAGATCTTTCGAATCAGCTGAGGTTTGGTCATAATTTAAGCTCAACCGTTCACAGCTTTGATCTTGTTCAAAAGATATAATCAGATATCACCGCTAAACTTCTAAATTTTGAAGAAGCTGCAATTCAATTTATGTAAATTCTAAAAATCTCAAATAAGTAGAAATTTCAGCGCGAAGAAGTTACGAAAACAATTTCGTTGATGTTTTGAAAATCTCACTTTTTGGTTATAAAGTTCTTAGAAATTTCAGCGTCAAGAAGTAAAAGTCTCACTTTTTTATAAAACTTAAAATTTCACTTTTTGTTTATAAAATTCTTAGAAATTTCAGCATGAAAAAATAGCGGAAAAAATGTGGTTGATGTATTGAAAATCTCACTTTTTGGTTATAAAACTCTTAGAAATTTCACTTTTTGTTATAAAATTCTTAGAATGTTCAGCGTGAAGAAGTTATAAAAACAATTTCGTTTGTGTTCTCAAAATGTCACTTTTAGAACTCTTAGAAATTTCACGTTTGGCTATAAAATTCTTAAAAATCTGAGAATGAAAAAGTTACGGATACAATTGTTTACATTAAAAAAAATCTGTTTTTTGGTATAAAATGTTATAAAATGAAAAAATAAATGTTATAACATCTAACCTTTTTAGTTATAAGACTCTTAGACATTTCACTTTAAGTTAAAAAAATTCGTAGAAATTTCAGCGTGAATAAGCTACGGAAATAAGTTCGTTTGTGTTCTTAAAATCTTACTTTTTGAGTATACAAATTTATACTCATTTATAAAATAATAAATAATTAAAAAAAAACTAAAGCTTTGTAAACAGCTACAAGTGTTTCAATGAAAAAAATTAAAAATTATATTCTAAGAATTTTTTTTATCAAAAACAGCCCAAAGACCTGAGATCTATAGTCATCTAACCTTCATTGACATTGCTTTACTAAAAATGTCGTAATAAGCGACTTAAGAGCCTTTACGTCCTATTGAATTCTCCACTTTGAAAATGTCTTTTTTTTATTATTTTATAAGTTCGCATACTCGTATTTATATTAAAGTTCCATAAATATTCTAAATGCGCCAAACTAGTCGACACACTTTTGTGATTGGGTTTGGTTTCGCTTTCAAGTTTTATTCTTGGAGACTGTTTTCTTGAGACCGGTTTGTATTGGGTTTTCTCCTTCTTCAGGCCACTACATATCTACTTTCGGGGATTTAAACACACGTTGACCAAACGACAAACTACAAACGTCGCGTTCGAAGGAAACAAGTTTCGCCACTACTGAAAGCAATCAGCATTCATTAAAATGAACGAATGAACCTCGAATGCAGAAGCCTTTTCCATAATGTCACATTTGCCGATTGGGCATCGCAACGTGTGAAGGTGCACTGAAAATCGCAATTCGAAGCAATGGTAAGTCAACTGTCATCTGTCAACTGCTCGATGCCGTAATGACAATAAATGCGTTCAGAAATTTCTTCTAGTTTTGCTGTTGGTTGTGTGTGTGCTTGGCTGGCGCGCGTCGCTGCTGGTGTCGGCGGACAGCTATCGGTCGACGTTCGGGCGACTGGTGGATCGCCGCTTTGGCTACTCGGCGTATCCGGCGCAGCCGCGCAGCCTCCTCCATACGTACGTGGCTGATTTGCCGTTGGTGCGACCGCCGCAGTAGTGGCGGAATGCAGCCCGCGAACGCTGACTGGCTCAACTTTTTGCTGCTGTGTGCTGTTGGACTTTTAATAAAGGAATGTGTGGAGCTGTTTTAGTTCAGGATTTGCTTTGATTTAAATAAAGTTTAAAATTAAATTAAATTTTGCTTGTATATAAAACAACAAAACACAATCAAAGCGTTTAAATTCATGTCAATAAATTTCAAATCGCGACAAAGCGCGGGGCGGTTTCTACACTTTGACTGTTCCCACGATCGGCTGTTAGGCGAAATGAGACAAATTCTCCAGAAACAATGGAAAGAAGAACTCGTTATACGTTTGTCAGTACTTTGAAATATTATACATTCGGATTGCATTGCGTTGCAATCTTTGGGCCATTCAACTCGAATTGATTTAGGTATAAAAACGCGCGCAAATTAGGAATTGGAGAACATTTCACCCTTGAACACTCAGCGCGCGGGCCTCGAACATGTTGGTAAATATTTTGAAATATGCAAAAATCCGATGCAGCTGCTCCAAGTTGTCATTCTTTACAGAAGTTTTACACAATTTTGCTGCTAACAATTGGCCCAGTTGTCTGGGCTCATGTGTCCACTGAGACTCAGCAACACCATGTGGCGTCATCTGGTGAGTTCAGGGATCCATCATTTGAAAGGCAGACACACGAAACGCAGCGCACCTTGACGCATCAACTGGAGGATCAGCATGGAAACGCGCATTTGAAGGAGCAAAACCACAAAACGTCACACACAGATTCTGACGAAAAGCGCAAAAACTGTGAGTGGGAGCCGGAGTGTCCTGTTGCACACAGAAAGTCACAGTCCAGAAGTGAGAATCCATCAACGCATGTTGCCGACCCCAAACAAGCACAGCTGAACGTTGCTTATAGGAAAGACGATCACTTGGTTGAAGAATACGTCAACGAACATCACAAAGAGGCGCCTAACTACAAACAACTGGGCATTCGCTACACATATGACGATCCTGAAATTGCGCATCATTATGGGGAACAAAAATATGATCGAAAACATATGACAGATTATGCCAGGACTGATCACAGTGTTGATCAGCAACGTGATGATCATCACAAAGTCGATCATAAAAGTGAGTTTAATGGTCTGCATTACATGGGATATTATAAACACGATCCCCATCATGAGCAACGCACATTTGATACTCATTACGAAGCACAAAATCCTGAAGTCCATCATGAGGAGCACAAACATAGCTTACAACATGAGAGGATGCATACTGACGAACCACATGGAGCCGATCATCACTATGTCGATCATAAAGCCGATCGTCAACATAACATTCAGAGAAGCGAACCTCATCATGGAGCACAAGGGCTTGAAGCTCATCATGAGGAATATCAACAGAATTTCCAATATGAGAGGAAGCAGTCTGACGACCAACATAGAGCCGATATTCCTTATGTCGATCATAAAGACGGTCATGAGCATGACATTCAAAGAAACGTTCCTCATCATGGAGCACAAGGGCTTGAAGCTCATCATGAGGAGCGCAAAGAGAATTTTCAATACGAGAATAGGCATACTAACGATCAACATGGAGCCGATCATCGTTATGTCGATCATAAGGACAGCATTCAAGGACACGAACCTCATAATGAGGCGCACCGCAAGCAAAATGAACACAAACAGGATCTGCACTTGGGTGATCAACACTATAAAAATGATCTTCATAATAATCGCAACACGGCTGATCATCACCATGAAGAGCACAACCAGAGTTTGCCATATGAGAAGCAACATACTGACTATCATCATCGAGCCGATCTTCATCATGTCGATCATAAAACGGATCATCAGCATGACATCCAAAGAAGCGAACCTTATCATGGAGCACCAGGGCTTGAAGCTCATCATGAGCAGCCTAAACAAATTCAACAGCGAACCGATCATCGCTATTCTGATCAGCAACAAGCCAAACACCAACCAGATCCTGCTTCACGATCTCATGAACCCATCGACTACAGCCACGATCGCTACTCAGACTTTAATCAACAGAAGCAAACCGAGCAATATAGCAAGTTTCATGACGAACACGATCAATCGAGATCTGATGGAGAGCCCGGAACCGACTCACACCAAAACCATCCACCAATCACACCGAAATCCCAACCACACCAACACTATCGCACCTCCAAGCCAAAAGGCCTGCCGGATCCACCGCTCCGCAGTTACCCGCACACACCTGACGACGATCTCTCGGCACGCGACGAATCGCACGACGGCCTGTTCGATCCCTACAACAATCGTTTCGCCACCTTCACCAATGCGCCCTACTCGGTCTTTCACACGCAGCTGAATCTGGACTCGTCGGGCAATGAGTTCAATGTGGCCAACACGTTTCCGGCGAACGTTGCGGCCAGCAGCGACGATGTGGTCAGCGTTAATGACAACAACAGAGGCATTGCTGCGGCCCTAAAAGTGAATTACGCCGCTGAGCGCAGCAGCAAGCTGACTGCACCCGCTGACAACAACAAACACATAGCACTTTCAAATGGGCGCAGCGTGAAAAGCTATAGTTACGACAGGCCCAGCTTAAGCTTTGAACACTAAAGTGGCAAGTTCGAAGTTCAAAGTGTGCAAATGATATATTTACAACAATAAATTTGTAGTTAAAGCAGAGCAAAACTATGTGATTGTTATTGTAAGATGCGTTGTTTCGTTTTAAAATTAAATTAGTATGTCAAGTCTGAAACGCATTGCATCACTGCATACTTTTAGGCTGTTTGAGTTGATTCTCCCCCCACAAACACATAAATACTCGCCGCTTCCGGTTGCTATTTGTGCTTTGGCGACGCCAAAAGCTCACGTGGAGCGTTTGAAAGCTGTTTTGCAAGCTTTACGCTGCGAACGCATAGCCGACGCTCATTTCCGGTCGTCTCGCAAGTGTAAATTTTTGCCTCGGAGACAACTTTCTAGTTGGCATTTTCCACTCGAGCTCTCAGCGCCACGTGTTGGCCGCTGTTTGCGTGTGTGTGTGTGTGAGTATTTGACCATAACTGTGTGTGTGTGTGGTGAGCTTCGAATTGCCGCAAACACTCGACAGCAGCGGCAGTGATTAACATAATTGCTTCGTTGTTGCCAGACAGTGCGGAGTCGCCAACCACTTATGGCAGTAAGCACAAACAGCAACAACAACAATAACAACAGCGATATCAAGATCAGCTTAAGCACAGCGCTTTGGAAAGGAATATGGAAATGAGTTGCGTCTCCCTAATTGGAAATAAAATTGGTTTGGTAATATTTTACGATTTTTGTTGGTTTCGTTGATAAGATGTCCGCACGTTGGGCTCGTGCGCTGTTTTATTGTGCGATTGGCGCTTTTATCTCCCATATTCCGATTTTTATTGTTACTATTTTGTTGTTTTTTGTTGGTATTTTTGTTTCGCTTCCTTCATAATTTATACAAATAATGATTGCTTTGCCTTATCGGCTACTTTTGTTGCTATTAATATTGTGATTGTTGTTGTTGTTGGTGTACATGTGCCAGTTGTGTTTCACATACATACATATTCAGTTGCTTAAATGCTTCCGTCCATTCCAGAAACGAAAAATTAAAAACAAATTATGTCATATGCGATTTGTGATTTGCATTCCATTTAAATTGGCTTGTGCGATTTTTTATTTTAGAAGCTTTTTGTAATTTTCGAAACAAGTTTTTTAAATTGTTTTAAATTTTTTTGTTAAGAAACCAAATGAATTTTAAGTAATTAGTGGCAAATATAATTTTTAATTGATTTGTTTCGCACGCTACAAGTGGACAATGCTGGTTTTGGGGGATTGGCAAAACAAGCCGTGAGTTCAGTGAAAATATGAATAATGCTAAGTTATTTGGAACTTGTTTTTAGAATAGAATCAGACTGTCTTCAGAACAACCTGATGTTCAGTTTCGATATTAGAGGCTCGGCAGAGGCCTTCACAAGGCCTGATGAGGCATGAGTGAGCAACGGGAAGGTTTTCACACAGGATCTGTGTTTTTGGGGGCTCGGATTTTTTAGTTTGAAGGTATATTTTATGCACTTTGTAAGAGCATAGTCCCGTGCTCCGATTTTCTGCCTTAGGCCCCGTGTGTAACTCCAGAGCCAGCAGTCTTGTTGTAGAAATCTCCAGCAGTCCGGAAATGAAAAAATTGGAATGTCTTCAATGGAAGAATTGAATCAATGCAAGACTTACTTTTGTGGAAAGTGCATAGACGATGAAAAATCGTACAGATTTCCTACAGAAATCTTTTCTGATTGAACAAGCAATCTTTGGAATTATTCTGATTTGATATTTCATACTCAATCGATTTTTCGGCACAGAGTCATTTTTGAGCAGTAAGAGATGAAGGGAGTTACTAACCCTAAGGAGAGTCTTAAAAGTTATTATTTAATCTGAATGCATCGCCTTTAGATCGAGTTGGCTGTCTTATAAAATCAGCGTTCGAGCTAAAGTTCCCAGCAATATGTCACAATAGCTTCTGTGAGTATCAGTCAACACTTTGAGTTGTCTCATGTGCGTACACCACCCAATGTAGCGTCTGTTTTTTTAATGAATCAAGGTCATTCTGTAGTATAAACTAACTTTGCATTCATTTCTATTTAAAACAGTTCCTTGATAACTCTTTCCATTCATTTTTTTTTTCAATCAAACAACTTTTCGAATAAACCAAAACAAGGATTCGCCTCATATCCCGGATTTGGTCAACTCAATCTTAATAAACCACTAACCAAACGAAACATGCAAAAGCTATAGCTGTATTAAGTTAATCGGCAATTAACATTGTGTGTGTAATAGAGTCATAAAACTATGATTAATGACCGCATAACCGGCCATTTCGACTTTTTTAAGCGGCAATCAAATATTAAGCAAAACCTCAAATGCTCACCACAGCCATTGTCCAGCTGTGTTTTATTTATGTTTGTTTTTCATACTATTTGTTGTTGTTGTTTTTGATTTTATTTTTCCTATTAATTTTGTGTAGATGTGATTTTGTATTATTTTTTCTAAATTTTTAATTTATTTATTAGTTATCAGTTGGTGCAAACTATTTTTAAATCTTACTATGCGCAATTTAATAAAAACAAAAAACCGGATTTGCCACTAAACGAGAAAATCAGAAACCAAATATATCGTCAATTATGAACAACTGATCCATTGGGTTAGTGGTGAAACTATTAGTTTGAAACGGTAATGGTGTTGTCCGATGAGCGAGCAGAATCCTCCACGCTCAACCAGTTTTTGGACGCAATGCCGTTGAAATATTTAAAAAAAAATTGTTTGAATCAAGCAAAAAACTATTGTAGCTTTATGGTTGACAAAGGCCGGAAATCATTCATTTGTTCACGTTTTTAAAAGACAATGTTTACCCAAATGGGTTAATTTCAAGCAAATTCATTTCCATATTTCGATTGATTTATTTACTGGCACATTGAAATTGTCAACGGCAATTTATTTTGCAAGACCACAACAACAGAATAATTCACTCAAATGAAATAAAATTATTCAATCACATAAATCACAATTATAACCTAAAAATGCCTAACCTAAAAATACCTAACCTAAAAATTTCGTATGTAACACGTGTTCCAGTTGAGTTCGAATTTATTTGGTTACTTTTCACTGTAACTAACCGAAATTTCCGAAAATTTGCCTCATTAACCAAACACAAAAAAAACACATAAAAATCAAATCCAACAACAAATAACGTCATGTTGACATTTTTAGTGCGTCTGTTAATGGCGAATTTTGTCATGAAGAAGCATTTTCGAAATTTAGTTACGTTCTTTATTTGGTCTCTAAATATTTAAGAATAAAAAAGTTGTTCTGATTCCTTGCGATTGCTTGGCCCCGCTCGTACAGCTCATTCGAGCAAAAAGCTGGAAACACTAGAAACGTTAAATATATGTTCGGCGCCTTTGGCCGCTTTTGTGTCTTTCTCATGTAAATTTTAATTGTATGTGATAAATTTCAATTCTCAACGTGCTTCTTTTGGAGAGGAGCTTTGAAAGAACACAAATTTGTTGGGGTTGTTTTAAATTATTATATCTTACAGCCAAGTGAAATGGTTTGGTTTTAATTTCTACTTTACAGCTGATCAGATGGAATGACTGCCAATAATATTCCAGTGTTGTTTTGTTGTTAATTCATTAATTCATGAGATTTTCAAAGTGGTTCCAGAAGCTGGAAACCTTCTTAAATACCACCGAACCTTCTCCCTTCAACCTTTGTTATTCTGTCAACGAAGCAGACAATCGAGTGGGTCCATTTCGGTTCTACTGTTCGTGTTTAGTTATACGAAAGCCAAATGTAGTTATCGTCCTCTGCCCTATTATTTATATTACACATTATCTTGGGCAGGTCCTTAGTGGGCAGGTGACTAGTGACTAATCCATGGGTCATTCTTGTCTTAGTGATTGACATCCATAAGCCATGCTCTTCTTAGTGAGTGAAGGTTCAAAGGTCATCGTCTTCTACGTTACTAAGGATCCATTGGGTATCTTCTTCTTTGTGATCCAGGGGCCTAAAGGTTCATGGTCCCAGTGTAGCCAAATACCTGAAATGACTTTCTCCTAAATCTTAAAAAAAAATGAAATTTCCTCCCAAGAATTTAAAAAATCTCCCAAAACTTTTTTCGATAATTTTTGTAATTAATTAAGGAATTGAACTTCTGACAAAAAAATAAAAAATATTTTTAGTATTTTTTATTGCAGCCCCTTTATTCTTTTAGCTTCAGATTAACAACAACTTACCAAAAACAAAACAAAAAATTAGATCGGAATGAAATTTGCTTTGGAAAACTTCCTTCATTCATTGCATTAATTATATACTTTGAAGCATAAAATTTAATGAAACTATATGAAACACTTAAGTTTTCAATATTCAAAGCTTCAGTGCCATTAATGATATAAAATGTATTACCATGCAAATCTCCTAAAAAATTCTGTACCCAAATAAATATCCAAAAAAGCTTAGAATCTCCCAAATCTACGAGGAAAACTCCTGATTTGGCAACAATGCATGAGACAACCTCTTCTTTGTGATCCGTGAATCATTTATGGGATGTCCTCTTCTTTATTGTCAATGCGTCAGTCTCAGTTTTGGTGTTGAATTGGCATTGGCCGTCTTCTTCTGAGTGGAGGTTCATAGGTCATCCTTTTCTAAGTTACTAAGGGTCCGGCATTGCCTTCTTGGAAACTAAACATTCATATCATATACTTTTTTTATAAGGGACACAAACTTCATTCATTCTCGGTTTTGATGATCAATTGGCAATTGGCCGTCTACTTCTTAGTGAGTAAAGATCTTCTTTTATGTGATCCATGAGCCATTCTGCATAAGGTATCCTCTTTTTCATAATTAATGGGCCGTAGACCATCATGTACTTTTTGACTTGTGTCCCATAAGCCACTAAGGAGTTCCCAGTTCTTGAAATCTTCTACTCACCACTGCTAGACACTGACAATCTGACTAAGTGTCAGCTATCAAGTTGTGTGTGTATCAGTGTCAAGTTATCATCACTGAACACTTCTAAGTAACACTAACTTCCACAGCAAACTTGAGCAGTGCCAGGTGTCTCCTGAAGTTTTCCTGTCCCATTAAAAGCTAGTCTCCCCACTCAGAGTTCTTCTAAGAGAGACTTAAAACCTTCGAAACTTGGCTGAATAAAGATTATTTAAAGCCGATCGAGATTGTCTGCACGCATGATATGGCTGTCACAACAGTATCAGAGAACTTGACGATCAGATGGTGGATTACAAATCGTCTGAAATAAGGTAGAAGATATCTTATAGATTTTCGACACAAGAGAGACTAAGAACCTTCTGCAGAGCTTCTGAGATTACAATCGTAAAGATATGAAGGACCTTGAAAATTATCTTCAGATTATAAATTGGAGATGAAGTGTATTTTAAGATATTTTTTCTGAAACTCAGAAATAGTTTTGATTAAATTTTTTTTTTTAATAGTAAACAAGACAAGTAGAAAGACAAAAGCTTTCAAGTAACTTGAAACTCTTTCAACTAGTGTGATGGATGGTTTTTCGAGCATTGAGAGATCCAGAAAACCATAAGAAAGGACTCACAATGATTCATTTTGGCCTCCGAGTGGAAATGCGGACTTCCCGCACACACCCTTCCTTACCTAAGCTAACCTAAGTGAGAGATTGAAAAACGAGTCCAGCTTGAATTTCCGCATACTAACATTTTCTGCATGGCGCTTAGCACAGTTGACTTGTGTCAGTCATCTGAATGAAATATGAGGATCTAGATTTTGACACTATACAAATGCAAAATGCTTGTATTTTGTTTGTTTGTTTGTCATTTCATTTATTAATTTTTTTCGAAATCAAATTATGAATGAATAGAATTGAAGTCAATTGGTTCCAACTGCACAAACACAAGTTTTGCCCATCACCGAAAATCCTCAACAAAAAACCCCATAAAAGAAGCTAAAGCTAAATGATTGAGCTTAAGGTTGTCTTCTTGAGATCTCAAGTTTAAATATCTATCAATTTTTGATTCGATTTGCTATTGACTCATGAAATTAATGCAACGCTGCGGCTTTAATGTCGAATTGCGTGCACGTTAACAATAAAAAGCCGCTAACATTTGGTTGGCAATTTTTAAATATACTTGAAAAACAAAGATAAACTCTAACCTCAGTGCATTGTTTGCGAAGGAGAAGAGCTCGAAAAAGCATAATTAAATTAAAGTTTTTTGGGCGAATAATCAAATCTATAGCTGCAAAATTAACTGTGCCTGAGTGATTTAGCAGCAAGAACAACAACAAAAAAATCACGTCTACCACACTTTATGGACGAATGGATAATTTCCTTTCACCTGGCAACGGCGAATCGCACTTCAGCCAGCCAGCAGCTGGAGAAAACATAAAAGAATATCTCATCAACGCAAACATTAAAAGTTGTTGTTGTTGATTTTTTTCTGCTGCTGCTATTGCTGCCTCTTCTTGTTTGCTCTGCGCTGTCGTCGTCTGTGGCCGCTGCGGTTTTTTCAGTACTTTTTTGATGTGTTTTTTGTAATCATTTTTTTATTTGTTGTTTTTTTGTTTTTATTACTGCTGTATTTAATTTCGTTAATCTATTCCAATTCACTTCATTTGGCTAAAATGATTTTTTTTGTTTGTATTTATGTTTTAGTTTTCTATTGTATTGTTTTTGTTTTTGTTTTTTGCTTGTGATTACACGAATAAATTAACAAATCGAATTAACGAATCTTTTATTCGCTTCTTTTTCGCTTCGCGCTTTGAAAAAGAAGCAGGCAGAGAGAGATGGAAGTTCATTGATCTACCCGTTTCTTATTGGATTCTGGCGTTAAATTGATGCTTCTTCTTCTCTACATTTTTTTTTTGCTTTCATTTGTGTTGTTGTTGCGGTAGTCATTTCACTCGAACAGCATCCTAAATGTTGTATACAGTGGAAACCATTTAACTGCAAGTTGCTTAAGAAGAAATAAAATTAACTGAAATAAAATTCCAGGACCCATATTTATTTGGCAATTTCTTGAAAATTAGTTCATTTAACTAAAATTTTGCATAACTCAAAAATCGATTAATCGATTAACTCAAGAATTAGTTGGGGTTGAAAACAAAAATTTACACTATTTCAATTCCGCCTAAGGGAAAAATTTTGTGACACATTTCATAATTTTCTGCTATTATTTGGCCATTCCTGATAAGTGGATCAACTCCACCTAAGTGACAAAATTTGGTTACATATTTCATGTTTGCTATTATTTGTATTAATACATCCCTGATAAGTAGATCAGCTGATTTCATTGGTTTTTAAAATCGAAACGACATAAGATAATTTCAAAACTAGAATGTCTTTTCTTCTCACTCATCCACAGTAAAAGGCCACAAAAAAAATGTACTTCCAGTTAAGCGGTCTCGACTGTACAAACGAATCGTGCGCGTGGCTTAAAACTGTCTTTTATGGGATTTAAAAGTAAAGTTTTTGCATAATTTGATTTGTTTGTTTTTTTCTTTTTTGGCAAAAAACGTTTTGCTTAGCGACTCATAAATTTTGTACACGCTTCAGACATAGCTGGGCAATAAATCTGTAAATATTGTGGGCAGTTTTTCACATAACTTCTGGGCTAATTAATGTCTTTCATCTTCTTCTCTTCAAGCTGGCCGCGCCCGTGAAGTGGCTTCAACATTTTTAATGAGAGTGTACGGCCCATAAAGTGCCGGCCGCGCCGTTTATAGGGCCGAACCGAACCGGTCCCATTAACCGCACGCTTCCCGGCCAAATTGGCCGACTGCGGCGCGCCATCGAAGGGCCAACACTGGCCGAGCAATTAAAAGCCGGCCGCATGCAAATCGTTTTATAAATATTGAATGAAAATGAAAATGTCGCCACAAATGTGACTGTCCAGCAAACCAGTCGGACGTGTCATCTTAAAGCCAAAGTTGGCCTTGAATTTTGCACGTGGCCGTCGAAGAAGCCACATGTGTGAAATGGCCGAGATTGGAGCAAACAATTAATTGTTGTGGCGCAATTTGAGCGAAGATTTAACTGCTTCGTTCTTAGAAGAAGTGAACGCTTCAATTTCTGTTGCTAGGCGCACTTAGATAAACTGGTCGGAGCAGGAAGCAAACGGCGTCCAGAATTGTTTACGTGCGAAGCGAGTTGGACTCACATTGAGATGAGACGTAGTCCAGCTCACTTTTCAACAATCCAATTTCGCGAACAAACGGAGCTCAGATGTCGAATGTGAGCAGCTAACTCAAACAATTGCTTCAGGTTACTTTGTGACAAACAAACAACAACTAACACACTACTCGGAATAAAAAGGCAACTTCTCCAAGGGCAGACACAAGGCGCGTCTTACATCAAGTGGCAAAATTTGCATAAGCCGGACCGGCATTGTCCGGGGTAAAGTAAAGTTCAACGCTCACCATTCACAATGGAGGCACTGGACGAGTTGGTTCATAATAGAACCCAAATTATATACCTGTCGATGTTCTAATTGGCCTTGTTGGATATCGGGTCATATTGATAGACCTAATTTCCATAGCAAATGTCCAAAAGTTTTGAAATCTAGACAATATATCGTATAACACCGTGCGACAAAAATCAAAAAATTTAAAAACACACGAAACAATTTATATACTCGCGAAACTAGGGAGCCAAATGTAGTTAAATTGCGTTTTTAGTTTTTCTCTCTAAGTATGAACATTTTTTTCGCTTCAGCGTTTTAGTGAGTCTTATTTGATGACTTAAAATAAGTTTAAGGACATGGAAGAGATAAATGATTGGCATTTTCCAGAAAGTGTAAGTACCGTCAGTTGTGTTGGTTGGTTACTTTGTATAGAGATACAAATATTTGTTGTTCAAACCATGTTTTATGATAATTCAGAGTTTTATATTGTCCCCAGATATTTAGTCATCTCGGGGTCACGATTTTTATCAACAGTGAAAGCCATCTTAACTTAATGTCGAAGCGATATACATATTTTTTATAAGGGAGAAGCACAGTTATTGGGTCTACCTAAGTTTTTAATAAAGAGGTTAAAACGTTGTAAGCTTGAAATCAGGACAGTGGCACTTTCATGAAGGAAGATTTTAGTTACTGGATGCAGTCAGCTTCATCCATAGATCCAAATAGTTTGATACTTCAGATCATAATGACACATTCTAAGACAGAATGAATGAAAACGACAGAATGAGACGAAACAGCAGATTGGCTGTCTCGAGGAAGCAAATTGTAACCTTGAATTGTCAGTTATCAGTTAGTAAGTAAAAAGTTGTTATTAACGAGAGCCAGTGGAGCTGTTGAAGCTAATATATTAACCCTTTGCGACCCAGCATACACAATTGTGATATGTAACTTAAAAAACACAGTGGCGTAAATTTTGAATTTACAAAAAATTTTGAAATGATGTCATTCGACATTCGAACGAATGTCGTTCGCCAATCGTTTTCCTTTCTATCATTGCTGATTCAATAAGGAATCGAGAAAGGAGTCTCTAAGTCATCTATTCTCACTCTAAATTCCCACATGTGTCTCTGTAGTCAGATTTATTTTTCTACGCCATGTGTCTTGTGTGTTTCTTGTGAGTTCTTCTGGTCTGAGCTGATTCAGTAAGGAATCAGTGGAGAAGTCTGTAAGCCACCTATTCTGCCTCCAAGTTCCCACGTGTTTCTCTGAAACTCACTTGTGCGTGTCTCCCCAAGTCTATGCAAACACTGCTGATTCAGTAAAGAAACGACAAAGGAGTCTGTAACTCACATATTTTGCCACCCAGTTCCTACGTGTTGTTTTTTTTTTTAAAGGCACATTTTTATTTACACGCTATGTCTCTTCCATGTCTTGTCGAGCCTATGCAATCACTGCCTCTGATCTGAATTAATTCAGTAAGGAACCAGTGGGGAAGTCTGTAAGTCTTCTATTCTGCCGCCAAATTCCCACGTGCTTCCTATATATCTTGTGTGTGTGTCTCTTCAAGCCTATAGAACCACAGCTTCTGGTCTTCATTAGGCAGATCTACAAATATGAATGCCGTTACCATTCACTTAGCAAAACTGGTAGAACCTTTTGTCCATTTATTATGTTGATCGCAGCACACAGGTGGCTGCTCTATGTTTTTCGGGCCAATAGTTCCCGCTGTTGCTGTCTAATGAGCAGGAAATCTAAATGTCCAAAACGATCGATTTCCAATGCTAAACACTGAGCGTTCGCTTGATTTACGTTTGCGCGCCACTGCGACTGTTTGAGTCATTTTCGCACTTCCAGCCGTTGGCCAAGCACATCCATCACGCGGTCATGTGTGGTGTTATGCAAATGACAACAATTATTTGCCAGCGACACAAGCCGCAATAACTAAACAGCAGGGCGGCGCACAACTTTACTCATCTCATTCTAAAAAGTAAATGTGAAAATTTGCCCCACGAACGCCAACAAACCCAACCCGAGTCGTGTCTCGTTCAGCGCCCACCGAGCGCGGCGTTTGATGTGGCAGCTGTGCGACTGTCCGCTGGATCGACTGCTTTGCCGGCTGTTTAGTTTGTGCGAGCGAAGGAACCTGTTCGCCGAAATTTATGGCCCATCAAACTAAAAGTCAACATTTGATAATCGCCAATGCCGCTTCTAAGTAATCCAACTTGCTGGCGGCGATGTTGTTGTTGTTGCAGCATTTGGGCTTTTTAATTTTATTCGCTCATTAACAAAAACGCGAGAAAGAGGCATAGAAAATTACAAGCAGAACAGAACAGAACGCACCCAGCAGCCAACCGACAGAGAGGCAAATTAGAATGAAATTAGCATAAATTAAGAAAGCTAATAAAACAAACAGAGCCCAACAGTTTTATGTGAAGCACACACACAGTCACAGACATGGCGACGCGTTTAAAGGATTATGAAAAGACAAACACACCAACGACGATGATCAAAGTCGCTCGACGCTCACAGTGTTGCGGGACAATCATACGCCCCGACTGCCGGCTGGCGATTGCCCGCATGCCGATCGTCGCAAGGCGAGTAATGGTGGCGGCTTTAAATGGTGACTGAGAATTCGCATGGACTTGTTGAAATTAATGAGCCGCGTCTTTGCATTTCGAAAAAAGCCATTCACCAATTTGCATAAACGTCGCTGTCGCTTCACACCGCAGTCGCCAGTCGCCAATTGCCCAATCACCACTTTGGAGCGGCAAACAAAAAAACCAACGCACAAAAAAACCAGACTCTCCAATTATACTTAAGATGGCACATTAAGACGCTGCCAGCGAAATTTAAATATTCTTTGCATTAATTAAAGAAAATTGTATACATTAAGTATGAAAATTGCGCACGCCACGCATTAGTGGCGTCCTTTGCTTTCATTTCGCTGATGAGTTTTCAATGTTGGCAAATTCCAAACTAATTGGCAGCAATTTTAAGTGATGACCGAAACAACCAACAAATCAACAACAACAACAATTAAAGAACGAATATTTACTGAATTGATTGGCAGCGAATAATATACGATTTCGTTTCTTGGGCGAATTTGCATATTTGAAAGTATTTATGAAACAAGTTCGAGAACACACGAGCCAACTCGAATCAATTCATTTAATTTCGATCCGATTAGATTGTGTTTTGTAGTATATTTTGTGAAGCCATTGTCGCATTCACATTACGTACTTTGATATTAATGTGCAGTAAAAAAGCTTCTGTAGACATCAATGAAAAATGGCGGATATTTTAGTTTGAATTTTTGAATGAGTTGCGATGCGGCCACGGCACGATTTATTGGCGTCCAGAAGCGCGCACATGGTTTGTATGATTCAATGATTCTGAGTTGGTTTATGTCACTTTTTCAAAGTAAACTTACGAATGGAAGAATCAAGGTATTACTATACTTAGGGCTATGTCAAGTCTGTAACTTATAGTAATTCAAAAAGTCAAAGAATGTCGAGAATTTCAAGACCAACATTGAACACCAAACTGATGGATTAGTATAGAAATTTTAAATTTCAGGACAAAGCAAAAGTTTGGACTTGAAACATTTCAATAAGTAGAACTGATCTAAACTGAAAAAATCATAATAGGAATATGTATTATAGTCAGGGATCCATTTCTTTAAATGCGGGAATTTTATGAGATGGATGACTTTATTACTTTAATCTGGTCCATGTCAACACCAAACATATGGAACACCAAATTAAAAAATCAGTGCATTACTTTTTAAACAGACTGAACACCACATTGATGGGTCACTTCATTACTTTTCAAACAGATTGAACACCAAATGAATGGATCAGTGCATTACTTTTCAAACAATTTTAACACCAAAAATATGAATAATTTCATTCTTCTTCAAGCAGATTGAACACCAAATTCTTGGGTCACTTCATTGTTCTTCAAATAGACTGAACACCAACCAGATGGATCACTTCATTGCTTTTCAAACAGTTTGAACACCAAATTAATGGATCACTTCATTACTTTTCAAACAGTTTGAACACCAAATTAATGGATCAGTTCATTTCATTTCAAATTAATCACTTCAATGTTCTTCAAACAGACTGAAAACCAACCACATGGATCAATTCATTACTTTTCAAACAGATTATAGACCCAAGAGATGGATCACTTTATCACTTTACAATGTTTAAACGCCAAACAGATGGATCGCTGCATTACTTTTCAAAGAGGTTGAACACCAAATTGATGGAACAGATTGCACTCAAAATTAATGGATCACTTCATTGCTTTTCAAATTATTGGATCACTTCATTACTCTTCAGACAGATTGGATAGACAGATGGATCAATTCGTTACTTTTCAAACAGATTGAACTCGAAATTAATGGAACCCTTTATTACTTTTCAAACAGACTGAAACTCACTTGATTGAACAATTCATTACTTTTCAAACAGATGGCAGACCTAACAGATTGATCACTTTACTACTTCTATCAGATCCATGTCGTTTTTGAACAACAAATAAATGGATCACTGTTGTACCTACTTCAATCAGAACTAAGTCATTTTTCAGATCAAATATGTATATATGATATTATTTTAAGAACTAAAAACCAATAAAGTACACCAAACTTACGAGTATGAATCACTTGGATCAAATCATGGATATGTAATATTTCAATCAGTTGGACTATTCAAAGGATCTCTAAACCTAAATTCAACGCCAAACTGAAGAGTAACTATTTTACTTTATTTGGGGCTAAAAATGTCTTAAGTTCATCTCAGTAAATGAAAGGAATTACTGGACTAACATTGAACAACAAATTGGTTAATCAGGTCCAAGTTCTACTACGGATCAGATACATTTTTATATGCCCGAAGAATAGCAAAACCAATCACGTGCAGCGAATTTATGGATCACGTTATTGTGGATCAATTCTGTAATATTTCAATCCGTTGAATATCCAAAGGACCTCAAACTCTACATTGAGCACCAAACTGATGTATTGCTCTATTCAAATTTTTTTGCCATTTAAAATTCATGCACAAATATTTTTCAACAACTAAATGTCATTTCCTGTAGATTTGCATTGCATTTAGTAGCAAATAAAAAATGTTCATGTTTCTTTTCGTGATTTATTGCATCGTTCTTTGTTAAAAACACAGCGAAACTGACTCAATGATTACCGCAAACAATCAGCCATAATTAAGACAAGTTTTTAGAGGTATACAAATTTAAATACGAAATAAAATCGACTGCAAAAAAAAAACACGGCACGAGGTGCATTCAATAAATTTTTGCCATCTATCAGAGATTAATGACCTCAAGCAGTCGTCCACTTGCATGCATCGAGTTCAATTAAAATTCGCATCAATTGCGATGCCGATGACTACCACTCACAGCCGGAAACAATTACAAGTGACCGCACTTCAGCAGCAATTGGCCACCAACTTCGGTCTGTACGCCACGCACCAGTTCCGAATTGACTGACTGACAAGTGTCGATTGGCGCATTTCACATATTTATCCAGTAGTGACTCCTGTCCTCTGCTATTCCCAGCTGCCGAGTGGCACAAGTTTGCTAATTAAATACAATTATGCACAATTTCGCACCAACTCGACAAGAATGAAAACACAAGTGACACGAGCTTTTTCGGTTTGGCAACTTTATTGTAGAAAAATATTTTGTTTAATCTTTTGTTGTTTGTTCGTTTGGTTGCCGTTTTTGAAGGTGTCATTTCAAATGCCGCTCGTGCAAATCATTTCGCGCGCCAGTCAGACACTCAGACAGCAGCGGCATGTATAGTTGTTGTTATAGTAACGTTTTTCAGCTGTTGTTCGCGTTATTGTTATTATTTTCTGTCAAAAGAATAAGATTTGTTTCTTATTGTGTTTGCTGCCACTCACGGTCGGTGTGAAATCAACGCCAATCTGTCCGCTGTGCGCCTGTCTGCTTGATTGTTTGTCTGTCTGTTTGGGCCAAAGTCAAGGTTGACGTTTGAATTGTTGTAGTTTTGCCAATTTGGCGTTGCGTAGCGTAAGTGGAGTAGCATCAGCGTCGCCAGCGAAACCACTTACGGTTTCGCCCCATTTACACTCGAACAGCTTCCGCGACGTGCGTGCGGCTTCTCCAGCAGCTTGCAACCACATCTAATTTGCGGTTTGCGTGCGAGCAATGACTTAATTGCAACGCCTCAGCCTCGTCTGGCTGGCGCAGACACCTACAAGAAAGGAGAAACTGTTTTGCCGCCAGTGTTGGTCGTCGTTGGCAGACAGCACGCAGCCTGCGGACGAGTCAAAGGTTGCGTATACGTCACCGACTCCCGCGGCAACTTAATTGTGCTCCGGGTTATTGAACGCAACAAAAGGTCGACGTGACGTCACTTGCTGCCAACAAATCCCAATCGAATCGAAACGAAACTCACACAAAGGAATCAGAACAATGGCTGCGATATTAGCACAAAACTAAACAATTAAAAACTAATAATGATAAATGGCGAAACTGCGAGAAATCTCCTTCCCGCCATTAATCTTCACTACTCATCTGCATACAGCAACAACAACTTGGCCCTTTCATTTTTTTAACATGAAACCCGATGCCGAATGGAGTCTGAAATGAAGTGGGTGACTGACCAACATTCGGTTCGCGGCGTTCAATCTTTGAACAACGCAAGTTTTTCATCATTTGAAAGTGCGACTACCTGCAGATGATTTATGTGCGCCCCGTTTTCAGCGAATTCAGAATTTGATTAAATATGCATACAAAAAACCACAAACAATAAAAGCAAAACATTTAATTGTAATTAATTACGGAGAAGAAGTAGAACGAAATAGAAAAAACACACAATGATTTTTTTTTTAGAAATTCAATAAAATTAATTGGAAATAAGTTGGAAACTGAACCAAAAAAAGCAAAGAATACTTTTTGCAGTCAATAGATTTTCATTTATTTTATTATTATTATTAATTATATGATATTTTATTATTATTATTTAAAAATATAAAGAATTAGAAATATTTTCCACTGATGGAATCCTACCCAGAACCATGATCCGCCAACACTTCTTAGTCCTTTAAGCGAAACAAAATTTCATGAAATGTTCGCTACTGTCCATCAAAAGCACAAACCAACTAATATTGTCTTCCTTTTAGTATTTCAACTAATGAAATAATTTTTCAATTATTCAATACAATTCTTCAGCGTACCAACGCCAGCTGGAACTTAGCTCCACTGTCGAACACACCGTTAAACGATTTGAAATCGTATTTAAATTTCCATCCAACAGTGGTCAGTACGAACGTTTTGTTAGCAATTATGCGAACATTGGTCGAAGCGAGTAGTCACTTTAGTTGCACTTAACGGCTGATTGATGGATTCGCCTGCTAGACAGAACTCGTTCTATCACTTTGCGAACTATTCGTCGGCTGGCTCGACGCAAGATCGCCAATCTGGCGCTTTTTTGACAGGTTTTGACAGGTTCTTCAGACCGTCAAACGCATTAATCGTGTTGGTGATTTGTCGAGTTTGATGGTGGTTCATGAATAAATGAGCCGCACAACGGTGCCAACATTTCACACATCATGTACACAGCCACTATTCGATTTGTTCACTTCTTCATTCACTCATCCAAAGCGGCTCTGAATAATTTCAAGACAATTAAGAGCACCGCCGATATCGGTGCTTATTTCCCATGTCGTTTGTGTTAAATGTGACTTTGTTTGTGCACGGTTGAACGCGGCGTGTGTGCGTGTGCGTTTGCGTCCGACGTTGGTGAGTCTCTGTAAAAGCAAAAACCAAGTTAGCCCAAAAAAACTATACACACAGCCGCGTTAAAGAATCGCCGAAAAGCGTTTCAACGCTTTACCGAAGCTTGGCGCGGCCGAGAGCAGCAGCCGTTCTGTGCCGTTCGCCAACAAACGCTTACGATTTGTGCGAATTTACATGAACGAACGGCGCGCGCTCGGCGGCGAACGGCAGCGGGCCGCGACCGCTTGTAACAAATACGCACATATACGTATAAATACCGCAAAGTTCTCTGGATTCTTCATTAGAGTTTTGGTTTCACTGCTGTGAACATAGCGGCCAGCCATCCTAAAAACAAAGATGGTAAGTGTTCCGCTTCAGAAACCGCCGGCCAGCCGCTCGCTGGACTCGAATAGCGTGGAAAAGGAATAACCGCAAACGTTCTACATTCTTTGCAGAAACTGTTACTCATTGCCTTCGCGGTTATCGCAGCCGTCGCTGCTGATGTCAGCCATCTGCCATCGAACGAGTACTTGCCCCCAGTGCAAGAGTCCGCCTCCATCCAGGTTCAGGCTCCATCCAACGAGTACTTGGCACCAGTCCAGCAGGCTGCCCCCGCTCCAGTGGAGGTTGAGGCTGCGCCCGCTCACGAATTGGCCGATGATGGTTACCGTTACAAGACCCACCGTCGCGTGGTCTACCGTCGCCACCGTCGCGATGTGAGCCATCTGCCATCCAACGACTACCTGCCCCCAG
The DNA here is from genome assembly GCA_963971225.1 of Melieria omissa. Taxonomy (NCBI): domain Eukaryota; kingdom Metazoa; phylum Arthropoda; class Insecta; order Diptera; family Ulidiidae; genus Melieria; species Melieria omissa. The sequence goes on along the minus strand of OZ020268.1, from coordinate 125,684,982 downwards.
TGCAGCAGTCCGCCCCTGTTCAGGTTCAGGTTCAGGCCCCGACCAACGAATACTTGCCCCCAGTGCAACAGGCTGCTCCTGCTCCAGTCCAGGTTGAGGCTGCGCCCGCTCACGAATTGGCCGATGATGGTTACCGTTACAAGACCCACCGTCGCGTGGTCTACCGTCGCCACCGTCGCGATGTGAGCCATCTGCCCTCCAACGAGTACCTGCCCCCACAGCAGTCTGCCCCTGTTGAGGTTCAGTCCAACGACTACGCCTACGCCCCAGCTGCGCAGGAAGCCTCCGTGCAATTCGTGCAACAGGCTGCCCCCGCTCCAGTCGAGGTTGAGGCTGCTCCCGCTCACGAATTGGCCGATGATGGTTACCGTTACAAGACCCACCGTCGCGTTGTATACCGTCGCCACCGTCGCGATGTGAGCCATCTGCCATCCAACGACTACCTGCCCCCAGTGCAGCAGTCCGCCCCTGTTCAGGTTCAGGTTCAGGCCCCGACCAACGAATACTTGCCCCCAGTGCAACAGGCTGCTCCTGCTCCAGTCCAGGTTGAGGCTGCGCCCGCTCACGAATTGGCCGATGATGGTTACCGTTACAAGACCCACCGTCGCGTGGTCTACCGTCGCCACCGTCGCGATGTGAGCCATCTGCCCTCCAACGAGTACCTGCCCCCACAGCAGTCTGCCCCTGTTGAGGTTCAGTCCAACGACTACGCCCCAGCTGCGCAGGAAGCCTCCGTGCAATTCGTGCAACAGGCTGCCCCAGCTCCAGTCGAGGTTGAAGCTGCTCCCGCTCACGAATTGGCCGATGATGGTTACCGTTACAAGACCCACCGTCGCGTTGTATACCGTCGCCACCGTCGCGATGTGAGCAACGAGTACCTGCCTCCAGTGCAAGAGTCCGCCTCCATCCAGGTTCAGGCTCCATCCAACGAGTACCTGGCCCCCGTCCAACAGGCTGCCCCCGCTCCAGTCGAGGTTGAGGCTGCTCCCGCTCACGAATTGGCCGATGATGGTTACCGTTACAAGACCCACCGTCGCGTTGTATACCGTCGCCACCGTCGCGATGTGAGCAACGAGTACCTGCCTCCAGTGCAAGAGTCCGCCTCCATCCAGGTTCAGGCTCCATCAAATGAGTACCTGGCCCCTGTCCAACAGGCTGCCCCCGCTCCAGTCGAGGTTGAGGCTGCTCCCGCTCACGAATTGGCCGATGATGGTTACCGTTACAAGACCCACCGTCGCGTTGTATACCGTCGCCACCGTCGCGATGTGAGCAACGAGTACCTGCCTCCAGTGCAAGAGTCTGCTTCAATCCAAGTTCAGGCCCCATCCAACGATTACCAGGTATCAGTCCAACATTCTGGCCCTGGACAAGTCGAGGTTGAGTCTGCGCCCGCTCACGAATTGGCCGATGATGGCTACCGCTACAAGACCCACCGTCGCGTTGTCTACCGCCGTCATTAGTTCTGCCAGCGAGAACTTGTGGCTGTCAAGTGATCCACTTGTGCTCTTTTTGGAGTGCAATATGTAGTATTAAGAAATAGTTTCAATGTCATTGCACTACAATTGACGAATGACCAATAAATAACAACAAGAACAACAACAACATATGAATCAAACAATAGTTGCAATGTTTTATTATTTACTTTGATTTCAAGGATATTGAAATATATCTGAAATAGCTTAAGACGCTTTGCAACGAGAGAAGAAGATAAGTTCACATTTGCAAGAATGTCTGAGGCCGAGGTAAGATACAAACAATCAGATAGTCCTTAAGTTAGGCTAAGGAAACTACGCCTAACATATTCCTGTGAAGCACAAACATACAGCGAGGCAGTTTCAGACCAATATCAGTGGACGAGAGATTGATAGGTAAAAGGTGAACGGGATTGCAACGATTACAATGACTTAGCATACAGGGAAGATATTCCTAAGATGTTCATGAGACAAGACAGTGCAACTTGCTTGTCAGGAATGAATAATCGAACGGATTCCCGGACGCAGAGGGAGATGAAGTTAAAGTTGCGTAAGTGAATATCAACGAAAAGAAGGAAAATTACACTTTTGTGCCTTATTGAAAAGAAATCCGTGTCAAACATGAAAATTATTGGAATGTAGATCAAATCAAGGATTAGTTAATAAATATTGGCAAATGCCGGAACGATGGAACTTGTGTGCTTATGTTAAGATGCTTACTGAATAGATGTTAATCTGTATGCAACACCGTCTTTCCAACATTGGTTACAGCACAAATTTCAAGCGAATGGGGAAAGGGAGGGGAGGAGACCTACAGTTTAATGCCGAATCCGAACGGCGATTGGCCGTTTTCGTTTACAATTGCAGGTTTTGCCATTACCTGCTAAGAGCGCACTTGTGGTATTCTTGTAATTCTCATCTGTTTCATGTGGATAGCGATTGTAGATGCCTTCCAGGACAATACATGTAAGACAAACATGGAGGGCAAGAGGATAATTATTGCTTTTATGCCTGAGAAAAACGTGTGGAGTACTTTACCAAACTCTAACTAAAAAAATTAATTCAACTGAGCTGAACACAAATAGACAAGAATATGACGTCATACAAGGTATCGCAAAAGTTGTCTCTAAAGTTTATGAATGAATGAATGAATGAATAAATCGTTCCATTCATTCATTCATAAACAAATTAGAGCCAAGAAACACTGGGTGATACATTTTTTCGCCACCCTGTATGACCGCAAAATTAAAGAGATCTATACTCCCTGCTAAACCATAGAGATTTCAAAGTGAATTACTTAGAATTGAAATCACACTTATTCAGATACATTTTGTCGAGAAAAACCGACTGAGTTATTGCAAGTTTTTAATAAAGATTTGCCGGATAAAACGCACATCCGATACTCACTTCGCGAATATACACGAATCAAATGTGCGTTTTCTTCTGGACACAGATTCGATTTGATTAGATTTGCGTACTTTTCGGCGCATCAATTATGGTGTCAGCCAGTAAATATGCTCGCAATGCGCCTCGGCGGATTTTCCACATTCAATATGGTCAGTCGCTGTTCGTGTCATAATAAATTAGGTGACCTTGAACTAATAACCATTCTGTTGTGGTTTTGCCTTATCCAAAGTTGAGTCACTGCATTTTTATTTTGGGATTCATCGACAATATTTTGGCAAGTGTCAAAAAACTCCTAACTCACCACTGCAATTCGCGAAAAAGCTAAAAATAGCAACTCTCCAATTTGGTTAGCCGGCATGAAGTGACAGGTGGCTCGCTAACTGTAACGCGAATTGCAGCCGTCGCTTGGTTTATTAGTTTTTGCAAAATGTTCGCGCAATATTTCACGGTATTCGACAACAAGCAAACAGCATTTCGATTGTCATGGCCGCAAACTGGCTGATGCGGCCGGCTGCACGCTGAATCAGCGCATCCGCCGAATGCCAGCCGCACGCTCTGCGGCGGCGTGCACGCCGATTCGATGTGGTTTTGGGGTATGGGGCAACTTTCTAGGCGAGGACGATGGGGCGTGCCAATTAATATCGATTATAAATAATAAGAAATAATATGCATAATTAAATTATAGAAAAACAGCGCAGCGATTCTTACCCAACCGGCTTGGCCGAAACAACCCGAGGCGCTTCTATTCGGCTGCTTTGCATAACAGCATCAAATCATATAAAAACACGCCACTTCTTCGGAAACACCATCACTTTCGTTTGGTTCTTCCACCCATTAGGAGACGAACATTGGAAAATGGTACGGCCACCACCACTGCCACCAGCACAGCAACGCGCTAATCTTGTTTGTACTTGCAGAAATTCTTCCTGCTGATTTGCGCCCTCGTCGCAGCAGTTTCTGCTGACGTCAGCCACCTGCCCAGCAACCAGTACTTGCCGCCCCAGCATGCTGCCTCCGCACCGGTTGCCAGCTTCTCTTCAGTGCCGGCCGCATCCGCACCAGTGGTCAGCGTAAGCAACGGAGGCTTGTCCAGCGGTTTCGGCGGCTCGTCGGGCGGTTTTGGCGGCTCGTCCGGTGGCTTGTCCAGCGGTTTCGGTGGCTCGTCCGGTGGCTTGTCCAGCGGTTTCGGCGGCTCGTCGGGTGGTTTCGGAGGCGTTGGCGCCGGTTCGTCTCCATCCGCCGGCTACATAGCCCCTGCAGCTTCTGTGCCTGCAGTAAGCTACAGCACCCAATCCTTCAGCTCCCCGGCTCAAGGCTTCTCTGGTGTTGCTTCTGCACCTGCAGTCAGCTACAGCGCTCCAGCTCAAGGCTTCTCTGGTGTTGCTTCTGCACCTGCAGTCAGCTACAGCTCCCCCGCTTCGACCTCCGTTTCGAGCTTCCCTGTTTCCTCATCGCCCAGAGCAGGCTTCGCCAGCCAATCCTTCTCTCCTGCCGCCTCATCGCCTGGCGCCAGCTTCGCCAGCCAATCCTACAGCGCCCCCGTTTCGACCTCCGTTTCGAGCTTCCCTGTTGGCGCCTCATCGCCCGGCGTAATCTCCTCCTCGTTCGAAAGTGCCGCCTCTGAGCCCGCACCAGCTCATACCTTCTCCGCCAATGACGGCTACCGCTACAAGACCCAGCGTCGCGTTGTCTACCGTCACCGTCATCGTCGCGATCTCTCCAGCGAATACCTGCCACCCCATGTAGGAGCCGGATCGGCGCCATCAGTTGATTACCTGCCGCCAGCAGCCTCCTACGTGAGCCCCAGCTACAGTTCAGTCGGAAGCGGACTGGTTGGCGGAAGCGGACTGGTCGGCGGAAGCGGACTCGTTGGCGGAAGCGGACTCGTCGGCGGAAGCGGACTTGTCGGCGGAAGCGGACTTGTCGGTGGAAGCGGTTTGGGTGGCCTCGTATCCGGCGGTAGTGGATTCGGCGGCGGCTTAGGCGGCGGCTTAGGCAGCGGCTTAGGCGGCGGTGTCGCATACAGTGGCGACTTATCTGGAGGCAACGCACTCGGCAGCGGTGTCTCATATGGTAACGGTGTAGCAGCCTCCACCTACGGCGTACCAGCTATCGACAACACCTACTCGTCCGCGGGCGGCTACCGCTACAAGACCGCACGTCGCCGCGTCTACCGCAACCGCGTCGCCCGTCGCCACAGATTCTAAGCCAATCGAAGGATCTAAGTCGTTCGCAATGCACGCAACACTCATGAACGGTTTCTAGTATTTAACTGTGTGAATTGTTACGGCGAACATCGAAAATTAATAAAAGAAAATCTTTGTAATAATACAAAATACACAACTATTTCATTTGTCCAAAGGTGAGGTAGCCCAACTTGGCCCAGTCGGTTGGCAACTGCAGCTAAAGCGGCTGCGGCAAATCCCAAGCTCGACTGACAACTTCCGCAAAATTTTGTTATTGCATTCTGCTTTTTGCTTCCGAAATAAATATCACTAACGACTCGATCTGACTGCAGTCGTAAACCAGTTTCCGCAAACGTCTACAGACAGCCATCTAACTACACTCTGCAACAATATAATTTGGAATGAATTATTGTTAGAAGAGCTTCAAAGCAGCAAAAATAATGTTAAAATAATATGCAAACTACTTGCGGAACTTTTACCTGATCAAACCATATTAAGAAACATTTTTCGAAAGCAACTCGATTTCAAAGGATTTTCGAAATAAATATTCTCATATCAGTCGTATTATGCACATATAACTATATATATAGTAAATTAAGAACTTGTCTTTTACCAACGAAACTTTATTTTCACTGCAACAACTGTGTTGGATATTATAACAATTTCTAGATTGAATTATGAGAGAATACTGAATTTAAAAAAGGCAATAAATTGTGTATCCAATTACTGCATTCATTTGCATAATTTCAAAACACACTTGTCGCCAATCAAAAATTCTAAAATTCAACAAACCACATCGCCGTTGAATATTTTGAAAAGTGAAAGTGAAACTTGCTTTTTATGGTTTTTATAAATTGTGTTGACAGCAGGAAATTTTTATATTGGCTTTGAATAAATATATTATGGAAGTGTTTATTGTTTAATTTCGTGCCAAATTAAAATTTCTACAATCGGGGTTTTTCATTACTTTCAATGCAGTAATTTGACTTTGCGTGAAGCTAAGAATCCTCGGTCCGGCAGATTTTTGATGCGTTAAATAAATACAAATTAAATCAAAGTTTGTTATAAATAATTTTATTGCATAAAGCTTTGAACGTACCTGAACGTGAATGAAAAGTATAAATAGAATAAATATTTTTATGTATCAGAAATAACTCCTTTCTTTCGTTTTACTGCTTATTTCCCTTCTACTTCCCTTTCTTTCTTCCTACTCTCTGCCTTCTACACTTCCTTTCCATCCTTTCCTCTATGATTCAATCTTTCCATCCTTTGTTCCATCTTTTCCTTCATGCTTTCCTCTATTCTTCGTTTCATCCCTTCCACCTTCTTGCTTTCATTCCTTCTATTCTTCATTTCATCTTTGCACCCTTCCTTCCATTCACTCTTCCCTTAATCCTTTCTCTCATCCTTCCCTACTTGCTGTTCTTATTCCTTCTTTCCTTTTTTCTATCCATTCCTTCCTTTCTTCCTACTTTCCGATTTCGTTTCCATCCATCCCTCTATGATTCTATCTTTCCTGCACAATAATCCACAAATATAAAAATATTTTACTGTTACTATAATGCAATAATTTATTTGATGCTGACAGTTTTATTGGAAAAAGAACTACCAGTCGATTCTCACAATAAACCGATCGAAAACACTACCAAAATGCAAGTAAATTTTTTTGGACCTTGGAATAGTTTCTGTGTTCGAGGAAAGCCGAATCGTTTGATTTATTTTTTTAGTCTTATATAAGAATATTAGCTGGGCGCCGCGGCTTTGCACGCAAGCTCTCTTGTTTCACTCGATACAAAATTTGAACGCATTGTTGACCCCGTCAGATTTTGATTTATGTCTATTAAAAAGCATATGTCTATTATCTTTGCTGTCAAGTGGTTCTAAAAACTGTGAAGTGAAAAGGTCCTTTAAATCATGAGTTCTCACATTTACTCTAAACAAATTCTTAACCCTTAGTCTACCACGTTAGATTTCGATTTTCAAAAATATGAAAAGCATTTTAATTATTTCCTGATTGAAGTGCTTTTTGTCTACGTTTGAAGTCAAAAGGACCTATAAATCGTGTTTCTCCATACAAACCCAAACCCATTGTTGACCCCGTTAGATTTTGATTTTATAAAATTATTTCTTCCCTAGAGTACTTTCACAAAGTTTAAAGTCAGTGGCCCCATTAATTCATGTTTTTTTACAGTTTCGCCATACAAACTTTTAACCGGTCGTTGACCCCGGCCGATTTTAATATTCGGAAAAAATGAAAAACATGCATCGAGCTATTTTACATTTGAAGTACTTTCACCAAGTTTGAAGTCAAAAGGCTAAAAAAAATTGTTTCTCCATACATACTTTTAACCGTCGTTGATCCAGTTATATTTCGATTTTGAAAATAATGAGAAACGCGTGTATAATTTTCTTTTTAATTTCAAGTATTTTTACAATTTTTGAAGTCAATAGGCCTATCGGTTCATGTTTTTTTCGAGTCTACCCTTAAACAAATCTTAACCCATTGTTGGTCCAGCTAAATTTTGATATTCGAAAAATTATAAAATACGTGTCGAATTATTTTTGGTTTAGAGTAGTTTCGGGAAGTTCGAAATCAATATGTCTCTTAAAACACTTTTCTTCATACAACACCTTAACACATGTTTTGCCCCTTTACACCCCGAATTTCAAAAATCCCGTCTTAGCGGAGATTGATTTTTCAAGATGTATCTACAGTTCAAATTTCATGTTTGTAGCTTCAGCGACTTGGGGTGGGCGATGATAAATCAATCAATCAATCAGTCAGTCAGTTAGGGCAAACAATCTATGTATATAAAAATGGAGGCGGTACCACGCCCTCTTGTCTCACAACTTTCTTCTAGTCGAATTGTGCTACTAAGTGGAAAGTTCGTACCAAGTTTCACTGATGTGTGTGTACTGCATAACTGTTGGATCATAAAAAATGTGCCACGCCCCTTATTCAACGCCCATCAAATTTTAACAGTAGAATGACACATCTGTGACACGACGGTACACAAAATTTCAATGATGTGCGGCTTAGAACTCCGAAGATATTCCATTTAAAAGATTTGAGTTGTATGGGCGGTGCCACACCCCTTTGTTCAATACCCACCCCATTCCCTCGGGCGAAGGACATGATTAAATAGTAAGTTTGTACCAAATTTAGTTGATGTGTGACTTATGGTTCCAAAGTTATTGTTTAAAAATGTATTCTTGTGGTGCCACGCCCCATTTTCCCGACTTTTCTTTTTTCCTAAACCTTCACGTAACAGTTTCAAACAAACCCGCCGAAGGAAGAATCCAAGTTGGTCCAGTCGTTTTTAAGTTTTAAGCAGCCGAACGAACCACGATTCATTCATAGATGCTACGGTTAAAGCAAAGCGAGGCAATGTAGGAAATTCAACATGTGACATTATATTTAGTAGCAGCACTACTATTATTTTGACCGCAACTGTACATACTTATGTAAATCAATCGTTATCCTTTGTCTATAACTTTACGGCATTTATTTTAGTCATTTGAATGTCTTTATGGTCCGGTGTGCTGCAAATCTTTTATCATTTCCGACAACTCGTTTTCCTGCTTTTCGATAATAGGCAACCAGTGTTCTGAGGGAAGTACAACCGAGGTAAAGTGGCCCAAGTTCTGTACGGGCTCGAAGGAAGTCTGCTCAAAATTGGATCGCGGTGTCACGGTATCCTCGATGATGTCAGCTAAGCGGTTCGATTCGTGAATGAGTTCATCGATAGAGAGTAGAAGCATGTTCAAACCATATTCCATGCCTTCGCCGTTCATCCTGTTTCCTACTGACGAGAACATTGGAACAAAACTGCACCACGGGCGATTTGGCTGAATTATGTATGGCATGAAGTTGGCGTTGAGTTCGCCAATTTCACCGTACTCAAAATGCCACGAGGACATTGTTGGTTTCAGCAGAGCCCGGTCCGGACCGGCACTGGGTACACTGCAGCGCCTATCGTCTGGCACGATTGCGTCTTTGTTGGATGAGCTGCTTAGCATTGCAGAAGAACCGGAATGCTCCTTCATTAAGGACAATTTATTGCCCTCGCGTATTTTGCAAATCTGTTGCAGCAGAGTTTTCTCAATTTCGGTAAACTGATTTAGGTTCTTTGGATTCTGATCGCCAGCTATGTAGGCTTGAATAAAGTCATCACCCGGTACTTTTGGTAGTAATGTCTGTGTGCAGACATCGGCGACTGCGACGGCATCGGTCATTTGTGAAATAGAATATGTCAATATAACTGAAAAGATTAAAGTTAGTCTTACTTTCCATTCCAATTTTGAGTTATGTCTCATAAGATTACGAATACTTTTGATTGGCTAAAACTATAGTTAGTTGTAATGTACAACGGGTATCATAAGATTGGGTTAAAGTTGTCATTCAACTTCAAAGACAAAGCCAAAGGCGGAAAACTAAAGATGGTCAACCAAAACTGATTTCCTAATGAAAGCAAAAGCTATGTTTCAAATGCACTGTTGGCTACCGGAAAAAATCGTTACCCAGTGTTTAAAGAGATTTTAAAAAATATGCTACTGTCCTTATTCTTTAGTTTCTGGAATCATAAAACATCAGACCAGAGTTTAGATTTGCCATGACGTATTGCTCGTTTTCTTCGTGTTAAAAGCGGCTACACTTAAAGTTGGTGTATTTTTAGGTTAACGGTATATGTAATACTACAGCATACCCCACGTCACGATTTCACCGCATGAAGAAGTGCATTAAGAGTTTTTGACTAGCTGATTATATAATGTTAGTGAACTAGTTTCGTACAAACCATAAACGTATTAAAAAAATATATATTTGCAGAGCTATCTTTATGTTCGACATTCTAAGGATTGAAGCCTCTAACATGTAATGACATGTTGTTCTCTTTAAGAAAACACTGGTCCCGTCCTAGTGACGAACAGTGCTCTTATATACAAAACAAACTCTGCTTACATTCACTGGTGCTATCCTTTTTCTTCCTGTATGACCCATCTGTGATGCTTTCAGCGTCTTTCTGGATAATTGGATCAGTTTGCATGGCCTCATCAGTTTTTTTAATCAACTTTGTCGTAATATCGGTTTGTAACCCTATAGAAGATTTGCCCGCTCGCAGACGTCTTTAAAATATGCATAAAAAAAGCGTATCGTTTTGACTCAAAAATATATAAAAATACTTTACCTCGAAGCATCTAGAAGTTTTGCTCTGAGAAGGGCACTTTTATCAGGCTTCGGCAAAGTAGATATACTGACTGCGCGCCACGGCGGTCTCTTAGTGTCTCCCTCTTTCTCCTTGGGCGGACTTGTATGCTCTTTTATATGTTTCCAATTCTTTGTAGCCCTGCAAAGTGTATAGTTAACAGCGAAAATCTTTTCAAAAACTGCGAAAAGTTCTGAACATTAAACAATGCAATGCACCTTTCAGTGGAAGAATTGTCGACAAATACCACAACACGAAATACGAGTTGTTTCCCAGGAATCGGCTTTTCAAATGAACACTGACTGTTTGCCAAACACATTTGACTTTTAAGGAACTATCAGCAAAGTGAAACTCGCGGCTCACTGCACTTTAGCACAAACTGAATGCAGACATTTCTCGAGTTCCCGAACATGATCTTCGTGGGACGGCTGCGATTCGTTTTGGAGTGAAAATGACCAGCGAACCACCATTCCATACCGTCGCTGCATTCACTTCTTCACCCTGGCGACCAGCGAAGAGCTCTGACCGCGGTCCAAATGCAGATTTTCTGGTCACTAGCGTTCTGATAATAGTTTCAGACGATTTGACTGCTCAATTTCAAAATCTCCATTTCACCAACAAGAGCCGGCTGCGATTTTCCAATCAATTACACAATTATGAATTTCGTTGCCGCTGACATAGAAACGCGTTATCCATCTTCGCGATCGTATGTACATACCTGCACAAAACTGCGTTGACCCACCAAAGCAACCAAGTCAAACATATTTAAACTCATTTCATCTCCTTCAATTAACTATTTCCTAGATACATACAGTGAATCAAAAAAGTTAACGTACATCGAATTCTCCAGCATTAACCATAGATCGAGCTTCACAAAAATTAAGGACTCCTATCATATGTAAACAAAAGAGAAAATTATAAACTTTTCAATTTTCTCAAGACTTCTTCCTTAAAAAAGTGTGAAAGATGGTTTTAAACAAGCATAATCCCAACACAAACAAAGTCACAAGAATGGTTCAATTAATTATATCCTGAATGAAGTTATAATCAAACAAAAAACCAAATGTATCATTTCTGATACAAAGCTCGATCTACGGTTAAAGCCTTTTTAATTGTTCCAAAATTAATGAAAATTGTAAACATCTTCGGTTTATTTCATACAAATATAATAAGGGTATTCATTTAAGCATATAAGTTTACTTACCGCGTATATTTATACATTTACGCACTGTGTTATATGAACGCACGTATAAAAGTATGTGTGTAAATGCTCTTTATCGATCAGGTGTTTAGTTGTCAAAATCATAAAATTCAAATGCCGAGAATCACCGAAAAAATGAAATTTCTCAAACAAATACCTCAAACGGGATATTGTTTGACTGCATCGAACTTTGCTTGCAAAGTCTGTAAATGCCTTCAGCGGTGGGAGGGATTCATCCTCTTTCATTTTCTCTTTTGAATTTTTCGAAATTAAAAAGTTACATAGCTAAAATACCAATTTTGTTGAATGCTATTCTTACCTCTTCCATTTTTCAGCTTATTGTTTTGAATTTTTAAAAATTTTGAAATTGAACGTCACTCACTCATCTCCGTAAATGTTTACACAACGAAATTGCTGCGCAAACTTATCCGATGAGCGTAAATCAATTTTCATATAAATTTTGACAACTCATTTACGCAATGGTAAACTTATACGGTTTACGAGGTTTGCGAGGCTTTTACACCTTTAAATGAATACCCTTAATGTAATATTGTGCTTCCGGATTCGTTTTTCTAAAAGTTCACATATGTGTTCAATTGGGTTGATATCACCGTGCGACAAAAATGCAAAAATTTTTTCACACTGGAAAAAATCCATATGGGCGTGAAACTAGAGACCAAACATAGTAATACTGCGTACTCAGTTTTCCATTTCTACATCCTTTGTCCTTTTAAAAGGACTTCAAAATTTTGAAGGGGATAAAAAATAAAAAAAATATAAAAAATACTTAACCTCCTTAGAATATGGCGACATGCATATCAAATGAAAGAGGAAAGGCTCAAGAATTGAAATAAAATTGATTTTTTATCTATTTGTAAAAAAGTATATGAAAGCGGTCCTTTGAAATTTTTAATCCTTTATATCCTTGAAAATTTATGTAGAATTTTCTTGAAAAGTAAGTATGGTAAAACCCAAAATCTCCTTGATCACGTGTCAAAATTGCATTATTCTCGCTTAATTGATTTTGTATCTATTTATAATTTAAAAGACTGATACGCAAATAAATTAGAAATTTTGTACTTCATTAGACTTGAAGCTTCCGCCTTTTTTTTTAATAACTTTCGAACCAATAAAGTTAGAGTAATAAAATTGACACGTGATCAAGGAGATTTTGGGTTCTAACATAATTACTTTTCAAGAAAATTCGTTAAAAATTTTCAAGGATATAAAGGATTAAAATTTTCAAAGGACGTTTTTCACATCCTTGTTTTACAAATATATAAAAAGTCAGTTTTATTTAAATTCTCGAGCCTTTCCTCTTTCATCTGATATACATATTGCCATATTGTAACGAGGTTAAGTATTTTTTATATTTTTTATCCCCTTCAAAATTTTGACGTCCTTCTAAAGGATGTAGAAATGAAAAACTGAGTACGCAGTATAACTATGTTTGGTCTCTAGTTTCACGCCCATATGGATTTTTTCCAGTGTGAAAAATGCTGTCGCACGGTGTATTCGGTGACTGTGGAGGTGTATAAAGTTGCTTGCAATGATATATGAGCCATTCTTGGACAAGAAACGACGTATGTTTGGGGTCGTTATCCTGCGGAAAGCAGAAGCTTGTGCGGCTTAGGCCTAGTTGGTCCACACTTGGAAGCAAATTATTTTTCAAAATGTTGAAATATGTCTGGTTGTTCATAGTATCAGTTATAAAAACGTTGGAGAATTACTCCAACTCCAGATGAAGCCACACTCCCCCAAATCATTACAATTCCTCCGCCATGCTTAACTGTAGGTATTAAATTGTTCTCCTTTAGCTCTTCGTTGACTTTTCTCCACACTTTTCCTCTCGCATTAAATTTCGAATCGTCGCGGAATACATTTTCCCAAAACGAGTCTGGCTTTTCTACTCTAACCGCTTCTTCTTGTTTACTTTCGATATGAACGGTTTACGACGAGCAACTCGTCGATGATGCCCAGCCTTATACAAGGCATTCCTTATTGTTTGAGGACTTATGTTTTTCTGAGTCGCATTGCATATGTTTTGGGTCAATTTCACTGCAGATATTTTTGCATTTTCCTTCACAGCAGAGACGATATTCCGTTCTTCTCGTGGCGTTAACACTTTTGGCCTGCCTGATCGTGGCTTTGTGTGTAAATCACCGTTTTTTATGTACGTATTGATTACTGTTTGTACACTAGAATGAGATTTTGCAATTGTTTTACCAATTTCGCGTAAAGATTTATTTTCCAAATATAATTTCAAAATTATTTTCCGCATTTCCAATGTAATTTCCAGACCGCGACCCATAGCGACTCACTTTTTTCACTTTGAACAAAATGACACTGAACTCAAAACGCACATTGATATACTTACAAGTATAGTAGGTAATCAACAAAAGTAGAAAATAAAAAGTAATTACCATTACATTCCCAAAAATAAAGCACATTGCCTAAGTTGTACGTAAACTTTTTTAAACATTTTATCAGTAGAGTTTTCCCTTTGTCTTCTCTCACATCGTCCTTATCAACAATAACGCGAAATAAAGCATATATAGCGATGAACAGAATATTTATCTAACCTATTCGCAGAAAACAATGTTGGAGAGCACAAATTGAAAAGAATTGTTGAATGTTTTACGTAGGAAATTAAAGTGTACGTAAACTTTTTTGATTCACTGTACATACTTTTGACCCATAACAATTCACCTGCTATTGGTGTCGAAGGTTTGGGGTCCCGAGCCCACCAGCACTGCATTCTCTTCAACACTTTGCGTTTCACTGGTTTCTGAAGAGGCTCCACTGTTGTTTGAACTCGCTGAATTTACTTTGCTCATTATTGCACAATTCAAAGTCCTAGTCTCACTGGGCTTTAATTTAAAACATATAGGCACATGCGTATGATTAAATCGAAAATCGGCAGCATTTATAACGCGGCGCTGTTGCCATGGACTACTATGCATTCGGATTTATCGATAGGACAGGCACGAATTTAGCGATTATGAATGAAAAGCGCAATGTGCGTTAATATAAAAATTATGACTGGGTAGGGATGGTCATCGTTAGGCATCGGAATGACATGCAAAAAATAAAAATAAACCGATATATACAAAAAATATGCACACATATGCTTTCACCTGGGCCAACCCGCTGAATCTACAAACTTGCAATTTAAACTGTAGGTAAATTTTCGAAAAATAACTAAAAAAAATTATTATGAATAAATGTGAATAAATTGTTTATACATATGTACATTAAGGTGGGTCGAAAAAAAAACATTTTTGTTGTCACCACCTAAAAATAAAATTCAGAGTGTTTAATGACTATTTGGAAAATATTGCGATTCTGAGGTAAGCCAATTGTGAGCGGTTTTGCTTCAAAAATACCTCTAATTATTATGTTTTTTGGGTGTAACTTTTTTGTTGTTGGACATTTTCGAATAATTTATTTTTTTTTTAATTTTTGGTTAGATAAACCTTCAGGAGTTCTTGGATTGCACAAAAATTTATTCGAAAATGTCCAACAACAAAAAAGTTACACCCAAAAAACATAATAATTAGAGGTATTTTTGAAGCAAAACCGCTCACAATTGGCTTACCTCAGAATCGCAATATTTTCCAAATAGTCATTAAACACTCTAAATTTTATTTTTAGGTGGTGACAACAAAAATGTTTTTTTTTCGACCCACCTTAATGTACATATATATTTTATATAAGTTTCAATCAAAATTAAATCAGATTTTGATTTTTTGTAATAATTTATGTTTTCGATAAAAAAATCAATGAATTGTTCATAGAACTTAAAAAAAATAAAACAAAAATTTCAATAATTTTTACTCCTTTGCGGACCATTGTACGGTATATCGTACAAAATGGATTGAGCTGTAATTCTCAACCTAAATGATTTTTTTTTAATTTTGTTGTATTTTATTGCTAAAATGATCAATGGGGGTCAATATTTTGAAGGAAAAATTTTTAACTGAAGAAATGCGGAAATTGACCGGAAAGCGTCAAAATTAGCCAAGATTTTTGACGCAAGAAAAAAAATTACAAAAAGGATCGGAGCGTCTCTGCTGCACCTGGAAGGAGATTTCTTTCAAATAAAAACTCGAACAAGGTTTAGCAGCATTAAACATTGCTGAAACTGAACTTTGCAAGAATGCAAACAAGTACGAGCCTAAAATTTGCATGAAACGCTTTGTTGTTATAGTAATGTGTTTATTAGAACTTTTTATATTATATTTATATATTTATATTATTTTTATATTTATAGGCATAGCCTCTGAAAAAAATATTTTGTTTTTGATAATTTTTACTAATTTAAAATTTAACTTATAGTAACCCTAAGCTAACAAATAGAATAAGAATAAATAATTAAATAATTGTGACATCACTCCAACAAACATACAGCTGCGGTCAAAATAATAGTAGTACGCATACAACGAAAAGAAAATTAGGAAAAAATAATCTGCTTTTTTTACAAATATTTATTTTGTATTTTTTTTAACAAGTTATATGTGTTAACAATGCAATCATAAAAGAAAACTTAAGAATTAAACTCAGTTTGGGTTGATTTAAATTAAATGCGTCAAAAGCTCCAAAATATGGACGGTCAAAAAAATAGTAGTTCGCTTTACTTTCATAAAAATGAAGCAAAAATTATGTTTCATTTTAAAAGATTTTGTGGTTAAATAGTAATAACGTAATGTTTCTTCAAATTAATATTTAGTTGCGTGACTGTTGTTTGGCTATTACTGCAGCACAGAGCCGATGCATTGAAATATCCAAATTTTCATATCTTTCTCTAGGGGCGTGGTCTACTGCTTCTCAAAGTTGATTATTATTTAAAAGATTATTGTGAGCAACTGCTCTCTTCACGTCACACCACAAATTTTTAATTATATTGAAGTCTGGTGATTGTGCGAGCCATTCCATAACCCTAATCCTGCTTTTGCGAAGCTCCTTTCGTGCGACCTTTCTTGTATGCTTTAGGTTATAATCCTGTTGGAAGACCCAAAGCATTGGCGTTTTTTCACTGACATACGGTAGCACGATTTCCTGCAAAATTCGTACACATACACATCGATCCATCGTTTTCTTGATCAAATAAATAGCGCCACCTCCATAAAACGTAGTACATCCATTTATTTATTCAGCATGTCTTACGTTTTATGGAGGTGGCGCTATTTATTTGATCAAGAAAACGATGGATCGATGTGTATGTGTACGAATCTTGCGGGAAATCGTGCCACCGTATGTCAAATAAATAGCGCCACCTCCATAAAACGTAAGACATGCATTTATTTATTGAGCATGTCTTACGTTTTATGAAGGTGGCGCTATTTATTTGATCAAGAAAACGATGGATCGATGTGTATGTGTACGAATCTTGCGGGAAATCGTGCCACCGTATGTCCGTGAAAAAACGCCAATGCTTTGGATCTTCCAACAGGATTATAACCGCAAGCATACAAGCAAGGTCGCACGAAAGGGGCTTCGCAAGAGCAGGATTAGGATTATGGAATGGCTCGCACAATCACCAGACTTCAATATAATTAAAAATTTGTGGTGTGACGTGAAGAGAGCAGTTGCTCACAATAATCTTTTAAATAATAATCAACTTTGAAAAGCAGTAGACCACGCCCCTAGAGAAAGATATGAAAATTTGGTTATTTCAATGCATCGGCTCTGTGCTGCAGTAATAGCCAAACAACAGTCACGCAACTAAATACTAATTTGAAGAAACATTTCGTTATTACTATTTAACCACAAAATCTTTTAAAATGAAACACAATTGTTGCTTAATTTTTATGAAAGTAAAGCGAACTACTATTTTTTTGACCGTCCATATTTTGAAGCTTTTGACGCATTTAATTTAAATCAACCCAAACTGAGTTTAATTCTTAAGTTTTCTTTTATGATTGCATTGTTAACACATATAACTTGTTAAAAAAAATACAAAATAAATATTTGTAAAAAAAGCAGATTATTTTTTCTTCATTTTCTTTTCGTTGTACGCGTACTACTATTATTTTGACCGCAACTGTATATATACATAAAACATCATTACAGCTGAACTTCGTTTGTAACCGCTTTAACTAAAACGATAACTTCAAATCAATCAGTCGAATCAAACATGTTTTCTTAGTTTCACAATTTGATCACTAAATCAATGTTACACTATTGCAAATACATTGGACTAGTTTACATTTTCTGTTTTCTTCAAGTGTTCCCCAGGTGTCCTTAAAAAAGCTCGAAGAAAGTCAAGTCCAATTGGTAGAATCTGAATGCTTTCACTGAATGCATGTAGTGGTGGGATTAGTATGTCCTTAAATGACATCGTTTTCAAGTTTACAAGCTCAACTTTATACTCAGTCTTCTCCAATTGCTGATAGGCACCGTCAGTAACAACTTCACGAACAATTTTGCGCACAATTGTGCAACCGTTGTCCCTACAAAAACAGACAGTTTTTTGTCAGCACGTATGTAACATATGTAGAAGAAATATCTACCTGACTAGAGAAGCTTGTTCGCTGCACACTAAACGCCACAAGCAGTATCCTGACGATACAACGTCCATACATACTTCGTCGATGTCCTGCAAAATCTTCATAATGCCATGTTCATCACTACTCATGCACGCAGATTTCAAATCCATTGGAAGGTCTAGTCTAAATTGGCAGTCCATAAAAAAATCGATTGGCTTCCAGTTTTCTGAATAGAAAGTAAACATATAAATATTTGCATATATTTATGCAATGCCGAGGTGTTTTACTTTTTGGCACACGACTATTTTGAACCTCTATATTCAGTATTCTGATGCTATCACCCATCAGATTAGTTTCTTCATATAGCATCACAATTGAGAAAGTAATTAGCCGCTTATGACTAAAGATAAAGACGCCCCTATGTTGCATTTGATAGTCAAATATCCAACGCGGTGATTTTTCGCTGCAATAAAACAATACAATGAAAATTATAAACGTGCCCACCAGAACACCGAATTATTTCTTACATCAACATTTCATCTAATCGCTGAACAAACGTTGGCTGCTTCCTGAATGAACAATCAGCAAGATCTACCTTTTTTACTTGCGATTCAATTCTGCAATAGATAAGTATAAACCAAACTTGATCAATTTTAAAACACCACCCATACCTCTGGATATCAGTCATCAATGCTCTAATGTTGAAATCATCTGCCGGTTCATCTTCATTTTTTTCTCCCATTTTTATTAACTGAGTTCCTAAATTTTCCGGACTTAGTGACCGTTCTAAAGATTTGCGCCGCCAATATTCGTGGACATCTGCAATAGCCGGCCGCTGACGTAGATGTAATAAACGTTTTAACGTCGCGCCAATAGATGTCATATTCTCTTGAAAATTTCGACATTTTCGACTCATGGACTTATTTTCCCTGTTTTGCACAGCTTTTTGCAAGCAATTGCTATCATCCACTTCATCACATCCCGATTCATCGTGAACCGTGTCATCTTCAATGTCAACACCGTCCACTCCGCTTTCTGAAGTTAATGACTCTACGAGGGTTAAACGAGTCTGGTCAATATCGCTGAAATAGTCTTTTTCAACATCTGGCAAAAACTTCATTGCTGTATTCTCAAGCTCCTCTTGTGCATCTGTCTCATCTTGATTCATTTTTTGGTAGGTCTGCTGTGCCAAGTAATGAGCAGAAACATCAGATATGGTAATCGGGTTCGCTTCGAACGTACAGAAAACACTTTGTTGTTTGCCTGATTCATTTATTGTTCGGTTAGCAGCCGTATCATTTCCACTGGCGGGAAGCTTAATGCTTTGCTCTTGTTGTTGTATAAAAGTCGTTGCTTTTCGAGGAATTTGAATAGTCTCCAAGGAATGATTTATATCGAACTCAGCCCACTTCGATGTAAGACATTTCGTGGAACCATTTTTTTCGCTACTGTTGCTTTTTACTGGAATGCGCGTCACAGATCTGTTACTTAGATCAAATGCATCTCCTTTTACATTTGCCATAGAAGTAGCTGTGGGACTAGACAAGTTTTCTATAGTTAAACTATTTTTACTTGCCGTTATATTGTTAACGTCTAGTTCTGCGCCCATAGAAAAGTTCGAAGTCACCATTCTGAATAAGAATTTAATAATAATATAATAATAATTGAGGAGTTGAAGCCTGCACTCAGTTCACAAATAATAACTTACCTATTCATATTGCAAATGCTACCAGGTTCGTTGTTATTCTTTTGGGGCACTGCTCTATCTTCATGTTTGGTGGCAGCCAACAGCAATTCATTGACTTCTTTTTCTTTTACCTGATCACCGATATACACAATTGATTCCTCTACACCACAATTGTTAAACATCAGTGTTTGACGCTTCTTGGATAGCGGCAAATTTGGTGTGAAATTCGCTGTAAGCCGCTTTCTTATTAACGCAGTAACAATGGGACTCCCGAAACCCACGTTGGAAGCGTTATCGTTCTCCAAAAGTTGCAAACCAGATACATCCATCTCGATGGAAATTGGGTCGTGAGAAGTCGATTTTAAACTATTTTTCTTCTCCGTTTCGCAGCAAATAATAGACATCTCCAAAGGATTATGATGTCGCTCCTCTTTGACAGTCTCCGTCTCTTCATACCGTTGTTGCTCTTGCTCAGCCTCATGTTCTAAACATTCGAATTCGATTACAGAGCGGTGTGGTGTGCCTTCATATAAACGACTTTTGTATTCCTGCCGATCATTGACTACCACTGGTGAGATATCCATTGACGCCTCGTGTCTATTCGTGCGGCCAGGTTTCTTCTTCGAGTCGCCAAACGTGGTAGCGCGCGTTTCGTTCAATTTCTGCGTCAAAGATTCTTCCATGTCTTGTAATGCGTTTTGACGCATTAAAACAGCTTTGGCAGCATTTAATGGCTTCACAGACAAATTGTATTCATCTTTAAGGCCTTCTTCTCTGAAACTACGAGAGCCTTCATGAATGCTTTTCGACTGGAATTGCGCCTTTTGGTTGGCCTGAGGGAATTGAGCGGACTCATCCAACTGTATTTGGTTTTCACTTGTAAAAATAATAGTGCGCCGACTTCTGGCCACCTCCTCAGCTTTTCGAACGTTGAGTTCATTATTACTTTCGGATGTTTTTTTTTTGTCATTCATCGCTTTATTTGCATTTTGTTGTAAACTCAGGTCTATACTCGAGTGTCCAATTCGACTTTCAGCTACCCCTCTACGCGTTGTATTTCTCGTCTGACAATCCATTTCTTTTGAATTGCTCACGCTCGCATGACTTGTTACGTGAAACGTCGCATTGGTGTCATTAAAGTTTATATCTTCAACTTCTAAAATTGTTTTGCGGCGTGAATCTGCACTTCTCTTCTGATCAGTTGGCGGCCACTGATTTTTTGGAGCACACGCAAAGGTGTCTAAAAGGAAATTCCCTCCTTCCCTAAAATGAAAACCAGATTTATAAACGTCATACATCGTAGGTGTGGACCTTCGTAGAAAGGAAGATTATTATACTCTTGTTTTCTCAAGTATCGTTTCAAATTTAAATGCCAAACGGCATTAAAAATTTTCCGAGCAGATTACCACTACCAAACATTTAACAAAAAAAATATGCAGTCAATGAATTTCTTTCAAACAAGGAAAGTAAAAATGAAATTAAAAAAATATCGAACTTCTCTTACACTTCGAATGTGTCATAAGTTATGACATGCAGTATTGGTAAATTTTATAATCCTCTGATTCAATTTTGTTGAATTATTAAGAAACAAAATATGCTTCGGTTTGATTAACGCCATATTCGCCAACTGATTCTCGACAGGGTTAAGGTCGGGTAACTATGAAATCCTGTTTCCTTCCTGAAAGCGTATTTTGCTTATTTTTCATGTGATGGCCCACGCCTACACCACGGACAAACAACTATGACTAAATCGACACAGTCGATTGAGTCTAATAATAAATATAAACTTACGCATCTCCTTCGTTGCAACATTGTGGCTCTCCTGTTCGGTCGCATTCATCTTCTACGATCTTTTCACCACATTCCATTGTCACATCAACATCATCGTTAAAATGTATAGTTTCTCGTCGATTGGAAGTCGAATATTTCGAACTATTCCGCGACGTCGTCTCGTCGCCCAGCTTTTCTTTAATTAGAAAGCTTGTGTTATCCAACATATTGCAGGCTTCAGAAAGCCTCAAAACACTTCTGGCCTCGATAGTTGAATTGCCATATGGGGACACTCTCATGTCGTCTGCGCTCTGCTGGATAGCCTCACCTTGCTTTGCATCTTTACCGAAATTGTCGTCTTTAGGCATCGCAAAAAGCTGCTTCCCCACTGACTTCCGTCTAACAGATGGCTCCTTAACACTTAACTCGGAGTAAATTTGAATTTCTCCACGCTCAATTTCGTCGTTAAGCTCAAGAAAATTAAATTTTTTGTTGCTGGAAACCAACTCAGGCGGAAACAATGGCGAACTGTAGTCGGGCGTCACAAAAATATCTTCTGTATTGACTAATGAAATATTCGAATTCCTAACGCCAAATACTGCTCCCATAGTACCTTGTTTTTCTTCAACTGTCAAATCAGAGTGCTCCTCTGAGATTGGAGATGAACGCATTTTTGGCACCAGAATAACTTTTTTTGTTGCAGGTTTCACTGAAAGAAAATTCGAGTATTACATATTTTTTCATATTTTATATTGCAACATATTTACCTCCAGGTTTGCCTTCAACGACTAATTTTAACTCCGGTTTAGGCAATACTAAGTGTTCCTGCGGCTCAACATCCATTTCAGTGACAGCCGTCACTCTTGATTCGTCGCCCCCAGTTATATTGTTTCCATCCATACATGATAAACTCATTGAAATCTGTTCTTGTTCTTGATTATTTAAATTGCCCTTGCCCGATTCATCAGCACTTATACGAGGGGCTTTTAATGAATTGTTGGAGCTTTCAGTCATTTGCACCAAATTAATACTCTCCGCCTGTAATAACTTTTCCCTTAACACATCATGTGAAGGGGACTCGACTACCATAGCTGTGGTGATACTCGTTGTATCATTGTTTTGAGTGCATTTCTCATTTCTTTGGCCATTTGCTGTTAGTTGCGAAACTTGCATTTCTTCCACCGCTCTCAGAGTTAACCGCCTTTCTTTCGTGCAGTTCTCATCTTCCGCTTCGATCTGTTCATTGATACAAATCGTTTGACTGGCTGCTGAGCGTTCACCCACGTTATGATTGCTGCACATTGACTGAAGGATGCACCAAAATAAAAGGTAAATTTCTATTATCGATTGATTTTTCAGGCTGTTTGTCACGCAATGAGAACAAAAATAGGTACCATAAGCCACTCCTATCCCCGACTGAATAAAAATAATGCACACGAATCATTCAGTACTGCGACAGTTTGTATGAGACGTTGAATAGACGAGATGATACATTAAAAATCTTTGGCGCATCATTGTGCAAGTGATGGTTTTCGGGAAGTTACCATTATAACGGGATTGGCATTGTAGGACTTAATACTTTGTTTTGCAAAAAAAAATTAATCTTCTACCTTGGTTAGTTTTTAGTACATTTTAGAATGCAATTTTAGAAAATAAGGTCAGTGGGAACAAAAAATTTCACCACATTAAACCACCATTTTGAGAATAAAAAAGAATTTTCAAGCAAAACATTCAGTGCCAAGAATAAATTGCAATTGAAATGAGTTGTTTGAAATTGGGTAAGTTAGAGTTTTCTCGGTCCTAATCGCACGAAATGATCCGCATTAGGTGTGGCGTAGCCCTCACTATTACCTCGACCATTTCCTCGTTGCATATAACAGTTTCACTACTATTTTTATGAAATGAGCCGTGTTTCGCAACGTAGTCATCGCCATTCAGCTCTCTCAGATAGTCTTCAGTCTTCTCAGAATATGATAAAATATTCGTTTGCAAGACATGGTAGTCGTCTTCATACATAGAGAATGTTATGGACGGGTGTTCGCTGTCACTGCCACTGCAAGACAAATGGGGCGCCTTTGATCGTAATTGACAAGTTCGATCTTTCTCATTTCCCAACAATGACACTTCAATATTGTTTTCCAACAGTTTGATTTGCTGCACTTCGTTGCCTACAGTCGCTATGGTTTTCACGCACGGCGGCATCAAAGCTTTAGCCACTGTAGTACTTGCAGTCGTCGAGTTCCAGTGAATATTTTCTTTATCGGCGGCATACCTCAATTCATTCGATTCGTCTGCCGAACTAATTGCAGCGGATCGACTTGTGAAGGCACCAATTACAGCCGAGGATTCTGGCCCCGAAGCATTTACATGATCAGACACTTCATACGAGTTTTTCCATGCTTGAGGCTCTTCTTCACCACTAAATTCTCTACAAACAATCAAAATCATTAACAAACCACAAATAAAATTGTAAGAGTTCACCTTTACCTCACAGACTTTTTTCCACTGAAACTTATGCGTCGCATTTGGCGCGGTCCACCAACTCCATCCACAGACTCGGCAAGTCCTAACAAGGCTGCCGACCTTTTGATCTGAAACTGAGTCAATCAATTCAGGAAAAACATTAAAACCACCAAAGGCGTCGCCTTTGCAATTATAAATTTATTTACCGAACTTCTGTTTTTCTTCATTGAATCCACTGTTTTCAAGTCTCGCTTTGCCGAAAAAAAATTCAAATGTTTTGTGTATGAATGCAGTTGCCAGCACTGTTTTTAAAGCAAGTGCTTACAGATTGGTGTGCATCTTTGTCCACAGAGTTGCATTCTCGAATATATGTAACTTGTGGCGGACAATACACCAATTAACAATACTTGTAAACAGTGTTGGCCCAAAGTTAATCTGACAACGATTACAAATTATTGATAAAAAATCATAATCAAAATATTTAATTAATATTAATTAATCATAATCAAATTAAAAATTATTACGATTATTAATCATAATCATAAATCGTTAATTTTATTATTTGATTAACTATTATGTTCAAATGATATGTATTCGAAATGAAATGTATGTATGTACAACCCAACGAGCCGAGATCTCGCGAGCTTATTAACAAACCACGCACAGACGTCGCTAGGCTTACGGCGATCATAACAGGCCACTGGACTATAGGTCCACATGCGGAGAGGCTAAACATCCCCTTCAATACCCACTGCAGGAGCTGTGGGAATTTAGAAGAGAAAGAAACACCAAATCACTTCCTCTGTCAGTGCCCAGCTCTGGCAAGGGCAAGATTTAAGTTTCTAGGGAAACACTTTTTCACTTGTATGACCGATTGCTCGACAGTTAGTCTGGGGAATCTTCTCGGATACCTAAATTCTACCAGGTGGATTTAGTCATACAACTAACCAGTTTTAGTTTTCGGTGAGCATGTGGTACCAAAACGGCGTCTATGCGCTAATTGTGACTTGCAGGGGGACTGCGAGTCAGCCACTTCAACCAACCAACCAACAACCCAATCAAAAGTGAACACTCCTTTTGCCCATTTCACGGACTCTACTTTCATGTTTATTATGTAATTAACTTCATTATTAATTTACTTAATTAATTTACTTGTGTGTGTGATGTGAGGGTGGGCAGGAAGGCTACAAGCCTTCCATAGTACTCAGTCCATTTGGGCCATTGTAAGGGTATAGCCCTTGGTGGATAGGGAAGGAAAGGAGAGTGATATCTCATGTTTCACCTGGTTGTCGACAGCACAACACGAACACCGAATACAGTGGTCGCTGTCGCCAAACATAAAAGTATTCTCTATTTCCAGGGCGACAATACCAGATCAATTGGCATCACTGCTTCAAAACTGAAATTTTTAATGGAATTTTGCTTACTTTCCCGGTGTGCTTTGAACAACAATTACAAAGTTTAAGTTTAAATTCAATAGCACTAAAAATTATTACAAATTGATACTTGTTTAAAATTGATTGCAAGGTGCGACAGCATTTTTCCCACCGGCAAAAATCCATATGTGCGTGAAACTAGAGACCAAATATAGTAATACTGCGTACTTAGTTTTTTATTTTTACATCCTTTATCCCCTTAAAAGTACTTCAACATTTTTAAGGAATAAAATATATAAAAAATACTTAGGTCCGTTTTCTCAACTTACCGATAAAGTGACTTTTAGCTAAAGGGCACTTTAAAGTGCTAAATATAAATTTAACAAGTCTGAAGTTTTGGCAACACTGGTCTACGATGGGCAGCACTTGGCGGCGTAATCAGCTGTTTTTGTAAAATTATAATTATAATTGAAGGAAAAAAAGAACAATTTTGTCTGGCAGAATCTTGCTGATACTTTTACTGCCAAATGGGGCGTGTCCCGACGTTGGAAATCGTTTAGGGACAAGTTCGACAGCTTGAAACGCAAGTCCAAGGCTGGTACTTGCAGCGGAGAAGAGCGAGACGTATCGCACAGGTGGCAGTGCAAAGCAGTAAAATAGTCCAATTGGCTGTTATATGTTCTATTTGCCGCATTTTGCGACTCCGTACCTTCAAAAGCGTCTTCCAGTGCATGAATATAAAAAACACGCATATTTTCCAGACCGAAAGATTTCAAATTCATATTTCATTTTAAATTGTAATTTCATTACCAGCTGTTTTTTGTTTGTAAACAAACATATGCATGGACTTGGCATCACTTCCACTTCAAGTTCACTTTAAAGCAAGATGTATTTAATAAGGTGATAGCACTAAAAAAAAATTCCCATGTATTTTGTTAGTGCTTTTGGGCATGCTGCTTGTCAAAATCAAATCAAAAGACAAGCAACACAAAAACAATTTTACCAATTCTTGATCAAGTGATCAAGGAGATTTTGGGTTTTAACATACTTGCCAGTCAAGAAAATTCTGTATAAATTTTCAAGGATATAAAGGATTAAAACTTTAAAAGGACCTTTTCATATCCTTTTTTACAAATAGATATAAAAATCAATTATTTTTAATTCCTGAGCTTCTCCTATTTTAAATATTTTTTTTATTATTTATCCCCTTCAAAATTTCAAAGTCTTTTTAAGAGGACGAAGGATATAGAAATGAAAAACTGAGTATACAGTATTACTATGTTTGGTCTCTAGTTTCACGCCCATATGGATTTTTTCCGGTGTGAAACATTTTTTTTTTAGAGCGATAAAATGAATTTAGATGAATGCTATATTGAAGTTGGGTTAGTTTAAGTTAATCAATTAATGATTTGTGATTAATGATGTTCAGATGCACCCGGCTGTATTAAGTGATCCGTCGATCCCATCACGAATCCCAATCTTTCCTTGTACTAATGCTCCCTCTATTTGCTGCTCCCCGGCTTCGGCCGTTTTTATCGTTTAATGCTTCTTCGACCGATTTTTATTTATCCGCTCCGCCGCAACACGAAAATTCACACTTCCTTTCTTAATTCCTTCTTTCCGCTCTTCATTCGTGCCTTTCTTTCTTCTTCTTTAATTCTGTACCAAGTAACTATTGACCTCAGCAGGTTTGAATGACTAGTCTCAGTGGAAACGATTATAAACTTCAGCCAATTAACTTTCGACTTCAGTGAGAAGAAGAAATGGCTTTATTAGCAAAGTTCGATGTTATACCAAACCTTAGCGAAAACAGAAATTTGTACAAAGTAAGTAAGAATAATTTTAAAAGCAATTGTGGATGAACTTGAACTTATCGTTTGCTAATGTTCAATGCTTTTAACGCCAAAGCTGTATCTATTAGCCTTAAGCGTTGCAACTTATTCTGCAGCTTTTATAGATAATGAAATTTTAAAGTAGCAAATCGTGGCTTTATCTGCTGCTGCTTCCGATTCATTAACTTAAAACTCGCCTTGAAATTTTATTAAGAAACGTCCTTCCTTACAAAATAGCTTCACAGTTTCTAGCACTCAAGCTTGACTCGTGTGTTTCTACAACTTTAGTGTACATCTAGGCCTCTAGAATGATTTACATAGAATTGTTACGTTTTTAAGTTCGTTAATGCGATTGAAATGCCGCCTATAAATTCACTCTTTTTCTCCACTCACAACGATCCCAACCAGTTAGTTAAAAAACAAAAACATTATCAGCTTAGACGCTGAAGCTTAGCTTTGCTTAATTAATTCAATTGAGTTAAAAAGCTTCGAAATGAAATAACACTTGAAGCTCAAAATACTGCTGCGTACAATATGTTAAGTTCGGATTAGCTTTGAATCCAGCTTCGTTCAGTCGCTGTTTCATGATCAGCGAAGACGAAACCCACTTGACGAGTGTTCGATGGCGCTGCTTGTTAGTGGAGACAGAACAGAAGATGACACTATGAGAAACTTCAACGAAGTAGGGAACCCAATGTTTGGATAATCATAATGATTTCGGAAAACAGCATGAAAGTTCGCTTCGTTCAACGTAGTCACTCTCCTATGGATTTCAGGGCATGCTAGCACAAAGATAATTAATACTTAATGAGAGGAGGAGTCTTATTGAGGCGATTGGACAGAATTATTCCTGCAGAGTGCAAACGGCTACTACCTCTAATTTACTCAGGTTCCGCTACTGCGCTTTGATATCGAGACTGAGGCACTCGAGGTAGCGTCTGAGATTTGTAACCTGTCAAAACGTATATCAAACTTGGTTAATTTTGGAATAATTATTTCAGCATAAGCAAAGATTGCTCCAAGTTTATGTCCGTCGAAAACACTTGCGAACACTTAAGACTCTGCAAACATGTTAAAATCTCTAGAGGTAGGATTTGGTCTGGCAAATACTTAAAAGAACATATATACATGATACCTTGGCAGAAGGTCGTTGTTCCCTTGCTGGGGCCACACTGGGCTTTAAAGTACCAAAGTTTACGATCCAAACTCATAAATAAAATCCCATATTACAAGTATTTCTAAATCTTATGGAGTTTTAACGCTGAATCCGAACGACGCGTCGGTGCATTTTGTGTTTCACACTTGGAAGTTTTTCCATTGCCTGCGCACTTGTAAATCTCATTTGCTTCGTGTGGATAGCGGTAGAAGTAGATGAGTGTTTCACCATCCCGACCTGGAAATCGAACCTAGGGCCTTTGATGTGATAAGCCAGCGAGCTATCCGCTGGACTTATCGAGGCCGTCATGACTTTAAGTAACTCAAAAAGAATTCATTTCAGTCCACATCTTTTCAACTCTCTTACGTCTCCGCAATAAAAAACCTGTAATCCAAACAAAATTTTCAAATACTTTAGTTCCGCCCATTTCCGTTGCATATATGCAAAAACACTTTCGCAGGCACACAGAATCGATTTTCAAAACATTTATTTCGTCGCTTACAAAATCGTTTATAACACAAAACAATATAGAAACATAACATAAAATAATAAACAAAATAAAAAATAAAAACTCATATAAAAAATGTACATTGAGCAACTTCAGATAAAACGAAATTAGTGTAAGTTTCATTTAGTTCGTCAAAATTTCGAATTATTGCAAAACAAATACCAAAAATGATCAAGTTCGTTGAAATGTCTCGAGTTTACTACAAATACTTCTAAATTTAAATATTCAAAATGACTAACAATCGTTCGAGGACTGGGGCGTCCAGGTACAATATTTAAAAATAATTCTTTTATTAAAAATTACAAATAAAATTACATTTCGTAGGTATCTACAAGCAGGTTTTGAAAGCTAAGCGATTCAGGGAAGGGGTAAGGTTTCAAAGATGAACGGTACATCGGGGTGTGGATACAAGTAAGCATCGTCGGAAGGCGGTAAGTAGGGGGCGTGTGTTGGCGGTAGGGTGGGAGGATGCGTTGGTGGTTGTGTTGGCGGCCTCGTTGGTGGTTGTGTTGGCGGCTTCGTTGGTGGTTGTGTTGGCGGCCTAGTTGGTGGTTGTGTTGGCGGCCTAGTTGGTGGTTGTGTTGGCGGATATGTGAAAGGAACGTGAGGCGTCGAATACGGGTATCCTGTAGTGGGTTTGTCTGTTGATGCCCTCGTTGGTGGTTGTGTTGGCGGTCTCGTTGGTGGTTGTGTTGGCGGCCTCGTTGGTGGTCGTGTTGGAGGCCTTGTTGGTGGTTGTGTTGGCGGATATGTGAAAGGAACGTGAGGCGTCGAGTACGGGTAGCCTGTAGTGGGTTTGTCTGTTGATGCCCTCGTTGGTGGTCTCGTTGGCGGCCTCGTTGGTGGTTGTGTTGGCGGCCTAGTTGGTGGTCGTGTTGGTGGCCTCGTTGGTGGTTGTGTTGGCGGCTTCGTTGGTGGTCGTGTTGGTGGCCTTGTTGGTGGTTGTGTCGGCGGATAGGTGAAAGGAACGTGAGGCGTCGAGTACGGGTAGCCTGTAGTGGGTTTGTCTGTTGATGCCCTCGTTGGTGGTCTCGTTGGCGGCCTCGTTGGTGGTCGTGTTGGCGGCCTCGTTGGTGGTCGTGTTGGCGGCCTCGTTGGTGGTCGTGTTGGTGGCCTTGTTGGTGGTTGTGTTGGCGGATATGTGAAAGGAACGTGAGGCGTCGAGTACGGGTAGCCTGTAGTGGGTTTGTCTGTTGATGCCCTCGTTGGTGGCCTCGTTGGTGGCCTCGTTGGCGGCCTCGTTGGTGGTTGTGTTGGCGGCCTCGTTGGTGGCTGTGTTGGCGGCTTCGTTGGTGGTCGTGTTGGAGGCCTGGTTGGTGGTTGTGTTGGCGGATATGTGAAAGGTACGTGAGGCGTCGAGTACGGGTAGCCTGTAGTGGGTTTGTCTGTTGATGCCCTCGTTGGTGGTCTCGTTGGCGGCCTCGTTGGTGGTTGTGTTGGCGGCCTAGTTGGTGGTTGTGTTGGCGGCCTCGTTGGTGGTTGTGTTGGCGGCCTCGTTGGTGGTCGTGTTGGCGGCCTCGTTGGTGGTCGTGTTGGTGGCCTTGTTGGTGGTTGTGTTGGCGGATATGTGAAAGGAACGTGAGGCGTCGAGTACGGGTAGCCTGTAGTGGGTTTGTCTGTCGATGCCCTCGTTGGTGGCCTCGTTGGTGGTTGTGTTGGCGGCCTCGTTGGTGGTTGTGTTGGCGGCCTCGTTGGTGGTTGTGTTGGCGGCTTCGTTGGTGGTCGTGTTGGTGGCCTTGTTGGTGGTTGTGTTGGCGGATATGTGAAAGGAACGTGAGGCGTCGAGTACGGGTAGCCTGTAGTGGGTTTGTCTGTTGATGCCCTCGTTGGTGGTCTCGTTGGCGGCCTCGTTGGTGGTTGTGTTGGCGGCCTTGTTGGTGGCCTCGTTGGCGGCCTTGTTGGTGGTTGTGTAGGCGGCTTCGTTGGTGGCCTCGTTGGTGGTCGTGTTGGTGGTTGTGTTGGCGGATAAGTGAAAGGAACCGAAGGCGACGGATACGTGTAGCCTGTAGTGGGTTTGTCTGTTGATGCCCTCGTTGGTGGTCTCGTTGGCGGCCTCGTTGGTGGTTGTGTTGACGCCCTCGTTGGTGGTCGTGTTGGTGGCCTAGTTGGTGGTTGTGTTGGCGGCCTCGTTGGTGGTCGTGTTGGCGGCCTTGTTGGTGGTTGTGTTGGCGGCCTTGTTGGTGGTTGTGTTGGTGGATATGTGAAAGGAACGTGAGGCGTCGAATACGGGTAGCCTGTAGTGGGTTTGTCTGTTGACGCCCTCGTTGGTGGCCTCGTTGGCGGCCTCGTTGGTGGTTGTGTTGGTGGCCTCGTTGGTGGTCTTGTTGGCGGCCTTGTTGGTGGTTGTGTTGGCGGCCTCGTTGGTGGTTGTGTTGGAGGCCTTGTTGGTGGTTGTGTTGGCGGCCTTGTTGGTGGTTGTGTTGGTGGATATGTGAAAGGAACGTGAGGCGTCGAATACGGGTAGCCTGTAGTGGGTTTGTCTGTTGACGCCCTCGTTGGTGGCCTCGTTGGCGGCCTCGTTGGTGGTTGTGTTGGTGGCCTCGTTGGTGGTCTCGTTGGCGGCCTTGTTGGTGGTTGTGTTGGTGGCCTCGTTGGTGGTCGTGTTGGTGGCTTCGTTGGTGGTTGTGTTGGCGGATAAGTGAAAGGAACCGAAGGCGTCGGATACGTGTAGCCTGTGTGTTTGACTGTTGGTGGCTTCGTTGGTGGCCTCGTTGGCGGTCTCGTTGGTGGTCTCGTTGGTGGTCGTGTTGGTGGCCTCGTTGGTGGTCTCGTTGGTGGTTTTGTTGGTGGCCTTGTTGGTGGTTGGGTTGGCGGATAGGTGAAAGGAACCGTTGGCGTCGAATACGGGTAGCCTGTAGTGGGTTTGTCTGTTGATGCCCTCGTTGGTGGTTGTGTTGGCGGCCTCGTTGGTGGTTGTGTTGGCGGCCTTGTTGGTGGTTGTGTTGGCGGCCTCGTTGGTGGTTGCGTTGGTGGCCTCGTTGGTGGTCGTGTTGGTGGCCTTGTTGGTGGTTGTGTTGGCGGCCTTGTTGGTGGTTGTGTTGGTGGATATGTGAAAGGAACGTGAGGCGTCGAATACGGGTAGCCTGTAGTGGGTTTGTCTGTTGACGCCCTCGTTGGTGGTTGTGTTGGCGGCCTAGTTGGTGGCCTCGTTGGTGGTCGTGTTGGTGGCCTTGTTGGTGGTTGCGTTGGCGGCCTTGTTGGTGGTTGTGTTGGTGGATATGTGAAAGGAACGTGAGGCGTCGAATACGGGTAGCCTGTAGTGGGTTTGTCTGTTGATGCCCTCGTTGGTGGTTGTGTTGGCGGCTTCGTTGGTGGTTGTGTTGGCGGCCTTGTTGGTGGTTGTGTTGGTGGATATGTTAAAGGAACGTGAGGCGTCGAATACGGGTAGCCTGTAGTGGGTTTGTCTGTTGACGCCCTCGTTGGCGGCCTCGTTGGTGGTTGTGTTGGTGGTCTCGTTGGCGGCCTTGTTGGTGGTTGTGTTGGTGGCCTCGTTGGTGGTCGTGTTGGTGGCTTCGTTGGTGGTTGTGTTGGCGGATAAGTGAAAGGAACCGAAGGCGTCGGATACGTGTAGCCTGTGTGTTTGACTGTTGGTGGCCTCGTTGGTGGCCTCGTTGGCGGTCTCGTTGGTGGTCTCGTTGGTGGTCGTGTTGGCGGCCTAGTTGGTGGTCGTGTTGGCGGCCTCGTTGGTGGTCTCGTTGGTGGTCTTGTTGGTGGCCTTGTTGGTGGTTGGGTTGGTGGATATGTGAAAGGAACGTGAGGCGTCGAATACGGGTAGCCTGTAGTGGGTTTGTCTGTTGATGCCCTCGTTGGTGGTTGTGTTGGCGGCCTCGTTGGTGGTTGTGTTGGTGGTCTCGTTGGTGGTTGTGTTGGCGGTTGTGTTGGTGGTTGTGTTGGTGGCCTTGTTGGTGGTTGTGTTGGTGGTCTCGTTGGTGGTTGTGTTGGTGGTTGTGTTGGTGGCCTTGTTGGTGGTTGTGTTGGTGGTCTCGTTGGTGGTTGTGTTGGTGGCCTTGTTGGTGGTGGTGGTGGTGGTGGATATGCCAAAGGATTCGGAGGCTTGGAATAATCATATGCGCCCGAAAATGGTAGTAGCTGGTACAAGTAGTCGTCGGCCGGTTGGTAGTCGTAGTCCGGGTGCTGCTGTGCCAAGCTCTGTGCGGCCAGTGCGGCCAGCACAAGGCTGACAAGTGTATATTTCTGCAAAGCAAATGGAAAATTCATTTGGATTTAATTTGAGTTAAAGGTTTGCGTAGGCCATAAAATTAAGTTTGTACAAGAAAAACAAATCAGCTATTATATTATCGGCAATCGATAATGTTGAGCGCGAAATGAATTTGAAAGCGAAAAATGTGTTTGAAAGTTTAAGAAATTGTCCGTTGATTGATTTCATTATTTGAGAATAAATGTTAATGCTTTCTGCCAACTCAAATTTTTGCGACGCTAATGATTGATTGTTGGTGAAAAGTGTATTTCAACATTGACTTTTCATAAAAATAAATTGTGTATCGTTACAATCCTACACAGCTAATAAAAAACCAAAAACTTATATAAAAACAATTCTAGATTCTAGTTTAATCATTGTACCCTCAGCCGGGTCTGAGCATACAATTTATTAGAAAACTTTAATTAAGATGAAAATTCACCACAATTGACAGTCATGTCAAAATATGCAAATAAATGTTAAAGCTTTTAATTGATTTTTTAATTCCATTAAAAACTTGCACTTGAATCTATGAAATCTTAATTAATGGTTGAGTTAATTTGCAAATTTCAATTGAATTTTCAAATTTGTAAATTAATTGTTTAATTGCATTGAAAATTTGCAATTGCATTTCAAAATTTGTAGTCGGTTTATTATTTAAATTCAAAATTGTAATTAAATGTTTAAAATTTGAATTGATTGTTTGAATCAATTGAAAATTAGCAGAAGGATTTTGGAATTTTTAATTGATTATTTTAAAGTTTTAGTTGATTGTTAAATTCAATTCAACTTTGAAGTTGAACTTTCAAGTTGATGAAAGAATGTATAAATAAATGAAACTTAAAATTGATTTATTTGCATTTGAATTAAACAATTAACTATGCATTTCAATTGAGCTTTTTAATATATCATACAATTTAAATTTATTTTGGATAATTGATTGTTAATTTCGTTCACAACGGCCATTTAACTTTTTCATTGATTATATAATGGCAGTTAAAATTCATTTAAACTTTTTCATTGATTACATAATGCCAATTCAAATTTATAATATATTTGTTAATTACACTTTAATTGGACGTTTGATTGAATAAATAATATCAGTTTAATGATCTAATTGATAGTTTTCAATTCAATATAAAATTTTCAGTTATACTTTTAATTGATTAATTAATGCTGGAATTTATAATTGTTCTTAATGGAACTTTTAATTTTTTTAAGTAATGCTAATTTAATTTTTTTTTAACCTGATTGGTTAGTTCAACAGCATAATTGAAGTTACGTTCATAATTAACCAATTAATAACAATTTTAATTTATTAATTGATTGATGTATAGATCTACTGATCTACTGAATAAACTGTTGTGTCCGTTCGATATCATCGCATCAACTGCGGAAGCAAAGAATGCCTACGATTCAATTCCAAAGTTCATATAAATCAATTTTAATGCCGAGAAATCTACCGAGCTGGGTTTATCGATCACCGGACTGACGTTAATTGCTATTAAATTAATGCATTTCAGTTACGCCCATCGAAAAGCTTAGAGAGAAGCTTAGCTCGTTTGTTGTTGCTAGTTTTTGGATGCTTGTCATTAGTTCATTTATTGCTTCAACTTTGAAAACACTTTGTACCAATCGGAACAGTGGTGCACATAGAATTTGATTTTAGGTAGTTCTGTACATAACTTTTGATCCCAATACCATTTGAACCTTAAGTAAGTATTTGCAATGGACAATAGACAGTTATGTGGGGGCTTTGAACCTCAAAACCTTCCTTCCAGATGTATTTGTATCTAATGAGTTGTTCACTAACCTAAGAAAGTCCCATTTTGACAACTCAAATGTGAATTGGATAGAAAAACATTGGTCATCAATATGTTTCGAATTTAATCTATTCTGCCTACAAAACTGTGACAAGCGCACTAAATTTATATAAATTAACTCATTCGTTCGAATTAAATGTCCAAATTGAATTTGAATCCAATTACATCGAATAAGAAATGTCAACTCCCGAACCGGTTCAAGCATTTCATACATTCGAGCCATTTGTAAAAATCAACAGCTGCTCTACAGTTTATAGAAAATTTTAATTTTTTTCATACGACAATCAAGTTGGAGAATTTAATCACAGAATTTAGCCTAACATGGAGAAAATTAACCACAACAATAATTCTTTTCAGACATTACAAAACACCAAATTTAAAATACAAAGAACGCCTATGCGGCATGTTTTAGAAAAACACATAGCTACATATAAACTTACATACATTGCCATAAAAGTTCAAAGCCCTCTGCGTTCCTAGTATTGATTAATAAATCTTTAAAGTTAATTTTAGGTGGCCAGCTGCTGCAGCGTCAAGGGGAAAGGGAAAATTTTGCTCAATAAATGATTGAGTTTTCAATATCGAATTTGGTTTCTGTATTTAGCAAATGAGATTTGGATTTGCACCGGTTTCATGCCACTTCTTCAATTAGTCCTGAAGTCTTGAGTAGGTTTTGACTTTAATCACCAAATTATGGATTGAGAAAAGTCCACATACAAAGGGGTTTTCAATGATTCAGAGCAAGACTTAGACTTGGACTTGGACTTGGACTTGGACTTAGACTTAGACTTAGATTTAGACTTGGACTTAGACTTAGACTTAGACTTAGACTTAGACTTAGACTTAGACTTAGACTTAGACTTAGACTTAGACTTAGACTTAGACTTAGACTTAGACTTAGACTTAGACTTAGACTTAGACTTAGACTTAGACTTAGACTTAGACTTAGACTTAGACTTAGACTTAGACTTAGACTTAGACTTAGACTTAGACTTAGACTTGGACTTGGACTTAGACTTAGACGGTGAGCCGACCAAATACTTCTTTTGTTTTTGCTTCCTCTTCATTTCCTTTATTCTATCACTTCTTTCTAAGCTGATTTTTTCCAAATTTCTATCATTTCATTGTCTTTACATTTCCATGTCTTTTTAAAGTTGAAACTAATCTGTATTTATTTAAGATAAAAACCATCAATTCTTGAGTTAAATTATTGCGCGCGCTACACCCACACGCAACCAATCATTATTTAACAGTGTTTTTATTATTGTTGCGGGTTGTACAAAAAAAGTTTGAAGCAACCGAATCGAAAAAAGCAACAAAAACTGAAATAAGACAAAATCTTAAAATGTTGTTCGTAAGTTACAATTTTTAACCACAGCCTTTTTACATACAAACATATTTAGAAATATACATACATACATACATATATGCGAGTATATGTATCCGAGTGTGTGTGTGTCTGTGTTTTGTAGAAATATAACAACAAAAACAATACGAAAATCACGCTGACGCGCTAAAACTGCCAGTCAATCCAATTGACTACCAGCCGGATGATCCAATCTCTCAATTTTATGTGCATATTTGTTGGTGTGTGCGACAACTCGGCATCAATGTATATGTGTGAGTGTGTTCTCTATTACCATAACAATAAACCACAAACAACGCTGCCACCATTTATGGTTCTTGGCGCAGCGAAAAAAAATATTTAAAAAACGTTGCAGAGTTTTTGTTGCTGTTGTTGCCGTTGTGCCATGTTGCTTGTTGTAGTTGCTAATTTCTTATACGTTTGTTGTATGTTTTCTGGCTACGTGCAACATGTCATATTTGTATGTTTGTCTGTGTGCGATTCGGTTCTTTGTCTCTTTGGTTCGCACATTTTTTACTTTGAAATATTTCAACATTTATTTGTTTCTTTTTTTTAATAGCTTATTTTATTCTTGTACGTGTCGCCGTTTTTATGAAACCTAAAATTTTTTTTTATGGCCAAATCGAATTAAAACTGCACTTAACGCTAAGATGGTTTGTTGATTTGTTTCCCGCTTCCGTCAAATCTCAACTGAATTCGGATGTTTTTATTTTTGGTTTCTACAAGTTATGGTTACGGCATTAATAAAATTTCATGATTTAGAGCAAAAACGTCAGCATTCCGAAATGCCAGTGTTGCCACAAGGCTGGAAATTCACACTTCGTACACCAATAACGGAGCAAAAATACATTATTGATGACAAAAAAATTGTATAGGTGTGGTTTATGGACGCCAAAAGGTTTGTGTGCGCACAAACTTGTAAATGTTTTATTGGTAAAAACTTGTATAAGATTTAAATATGTCAAATTGTATGACAGAGTCGGGTTTACTATGGAAAAAACATTGTTTATGTGGTTGGATCAAGAAGTTTTAAAAGACAGAGATCTCACGCGATATGCAAATAGCGATAGGAAAGTCGTTTGATCTTGATGAATTTTTCTGGTTATTTTATGAGAATATAATCAATAATTTTAATTATCTTAAAGCTCGACAATAGATCAAAACTGCATGAAAATTTTGATGAAAACTGAAAGTCAAGTGATGAGACAATAGCATAAAGACAATTTTATGCTTTTTAAAGATGAAGTAAGGTACTTCTTGAAAATAACAGAAATGAGGGCTTTTTATACAACAAAACAACAACTCATCTAAGTTAGACCAGCTTTGAGCTCTGTTTTGAAAACATCTTTCTAAGTGGATCGAGAAAGATCTCTTTCGGAGACGCTCAGCTCTTGGTGAGATCAAATGGAGAATACGCGCTCTAAGCGGAGACGCCTGGAGAAAACTTTTGCAACAGGCTGTAGCCCGTTAAGGGGGTTTTTGGCCACTTAAGTAAGTAAGTTTTTAGTGGATGTCCATTTTCTAAAATAATCAATTCGAACTTTTTGTTCATGGCTCAGGCAGCTTGAAACCACTGTTCAGACTCAGATTGCAATCTGCAAGGTATCCAGATCAGTACAACTTTGATTATGGGCATCTAGGCATTAAGTTCTTTGTGGAACTCTTCAAGGGATTTTTAAGTATACGAATAGCTTTCCAGAGCTATTAATAGTGAGAGGCAGTTCGAGGAGATTGTAATCTTAACTCTTGTGGTAGGTCGTCTGTCTATGGTTCAGAGCATCTCCAGTATTGCATAAAGTTGAGCCTTGAGTATGTAATGTGTTGGTGCTGACTCCAGGTCCCACCTTCTCAGCACCCATACCGCCAAATGTGTTATAGCCATCGGTGTAACATTTCTGAAAGTTGTCTGCTAACCAATTAGGGTCCTTGTCTTGTCTGCTCCCCAGTCGAAAAGTTAACACTGCACCATTTTATGAGTCTGAGATGGGTTTCTTACCATGAAATTAAGATGTTTGTCTCTAAAGAATACACTAAGTGCATCAATTTGATCTTAGATTCCCAACATAAAATCTTTACATTAATTTCCATCGTTTTCTTAGATTAACTGTAACTGACTTAGACGCACATCACAAAACCTCGCAGCTCTCTGCATTAACCTACAAAAATAAACATTTGAGAATTTCGCACGCAACGACCTTCGTGTGTAAACAAATCGTTAAAATGTGCGCATAATTATTTCATTTTCAGTTTCTTTGCGTTTTCGTTTGTTTTTTTCTACAAAGCGGTGAAAATGTAAATGACAGACGTCATAATTACAAATAACGCCTGCATTAAGATGGCAACAACAGAAGCATAAATAAAACTGTACTTTGTGGTTTTTTTTACAAGCAGCTAAAACCCAACATCAGTGACATCAGTTTTGTAATAAAAAAAGTGTTCACGTTATTCTACAAATTTAGTGCAAATGAGCGCAACACTTGCAGCAACAACCACAGACAGAGAGCAACATTTGTTAGCGGCAACGTTCGGTGCGATTAAGCGTGGAGACTAACATTGCAACAACAAATTTAATATGCGAACTATTTTGCAGTTTGCCCCCAAGAAGCATCAATCTGCAACAGTTCTTTATTCAAAATCCATCAACACACACAACAAGTGCACTGAGTGCCACAGCAATGCTTCTCCTATGGTATATCTCTGTGTGTTTGTGTGTGTGCATTGAATGCACTGATGGCATACAATTTGTTGTTCGAATCGCGCACAGAGCGTGAAAAAAGCCACTCTTGGCGGCCGACGCTCATAATGCGTTTCCGGTCAGACGGATCAACTTGGCGTTTGGTGTTTGCTGTTGTTGTTGTTTGTTTTTTATATTTTTCGGCTCTTGCTGGGCCATGGGCCGTGGCGCTTGTTGACCAGGTCAGTTATGTAAATTTGTGCCAGTCGCAGGCGTTCAATGCGGCAAGTTGCAGGCCGATTTGGCGGAACATCTTCGCAGCACTGAAGATCAGCGCCTTTTGTGCGTTTATGTCGACGTTGAACGTTTGCAAGCATCAACGAATTGTGGCATTGTTTACTCTGCAGTTGAAAAATTCAATTGTGTGTATTTTCATTGCTTTTTTGGCAATTTTTCCAACTATTTCTATTGTGTGGTCTGAGCTTTGGCTGCTTTGCTGCTCTGCGTCAATAGCGAATTGAGTAATTTTGTTGAGTGCGGCAAATCGGTTTAAGGTGTGTTGTCTGCTCTAACGCGACCAAATATTGGAGGCGTTTTGCTGTTGGGGCAAAAAAATCAGGTGGCATTGAACTTTTTGCCCAAACTGTTGTTAATGTTGTGTTTATTGAAATTTGTTGAAAAATATATTAAAAAAACCATACGAAAATTTGTGTAAATATAATAGAAGTAAAACTATTTATCCATATATGAAAAAATACTTACAAAAATTATAAAAAAAATAATTTAAATAAAATTTAATAAAAAAAATTATAAAAAAAATTTATATTTTTTTAATAAATAAGTTTAATCAGATTTTCTAATTTTGTTATTTCGTACTTTCTAAGCTAAACTAAAGTTGTATGCTAATTTTTTTTAGCTAAATTTTCAGCTACAAAAATTATAAATAAATAGTTCAAATAAGAGTTATTAAAAAAAATTACAAATTTATAAATAAATAATTTAAATAAGATTTTTAATTTTTTCTAATTTTAATTTTGAGAACTTTCTAAACCATACTAAGGTTGTATGCTAATTTTTTTAGCTGAATTTTCAGCGAGTTGGCAATTAAAAAGCTTAAAACTAAATATATCAAGGTCTGCATAATTTTTTGGTTTGAGCATTATGCAGATTTTATTAGTTACTATGAGATATTCCACATATGTATATATATGTATATATTTCGTTAGAATATACTCGAACCTGCTTGTTTAATTTCAACTGGGCCGCATGTAGAAGGAAGTTCTCCTTAAAGAACTCACTAACGCACCTAGGAATGGGTCATGATAGATACATAAGGCTGAATAATTTCCAATTTATGATCCTGGGAATCGCGAAGATTCAATATTGAACATAGACAAGTTAGGTTAGGTTACACTGGCTGGTCCTAAGGTCTCGCACAGACTCCGTTCGAGTCTCTAGTGTTACCAGATAAATATTCTTAGAGTACAGAAAAGTCTACGCGGATATTTAGAACTATATTGATCTATCAAAAGGCAGAAAAGGACAGAAAAACAAACAGACAGACCGAACTATAGCAATGGTCTGAGAAAATACTGTTAATAGAGAGTTGTTGAGTGGAGAGAGAACAACGACACTAAAGTTCTATGCCAAGTCAAGTTGTTCACAAGAGATCAAATTTTTTTATTCAATTATTCTCCAATTTCTTGATCCTTTATACTTAATAAGTAAACTCTCAGTAATTGAAGACAATACTATAATAATGTTTGTCTGGGTTTTAGCTCAAACTGCCTAAACTATTTCCCCAATGCAGTCAGCTCAAACAAGAACCAAATTTGTCTGACTCTATGACTGCTTTGTGCTCAAAGTCACTAAAGACATTCCCAGCAAAATTATGAAGTGGGAAGAAGAAGCATACAATCCTGAACTACTGATATGAATCCTGCTAAATTTCCGCCCAACTGAGTCATCAACGCCAAACATCCCATTCACGAATTTATTTATCGTTGATCTAATATAA
Organism: Melieria omissa; assembly: GCA_963971225.1. Taxonomy (NCBI): domain Eukaryota; kingdom Metazoa; phylum Arthropoda; class Insecta; order Diptera; family Ulidiidae; genus Melieria; species Melieria omissa. Next base: position 125,644,154 of record OZ020268.1, on the reverse strand, counting down.
AAACTCAAATTTGAAAAGTCTCTAAAGGTAGAGAGACATGTCATTATTGTTATGAATCTCAAGTTTTAGTTTTTAGAACCTAAATGTTTCTATTCTAGAGGTCTAAGCGCCCTTCAACATCAAATCTCCTACTCGCAATTATTATGTAACAATGCCAACTCTAGGGCATCTTTTGAGTTAGACAGACATGTCATATATCTATAAATCTTATATCTATAAATCTTAAATTGTAGTCTTTAGACCTAAAGGGTTTTAATCTAAAGATCTTAGATGATCTTCAACATGAATTAAATTCTCAAATACTTAGTATGTAACAATCTCAAAATTGAGGCGTCTTCTGAGTAAGAGAGACTGTCATTTATCTATGAATCTTAAATTCTAGTTTTTAGACCTAAAGACTTCAAGGTCTTCAGATCTAAAAGCTTCTAACCTTAGGTCTTAGACTATCTTCAACCCGAACTTAGGCCAAATCTCCTACTCCCAGATAGGAAGTAACAATGTCAAAACTGGGCCATTTTTTGAGTTAGAGGAACTGTCATACTGCTATGAAACTACAATCCGAGAGTTACATGCAGCAGTAAACTTGCCGGGAAATAAAATTAAATGTTCTCTCTTGTTCTATTCAACTAATCTTCATATTTAACCTGTCTGTCCCTAAATCAATGTTTAATTCATTTTTCAACCTCAAGTTGCCTGTTTAAGTTTAAGTCCATTAATCCATTGTTAATTAGTCTGCAAACATTATATTCAAAGACTGAAATAAAAATAATAAAAAGCGATCTGATAAGAAATTATCACTTTTACAAGCTTAGAGAACCGGTTTTGATGACAGAACCTATGAAAGAATTTACTTGTCTCATGACTACATCAAAGACGTTTAAAATGATTTTAAATTTTGTTTTAATTAAAATGTTTTGATTTTGTTTACTTTTTATGTTTATTTAATTTTCATGTAATTTTCTAAAAGTTATTCATTATTGCAGCATCTTCGTCGTTTGTTTTCCAATGCCAAGGCCGGTTGAAAAACAATCGACTGGTTTAATTAAATGTTACTCATACGCCAACGTAAACCAAGAATCGACTCAATTCCAATAGTTCTTTTGATTGAAATATAATTTTTATATTTTTTTTCCTTACTGTAAAACCTCATTTGCTCATTTTGAACTCTTTGAAACTTGACGCTTTTGAAAAATTTCATGAGTAGAACCTAAGCAACTAATTCTTAAGTATCCATTTCGCGCTCAACTGAACATTTTTGCTCACACTTTCCAAATCCATTAACTGTTCATTGATTCGGTCTCATTAATAGATATTTTTGTACAATAATTTGTTTGTTATTTTTTTTTAATCCAAATTTTTTGCTCGCCATCCTTTGTCACACTTTTCACTCACCATTTTCTTAACTGTTTTTTTGTTTGTTTGTTGCTGTAAAGTTTATTGCATCAGTTCGCCGCACAGCACTTTACTTGAAAATCTTTAAAAATATGAACAGAACAAACAATTTTATTTGAAACTTCTTGCTTTTTTCGGTACAGTTTTTTTTCAAGCGAATTATCCACACTTTACCCCACGTCGATGCGCTCCGTGGCAGCTTAACGTGCCCCAAACACGTTCAGCTTTCAAAGCCAAAAATTCACTCGACCCTTGCCGCCTGCGCGCTCAACGCTGCTTTGGCGTTTGCGTTTAAGGTTAGAATATTTTTTGATGCTTGTTTACTATAATTGTTTTGTGTTTTTGCGAAGCGAACTCGAGCGAATTTTAAGATCAAATAACAAATGCCACGCCGGCGCATGGCGTATTTATAAGATGAGGCAGATTTCGGCGCTGTGCTGTACGCATGCGCGTAGCGAGAACGTTTTCGCTTTCGTTTCGACTGTGAAATGGAGGCAAACCTGCTGGCAGCGGTCAGCGAACGCTGAAGATGCGACCGCAAGCGCGGAGAGCCACAACTTGTCGGCGTACAACTTGACTCGCGCCAGCAACAACAGCATTGATGAGCGGTCTCATGGTGAGTTTTGTCAACTCACCACAGCGCACTTGCAGCTTCATTGGTGCGCCTGTATGTATGTGTGTTCTGTTTTCGTTTTTAGGTTTGTGCGTGTGTGTTTGGCGCCGTATTATTCACATTTTTCTTCTGCTTTGCTTACGTATGGAAAATGCTGCGGGCGCGCATGCGTGCGCCTCTTCTTCGCTCTGGCACGCAGAATGTTTTGTTGTCGTTCAAACGTCGTTCAGCAAACGCATTGTGGCGCTTTTTGTTGTTCACTAATCGTCTGAAAATGCTGCGAACGCAGCTTGACTCTTTGTCTGCTCGTTTTTTTTAATACATACATTGGTTTTTGTTGTAGGCAAATCAGATGTGTAATTACGTTTTGTCTAAATTGATTTGCGCTGTGCTGGCGTGTGTCATTTTGCTTTAATTACGCCAGCGAAGTGTGCCAACGCGTTCGCTTAGCACCTTTTGGCGTTTGGCATTTGAGGTTCTGGCAATTTTTAAATACTTGAAATTTGTGTATTTGTCTTTCTGCAAATAATGCTTGAAAGCTTGTTTGTTGGTGTTTGCATTGCAAATTGTGTAATTATTAAAATGTGCTTTGCTGTTTGAGTTATAATTGCGACGTTATTCAATATTAAAGATTTGAGTCTTATGAAAGATGTTCAGAAACTTTGTGTCAGAACTTGAGATCAATTGATCTACTTAAAACAAACACACAAACATTCATTGTAGATAGAATCAAATTTTTAGTCACTTCTGGCCCCTTAAATGCCCCAAGCAGAAATTTTAGCTTAATGGAAACTAGCTTAGTCCCTCAACTTCTCAGCCTCTTCTTTCAGTAAATCACATCCTGGTGGCCCATTTTATTGAACCTGCTTTCAAACACTACAACTTAACCTTCAAAAACTCAAATTAATTTCACCAGCAAACGGCCTTCAAGTATTCGAATTGGAATTTGAGACTCGTACAAGCCACTAAAATCTGCAAATTCAATACTAAACCAATCCGGCTGGTTTAAGTCATCCGAGAATGGCCGAGTGTAAGTGCTGTACATGCATTTTATTTAAACCTCCACACATTAACTTTTAATTAAAGCTGAAGACAGGTTCTCGACACGGCTGCGCCCACTGCTGAGAAATGTCCCGTGCAGCATCTTTCGACATTTATGTGTTCTAAGCATCTTTCAAGCAACAGAATCAACAAAGAGAAATTTCGACTGGCAAAAAACGCCAAAAAACTAACTTAAAACAGTCAACAACGGCACTGAACGCTGTAGAAAGCGCCGAGCAGCGCAACCAAGTTGTCGCTTAGCAGATTTGGCTGTTCAATTTGATGTGTTCGAGTGCTGTCAGTGACTGTCGAATACAAAAAAAAAACAAACAATGAAATGAAATGAAATTTCGGAAGCAATAAATGTTTTCATTTTTGTTTTCTTACATGCGTTGTACACGAGCCAAACGAGCACATGGCACTGAAACCTTCAATTGAACTAATTATTTTTTTGGGTAATTTTGTTGCTTCAATTTTGTGAACAATTTTGAGAAGAAAATTATTTACAAGTGTGATTTTGTAGCAGTGGCAACGATGTTCGCTGCCAAGCTGTCGTCAGTTTCACTATATAAGCATTTTGAGTTTTACACAAACAACAACACCAACAGTTTAGCAACTTAAACGAATAATGCCCGACCGCCTCTAGCTGCGCCAAGAGCTCAGCAGACGCACTCGAGTAGTTGTAATAAGCCACAACGGCCCAAAAATTCAACTAGCAACGTCAACTCGTCTGCCAGTTATAAACTTGAAGTAATTAAACATTTGTTCAAATGAATTGCTGAAACCTTTGAATTCTTCGAGTGATTAATTAAATGATTGTTTGGGATAGTTGTTAGATCAGCGTTAGGGAGCCGCTCCTTTTACACCACTACACACACACACACACACACACACACACACACAAACGGCAGTCAGCTGCTGTGCGCACATAAGACACACAATAAATAACACAAATACAATAAATAATAAATAACAATAAATTATAAATAAATAAATAACGTTGAAACTTAATGCAAAACGAAAGTTTATTTTTTCCAATAGACAACCAGAACAACAACTATGGGATGCGAAATTCTAATGCTGTCTTTTGAATCCATTATTCAATGTTGTTTGGGCAAACTTGTATTCAAAATAAATTATTTAAAAAAATAATATTTCATTTCAAGTGATTAGTGGTTTGAACCCCCCAGTGGGAAAATTGAATCGATACTCAGCTCAAATGAAATATAGAAAAAATTTGCTTTCGGCAGCTCAGCAGGATATGGCAAACCACTGGCAGTAATAATAGTTGTCTATGAAAAATCTACCCACTAGCGGAAATCAGAATCGACAAAGAACTGTAAGTCTCTTTCAACTATGTACACAAAGAGTCACATTCTGAAAGCGATTTTAGATTTTTCATTAAAAATTGTTTGGGCGCAACTTATTTACGTTCGTTCGTATCGCATTGTCGGTCTCAATAGTCGAGCGAGTAGAGCGCTGACTTCACATACGGAGGCCCTAGGTTCGATTCCCAAGTCAGGTACTCATCTATTTCTGTCGCTACGTATTTGAAGTAGATGGGAATTACAAGAATTCAATGCAATGGCAAAAGTTCCAAGTGTGAAAGAAGTAACTGCTGTCTCCCCCATATATTGGAAAAAAAGTGTTGCATACACATTAAAAAAAAAGGTTAAAATATGTGGTATAACAATGGTTCTCACAATAGGCCTCCAGGTGTGTCTCTTACAGAGGCAGCCACCATAACCTAACCTAATCTTTGTATGGCATTCGTATATTATAATCGTATTTTGTTTGAAGAAAACGAACCCACTGGTCAGACGTAATCGAAGAAACTTGAAGAGCTACACCAACTAAAATACTTCTAGACACCTGTGAAACTTACCAGACAAAATTTCAGTATAGTAACAAATCTATCAACGGGAAATGGCAATGAAACTTCACATCTAATGATCTCATGTTCTTAGTTGTCGGACGGCAATGGAAAAGTTGGTTGAACATTATAGACTGTCTATCTATTCTATACCTGGGCACAAGGGCATAGAAGGAAGGTTAGGTAAGGTTAGGTTATGGGAAATGAGTGTGTGGCATACACGTCCAGTTGGAGACCCTATTGGGTCCACTGTGAATCCCTTCATTTTTTAAACCTGGTGTCCTTTCCTATCTGTTGAGTTCTTTGTAGATGCAGACATGAAGAAATTCAAAAAGGCTGATGAAGTTACGAACAAACCTCTAACCTGTGAAGGTCTTTGCAGACAATCTGTAGAAACAACAAAAACAAAGATGCTCTCTTCTTCTCTCTCTTCGAGAGAAACAAAAGGGGTTGATGAAATAACAAACAATGGAGCTTGTCTTCCGATCGAACATCTCCTACTTGTTATGGTTTTGCAATCTATAAAGACCTGAAGGACAAACCGAGGAAGAAGGCAAACGTGAGTTAGTCGACTTTTTTCACATGTAAAACTGCAAAAAATATGTTTCATACATGCGACAAGTACGTATTGGTGATCTCTCGAAGGGATTGCAGGCTCGTTCTGGCAAGTCATTGCTTGGTGATATAGGTATGCGGAGCGTAGGGTGTGAGAGGAACTCTGGAACATCTTCACTGTCTCTGTCCTGCGCTCGCGACATGACGATTGGATCAATTAGATACTTCGCAGACTGAGGAACTAGAGGGGATCTTCAAAATAAAGGCATGCACCCTTCTAAAATTCGCTACAAGGGATCGTATATAGAACTGTTCAGGTACTGTTAACGACATTCATTTGAAACCGCTACGGACTCGAATGGAGCCTATGCTAGGCCTCAGAAACAGAGAGTTCAACCTTACCTTATGAACTTAGAAAACCCCTTCAGCAAATTCTTGCAGATTTTGTTTCAAGGCGAAAGAGATGTAAAAAAATCACCTCAAATTTCAAAAACATTTTTTCTCTTGATTTTGACTTTTAAGGTATAACAAGTCAAAAGGTTGTTGGTTTAAACTCTCATTCAACTAACACCACATAAGGAAAACTTTTCTTACAATCTTTTTTTGGTCCCTGCAGTAGAAGACTGTGGGTTTGAATTTTCACCTAACTAACAACAAATTAACCCTTTCGGTACTACTTTTTTGTTCTTTTCCATTTATTTACTGTTTAAGCCTACATAATGAATAATCAGAAGTCATTTTTTTTTTTAATATTGTTCGAAAAGGTGGTTTTTGGGCATCATGCCCTTGGCTTAGTAAGAAATAAAAAAATCTTACCGCCTTAGTGAACTTTATTTGGGATCCAACTTTTTTTACACTTACTAAAGCAATAAATACCTACAAGATTACTTAAATAAACCTATGAAATAAATTGATTTTTGTAATAGAATAAATAAAAGTACGAAGTGACCTCTTTTTGTAAAATACGCAGCTCGATAGGACTGCGCACTTTCTGAACTCTTACAATTTACTTGGTACACTAATCAAAATATTTTTCATTATTTGGTATAAAAACCTTCAGAGAAAAATACAAAAATTTGAAAATATAGTATCCACAAGTTTTTGACCTAAAAGAGGCACTGAAAAGAGGCTATGCCACATGGCATAGAATAACCGAAAGGGTTAAGAAAACATTTCTTTCTTTTGCATTCGGCTTCCAAAGCAAACTGTAAAAAGTGAATTTTTCTTTCTCTTATTTGTTGCTTCTAAAACTTGTTTCCAATCAATTCGGACTATTCAAAGTTGTGTAATATATTTTTTTTTAAATATAAATTTAGTTATTGTTTATGATTTTATGTGTTATACATGTTTTTTGGCTTTTTCAGTTCGTTTTAATAGTAGTAGTAAATTTATAAGTTTCGTTTTGCTCGCCAATCAAGTCTATCAACTTTCGAAAGAAAAAAGAATCTTAAGTTTCAACACTTAATATGCCAACGTTGCATACTACGAAGCAGCATCTTCCAATTAGCAAATTTGCGTTTGGCGTCAGATCCGTTGACTGAACTGTGCAAGCAACTATTCTATTGCAAGCAACTATTTTAATATTTAATTTATGACTTCCTTTATGATCTGAATAGCAAATTTAAAGGCACACTTTGCGTACTTTCACTGAGGAAGTCACAATGCAGTTTCAATAAACCATGGGTACTCATAATTCTGAGAAATTTTTCAATGTCAATTATGAATTGTTGTAAGTAAAAAATTCGATTATTTGCGACTGAAGTAACTTCCTAACAGTGTTTAAGCATTTGGCCCCACTAAAGAAATAACAAAGACTATAAAAGTTCTACAATCCCTATAAGCGCTCGGCTTCACTTTATTCCTATTTTTCTCAAATTCAGTCATTTACAAAATGCTTCGATTGAATGAAATGCTTATACCAGTCTTTCCTTTTCAAGTGTCACTACTTTCCAGAGCCCAAAAATCATCTGCAACAACAATGACCGTAAATTCGTAGCTCTACAAAGTATTTAGCCTAAACAGCGGATTTATAGTCGGCGCCACCGCCTCGCACCCCAAGTCGTTTCGTGAATGGTACACGTCACGCCTACGCGACAGCCACACACTTTTGGGAGTGTTGACAGTTTTAAATTCATTTCAAAACATAACTTAGTTCTGACTCGTACTTGTTGACTGAGCTAAAACTGCCTGAATTTTGCGCATCCATTTGAAAATGTTATTTCATTTCAATCAGGCTTTGTTTGTTTTGTTTCACGATTTGCTGTACTTGTTTTATGCTCAACATTGCTATCAATAATTCAACGTTCTAACGGCAAACTAGTTCGGCTTGTTTGTCTCTATGCCTGAACCACTCGTAAAAATCTCAAAGTTGCTATGCGCCTTAGGCACTTTAAAGCGTTTCAAACATACAAACGTTTCAACAAATTTGTAGCAAACGATACCTCGACATTGACGCGCAATTTTGCCACTGACGTCAGTCAATTATCAATACATTTGTTTTTTGTTTTTATTGATGCGATTGAATCAAATGCCATGAACTCCGCCTAACAGTAAGAAAACTGTAAAGATTCAGAGTTTTTTACTAAATAAAAATAAATATGAAATTGAGTGGGTCTTGAAAGACTTCTTTCCTCCGCTTAGTCTATGTGTATTTAAAAAATTTAATTTTCCATTTTGTACTTCAAAATCGGTTAATAGTTCCATAGAGTTCAACATTAAGTCGGTTAGTCGCAAGTGAAAAAAGTGTTGTACAGAAACTAAGAGAGATGATCCACAATGGATCTCAGAGCATGACCCAGCAACAGACACCAGAGTGTAATCTTAAAGTGTTGAAGCTAATTTAAATTCTTTAATATTTAAGGGAATTTAGAAAAATATTTCAGATTCTTTATTCATTACAATAAATATTTGGGAGTACTCATCAATGAAAGATATTTTGTCAAATTTCAATTCAACTCATTGCACTCATTGCATGAAGAGGAACAGATGGGCGGAAAGTGCCAAAGATCTTTCAAAGCACTCAGTCTGAAGCCATATGGAAGTGTCACACTTCTAAATTAATTTTATGTTGATTCACTAATCCCCAAACTGCTTTCTGCTTACACATATCCATGTTTTTTTGAATTTCAAAAATTCATTTAAAAACTATCCAAATTTCTTTTTTTTTTACAAGAATCTAAGAAAGTCAGAAAGAGATAGCATCTGTTGTATCTTTAACGATTTTCTTAAGGAACAAAAACCCTATACATCAAAGGTTTTAGGGTTTTCAATACTTATTCGCCCTGTGCTCCGCTTGGGAGCACAGGACCTCAACAAGCCTAATGTCTTGTGATGGTGACGTTATTCCATTGAAGATCGACCAGATGGCCATCAGCCCCAAGTGATGGTGCTGCCACCTGTAGTCCCCTAGGAAAGATGCCTTTGAATGTGCAGAGCAGGTTCTGTAGAGTGTCACCTGTGCATTCGTTGCTGCTAGGTATGAGGTCTTGTTGGAAAACGCAAAGGTTAGTGTCTTTGATGAGCTCATTTTAGGATGGTGTATGCGCTATGATATATTTAACTTCGTCCTATACGAAACTGAAGTGTTGTTGTTGTGCTGGTGCGGCTACTGGAAAATCTGTTACGAGCTGCTCATCGAAACTGACTGGAATGCAAGAGATACAAAAGTGAAGCATTTAATTGGGTAATGGAAAATAATTGGACAGAAGAAAACATTTTTAATTTAGGATCAAGCGAGGTAGTAATCGAACCCAACACATCGGAAATATACGCCCAGTGAACTTCACGCTGGACTACCGCTGCTGCTGTCATAAAATCTATACGTAACCTGTTCAATGTATATATCCTTTTTTTTGCCATATAAAATATCTTTTAGGCAAATTAAAACTAGTTTTCAAAAACTTTCTTGCATATTAAATATTCTCTCTTTATGAACAAATTTCATCCGTTAAAACTTGTAATCGTTAATCAAGAAAGTAATTCAAAATTCAATAAAACTAAATGCCAAAACAACAAACCACTAAGAACATTGCCTGCCAAACAGGATTAACCAGCAATGCGGGAATTCAAATGCCACACGTAGACATTTGAAGTCAAAGGAGCAACTAGCCACCTTTATTAAATATTAGATTAACAAACAAACATACACACACACACGCATATAAATTAAATCTAAGATGTTCGTCTGCAGTTCAAGGCAATTTTTTTGCATACAAATGAGCAATTAAGAAATGCGAAAACATTCGAATTAATACAAATAAATAAGACCAACCATTGTTGTATGAATTTAATGGGAAAGAAAGCGCTGCATAATGCAACGATTGAATACAATTCGACAATTTTTTTTTTAATTTTATATTTCTATTTCTTAATAAATTGGAAATAATTTTAACTTTGAAATGCTTTTTTTACGCTTTTGAATTATGGTGCAAGCGAAAAATTACCGTTAGCTTAAATAAAGATTGGGTGGCTATCTGGACTGTACTGGACGTATTGTGAAGTTACAAAAGAAGGGGAGATGTGAAAGTAAACGATGAGCCCAACAAGACGCAGGCAAACAGTTCGAATTGAATGGCTCCTTGTGAGACTTATCTCTAAGATTGCTTCTCTGTTGCTTAAGCTTATTTTATTTTATTTTATTTTATTTCAATTTATTTTATTTTATTTTATTTTATTTTATTTTATTTTATTTTATTTTATTTTATTTTATTTTATTTTATTTTATTTTATTTTATTTTATTTTATTTTATTTATTTTATTTTATTTTATTTTATTTTATTTTATTTTATTTTATTTTATTTTAATTTATTTTATTTTATTTTGTTTTGTATTGGTTTTTTTATTTATTGATTTATTTTCCTAGTTTTCAATGTCGCCAAATTTTGTTGACATGCTTTGACCGTTTATTGTTGACAGTTTTTGTTTTGAATTATTGTGTTAAAGAAGCCAAAAAACCAAACTATTTAGCGAAATAAACTGTTTCCTCAATTTTGAAAGAAAACATTTAAAACAAAACATAAAAAGTTAAACAAATAAAACTAGTTGGTTTCATTCAATTGACAAACATTTATTTCATTATTTATAATTTGTTTGACTCGGTTTTAATCACTTTGGATAATTTGGCTTCTATGCAAATTTTTGTGAACTTGACGCTTTCGTATTGAACTCTTGACGACTTTGCTTATTGTTTTTATTGTTGTTGTAATTTTCAAACAAAAGTAATTAAATCGGCAGCGTATTTGTTTTAGCTACTCGTGTTAAGCGATTATAAGCATTTTATATATAAGTGTGTCCTAAGCTGTATGGAATTTCAATTATAAATGTATGACCGGCAATAAATGGCAAAGAGCACCAAATTTTATTTCAGAACGTTTTGGCCGAAATCACTTCACTCAATTATAATTTTTAGTGCCTATCCAGAGAATGTGGCCTTTGCCGCTAACTATATGAATAAGCAAAATTTCATCAATAAACCAATTTAACAATTCTAACAATTTTGCATATTTTTCACTTTTGGTTTTTAGACTTTAAGCCATTAAAATAAATTAATTGTTGAATAAAATCTTTATTAATGGTTTGGAATTCAAGTTGTTTGAAGAATTGTAATTCAATTCGAACTGTGTGGTTGGCGTTGCTAAGTGGTGAAAACCCACAGAATGCTGCGAAAAAAATGGTGTAAATTTAAATTTGTAGTTCACTGAACCCGCAAATGACTAAGCAAATTCATATTTAGAACTGAATATTAACATCAAACGCACCAACAACAACAACACTTTCACACATACGACAACAAACACCTTGTCAATGCGTTCCATTTCATTTTGGGAGCATCGCTTAGGACAAATACCCGAAAAACCTCTACTCATCTTCAACTCGCGTGTGGGATTTTGTTTTTGTTTTGTTTTGTTTTTGTTTCATGCATAGCGAACATTTGTCAACTGTGTGTTTCACAATTTTCAAGTTCATTTGCGCTGCCGGCTGTCAAAGCGATTTCTCTGCTTCTGTTCAAAAATTTTAATTATGGCAACGAAGATGTTGAATCGGCAGCACAACAAAAATGCGCATCTTTATAATGAATTTGTTGTTGTGATTGTTGTAGTTTAGGTGTGTAAAACACTTCACGCACGCATCACAAATTGACACATTGGCCGATTTGTTGAACACTAACCGCTGCGATTGCAATGTGCAGGCGCACAGCTACAGTCACACACAGTCCCACACACACACACACACATACATGCAATACATACATACAACGCCATGCGTGGTGATTGCTTGCACTGTTCATAGCCCAATGCATTCAGTGAACTTAAATGGTCATTAAATTTTCGGTTGTTTATTGTTTGTGTATTTTTCTTAATATATGCAAAATATCATTAATTAACATTTGATGACTTTTCTTCTTTATTTTGCATACAAATGTTCGCATAAACATGGCCATAGGCTGCATTTCATAAATCATTCGTTTAACTCACCCACAAGTTTGTTGCTCAAGTCTTTTGTCTTGCAGCTAATTAAATGATTAAATGGACAAATTTAGATTTTAATGTGGCGTAGGCTTGTTCTACATACAGTTAACAAAAACATAATGGGGTTTTACATACAAATTGTTCAAATCGAATTGTCTCTAACAAACAATTTTAAGACGCAATTTCGTTATCGCTGTAGTCGGCTTCAGTTTCAGTTTCATTAGTACTTTGAATATTTACACAAACAAAAGAAAGTAATTTCTTTTACTGGTTTTTATTACCGGTTTGAGCGGTAAATTAACACAAAATTTAAATTTTTTCTATACAAATTTGTTGTCAACCGAAACGAATGGGCACTGTTGGCTTAAATCATGATTTAGTTAAATCCACCGTTGTAGCCACCGTTGCTTACCATTTGAATGTGTTTTGGTTATTAATTATAACAACAAAACTCGTTGTACATTCGAGTACATAGTAAAATAGAAATTATGACTGACATGCAAGAGCGGTTAGAATTATTAGCTGTGCATGTGTGTGTGTGAATAACAAGCAACACATTAAGCAGCCCAAAAAACCAGTTGTCTCAAAACAATTTTAATTTTATAAAATTTATAAAATTAGAAATCCACCACAACCCACACAGCTCAGCACAAGAATGATGACAACCATTTTTTGAACGAACTCAAATTTATATAATATTTGAATAAATATTTGAGAACATTTGCAGTAAATGTGCTTCTAAGCAAATAAAGCTCAAACGCTGTTAAAAATAAAACCATAAATTAATTAAAAACCAAACAAAATCAAAACCAAAAAAGAAAAGTAGGAAATGCCAACCCACCACTTCGTTGTTTATGAAGGCAATAAAATTTTCGTTTGGTCTTAAATTTCGTTTTGGTGAGAAAGCCGCATCAATCTCTAAGCGTGTTATATAAATTTTACACCAATACCAACACATCAGCTTAACGGCGCTGAATAAATCTTGGCTAAAATTTAGCGTCCAAAAATGTTTCGCCTCCGAGCAGTGGTCACCTTAGAACGCACCCACTCGCTGGCCACAAGCGGAAATTAATAAAACGCAACTTGTGGTGTTCCATAGTTGCCATTTTTATATGTGTGTCTGGCTGTGTGTTTGTGTTTTTGTAGAACTAGAATTTCATTTAACAATGCCGCAAAGAAGCTGCGGAAATGTAGCATTAATTAAAATTTATCGAAATAACAAGAAACAAATAAACAAGTGAGCAAAATTTCAGACATGTTTACACAAGTCTTGCTTACAGCTTTGGGTGTGTTTATGCTTCGTTGCATTCAAACAGCATTTTTATAGAAGAGTTTTTATAAATTTTGTATATATTTTTCAAGCAAATGTTACACGTAGTCAGATTACTGTTGCTACTTTGGGCCAAATTTTTCGACCTGAACACGTTCGATTGTCTGTCTGCCTTTTTGTTTTTTGCGCACTGCACAGCAATGAATCAATTTTATTGCCTCAGTTCAAGACGACTTAGTAACATCAGCAGCAGCAGCCTTGCTGCAAGTGAATATTTATGCAGAGCAAGCAAGAAGAGCGCTTCTACCTGATGTGCTGCCGTGGAGGTCAGTTCGTTGCGCTCTCAAAAATAAATCAACATATAAACTGACCGCCTAAAGCACAGAGAACATGTTGTGGCAACTGAACCTTTGCGCTACTCGTCTGTCACCTTTTGGCGCCCGTTAAACTTGTTTAGAGTCGCTGGAAGCTGCTTTCAATTTTCGGCAACAAGTTGCACCAATTCGGGCCATGCAAAATTTTCGTGACCAACACAACGAGGTCAACCTGTTGCGAATGATGTCCTAAAAGCCCTTAAAACTGAAACCGAAGCCAACTTAGTTCACACATTCATTCATGTGTCAGCATTGCGGTGCGTTCAATGACATCAGCATAAAGTCATTGAAACACCCGAAAATCGCTGCCATTTATAACCGCTGCAGCAACATGACTGCAGTGCGAAGCGACAAGAACAATTCCGCCTCTTGATGCGAACCGCTTGCCGACAGTTAATTAAAAGCCGCTTCAAGGTTGCAGCACAATAGGTGCGTGTCTGCTCACGCATGCAGAAAGCATTTCTTTTGTTGTTGTTATTATTTGCATGTGGCTGTTGTTAATAACAGCAACAAAAATTTTACATTTATTAAACGAAAACAAAAGACTTGCGTTGCCAACTTGCTTAAGCAGGAACACTCTGTTCATTTACTACGCGTTTTTTCAGCTTTATGCCGCCAACTGCTTTTAATTCGTTCAATAATTTTTCATATCTTACGGTTGTGCGAGTTTTTGATTGACATTTTTTAAAGCGGCTTACAGTTCGATTGTAAACCGTAGCTAGTTTACGCTTAAACTGTAAAGGAAATTTCACTTGTAGAATATTTAGTTGAATGTGATTGCGTGAAATGTGCTTTCTAGCACAAATTCTTGTTGATTTCATCATTAAAACGACTTAAGCGACTTAAGGCGTTACGCACTTTAAGTCATTTGAAATAATTATTGGCAAATATTTGTTGGGGAGTAATGAGAGTGAGTACTGCTAGAGGCACCGGTGCGCACAAATAAGGAGATTTGGGGGTTAAAGCCACAAAATATTAGTTTGTTACAAAAATTATGGGTGCCAGTTATGATTTCAAATGGTGTTGAACTCAAAAATTGTGTACAGAACTTTAAAATTCTATGTACGCCGCTGACTGGAGAGCAACTAAACTTATTTCCCACAGAAAAAATTTAGGTTTTTTATTAGTGTTTCGAAGAAAAACGAGTCATCAAAATCGTATAAGACTCAAAATAGAAGAAAGGAAAAGTCATTCACTCGACGAAGCCACGTATATAATTATTCCTCTAAATTCTATATCTGCCACTGCCGCCAAGATTTTGTAGGCAATCTTCGTATACTTTGGACACAAAATACTTAAATGTTGTTCACAAATATTTCAGTAATGACTAATTTTCCTTAATTTTAATTTGTTTTTTTTTTATTTCAATTCAATAGTATTGATTCAATAGTAAGAAATATATAAATGTATTCAAAATTCCTGTATATTTCAATTGCCCATTATTAAATTTAACTAAACTTTTTTCCTTTACTGCAAAGCAACTTTGGAGCGCTTCAAACAGAAGACTTAAGCAACAAACTCGATTCCGATTGAATTTATTGCGTAATAGCGCGCAAGTACAAGTTCATATAACAGTAGTTAGTAGTTGAGTATAGCACACAAAAGACAAAAAACAAATATCTTATTCATACTATTAACAAAAACAACAACAAGAACACTAAATTGTATTAAAAAGCACTCACACCAGTACACCTGGCAATTTATTAGTTTTCACTTAGCAAACCAGATATTTTGAAAGAGATAACGGTATTAATGAATACAAAAGTAGAAATTTGATAAACAATAGAATAAACAAGTTGCCCATAGACAATGTTCGAGACGAATTCAGATAAAATCGCAAGTATCACTTAATTGCTTATTTACCAGTTTTGGAAATCAATGCGAGTTTAAATAATGTAGATTGTGTTTAATAACAGAGGATCAGCGAGACTACAAGCAATACAAAACAAAACAAAAACAACAGCAACAACCTCAACAAGAACATGAACAATAAGCGCAAAAAACTGCTTCAACATATCTAATCTGCTTCAACAACACACACAGAGGCATTGGCAAAAAAAAGGAATGTCGACAGAAAAATTCAGACAAAAGATTGCGAACATTTTACAAATTGGTGTCTTAATTAAATAATATTTTATTTTTTCTTTTTACTTAATTTTGTTAATGTAAAATCCATCACAATAGGGAACAAAAGCTGTAATGAAATGGTTGGCAAGAAAGTTGACTAATATTTTATGGCTTAATACAGTTTTATAAGCTTTGGAGTGATGAAAGTATTAAATTCTAATTAGCCGCTGTGGAGGTTGTTAACTTACAGTAATAATAAAAAAATTAATCAACGACTAAGAAACTCAATAAATAATTACATGAATAATCGAAAATATATATAAATACGAGTTATAAAGCAGTTTGACCATTTGGCATTTACAAAACAGGTGAATAAGCCAAATTCATTTTTAATAATGGTGACTTGAATATTGTTTGTGAGAGTGATGAGCCTGCAATATGTGACAGTAAACTTTTCTTCCTCACAAATCACAATGTGCATCTCATTGCGTTGTGATGATTTTTCTCCCACGGCAATTGTCAGAAATTGTCCAACACATCTTGAAGGCTGGTCGACGTTTTTTTGCACCTCCTGCAATGACAGTTGCGCCACCAACAATCAGCACTGCTGAATTGCCTAATGCTAAGCGAAAATAATGCGCAGCGATTTCAATGTGTGGCATTGCCTTAGTTATTGTTATTGCTGCTACTGATGCCGCAACCGAATCATTTCACAATGACTTGACTTGGATTATGTCCGCGAGGAGGCGTTGGATAATGGGCATTAAGACACATTATTGCTGGCCGCGGCTCTCATTGGTTGTTGTTGGTGTTAACTATTGGCGTTATTGTCCAAATGCTAAAAATAAACCATCGTCGAGCAACAAATGTGCAGTAATTCCCTTTGGTCCGAGTTGGTTAAGTGTTGGCACTGGACTGTTATTGTTTGAACTGAATTGTTGTTGGTTTGTTGTTTTTGTTGTTATTTTTGTTAACTGTTTTTGGTTTTGGCAATGAAAACTCATACACTATGCACATTGTTGAATTTCTTTTGTGGCTACACAAATGTTATTATTGTAATGCTGCACTTCAAGCAAGAATGCAAGAACGCCGCAGCATTTATTATATTCATTTTAGACAGACGGCGTCGCTTAAAATGTACCCAAATGCATATTTGATGCAATGCTCCAACCTTCCATATTGTGTTTTGTGTGTGTGTGAGTGTGGCAGCAAATAAAAAAGTAACAAACAATTCCGAAACTTAATTAGTAATAATCATCCAGAAGAGTGAAGCTAAATCCACATTGAATAAAGCCATAAAGAGCTAACAAAAATGAAAACACAAACATTGAACAAAAAAAGACTTAACCTTCCATATGTTTTGGACGACATTTGTCTGACGTCGCTGTGACTTATCGAATCGCCGCCATCAGATATGGCAGACTGGCAACGGCAGACGACTATTGATTGTGGGTGCACTAACTACCAACAAAGGCCATCAATTTGTATGAGTGTGTGTGCGTGTGTGTATGGATGTCTGTCCGGCAAAATACCTGTCTGGTCGCTTTGTGGCGCTGCGAGGGCGATTTTAATCACAACATTGCTTGTCGCTTTTAATTTAACCGATTTAGCACAACTTTACGCGTCACAACAAACCAGCAGAAATTCTTGCGCGTTTAAACGTTTTATTGTTGTTTCACTAATATCGATCCATTGTCTGAGCATGTGAAAGAATGTCATATGAAATTTGAAGAAAAAATGTTGGCAATTAATAATTATTAAGCCAAATTTATTCATTCAAACATTGGATTGATAACGACGACTGCCAGCTGCTGCCGCCATCGAGGCGTCATAGGTCGACAGCTAAGGTGTACGCCGCACACAACCATGTCGCGCCAACATTGTTTGGCCAACTAAACAATTGAATGAGCCAATTGAAGGCTTAATTCGTTTATTATTGTGTCTGTCGGCACCTTCGTATGCGCATTTAATGACCTGAAGTTCAAACAAACTGCCTAACAAATGCACATTTCAACGACAATTCAGTGCATCTCCGTTATTGTTAAATATTTATTCACATTTTCATATCAAAATCATATCTCTTTCTTGCATCAAACCGCAACAGAACCAACAACGATCGACTCGATTAGTTTGTGACATTTGACGTTGCTCCAATGCTGACCTCTGCTTACACTGATCTCATTGCTCGTTCACACCATTTGTCGTGTTTCTCCGTAATTACCAACGCGCTTTGGCTTTTACGTTTCAATATTTTCTGCTTTTGCTTTGGTTTTGGTTGTTAATTGTCAGCGTAATTACTATTGCCGACAATAGTCACCACAGCACACATTTGTGTCAGTCAAAATGGAATATTTACGAAATCGCAATCGTTATAATTTATCTTGAAACATAGTTGGAAAAGCTGTTGAGAGTGCATCAAAATATTTGTAAATTTGTTGGCATATTTCTTAAAGCGCTGAGTAGGGCGCGTCCATACTTGTACACAAAGGAAATTTGTTCCTATTTTTTACAGGTTGCTATCAGAAGAATTAATTGTTCCAATTAGCAAACAATGGGAAGCTGAATAAGTGCATAAGTAAGACTAATCTTCACTTAGTTACTTTCATTAACAAATTTACTTATATATAGTAACAAACATATCCTCTATCTGCCCTGTTCTTCCAAATAAAAGGCAACATGAGAAACTTTTAGTGCCCCAAAAAAACGAATAATTATTATTTTGTCTATGATTAATCATCAAATTAGTTCCATTTATTAAACTCATCTGAAGCTTATTTAAGCTGCCCACTTAATCTTCAATTAGTCTCAACTTAACCCGGTTTTCTCAGTTTCAGCTTGAAACTACTTAAACCAAAAAATCGCCCCACTCAGTTATTGCTAAATCAATAAAATTACGTAACAAAACAATCAATTTAGCCAACACATTCAATTCAACCCAAAGCTCAGCCAGAAGCACAAACTAAACCCTGCCACAGCAGCTCAACTCAATGTTTATCGTTTCAATTCCAGCAGTTTGTTTCTTAAGTCTTTTGTTCCAGCCGGCAACATTTCAACAAATAAAGTTTCATTCTTCTTTCTTCAAAACTTTATTTTCCCAGACCTTGATTCTTACTTGAAAGTTTCGACATAGCCGCTGCGACCTTTCAGGGTTGCCAAACTGCTCCAATTATTCTTGTAGTAGAAATTGGCAAAAATTTAAATTCTGAAACGTTTAAAATCGAACAAAATACACAAATTGCTCATTAGTATCATTTGTAACAATTGCAACAATAACAAAAACAACAAAATTAACTACAAATTATTTAATTGTGCAGAAGCAGTGTAAATAACCCATATCCGACTGACGATACATCAGCATCCGGTTCTGGCAGTTTTGACAGTCGGCGTAAATCCTTCGCTGCCAACGGCCAAATGACGCATTGTGGCTTTGCAAAAAAAATAAATGAAAATTAATAACAACAGCAGCACAAAATAGTAAACAAAAAACCAATAAACTGCTAAAATAAATGTGTTTCATGAGTCGCACAGTGACGCAGGTTCGGTTGTAAGCTGAAAGTTTGCGCTGACCTTGAACGAGAGTGAAACCGAATCAAAAGCGTCAGCAGACGAACTGAGAAAAAGCCAGCGAGACATTCGGTCAACCGGGCAGTTGGCGTCACAGGCCATGCAAAGACTGCAGAGAATAAAGTGATCTACTAAAGTGAGCGCACAACGTGAATGAACTGGCGGCGCTCACGTCACAAACTTTATATGTCCGTGTGTTCATGTATATAAAAATACTACCATAGGAAGAAAGCGGAAATATGGCCAGTACTGGCCCGCAGCAGCAGCCTCATGTGGAGGCAATCGTTTGCTCGACTATACCAACAAAAGGATGTTGAGCAAAAGTTTCGTTTTTCATTAATTTTCCGCTAACGAATGTTAATTTGTACTTCTCACAGCGTAGTAGACTCATTACTGACTGAATAATCAATTAATTTTAGTTTAAACGTTTTCTTATGTGTTCGCATTGTTTGCGCATTCGGCAGCCACAGAACCGCAAAAACCACAAATTTGTATTAATATATTTTAACTAAAAAACGCCACTTACCACTTGCCATGGTGGCATTTCAAGCCATGCTGTGCCATTATTAAAATTAATATGGCAATTAATTATGGCACTAGTAACACCTATAACAATGTTTTCAAGTGTTTAAAACTTATTTTTTAAAACTATTAGTTATAATAACTCAGGCGGTGAAGAGGTGTCCGCGTTCACATATTGAACGCAAATACTTTTACTGCATATTTGTTTCAACTTTGCATTTTAGTATTTCAATTAGTGCAAAATTGTGCAGTGTACACAAAACAGTCCAGTAAATTAAGCAAATGGCAGCAAAAGTCGCAACACAAGTGCGATGAGCTAATGGAAGCGACTTCAAGTTGAACTTGTTTCGTGCGCGCAATAAAAATATCGAAAATATTACTTATAAATTTTAATTGGTTGTCTGCACTCGAAAAGCTCGCTCAAGGCAACTTACAGCCCGAACAACGGCCAAGCTAAGAATCCGCACAGAAGGCCGCAGAATTCGGCCGAAGATTCAGTGGGAGCTTTGTAAAATAACTCGAAGAACAGGCTGGAGCACATCTGGACTGCTTAAGTGTGAAATAACAGATTAAATATTAATACAAATAATTATTCCACATGCATTAAAGGTTGCGGTTGAAATTGCAATGTCACTTGAAGAAGAACAACAAAAACAAGCTATTTTCAATGACACTGCAATTTTGCATGCCGCTTAACACATTTGAGATGAAATGTAAGTCATTACTCAATGAACTCAATGAATGTAAATAAGGATTAATATAAAAATTATCATTAAATAAAACAAATTCACAATTTTGTGTAAACAAAGTTAGTCAAACTGGGAGTAGTCTCTAAAATTCAACAAATAAAAACAACTTAATTTTCATCATAAATCCCAACACCTTCATACCTTCACACCTTCGCTTGTCGTTCAGATCAGAGCAAACTGACCTACGCGCGTCGCTCTTCGTTCAACTTGTTTCTGTCAACTTTATCAGTCAACTTGCAATAACTTTAATTAACCATAAATTGAAGGCAATTTCCTCAAAATCCTGCACCACAACAAGGAAGTAGACCACACAAGTTCTGTTTATGTCAAATTGACTCATTGAATATTCAATGAAATGAAATGAAAATCGTTTTATTTGGACTTTAATTATTTTATTTTCTGACATTAACCCATCCAACATCTACAACTAACTATGAACTATTAATAAAACGTACACATATACAAAAGTGGAAAAATGCCGCGAGTTCAATGTATGTTATGTGAAATGTTGACTGCTGTTGTGCCGGGTTTTGTTTATCTTTATTGATTATTTTTATGTTGTTGCTGAAAGTGAACTTTGGTTGTTTGTTTCTTGTTTTAAAGAATGAGCGAAACTTTTTTGAGCGCACACTTAAGTCTATTTGTTTTATAAAACATTTTCATTTCGCATTAGATGCAAACGCTGTCAAAATTAGAAATAATGCCCGTGGAAACCATGGCCGCCGTAGTAGCCGCCGTAGTAAGGATAACCTGTAAAAGAGATGAGAAAGATGGCGAAAATCTCTTAATACTGGATTTCTTAAAATAAAAATGTCTTTCTATTTAAATTTTCATTTGAAATTTTTATAAATACTTATTTTGTTATTTAATATAACGCAACATCCAACTTTTATTTGACGTAAAAAACAAAATTTTTTGAACTGAAAAATTTAAATGCTTTTCAACTGAAAAACGATTTTTTTGGAAACAACAACAACTAAAAAAATTACACGTTTTTCAACTGAAAAAACGAAATTTTTTGGGGAACATATTTTACTTAATGTGTTTTTTTTAACAGAAAAAAATAAATTTTTTTCAACTCGAAAAACTATTTTTTTATTTTTGCAACATATTTTTTTATGTGAAAAACCCGAACTTAACAAAAATCAAATAAAAATGTTGGCAATTGAAAAAAATATATTTATTTCTAAATTTTCTAAATTCTATATTTTTAATGTGTTAATTTTGAATAAATTATCAGTATTTGTTAAATTTCAAATTTATTTAAAAATAAACCAATATAAACTTAATTTTTTTTGTCACATCAAATGAAAAGGTTTCCAATTAAACAAAAATGTATTTGATTTTAAATAATTTTTCTAATTTGTAAATTTTTAATTTTTAATTTTAAATAATATTTTATTAATTGTTATTTTTAATTTGTAGGTAAAATTTAAAAAATAATTTTTTTTTCTTGAAAAGAAATCAAAATTATTTTTTATTTGGCCAAACTTCAGTTTTTCCACATCAAATAGAAAAGGTTGCCAATTCAACAAAAATGTGTTTAATTTTAAATAATTTTTCTACTCTGCATATGTTCAATTTTTTAATTTTGAATAATATTTTGTTGTTGATAAACTAAAACAATTAAAAAAAATGAAGTTAATTATAATTTGAAAAAATTTATCTATACCATTTTGTAATAGCAACAATTATTTTAGAACATTTTTTTATATATTCACAAATATTTAGATTCCTATTTGTCAAAGTATCTCAATTCAAAACATTTTTCATTGGCAAAAATAAAACACTTTCAAAATGTTTCTCAATCGAAATCTTGTTTTAATCACTTAAAAAAACAAAATTTCTTCAATGTGAAAATCCTTTCTTCATCGCCGCTTAGAGCTAACGAAGCCCCCTTCGCTCACCCAATCCATAGATGCCCGAGTAGTAGGGATAGTAGCCGCCCAAGTGGCCGCCGTAGTAGCCGCCCAGGTACGGACTCGAATAGTAGCCATAGCCATAGGACGAAGCGCCCTGCAGATCGTCCTTCTCGCCCTCGGCCGCGGCGCCGCTGTCCAGATCCTCCGCCTCGCTGGGCGCCACTGCACTCTGTTGTGCGCCGGCTCCTTGCGGCTGTGGCGCTGCACTGGCCCCACTCAACAACAACAACAGCACGCACGTCGCTGCCAAACACAGAGTCAGCAAGGACTTGAACATTTTTATGTTTGGTTATTTACACAATTTAGAATTTTTTGTATTTTTGCAGGAATTCTCCACTAACACTTGTTGGCCGTTTTTGATTTGTGTCGACTTTGCACGACGCTTTGCGCAACTCGAATGTTATGCAACAAATCACAATTGACAATTACAACTGACAACAAAGTCAACAATGGTCGTCGCTTTTATAATGCACAACACTCGGCTCGGCCCCCGACGGGCGTTTGTCAATTTTCCAAAAGAAAAACTCAACAGCAACAACATCAAATTAATGCAAACAAAGAGAACTAGAGAGGTGGAAAAAACAATGAACATTAAGAAAATTACACAAACACGAATTTTTCTCTAATTGCGAACCTCCTCAAGGTTGCTGCTGCTCCACGTATGTTGGCAGCTGTAGGTGGCCGACGCAGTTGAGATACGCTGGCGGCACCGTTGCCGCCGTTCGACTGTCAATTGCGTGGCAAATGCTTCACTGCATCGTTGATTGAGCAGCGGGCGCGCTTGCTGGCCCACACGGCGTTACCACCGCCGCGACCGCGCACCCAGCGCCCGCCGAGTGAAATGAGTGGCCGCGCCGCCGATCCGCTGCTGCTGCAGTCGCCGCAAGGGTGGAGAACGTGAGTAAATAATTTGCTTCTTGCATGAACGATTGTTAATTGTCGCTTCGGCTCGTTTCTCTGTGTTTCCCTTCGATTTGCTTTCATTGTATTTTTCGAACTGAATGTTGTGCATGGCGCGTGCGCGTTGCATGGCGTGGCGTGCGGTCAATGTCAACGCATAAGAGCAACGCGTCACGGCGACTGACACGCGTGGGACTCTCGGTCGCAAATGGTGGCTGCTTTGGGTTCTTGAAAACTATTTTTTTTGTTTCTTAAATTGAACGTGTTGCAGTTATTCTCAGCGTTGCTGTCGGCTGTGCATGTCCAAAGGCGAGCAGGTGGCTACACTTGCAACGACCCCAAATGGGCGGCAACACTTAGAATGTGAACAGTGTGGATTGGTTTTCGAAACCGATACAGCGGAGACATTGTGACGCGTCTTGGGAATTTGAGCAAACACTTTTATTGTGAGATCTTGTTGGTAGAACTAAACTCTACTTCAGTTAAGATTTATGGTTATTATTTTTGCAGTGGGACCAAAACTCGGAAAATTTTCCTATATATGCAAAAGCATTGTGTGGAGATAAAAATAAATCAACAAAAACATGGTCAGGAAAGCAGTTCTTGACGTCTTCTCCATTTTATTTCTAGCTTTGCTATATTTCCATTTCATTCAATTCTTATCTCATTATTCCAATTCCTATTAATTCATCAAAGTTCACATATCGATGCAAGACTGTAAGGGTTCGCACTACTAACAGGTCCCAAACAAAACGTGACTTTCTTGCAAACTCTTCAGTCGGCCTGTAGCGATAGCTTCGAAATATTTTGGAAAAATATTTAATATAGATATACAGAAATTTGAACATCGACTCAGGAGCAGAATCATGTAGATAACTTCGAACTGTGTTAAATCTTATGGAGTTTAAATCTGGTTTAATGCTTCAGAATTAGAATATCTCAAGCTCAATAGGATGTAACCTGATAAAATGGAATGGCTTGAGAAGAAAGATAAGAGTCGAGGGATGAGAAATAAGATATGAGATGAAGGATATAAGAGATAAGAAATGAAAGATGAGAAAGGATATAAGAGAGATGTGTGATTAGATATGAGAGATAAAGATTAAAGATCAATGTGTTCCCGTTTATTTTTGCTCGCATGTTTTTACTCGGAGGAAAAAATAGCAACAAGTAGCTACCGTGATTGAGAGATATGAAATATTAGATGTAAGACGAGATTTGAAAGGTAAAAGATGATATAGGAAAGATAAGATATGCGACAGGAAATTTGAGAGATGGGTATGAGAAATGAAAGCTGAGTTATGCATTATGAGATATAAAAGATCAAAGATGAGGGATAAAGGATGAGAGACGAGAGACGAGAGACAGATAAAAATGAAAGACAAAAAATAAGAAATTGGTATCAGAGACAAAAGATCAAAGATGAGAGATAAGATATGAAATAGAAAATTTGAGGTATTAGATGTGGGATATAAGAGATTTAAGCTGAGATATGCATGAGGTATGAAAGATGAGAGTTGAGGGATAAAAGATGAGAGATAGGAGAGGTATGAGCTAGGAAATTTGAGGCATGGGATGAAAGCTGAGATATGGATTATGAAATATGAAAGATAAGACATGAGATATGAGATCTAAGATAGGAAATTTTATATATGGGATATGAGATGTGGGATATAAGAGAGTTAAGCTGAGATATGCATTATGAGGTATGAAAGATAAGAGTTGAGGGATAAACGAAGAGAGGCAAATGAAAAATTAAAGGTAAGAAATAAGAAGTGGGTATTAAGGATGAAATATGAGAGATATGAGATAGGAAATTTGAGGCATGGGATATGAGATATTAGATGTGGGATATGTGAGATAAAAGCTGAGATATGAATTATGGAGTATGAAAGATGAGATATGAGAGATAAGATATGAGGTATGAGATAGGAAATTTGATATATGGGATATCAGATGTGAGATATAAGAGATGAAAGCTGAGATATGCATTATGAGATATGAAAGATGAGAGATGAGAGATCAAAATATAAAACGAGAGACGAATGAAAACTGAAAGACAACCAGTAAAAACTGGGTTTTAAAAACGAAAGCTGAAAGTTTACTGATATGAAATATGAAAGACGAAAGATAAGAGATGAGATAAGATGAGCCAAGACGAACTTAGGTGAGATGAAAACAATGATTAGATTAAAGCAGACTAAAATGCAACGAAGATAAGTCGGCACCCTCTTCTATGATAGGATTTAATTTAATGTTATGTTATCGAGATTTGATATAATATATAATGGACAATGTGGCCAACTATAAATCGGCGTAATAGTAATTCTTGGAATGTCATAATTTGTTGTTATGGTGTGTTGAAAAGTGCGTTGACTTGCTGTAATGTTAATGTCATAGTCTCGCAATTTTTCCAATTAATAATGTGTGTGTGTTTATTTCAGAACCAACAATGCCATCCTTAGTCACGTAGCGCCCCTGTAGCAAAAGGTTTAGTGTCGAACCTTCGCCGGCTAATCATCACAATTTGCAACATGCAAATCTCAGCAATCGGACAACTGGACTGTAAGCAAACAGTGCACCTGTTGACTTATTGTTATGGGAGACAACAACAACAACAACAACAACTACAACTACCACCTGCTGGCGCATGCAGCATTAAAGCAAAAAATCATAAACAAAAGAAAAACAAATATAAATTAAAGACAAATTAAAAATTACAAATACAACAAAGAACTACACAGCACGTAATTAACAAATGTTATCTACTAAATACATAAAGAGGCAACAATTAGTGTTAAATTAATGCAGTTAGGCGCTTGACATTCTTAGTTTTTGTTTGCACATTTTTTTTCTACATTTATTATATCTAAATGTATTTATATATTTTTTACACTATTATTGTTTTTTCCATTGAATTGAGCAGCCATGAATGTTAGAAAAAAATGAAAACGAGAAAAAACTGCTTACAACTTAA
This sequence comes from Melieria omissa, assembly GCA_963971225.1. Lineage (NCBI taxonomy): Eukaryota > Metazoa > Arthropoda > Insecta > Diptera > Ulidiidae > Melieria > Melieria omissa. Next base: position 125,617,868 of record OZ020268.1, on the reverse strand, counting down.
TGTGTAATAAGGCAAAAGCAAACGACAAACGGCAAACGATAGACAGCACAAACGAAAGAGACGAAATCGGACAGTGGAATTGACGCTTGGCTTGTAAGTAATTAGAGGCAATGGATCATTACGGCCCAGTGTGAACGCTGCCTCGACTTCCGCTTTGGATTTTCCGTTGCTTTTGGTGTGCGCGTGTTTTGTTTTTGTTTTTTTGTTTTTATGGGGTCTACAAAAAATACGCGTAGACATGAAAAATTAACAAAAAATCGAAAACGAGGTTAACTAAGATTTTTTGCCACTAAATAATTTGCTGTGCCATGTGGCCAAAAAATTAATGCACTGTAACCGCGAAGAAGACAATTAGACGACTGTGGTATGCGTTCGAAATCCATTGATAGCATATTAGAAAAAAGTGTGTCAATGTTAAGGAAAAGATTTTTTCATATTTTCTATAATTTTTTTTTGGAAAAAACATATTTTTCATATTTTCTGTAATTTGTTTTTTTGAAAAAACATATATAAGTTTTCTGATTTTTATAATAGTATAAAAATAAAAAATAAAAAATAAATACTGTAGTGGTTTCTTATAGTAATAAAAACGTTTTCCAAAATTAATATAATATTTTACAGTTTAGAAAAAATATGAGGTGGTTCAATTTGAAGGATTGGATATTTCATATTTTCTTTAAAAAGTTTTTGAAAAAAAATATATAAATTTCATGATTTCTTTAAAATTATCATATAAATACTGTTGGGGTTTTCTATAGCAATAAAAACTTTTTCCAAAATTAATAAAATATTTTTCAACTTAAAAAAAATATGAGGTGATTCAATTTGAGTCAAATTTTAGCTTTTATTCCGCATCTCTCATGACATTTAAAACATTCTTCATGGTGGCAGTGAACTATCAACTATGACAGGTTTTCTCATAAAATATGAACATAAAATCTATTGTCTTAGTCAGGAAAACGCTAGCGGAATGTCGAGAAAAAGCAAAACTGTTTATTTGTTTCTTTCAACTTTAAGGTAGGTTAGGTTAGGTTAGGTTACGGTGGCTATCTGTGTAAGAGACACACTCGGAGGCCATTGTAGTACCACATATTTCATCAGAATGACGGTTTTTGGCAATTTCCTCTCACACTTGTGCGATTCTTTTAGCTCTCATTTGCTTCATGTGGATCGCAATAGAAGTAAATAGATGAGCGTTTCACCAGCCTGTGCAAGGAATAGAACCGAGGGCCTTGGTATGAGAAGCCAACGCGCTACACATTGGACTATCGTGACGGGCATCTTTAAGGTAAGAAGGACAAACATTATCTGGTGATGGATTAATCCAACAAAATGCTTGATAGAAGTAAAATAGTCAGTGTTGCTAGATCAGAAGATTTCCTCCTAAACTTAGAAGTTTTTTGGCCTTTTAGGAGAATTTGTAGAAGGAAGAATTGTTTAGGAGATTTATATTTTATGTTAGGCGGTTTTTCTGATCCTTAGTGATTTTTTAGGAGATTTTTTAACAGCGAAGTATGATGTATTGGGAACACTATGTTAATATTTTTATTTTTTATGAGAAGTTTTATTTATTAAAAAAATGCAAATAATAAAACAATTTTAGGAGATTTTTTTTACTTTTGGGACAAAATTTCGGTCGATTTATTTAAGATTTAGGACAAAGTCACTTCAGGTATCTGGCAACATTGAAAATAGTGCAGCTTGTACCTCGTAGTCCCAGCGGACTAAATCTCCCATACAAGGATCAATTGGTTTGTTAGTGCTGTATGACTTATGACTTTCTTATAGAAAACGTTTTAATCAAAAGTGCTGAAGTACTCGTAGTTGAAGTAAACCTAGATTTCCTCTTCATAAGCTGAGACATGCTAAGAAAATGTTTTCTATAGAAATGGTGACCTGAGCTTTTCCAAGACGAGAAGTAATCACATATCACGTATAAATATCAATCTCTTTTAGCTAACTTCTCATTAACGAAGTCATGCAGAGCCTTGAACTTCAAATTTTGCTTCGAATCAGGAAGAAATCTGTAGCATCTTCTAAGGATTTCTCTCTCTTTGGCATCTATATTGGATTCTCTCTCTCTCTCTTAAGTGATCTTTTGTGTGGGCCTTGGTTTAACCATCCAGGTAGAAGGGTTAAAGCTTTGTATTAGTCCTAGAACTCTCTGGAGTTTTAAGTTTCACATTCTCTTCGAAACTAAGGTTAAACAAACAAGCCGTTTGGATTAACTTTTCTGCTGAGTACAGGACAATCACAAAGAAGTTATATGAACATTTGTGGTTCTAGATTGCATTCTCTGCATTAAGATCAATCGTTGAATCCATCTCAAGATGTTCTACGGAAGTTTAAAAACCAAGTCTAACAACTAACGCGATCTTTTCCTTAGAAACCATGATAGATCTCTTTAGAAGCATTATTAGATAATCTGGAGCTGAAGCTTGAAGTCCAAGTTAATCAGTTAACTCATTCTCCACAATGTGTTTGTAAAGACATGTGGATCCATGGATTCCATATGGAAAAATGGTAATCAAGTAAGAAGTGCCTTGTTGTAATAGCAAACATGTTCAATCAAATCAGGGACAGTGCAGGAGGATATTTTTGATTCTTAATTGCATTTTCTGCAGACATTCGAAGTGCAACTTCGTATTTATTGATTTGATATGCTGCTGGACAGTTACTAGTCGGATGTAGAACATATCCTGTAAATTTTAAGGGGGTCTACTATTGTTGTCAAACAAATCTAACAATTGAGTCGATTTCGCTTTAGGATATATATTAAGTAGATACCCCTTGGGAGCTAAATTAGATGATCTGCTGAAGCTTGAAAGCCAAGTCTGCTTATTTACCAACTCAACTTATTCCCCACAACGTGTTTGTTGAAATCCATAACAAGAATGGTAGCCAAATAAGAATACGAATACATAAGAAGAATAAGAAAACAGTAGTTTTGCATAGCTTATTGCCATTCAAATTAATTGCCATTAGAATTAAACTGACAGAAGTAGTCAGTAGCCACCATATTTCTATGCTGACATTTTTATGCAAATCTATATTTATGGTCAGATTTTAAAATGTTTAATACGCTCGATTTTCATATTCATTCATGATTTTTCAAAGACGTCACAATAGAAAAATTTTTTTAACTAAATCCTAACGCCTTCATTGATTCCATAACCTATTGTCGCATGTGCTCCAAGCATCTGTGGCACATATAACAAAACAAAGCTGAGCGCTCATGTTTCAGCTGCATTCTATATTTTCTAGCACCAATTCGTGAATGTTGTTTCGCTAGTTTAGTAAATTTGTTGAATTTGTATTCTTCTATTTGCATGGATTTAAATAGTTAAAAAGAATTCTATGGCATTGTGTCTTAGTTGTGTCGCCTAATGAGCGCCACGAAAGAAGCTCGTTCAGCTGTCGTTCCGAGATTGTTTTCAACATATATGAAAAGTTAATGAAGCAATTCTTTGTGAAGGCAGTCAAATGTTATTAATAGTATTCAGTTTTTTTTTGACGAGCCACAAGACGCCACTAAAAGCTACTTAAACTTAATTTTCAGAACAAATTTGCTTTCAATTAAAGTTTTGGTTTTGTTTCACACGTTCGACTAAATATTTAGTGCTCGCTTTTGGTGGTTGTGGAGCTCCCAGCTCTCGATAAATCATATGACGGATGCAGCCACTATGAATCGATTATTTGGTTTCACCAGACCAGTGATTGTACGCCAACGCGAAGGCCCTGAAAAATTTTTTTAAATAAAATTTAATATATAAGAAACCATAAAATCAAGCATGCAAATTTAAGCTGTGATCTTTAACACATGAAAAGTTCAACACTTGGCATAAAGCGCCGAAAGAATCACACAATTATATTAATTTATGTATGTACATCAAGTTTTGTTTAAGCACAAACGTTCTTATAGACTTCCATGAAGTAATAAATTCATCTGATAGTTAAAACAGCCACAATAAAACACATTAGAAACCAGTCACTTTGGAATATTTGAAAATCAAAATTTTAAAAACTGCTGTCAGCTGATTGCGTAAGTTTTCGGCATGAAAAATAATCAGCATTCCAAATAGAAAAGCGAAAGGTTACAGTCCCACAACTCTTTTATATATAAAACTACTGCTTCCTATTCTAGGTTCATCGAACAACCGTATCTCAAAACCCGGACAACCATTCATGTCCGCAATTCTTGAAAACAATTCTGATCTATCGGCATAATCGCTGTTGGCATTGTTTGATGGTTTTATGAGTTCAACATATTTATGCCAAAAGACGCATTGTTTCTATGTTAATTTTAATGCCCAGTCTTTAGCATTTTTGGTTAATATTTATTAATGTTAATTTTTTGTTGCTGGTTTTTTGTATTTAATGAAAAGCGATAGTTGAGGCAGATGATAATTTTTCTAAGCCAGCCAAGTGTGATAATCGTGGTGATTTATGAGACCACAAAAATTTGAATTTTAGTTGCTGGCATTTCGTATTTAAAGTAGTTGTTGGTGTTGGAAAGGATGCTGTACAACATGTGGTGTGAAGGAAAAGTGTGGTCAAATGAAAAACTATACAAGTGGTTCACAGTCTGTGTGGGGTTTTGGAATGATTATGCATTTTATTGAAAGATCAAAATGGCTTGGAGCTAATTTGATCAAACATCGAATTCTTATAGTCAACTAATTAGACCAAACAATAATATTAAATCTGAAATGTCTAAGAACTTAGTTAGAGGTGAGAACTAGCAGACGAATTGTTATCTGATGCAGATGATGTCGTCTTTGTTTTACTTTCTTACGAAGACATCTTCCGCAAACTTAAGCTTCTTGAAAGACACAACCACTACCTACATACATTATTTTGACTAAATGTCTTAAAAAAAATCAGAAAATAATAAAGCATTTTAAAATCAGTAAAAGTTCTGTATTTAAAAAAGAAATTTAATTTAACTTAATTTTTTTCAATGAAAATATTTTCGTAACTTTTTTTTTGTGTCTCTACCTTCAATTTTATTTCATAATGGTCTTCTTCTTCAAAAAATATATCGACACGTGAGATTCTGATAGTCAATGCAATCTCCTTTGACGGCTCCGAAATCTGGAAGCACATTGAACAACATCAAAGACAATTCTCAATTATAGCAAATCTCCAAACAAGACTGCCAGATAGATAGGAAACAGTGACCTTGCTCAACTCACTCATTCAGCTTTGAGCCGCTTTTGCACACACACTAATTAATTTTTTGCACAGATTTTTTGGGATTTTCTTAGTTGGAGTTTTATCTTTCAAATGACATCAAAATCATAAAATTCTGAGACCACAAATTTTTGGAATTTTGTCTATGGAACGAATCACTGCGCACTGTATCGTTTTGTTGTCTCTTCCTCGAATTAATCTTTCCTGTATGAAAGAGAATACAAGCATTAAAGCCATTTGTTTTGATGCATTGTAGTCTTGTCTTCTACAGATCGACTAGAGAGCTAATTGTGCGATTTCCTAAGAATGTTAGTCCTTTCAACGCTCAAGTAGAGCAGTCATATCGAAAGTGTTTTAGTTATTCATGCTGGGTTCCAGAACGTAGGGATATTCCATGTAACTAAAACCGACTAGCTTTTTCGACTCTACTGAGCCAAGGCTCGGTTCTATTGGCCCAGAAATGGGCAGAACCCTCGAAACAACTTTTCTTATCGCTACGCTTCGAACGAGCTACACAAAAGTAACTAACTGCAGAAGGCAGGAAAGTTTTTGCACCGACTTTCCTCGTTGTTCCCGAGGAATTTCGCTCATTTGAAAGGGACCAGCTGAGCTCCATGCTTGGTGTTCTGATGGTTCGCTGTCCGATAGGTTCCCACGCAAACAAGTTGGGATGTTTTCCAATGATTTCTGCAGCAACAGCCTGGACGAGAAAGACAAGAATTATGCATTCTCTTCTACCTTTTCTTTGAACTTTGGGGTTTTGTTTCATTGATGCAAAGTTGCCAGGATTAAAAAAAACCATGTGCATAAACTACATGTGACCAATGATGCTGTCGAAAGGGGAGTGAAACTCATCAGAGGCTATAATGCTGCCTACGCATATACCGGCTGAATAAAAATGGGGTTTCGAAAGTACATTTTTATTATTGCTTTGTAGAAACCCAAAAGTTGACAACCTCACAACTCCGATCGTATGAGAGACGCCCTCTGGTGGTGAACTTCTGAACCGTAATGAATTTCGTATTTTTTGTACTCAAGAATGTTGGCGATCACTGAATAAATTATTTAAATCGGTTCAGTAGTTTTCGAGATACGATGTTTTCTCGCTTACTTAACTACCACATTTACAAGTGGGGAGCCAATGGCATAGAAAATGACAAATTTTGTATGGCAGCCCCCTTAAGACTTAGAGATAGCGAGTAGGTATGTTTAGAAGAAACATTCGGAAGGGAAAATAAATGGGTAACGGTCATACATTTGACACGTCTGGGGGCAACCTGGGAGCAGTGGGACCCTATTGTGTAAAAAGTACCATTTTGTATGGGAGACCCACTAAGGGTTGGAACTGGGGTATAAATGTGTTGGAAAGAAATGTTCAGTACAGAAAACTAGTGGGGGTCAGTCATAGATTTTAACCCTCTAAGAGCAACTTTTGACCAGCTGTGGAGCAATTCGTCGAATTTCCCAAAATTGTTTGGCTCATGCACTTTTTCACCCAGCCGCATTAAATGGTAGGTTGCGGAGCATCGAAATCGAAAAATTGTGCACTAAATGATATCTAATGCATAAGTATTTCTAATATTTATGTATTTCGGCAGTGTATACATGTATGATTTCAACGATTTTATTCTTCTTTATTTCAGATAAACTTTTAAGCATAACAACTCCACAATACAAATATATGTAAACAAAAAACAAATTTGAAATATTATCGAAGACTGCATAACTAGTATATATATACATAAGTATATACATATAAAAAACAAATATATATCTCTAAACAAAAAATCAAACATTCAGCAGCACTCAACTTAAGCGGCCTATAGACCATCCAACGCTTCTAAATTTGCATTGCTCAGCTGCTGCGCCCCGTCCACGGGAATGTCGGGAAAGCAATGGAAAAGATTGGTGCTCGGCTTGAGATTCTCGTGCAGACGCGTTTGAAAGATTTGGCCTTTGCCATCAATCAGATACCAATCGGCAGCGGTTCTGTTGCCACTACCACTGTCGTCGCCCCTCATGAACTCGCGCGTATTCAGCGTCAGGTCCGAGTCGCTGGGCTCCGCACCAGCCGATGGCAACTGCGTTACCAGCCGCTGCAGTTCCTGCAGGTACAGCTGCAGCTCGCCCCACTGCGCCACTGCAACCGGCGCCGGCGCATCCAGATCAGTGTTGCCGTCAAAGCGGACACCAGCGGCCTGTTGCTGCTCGGCGAGCAGCGTCGCATTGTGCGCCTGCAACATGTTGCGTATGTTTGTCATCACATCGTCGTAGAGCAGTGTGGCAGCAACCACACGATCCGGCTGCGGCTGCTCGGAGTCGACCAACTCGTCGGTGTCCGCGTCCTGTTTTTTGACACGTTTCACTGTCGCTGCGCTGGCAAACGACGTGGGCGATGGCTCCGCTCGTCGCTTGGCGCCGGTGGCGTTGCGCGTGCGCTCAACTTGTTGCATGATGATGTTGGTGGCGTTCAAGGAGCTTTCCAGTATTTTCTGCAGCTCTGCTGCGGCGGCCCCTCTAACATTGCCAGCAGTGTTCGAGTAGTTCGCAGCGTATTCGTCGGCGGGCAGATAAGCGTCGGCATTCTTTAGCAACGTGTTTAGATGCAGCAGCAACTTTGTGCCCTTCTGGATATCCAGCTGGGCATCGCGCAGCGCCTCGGTAGCGGCACTCATCTCGACTTTGCTGTTTGTGGCGCGGCGTGCGCGCGTTTGGCGCCACTTCAGTCCGCTGAGTCGCTGCTCCTTGTCACGCGCGAATTTCTCCTTGTCGTACGCCTTCTCGATGACGACGGTGTGCGTTTGCTTCGTTTTGTGGCGCTGCTTGGGGAATAGACCCTGTTGTGGCTGCTGGTGCTGCTTGAGCAGCAGACGCTCCGTCTTACGCACCGACGCCAGTATCTCCAGTGGGAATGGCGGCGGCGGAACGGGCACTTGCAGCGGCAGCGTTTGTGTCTCTTGCAGCAGCAGATCGCCAGCCGGTTTCGGGCGCTGGTGTTGGTGTCGCTGCGACACGGCTGGTCGGTTGGCTTTTGTGCCCGCGTACTGCTCGAATGGCTGCCGCGGCTCTTTCACTTTCATTGCCAACGACGGCTGCGTGATGCGCACTTGACGCTGCTGCATCCACACCGCCACCTCGGCGCCCTGTCGCTGCATCTGACGCTTCAGCTGCTGAAAGTGCTGCGGCGGCTCGATAATGTGAATGACGTCGTCCGCGTCGTCGTACGCAAAGCCGGTGCTACGCACACCCTGCAGATGCGCGGGTACCCGATTGGAGGGCTGCTGCGTCTTGGGCACCGACACCCGGTAGGCGCTGGCGGTGGTGTTTCGAATGGGCTCGGTGGTGGGACGGTCGGTCACCGTGATGCCACGGCAACTGCCGATCAGGCAGAGAAGCCACACGAATCGGCGCCACATTGTCTTGTTTGTCGATTGTTTGCTGTCGATATTGCGGCGCTTTTCACTCGCACTCACTCGGCCACTTTTACCATTGACTCACGAATTGCTACAATTTTCACGACAGCCCAAAAACAAAGCACGCACACAGACGACAGGCGACGCGTCAACGAATTTCACTTGCAACTTGACCGTGGCGCGGCTGCACTGCAACTGTGCGGCCAGCGAGTTGCCAAAGTGATTTTATAAAATTGTTTCGGAAATATTTTTCAATTTTCCAGCGCCTGCTCTGCATAGCACAGTGTGTGGGGATGGTGAAAATATTGCACAAAAATAGGGAGTATTGAAAAAAGGTTGAATTTGAGCATTTAACTTGGAAATATATGAGATATGGTAAAATATTCAAATATGGTTTGAGCTATGGTGAAGAACTGGTATCTCAAGTACCTCAAAAGGATCAAAGAACGAAAGTATCAACGAAATATTTTCGAAATTAATAGACGTCCAAATGGGGGAAAGTATATTTAAACTTGCGATATAATGAAAAACCAATGAACTTTATAGTGAACATAAGTGTAGACAGACACAGAAGTAAAAACATACTTCATAGAAGTAAAAACTATTTCTTTGCTACAGTTGAACTCGCAACCTTTGAGTTATTTCGGCAAAGTCATTGTAGCTAATAGGCTTTGAGCAGAGCAGCTCTTCTACAGGACCTGCAGATCAACCAGGTTTTCAACTATTGCCCCCTAAGTTGTAACAAGAGTTCCGCAACGATTATGAAACCACTGACCATTAGATCATCGACAATTGACAGGCATGTCCAGATACTTGAGCAATCTCTCAACGTCTACTGCCACAGAAATAACTGCATGAAATAGTTTCAAATTTCAGAGTTACTCGTCCTTTTTATGACTCTGAATTATAAACAGAGGACTATATTTAAAACCCATCGTCTTTGAATATGTAAAGTATTATTTGCTTTTTCAGATAAGCTTAACCTATGGTTACTCTAAATTTTCGGAGAGTTTATTCTCTAAGGAGCAATCGAATTTTGTGGTAACCCAAAGACCTTCGGCTGACCTAAACCAGATCTACGGTGCTGTAAATCTAACATAACATAACTGGCTGGAATTTGAAGTTTGTACTATTTCGAACTAGTATTCAAATTAAGACCAAATAATGTAATTCAAAGAGGCCAATAACTTCTATTAAATTGCAATCTCAAATCAAAAGTTAAGCCTCAAGAGAAAGTATTATTCATTGGAGATACGTCCTTCGAAAATGTATACACAAAAAGTGTTTGAATGGTTATGAATATTTAACATTTTTCAAGTTGATTCGCTGAGATTGGTTCAATGAGTTTGGTTTGACGAGTTTGGTTCGATAAGAGATTCATTGAAGATATGTTCTTGGAAGATTTATACACAAAGAGCATCTAAATGGTTATGAAAACATTTTACAAGTTGGATCCTTGAGTTTGGTTCAATGAGTTTGGTTTGACGAGTTTGGGTTAACGAGTTTGGTTCGATGAAAGATTCATTGGAGATATATTTTTGGAAGATTTATACATAGAAAGTGTTTGAATGATTATGAATATTTAACATTTTACAGGTTGGCTCCCTAAGTTTGGTTTGACGAGTTTGGGTTAATGGTTCGATGAGTTTGGTTTGAAGAGTTGGCTTCGAGGTGTTTAGTTCGATGAGTTTGGTTCGACGAGTTTAAGTCACTGCCACATATGTTAAGATATGCAATTTTTCTACACAGGACTTGTAATAAAGTCCAGCTCGAGTGGTTGTGCGAGATATCTACCTGCACCTTGAGTTGAATTGAAACTGAGTTGAAATTCCATACAAATAAAAAAAATTAAACTAAATCATTCGAAAAACCTGATTTACCAGATTTATTCAACTGTCATAGTTGGAATAACTTTATTTATGCTTTTCCATTGATTCGCAATTATTTCTTTTTATTTTTTTATTTATACTGAAATGGCAAACGTAAAAATTTTATTCACATTTTGCACACTCACGTCCACTGTGCAAAGACCACAGAAATGTGCAAATGCAAATGAAAATGAAACCTCGCCACTTTTCCACTCGCACGCGCCATTGACCACCAATCGATCGAAAGGGGAAGTTATTAGGCAATTTTGGTTTTGTGTGCTCGCTTGCAGATTGAACTCGAACGTGCACCCAGCGCCTTTTACACCACTTACCCACAATTGATCAAGCGGCGCTGGGAAAGCGGAAGCGCTGCACATTACATGGCAAATTATTCAAGTTACAAAACCATAAACGCTGCGCTAAAGTGCGCATCTTAAAAGCCAACGCAATGACTCAGCTGAGATTTGACTGAATTAAACAAAGTCACTGGAGTCGCTCGCTAACGCGGCCCACAAGCGCGGACCTTCAACTTGAACTTGAAACTTCTGTTGCCGTGCTGCCAAATCAAATTCAATCACGTTTTCTTATCTGGCCGGTCCACGGCGGCAATCTGGTTGGGCGAGTTTGCGCTGTCGCTGCTTTGTTTATTTCTTGTGGTCGCCGCCACCAACATTAAAGCGCCGCTCGTCGCTGTCGAAAGCCAATGATCCAGTTATGTTGTTGGTAGAATGCTTTATGCTGTGGCGGCAGTTGTTGACACAAAAAGCCACAATTAGATATGCGCTCAAGTTGAGTGGTTAATTTATGTACACTTTAACTACTTGACGGCCTAAAAGTAGGCAATGAAGTTGGGAACTTGCTAGTAAAATGTCACAAGCGCAGCATTCGAAATTCAGTGATTTGCAAACTGTTCGTCACCTCAGAAAAGGAATGTCGCATGTTCCATTGAGCCTAGTAAGACATACGACATTTGTTTTCTGAGGTGACGTGTTGTGAAAAATAAAAGATTTTTTGCAAAATTTCTTTGAATTGTTAAATGTGAATTGTTAAATTCTTTTGAATTTTTAACTGAAGGGTTGCAGTGCATATGGAATAATGTCTGGTAGGAAAACATTAATGTGAAATGTTGTTTGGTGTAATTCGAAGAATTTGGAATTTGAAAATTTTCCAGTAAAAAGCCGTCACCAAGAGGGTTTGTGGGCTCATAGACGCATAGATTGCAAAAACCTTTTGCTGTTTTGCAAAAGATTTGATGTTACAAAGGGTTTGAAATATTCTCTGACAAGGCATGGTGGCTTATATCTTCAGATGAACGGCGCTATTTGTGGAGCGTCTTCTTCTTCTTAAATCCGAGGAATTCCCATATAAAGCAAAATCAACCTTGACTTTTAACTTTTTTATATAATACAAATCACTTGAAACAACCAATTTTTCGAAAATATTTTTATGAAATATCCTTTTTTATATTTATTTTTATAATGTTTTTTTATATAATTAAATATATTTTTTAATTTTTTTACTAAAATACATACCATAGTTTCTTCAGTAATTTAGTTAAATCAGATTTTTAAGTCTCATCGCACTTAAATCGCGCACACTTAATGCAATAAATACCATTAAATTACAATACAAATACAATAAATATAATAAATAAATAGTGAATTTTGTTGTTTGTATTCTATGAGCAAAGAATAATTTGATGCTGTAAAATGTGTGGAAGGATTTAAGCAAAGAACACAACACTTGAAAAGCTGTTAAAATAATGAAAAAGCAATCTGAACAACCAGCACAGGACAAGCAGCGGGAATCAACAAGTTGGTTGGTTTAAAAAATAGCAACAATGTCGTTACAGCTACATTTGCAGCGCAATTTGGGGTTTGGGTTATCTTCGATCGAGCATGCAGTTAAAAGCCCAGCAAACCAGTGAGAACAACACTTCCAAGCGCTTCTTCTTTCTTTAGTCCTATTCATCCTCTTAGTTCCACTAAACGTGCGGCCGCACCTCCGTCTCCACAATGACCGGATGCCAAGCATTGTCGTCCACTTGAAAGCCGCCCGGATCAGCTGTTGCGGCCACTCTGCGCACACTTCCACCTCCACCACCACCACCAGCACCGAAACCAATTCTGCGTTCGCGCGTCTGGTACACGTCGAACGACGTCGCCTTGGGGATCTTGTGCGGCAGCAGCTGCTCGCCGCCCGGCTGCTCCGCGGGGTACAGCGCAGTGGCGGCCGCAGTGGGCGCGCTCACATCGGCCGGCGTGGAGTATTTGTCGTTCTCGAAAAAGTCAATGATGGGATGGTAGCTGTAGTTGATGCGCTTCGGGCTGATGCCGGACGCAGTGCCGCTGCCGCCGCTCGCGCCGACCGTCGTCGCATTGTACTTGGCGCTGTAGATGGAGTTCACATGGTAGACGGGTAGGGGGGGCCGTGCAGGCGACGGCTGCTGGTAGGCGGGCCGCCGGCGCGTCTGTTCTGTCGTCGGTGCCGTTGCAGACGTGGTCGCAGCTGGTGCATGAATGCGCGGTTTCGGCTGGCCGCCTGCGCTTGCGCCTGCGCCGCCGTCAAAGCGCGCGCCGTTGTCGTTGTTGTCGTAGTGGGAAGCGCGCGCGGGCGCTGCTGCTTGGTGGGCATTGGTGGCAGTGCCACCGCGACTGGCGACGATTCCGCCGCGCGTTGCTGTGGTGCGCTGTGGTACAGCTGGGGCGGCGGCAGTTGTTGTTGTGGCCGCAGTGGTGACGGTGCTGACGGTAGCTGTATGGGGCACAGAATAAATACGTTTCCGTTTTTGTGGAACGCGTTTGTTGTTTGCTGTGGCACGCGAGTTGCCAGCAAAGTTTACCTCTTTGTCCGGGTGCGACTCGCTCGGCGCCAGATCCATGTCCGCGCGCGGCTCGTTGTACACGCTGGCGCCGTTCAGGCGCTTGTAGGCGGGACGCCGGTGCGCCAGCTCGCGTATCAGATTCTTGGTCGGCTGATGCTTGTAGGCGTAGTTTTTCTCGTACTCGTCGCTGCCGGGCGGACTCAGGTACGAGCCGAGCGTGGGATTGACGGGCGCGTGAACTTTGGTGCGCACCTGCTTGCTGCCGAGCAGCAGCTCGTTGTCGTCATAGCCAGCAGCGTCGGCCACAAGCTTGTGGTGCGTAAAGCTGCCGCTCAGCCGATAGCGCATGTCGTCGTCGTCATCGTCGTCGTTGTCGTCGTTGTAGTCGAGCTCATCGCGAATGCCGGCGTAGGGGTCGGCGTTGTAGCCGGGCGAGTAGTCTTTGGGCTTGACGGCGGGCAGCGGCGGGAACTGCTGCCGATAGCCGTCCACCTGGCAGGAGCAGCAGGTGGGCACCTTGAAGATGTCCACGTGCAGGCCGCGCGTCTTGTCCCAGCTGAGCAGTCGGTGGTAGTTGTAGACCTGGGCGCAGTGCGACCGATAGCTGTGCGCCAGATACGAGCAGCTCTCTTGCGGTTTGCTGAGCGGGAAGAAGCGAATCACTTAGCAATGCTTTTCATTTTCTCTTTAAGATTTCTCGAAGCAACTTACGAGCACTTTTCCAAGCGCAGAGTTTGTGTGTGCTGGCCCGTGTTAACGATGTACTTCCACTCACCCGCAGCGGAGCGCGCTTTCTGGGGCCGTGCATAGCGCACCACGCTCTGACACATGCCGCCGCCTGTGGCATCGTCCTCGCGCCTGCAAAGGCCCAAAAAATGTTCGTTAGTATTTTTTGGTAAGTACTTTTCTAAGTCTGTGCGATTGGTTTATTTTTTTTGTGTAATCGTTTCATGAAAATTAATTGTGTGTTTGCACCTGTTGTAGGAGAAGTCATCGAAGTCGTCAGCAAAATCCAGATTTTGGAACTTGTCATACACCTTGTCGTGGTATTCTGCCAGCAGCGCCGTCATTGCGTTCTTATGCCTCCGAATGCTGCCCATTATTTGATCGCTAATGTTGAGCAAATGAATTTCAAAGTTTCTTAACATATCTTTACATGCAACTTAAAACTAGAAACATTTTTTACAGCTTGTGGCATCTTCAAACCGGAGCTGGGAACTACTGGGTGTGTGCGCTGGAAGCTCAAACAGTGCAAACGAACAGCAGCAATCGGGAGGGAGGAAGAATGTACAAAAGCCAAAAATTATAATAAATAATTTATTTTCACTTATCACGAACTACAAAACTACCGTTACGGGCTACAAATAAAAACAAATCATAAAATCAAAATTCAAATCAAACCTCCCAAACAGCAAACAACTACAATTTGCTCAAATCTACAAAGACAGCACACCAGTGTCTAACGTCTACGCGCTTACAGCGGATAGTCTTCGGTGCGTATGCACATTGAGGCCGTGAAACGTTCGCATTTCTTGGGCACCACCACTCCAGGGCCGCTTCCACCCGCGAAGGCATTGCGCGCCGGGCCCTTCGGTCTGCCGCGGCTCGCTGACGGAACACGCTTTCGCTTCGCCGCCGACGGCTTCGAGCGCATTGCATAGATTTTGTTGCCGTTGATGCGGTAGCGCGGACCGGCAATGAGCTCCTCGGGACTGGGCAGCGGCTCGTCTGCCGCTTCGCCGAGCGTGGCCGTGTTTGCCGTCAAGTCTAGTTCAGTGCCATTGAGACTGGCAAAGGCCAAATCTTCGACCTGCTGATAAGATTGCGTGCTGCCGGGCGCTGCACTGGAGGCTGTCGCTGGCGTTGTGGTCGTTGTGCTGGTGCTGGTGGTTGCCGCGGCGCCAAACAGCTCCGCCTCTTTCGGTCCCACAAAAGCAGTCGTATTCAATTTGATGCTGTTGTGCCGCAGCTCGTCTTCGTTGCTGGACATGGGCACCGAACGCAAAAGTTTGTGCACGAATTCAGTGGGCGCTGCAGCGCGTCGCGTGCGCTTCTTGGCAGCCACAGTTGCTGCCGCTGCTTTGGTACCGTTCAGTTGGGTTGGGGTTTCTGCTGTGGCTGTGTTTGCGGTTGCTGTAGGCAGTGTGAGCTTTGTGGCGTCCGCTTGCAGCTCTTGATTGATGCTCAGCGGATCGATCACATCCTCCGACATATCGTCGAAGAAATCTTCCAGCGAGCTGTCCAAAGGGGTCACGGCCGTAGCGGCTGGCACCACAATGGCGCCAATATCTTTCGCATCTCCATTCAGCTCAGCTGAAGACATGTCATCGTTGCGCCTATCAATGGATGTTGGTGGTTTTTGCAGCTTGGCCGCATAGGCCGGCAACTTGACATCGAATTTCAGATAACGACGCGCCGAATTGCGCACCAAATTTGCAATGTCATAGACAATGGGCAACAGCAGCTTCTTATCGTCGCCGAACATCATGCGCACCTGTGGCAAGAAATCAACGTGAGTTTGAGTGAAATTTAATTATGAAAAACAAAAGACTTAAAGAGCAAACTTGAATTAATACTCAAATTTATAAAGCTCATGTTAAATGAAGTTAGACCTACACAAATAATTATCTACAATAATAGAGAAGCTCAAATGTTGAAAGTGCAACAAAAGACTTAAGCAACAAACTTGATTTTAATGCGTATTTACATTAGTACACAACTTAATACTAAATCACCAAATGTGATATTGGTGTCAACAAATTTTGATATTGTCATGAAAACAAAAGACTTAAGCGACAAACTTGACAATTTTAAATAAATACTTTTTAAATTTATTACACCCCCAACTTGTAAGTTCGGGTTGAGCAAAGAAGCAATGAAACTCAACAACTTTATATTTACTGCAAAATGTCGCATCCACCAGACGATTTTTATATTTTCTCACCAAAAATTAAAAAAATGTTTTTGAAAAAAAATTTTCTAAAATTTTAAACAACGAACTTAGATCCGAAACACAATTGAATCATTTTCATTAGAATGTTTGAAATATTTTTATTACATAAGCGCTTTGAATCAAATTTTAATTTTTCTCTGAAAACCAAAGACTTAAGCTACAAACTTATATTCGAATCACAATTGAAACAATGTTTCAGTACAATGTTTGAATTGTTTTAATTAAAAAAAACGCTTTGAATCAAATGTCATTTTTCTATGAAAACAAAAGACTTAAGCTACAAATTTAGATCCAAATAAAAATTGAAGCATTTTCATTAAAATGTTTGCATTATTTTCATTAAATAAACGCTTAAAAAAGTAATTTTTCTATGAAAACAAAAGACTTAAGCTACAAACTTATATCCGAATTACAATTGAAACATTTTCAGTACAATGTTTGAATTATTTTTACAAAGTAAAAGTTTTAAACAAAGCTTCTTGATTTAATGAAAACAAAAGACTTAAGCAACAAAGCATAGATTCGAATTGTAACTGAAACATTCTGACTGTCATACAATTCTGTTCTCTTTTAATTCCATTCTCTCACCTGTTCCAACTTCAATTCCTGTCCAGTTTTTGCATTTATTTGCGCCGAAATCAGCGCCGATAGCGCCAAGCGCTGCTGTGACGACAGCACTCGCAGTATGGGCATCACTTCCACGAACTTTTGACGCAGCGCACCATTAGTCAGCGCCTTGGAAAGTGCATTCTTCAGCACATTCTCGCGCCAGTCGAAGGGACGCACCTGATTCTCCTCGTCATAGTCGTCGAATTGCAACAAATTCGGCTGCAATTTCTGCTCGACGCTTTTGTGCATTTCATTGCTCACATTTTCGCTGTCGTAATTCCAGTCGATCTCCTTGAAATCGGCAAAATCAAAATCGACCAGATCCTCGTCGGACGCGGTGACCAAACAGAGCACACAGCAGAGCGCCGCCCAGAAGAGGCAACGCAATGTCAGAGCGGCTTTCATTGTGGGCGCTGTGCCAGTCAGCGAGAGTGTCAACTGTAAAATGGAAAGTGAGCGAAAAGTTAATGGTCACCGTTTATAGGTAAAGAATAACAATTTTAAACACACAAATGACCAACGTGCATGGCAATTGAAACAATTAAAAATTAATGAGAAGGGCACAGCCGAAACAAAAGAAATGAAAATGAAAAGTTAAGCGCCATGCAAAATAAGCAAACCACAGCGATAATGATCTTTTAATCGTCTGAAGCGTTTTGGATTAAATACTACACACACACACACAAACATACAAATAAAATTCACTTCAGTCAGCGAGAAATTAAACACGTAAACTACTCAGCAGTTCTACTGACTTTTGCTCTTCACACAGCTGACACCCGCTGCTCTCTGCCGAAAGCGGAAAACATACCGGAAAGTAAAAGTCTGCCAAGTAAGTAAGAGGCGCGCACGTTTAGTTGCTTTTCAGTTTCAACTCCATTTTTGTGCTGCCTGCATTTATCATTTTTGCGCTCATTTGTTTAACACGAAAAAGTGTCCAACAACTAAAAGCTTGTCACAGCCATGCGCCGCAGGTCCCAGTGCCCAAATTGTGCGCATGTGTCGACACATATGTTAAGTACACATAAAGCAACAACACGCCCCAAGCAACTGCAGCAGAAGGCAAGAAATATCGTCAACATTGAGACGGCTGTAACTTTTCAACTACGAAACTGCGTCATGTCATAAAAGTGGCAGTCGCTGCAAAGCAACAACAACATCGAAACGGTGGCCAATAGTCGTTGATCTCTGTGTGTGCGACGGGAAAAGGTAAATAAACTTTTACCGTGGCGGCAGTGAAATGTGCGCAAAAGGCAAATAATGAAAAATTGCTACTGCTTAAATTGTTCGAGACGCGGCGGCGCGGCGACGCGCACATATTGAAGACTAGTTTACGCACAGCGTTGCGTCGAGCTGCTGGTGTGAATGCTGGTGTGAGCAATGAATGGTGATTGTTGCGGTATTTGACATTGTTAAGTCATCAGCATTGATAGCTTCATTGTAGTTGTTGTTGTTAGTGTTGCATTTGATGTGCTCATGATGACTGACAATGGGAACTGAATGTTAACTGTAACGTTTTGTGCGAGGCGTGTCTGCCAAGTGTAAACAAACAAAAGACTCTGGCAGCAAACTCGACAGCTTGTATTGTTTTTTTCTATTATTTTTTTGTGAGTGAGAGTTTTCTTTTGTGTTATTTGAAGTTTAAAATGGTTGTTTATTGTGTTATTAAATAATAGATTTGAATGGTTTTCAATTACAAGACATAAATTTACGATGAGTTAAAATTTGCTTTGGTTGTGGAAGAGCTTTAGATGTGTCTGGAAACTTTTTGGGGTGAAGTAGGCAGTTAAGTGTTTAAGAATTAACTATTTTAGCCGACATCAAATCAGTTTTAGAGGTACTTAACTGATGATTGATGCCATCTAAGTGCATCTGATTGTATACTTTGGATTATTTAGAAGAAAAATTGTCTTGCGAAGAGGTGAAGAATTGTAGTGTGAGCTTTTATATGTAGAAATTGTATTCCTTATAATATCAGTTTGTCGATTTTTTAGATCAGCTGGTTAGTGCGTTGGGCCGCGAGTCAACACTCCGCGATTTCAATACTCCGTTGCGTTAACACAGAAAAAAAAGAAAAACAACAATTTTTCTTTTGGCGGCTGTCCTCTCAGCAGGAAATGGCAAACCTCTGAGAGTAAAATTGCCTATGAAAAAGGCTTCCAACTCGCCGTTCGGAATCGGCATAAACCTGTAGGTCCCTTCCAACCTTGTAAAAACATTCGCACGCACAACACGGTTGGTTGCGGGTAGCTAACCTTAGTCTCGTAATCAGGCTGTCATGCCAGTCAAGAAGAAGAAGAAGAAGAAGCATAACTAAAGCGTTCCACAAACTTCGAACTATTTTACAAAAGAGAAAATACTCTAGGAAAAGAAAAATTTTAGACCATTTAGAAAGATCCTTTTAGGGTTCCAGACCCAATCTCAACTTGAGTCAGCTCAGTATTGTTGGCACATCAATGTTGATTACATTTTTGTTTACCATATAAATTGTTGCTTTCATTTCATCTCCATTTTTACCATCATTGCACCAAAAGGTACTGAGTCGATTTGTACTTTTTGTCGACTTAAATATTTTATAATTTTGTCGGCATGTCAATGTTCAACATAACTTTATTGACTATAAAAATTGCCATATTTAATCCATCTGCATAGTTGGTTGCAGTCATTGTACCCAAATATTCGATCGTGGGATCTCTTAAGTGATCTGTTAAAAGTTCACCTTCACTCACCAACCTCAGTCAACAGCTAAGTTCGCAACTCATAACTTTAATCACTCAATCATTAACCACTTTCATTAAAAAAATACCCAATTATTTTCACCAACATTGCAACAATGTTGAACATTTCTCAATGAAAAATTCCACAGAAAAAAGCGAATCTTTTTTGGTGTTGCAGCTTCAGCTTCACAAATGTATGCAATTATTTTCGCACAGCAGTTAACGTTGCGCCATCGAATTGACGCCTTCAAAGTGTCCAGCCGGCCAGTGTCGCCGCCAATCGATGATTAACAACAGTCGCCAACAAAAACGCAATAAATTCGCATAATTTCCCATGGGCCATCAAAAATGTCACATGGAGTCGCTGTCGCCAAGTTGCATTTGCAGGCGTTGCATGGCATTTGAATATGCAGCGACCAGCTGTTGAGGCGTTCGGCAGCTGTGTCAGTGCCAATGAAAGTGAACTTGCAACAATGGCGCCGCGGTGCGCATCTTCGGCCGGTGTGTGTCTTGTCTTAAGCAATGTTGCTTCGTTGCCAGTTGCTCTTTCGGCAAGCCGTGACCTTTGAAAGTGAAATTGGCACTGCTGCCTTGTTCGATTGCGACTTGGCAGCGTTTGATAAAGCGCCACATTAATCCAATGACAGTTCGGCAGAAAGCATTAGACCCACACGCTGCCACAGCTGGCAACACAATGCAACGGGCACACGGATGCTGTGGCTGTGGAGAAAATTCCTGGCCATCGAAACCGCCAAAATACAATAACTTTGGCACACCAAGCAACAACAAAGCAACAAAAAATGATTACTAAGTGCAGGCTCACGTTTTTCACTGCGATCTCATCGCACTGCCTGGATGAAGCTGCGCTGAGCTAAGCCTCTTCTGCCTTGCAAAAAATGCGAATTTCCTTCATTTTTCTGGTTTTTTTCTTTCGCTGCATGTGGCTGCTGTGCGGTTTCTGGCACGAAGCTGATTGCCTTCGTAATTGAAAATTTAAACACCCGACAAAACTCATGGTAACCCCAACAACAACAACAGCAACACAAGTGCCACCTAATGGTGCAACGTCTGCCACTGTGGCGGTGGCGGTTGCGCGCTGACTAGTGGTTTGTTGGTTTATAATGAACACCTGTTGTGTTGGTGGCAGTTGCGTGCTCTTCACACTGTGTTGTTGCCATTACAAAAACAACAACAAGTGAGGAGTGCAAATATTGGCAGCATTATTTAAATGCGTCAAGACAAATGTGAAAGAAGCAGCAGCAACAAAAAGTGTACAACTTTAAGAAATTACAACAACTACAACAAAAATCAACAGCAACAACTACATCGGAAAAGTAAGAAAGTCAATGTTCGCTTATTGTATAAACAACAACAAATAGAAATCAATGATTATGTGAACACTGCACTAAGCTAAGCCAGCAGCGAACAGTAAAAGTATCTGTAAAAAACAACAAAAATACGTATAACACTAAAACCGAAAGTAATAACGTCTATAACATCTAAAAGGCAACCACAACTCTAACTAGAAAAATTTTTCTAATTATAAATATATCAAGAATCTTTGCTACAACAAAATTATTTGCAGCTCTCGTCTCATTAGCCGAAGATCATTGGGCAACCATACCAGAGGTCGTGGGTTCGATTCCCATTTGGATTAGTACCGCACTTTCCGAAATGTAAAATTGTTTCCTTCTGTCTCATTGTTTTGGTTTCCGTGCCTTCACTATTACCCAGTCCAACCAATTACCTTCCAAGAAGTTCCTATCACCACACTTCAATCAATTATAAGCGCAACAAAAACATGGAGCCAATATTGACCAACGGAAAATGATGCATCGTTCGTCGAAGACACCAACCCTCGATATCAACTCCTCCTACCTATCAGAATGGATACGCAAAGAGTACTTTTGCCTTCTAATCAAAAAATACCCAGAAGTTCTCATTCAAACAAACCGCTTTTGAAATGTGTTTGTCAAAGTATTTTGTTTTCTCTGTTGGTAGTAAGGAGTGCGTCGTTAAAAATTGTGACATGCAATTTTGCTAATAACTTCGTTAATACAAAATCAAATTAAACTTTCTTTGATTACGTGAGCCATGAGAACCCTGTCATTGAATAGTTTATGCCCATTTATGGCATTGAATGAGTAATTAATAATAAAATGGTAATGATAAAATGATGATAAATGACAAAATTATAAAATTAACAAGGAAAAATGAAAGCCATCATGATGGGCATTCCAGAAAAAGTTAGAAACTATACCCTTGAGAATTTATTATAATTTTTTTCGAATAAATTCTAAAATCTGCATAAAAGACATGTTATATAAAACCAGACTTTTCAAAAATTTGACTTGGTTTCTTAGCAAAAAAAGTCAGTATCAGCCACCAACTGACAAAAATAAAAAGGGATTTCTTGTGTAATGAGTACAATACTATATGTTCACTTTTAACAGCAACAACAGTGTCAACAACACTGCCATCTTTACCAGCAACATCTGCAATATTTAAACCCATAACTTTCGAAACATCAACGATATCCCTCGATGACCAATAGCACTGAGAATATCTTAAGCAACACTTACAGCTCCAAATAAAACAATTTTACGATCGACAATCCGCCCAAGTCAACAACATGTCTACTTTCGCTTACAATATAACCACAACCAACAATATGGAAATTTTCTTCACCAACCTATCATCAAAAGCAACAACAAGCAACTTTGACTAATAATATTTCTAAGCCATTGGCTCCCAACAGTTCATTGCAGTCATTCTAAATCAGTGGTTAGCGTGTCATACGTCGAATGTCGAGTCGAATACGAGTATGTCGCAGAGCGTATACATTAGTTTTTTTTAAATACATATCTGGCAAAAATCACCACACCAGTGCCTTCACCAACATTGTAGTCTCTAATAAAAATTTAACTACAACTACAACAACTGCAACCCCATTACCAAACAGCTGTTCAAACATGTTTGCACTGACACCTGAAAATCGTGTATGTACATTTTGCCTTCCCTTCCGCAACGCATGGCGAAAGTGTTGACAAAAGCGTTGCACCAACGCACAACCATTATTAGTGCAATCAATGCAACCGCCAATTGTGCGAAAAGTGTAACTGACAACAGCCGAAATATTATTGTAAGCAGCATGTCAAACAAAAGAC
Organism: Melieria omissa; assembly: GCA_963971225.1. Lineage (NCBI taxonomy): Eukaryota > Metazoa > Arthropoda > Insecta > Diptera > Ulidiidae > Melieria > Melieria omissa. The sequence continues at coordinate 125,595,124 of OZ020268.1, read as the reverse complement.
TCTGGACACAAACTGGAAAAGGCATTTGGCAAAACTAAACACTTTCCACGTCTGCGCCAATTTTAAAATTTCAATTTCACCTGAATTCTGCAACCGAACTGACCCGTTTCGCAGCCAACCAGATTTCAATGGCAAAAGCGTTGCAGCTCATTGAAATTAATTTCTAACACGCATTTCTTGCTGAAGATGTGTTTCGATTCTATGGCAAAATGCGAGCATTGCAGGCAAAGCAGCAATGACAGACAGTTGCGTGCAACAGAAACGGAGACAATTCTAGAGAATCGTGCAGACTAGCGAATAGAAAGAACAGGTTGGCTGGCCGCGGGTGTGGTGAGACAAGCAGAAAGAACCAACAGTTAAATAGCTAACAGAAGACAACCGATAACCGACTAACCCAATAATCAAACTAGCTGTGCCAACTTGTTGCTTTGTTGTTGTTGTTGGCTTTGGTGTGTTAATGGCAAATGCAAAATGTTTCTTTTCATCAATCGAAAGGAAATTTTAAAACTCATTTTTAAAGCAACAAGATGTTCTTAAATAATTTTCAATTCATTGTTTATTCTTTCTAAAGCTAAAACAACATTCAAGAAACTGTTTAGAAACAATTCAATGAAAAACAATTTGTGTTCAGAACTCCAGTAAAATTTATATTTCATAAAATTTAAAAAATTATATATAAACACAAGAATGCAAAAAACATATTTAACAAAAGACAAAAGCGCCAAACTTGCTGCGCGTTGCCGACAAAAAATGATTGAGAGCAAAAGCAATGAAAAGAAGTCCCAATAAATACAAAACTTCAATACAAGAAAGAAGGCAGCGACAGCACAATAACAACAACAAAAACAAAACAACAGTCTGGTAGAAAACGTTGACACAATTTTTTCGTGTGCTTGTTAAATGTGCGGTTTATATGTGTGTGTGTGTGTGTGTACATGCGTGCGGAAAGCGTCGACTCAAGTGTTGAAAGGTAGAATGTAAAAGAACAACAACAACAACCATAGCACCCATACGAATATATAAATTTTTAATTACAAAATTAAAGAAAGTGGCCTCAGTTGAAAGCTTTTTCATCAAAATTGACGAGTGGCGCTTATTTTCTGCTGCTTATCGACAAATCTGCGTTAGTTAGAATTGATGTTTTATCCAATTAATTACTTGGCGTTGGCGTTAAGTCGCGTCTCAGTTGCACTGCTGACTTTTGTTTAAATAGTTCTTGCTTAAGTGTTGCTTACTCTTCTTTCTTGATGTTTGCTTCAGTTAGAAATTTTTATATTTTCACTTGTTTCTTTTCAAAATTTGTCTGAACTTATTTGATTAATTTTTGTTGCTTTTCGTTGCACATTTTCTTTTTCCAAATTTTCTTTCAATCACACAAGTGTGCTTTGTTGCATTTCTAGCACATTTCGTTTAGAAATTTTCCATTTCTATTTATTTCATATGCACTGAAAAATTAGCTTTGGCACCTTCGCAATCTTTGCGTCACGCTTTTGCTGCACGTCGTGCCACGGTTAACTCTCGCCGTCAACTGCTGCGCACAATGTTTGCTTAACGCCGTTGGAGCGACCGTCTGGTAGGTTGCGCGCTTCTTTGGTCTTTCTTTGCTTTTACTCGCAGAGTCGGCCAGCTTTTGCTCCAGTCGCGTGTTGATTCAAGAGCACAAACAAGCCGAGACTTGTGTCAAATAATTACAAGATATAAATAAACGAAATTATATTTGAAAGGATGTAAGAACTTAATTCACTTTTGAAATTTAAACACAAATTTTTAATTCATAAAATTCTACTCAAAAGTTAAAATAATGTACAAATAAACAAAGAACACAATTAAATCCAAATATAAGGAAAGCGATTACATTAAAAACTAAATGTATTCAAAATTATAATAAACAAATTAAATATGAAAATCAATTGAGAAAAATACTAAACATTATTATTCAATTTGCATCCTAAAAATTCAAAAATTTTGTGCACGTTTTGTACTCTTTTTGAGGAGAAAATTTCTTAGAAATTTCATTAGATTTCTTCTATTCCAAAAAATGTTTAAAAATTAAAAAAAAACCGTTAAATTAGCAACAAATCACTTGACACTTTTTAAATGAATCATTATTTAAAATTTCAAAGTACTCTTCACAAAAAACCAAAATAAAAACTCTTCACGAAAAATCAATATATAAGAATCCAAAACAATCCAATAGTTGGGAACCACTGCATGCCGCGCAACAAGTGCGCTTCACCGTTTTGCCTACAACAATACATACACACAATTTTCTTGCTCATCAGTTGAAGTTGATTGCTGCGGTTGCAGTAATTGCTGCCTACTGTTGCTGTTGATTTGTTGCTTGCAATTTTTTCTTAACACAAGTTTTTCCTTTTTTCTTACTCAAGTTTTTAGTCAGTTTATGCATTGTTTTGCGTGTTCGCACAGGTTCAACGTACACGAGAATTCTCTCTTCGCTGCGTAGACACGGTTAGTAAATGCTTAGCAAGGAAATAAAATATTCTAATTGCACCAGCAATGACATTGAAGTCATCGCAGCAATTTTGCATAAAACATTTGCTGTCGCTTCGTTATGAACTTTGGGCTGTTCATGTGTGGCAAACCATCGCCAACCCACAAGTCGATGTGATCAATGTCAGCAAAACCAACGGCAATTTAGAGTTTCTAGAGGGACGCAGTAGCCGGAAGTATGATTGGGCATAAAAATAAACATTAGCGGATTGATTTCGTTTTAACATTTAAGTATAAACAAATAAAAAAGCAATATTCAAGTGTGTCAGAAAAGTTGTGTTGTTTCATTTCGCTGACTTTGAGTGTTGTATTTGTGTGCATTATTATTAAATATTTTTGTTAGACAGTTTTACAATTCAGAAGAAGCAAAAAGAAAAAAATATTTTTGTTTGGTATTATGATCTGCAAGTGACTAACTGAGCAGCTGAGTAAAAAAGTGGCTGCTCGGTGCTTGCTCATCTTTGTTCTTTACGACACTTGTAAGATCTTCGAGCCATCGAGTTGAGTATCTGGCAGCGAGTCTGACAAGTTCTCGCTGTCAGTCGCAGTTGATTGGAATTAGAGTCACAATAAGACTTTTTATACTACAGTGACTACTCGAATGGATCCCTGTGCCTTTCTAAATTTGATTCTACGATAAAAAAATGAGACCGAGAGAAACGGGAATTCAAGAGGGAGGTGAATGTTAGCCGAGAGAAAAGGAAAGCGACAAAGCTTCTAAGAAAATAACTAGTTCATCAAAGATAGAACAAATTGGAGAATATAATACAACTTCACGATCGGGTCAAATCAATTCATTGGCAGCGGTTCTTCTTTCATTTTGATTAATTGAATTTTTTTTAATTTCGTTTTGTAATTTTATTTGTTTCTCTAAACAAAATAGTTTTATAAAGCTAGTTCGTTGTTTAAGTCTTTCGATGATGCGCATAACATCTGGTAGTCGTTTTTAAGAACTATGTCCTTCTGTAGACTATATCTTCAACCAACCGACTTATTAAAACCATAACTTAATTTTTCACGTTCGTTTTTGTTTTGTTCACGTTCGTCTTTTGATTAACGGAAGTATTAACTAAACGCTGATGTTAAGAACAGTAGCATTCTGAAACCTTTTCCTCCAACTGCCTTTGTAGACAAAACCATTTCCAAATAATTCAAGTTTGTTGTTTAAGTCTTTTGATTAACGTTAGTATTAGCTCTCAGTTCATACTACAAACTTTGCGGTTCCAAAGTTTATTTTTCTAACCGACTATCAGATTTAAATCATTTTCAAAAAACTCACGTTCGTTGCTTCAGTCTTTCGATTAAAGAGCATTAACTGCCAGCTGCTACTTAAAATTTTGCCACCTGAATGGTCCCCTATCTGCACAAAATCATATTAGAACTCACGAAACTCTTAAAGAATTCACGTTTGTTGCTTAAGTCTTTCGATTTATGTAAGTTTAAGCTCTCAGTTGTTCTTAAAACTTGTTTCAAAAACGATCGAATGTGAATACATTTAATGTAAGAAGTCAAGTTCGTTGTTCAAGTCTTTAGATTTGCTTGGGTTTTAACGTCCAGTTGTGACTCTGAAGTACAACTTTATGTTGACTATTTCTAAAAACAACTATCAAGATAAAATCATTATTTAAGAAGTTTGTTGTTTAAGTCTTCTGATTTTTGTAGATATTAGTGGCAGTTGGGCCGTATCAAAGAACTGTGATTTTCTGAGGACTATATTTTTAGTCGAATATTTGCACCAAACTAATATGTGAGATTCACGTTCTTTGCTTAAGTCTTTCGATTTACCTGGATTTGAGCTGAAAGTTGTTAGGAAGAACTGTGAGCACTGTTGTATTCATCAACTATTGCATGAAAATCAATTACAACTGAGATCAATGGCCAAATTTGAATAAGGACACCGTAACAATCAAAGTTTCAAACTACCAAAGATTAACAGAAAACAGTTCTTTCTTCGGGCCATAGTGAATTCAATTGTTGAGCAGTTATTTTCAAGCAGTTTTCAATGTTTTCATTGTTCAAAGCAATGATTTCATTGTTCAAAGTAATGATTTCAAACAACTCTGAAAGGAAAGTCTCACAAAATCAAGTATGTTACTTGAGTCTTTTTGTTGTTGCCCAAAAACATACGTTTTGTGCAGCCAGGCGAACAAATTTAAGCCATAAATTAGCTGCAGTACAAATTGATTCAATTACACGTATGATGGCTGCAGGAAGTGCACGAACCGAGTACCTGCAGCTCAAATCCATTTTCATGCAACCATACCACCGACTGGCATGTTGTGCTAATTTGAATACTAACACGTGCCAGTGGCAAACGCGCCGCACATAGCCAACTAACATGCCTTTCCTAAGCACCTAAGTGTTCAAAACATTACTGCGTGTTAGGGGGCGATTCGCATGCAGTCTTCCGCGCAGTCGACGCCAAATGCAGCCTTCGGCCAAGTGCAAGCGCTACTCTTTGCCAGCGGCAGTCGCACTACCTTCGAGTGACTTCTTCTGTTTAGCTTACTGCGCTCCGCCAACATCGAATTGATTTGCAGAGTACAGTTAATTCAATTTGCCCGCCACACGGCAAGTGTGGCCAACTGTGGCCAGCCAACAGTTAACCGCTTCTAATGGCAGCGCGCGCACATGAATTGTGGCATTCGCGCATCGATCGACGGTCAGACGTGCCGGCGCATCAAATAGCGGTAAACGAAACTAATTGCAAAATCTTGATCAGCCACTGCTGGCGGCAGCCAGTGGCGTGCAGCGTGCGCACTTTCGTTTTTGTGCGCCCAGGGATAATTCACACTTTGTTGATTTGATAGTCGGCACCGTGAACTGTGCTGTACGCATCATAAAGTAGCTGATGAGTTGACTCGACTCGGCCTGGCTTTTTAATGAGCGCCTCTTTTCTGGCTTTTTAATTTCGATTCATTCGGTTGCGCGCCCTCTTTGCGTTTAATTAATGCGTTAAATTGCGACAATCGCCACTGTTTTCACACTTTCTCAATCGGCCGCCGTCAGCATTGCAAAAGTGTGAACATTTAATTTCAAACACTATGCACCACCGGCAGTATAAATACTTATTAAATGCCACAACTTGTAATCACAAAAAGCTTAGCTAATGTTACTGCAACGGCGCCAGCAGTCGTTGTTGTCCGTTGTTCGATGTAATTCGCATTAATCATTGCTGCCGCTGTCACTGCTCTTTACCAATTTACTTCTTGTTGTTGTTACAGATGCATTACACCAATTTGCCAATTTGCTTGTCTGATTGCAATTTGGCATTTCCAATAATTTCTTTCCTCCGCTCGGATTAGTCCCTCCTCTCTCTGCCACTGTCAACTGTCTTCACTACTGGCCCTCTGCGCACATTATCTATGCTGCACTCACCCAGCTTGGACGCCGCCAATTGACTGCCCACACCCAGGCAACTGCGGTAGTGCGCATTCAGCGTTCGACAGCTGCCTGAATGATAGCGTCATTTTATTTTTTGGTGTCTGAAAAATTGATCACTGACTGGTGGGTCATTGCGAGGACATTTGGAATTTACCTTGAAATTACTTTACATGTTCCTATTTAACAAATTGCTAGAAAAAAATTTAATGATCAAAATAAAAATGTTTTGTTTCAATTATTTGAAATCAACTCGGTTAAATTTATTTATTTATAATACAAATGCAATTTTAGTTAGAACAAATTGAGATTACATAATAGAGTTGAGGTAATTGATCGGTTTTAATATTTTTTATGTATTAAATTTCAATTTTATTATTTATTTATTTATTATTTTATTCAATATTTATTATCTAACCACAACACTAAACAGTTCTGAATTATTTAAACTATTTTTCAATAATTCTTAAAAATTCCAAAAACCAATTTCGTTCAAGCGTTCGTTGCATTGTCGATAACTTGAAGAAAAAATCCCTAATGGCAGAACAAATTATAAAATGTGGCATCACAGCACATCGTAGGGAAAAACCTAGCATACTTTTGGGCTTTGTGCTATAACTTAAACTATCTGTTTTCACATGTAAATCCAAGCAGGTAAATTAAAATTTTCCTTTCGGAACTACTGCAAGTTTTTAATGGATGATTTCAGAAATTTGTGAGCATCCAATATAATTTTCTAACCCCAACATTCATGGCATGAGAATATTTCTACTGAGAGTATTTTGGATTTCAAAATTAAACTCCGTCTCGAAAGGGCTAAACTTTTGTTTCAAATCATTCTACTTACTTACTTAACTGGCCAAACAACCCATTACCGAGTTATGACCTGCCGCAAAAGTTTTTCCCAAACGTCTCAGCTTTGCGTGCGCCAAGAGAGATTAGAACGTCGTCAATTTAATCCTTCCACTGAAGACATTTCCCCCTCTTCGCCATCGACCTCCAACTGTCATGCAGAACAATTTTCCGCCGGAGCTTCACTGTCTCGTGTCACTTGCTTTTTCATAATGTAAACCGAACCCTTTTCAAGTTTTTAGGACCTTAACACTTCGCTGCATGGCATTGCATATATGCAATGTTAACTTTTCATTGACTTGGAGACTTTTCTATTCACTGTTTTACAGTCGATCATTCTTCAGTTGTATCTTTTATGTTAAAACATTTTATTACTAACGAAATTTTGCGAAAAACACTGAAAGTATCTGCAAAAGAATCGAAAAAACAACAAGTGTTTCGATTTGGTGAAATAATTTTGGTTATTGATGGCGATGATGATATGGCAGTTGTCATCGCTCAGCTGATTAGTGCGTTGAATTACGAGTATACAGTGACGCCTGACCTCTGTTTGACTCCCCGCAGTAGCCAACACTTAAAAATAGATAAAACCGACTTTCACTTCGGCGGTAGCGTTCTCACCAGGATACGGAATATGCCCGCAGAACTTCTTTCATAGATACAGGAACTCAACAAAATTTCATTGTTACCATCAGAACTTAACAAGCAACAAGAATAATATGGCAAAAGTGTTTTTTCTTCACGGAAATTAAATCATGCAACGAAGGGTTAATCCTCCAGGATATTATGGCTCTTCTTCGTAAGTTAAATTTTAATACTCAGTGATTTTAAACTTCACATTCAAATTATTTCTAACGAAATCGTGATCAAATTTTTAACTACTAACGAGTAAAGTTTTTTAAGTTAAATTTTTTAAGTTATCAAAGTTTTAATTCGTTTTAGTTTCTCTCGCCTATAGAACTCTTTATCAATTAGTTTGGACTACAAAGGTTTTAAAGCGAAAAAAAATTAATATTAAAATCATTCTTTCAGACATTTTGGATCGTTACTCAAGTTCATTCGGGCCTTGTCTTTTGTCTTTGAAAAGATTTAAATGTTTCGATGTATTCCAAAAATAAGAAACAAGCGTTTCTTCTAAATTAACTTCAATAGAAGAGATTTTTTGGCAACTAAAGTTTTTTAACTAAAAAAAGAAACAATCGTTTCTTCTAAATTAACTTAAATAAAAGAGATTTTTTGGCAACTAAAGTTTCTTAACCAAAAAACCCTTGGGAACTAAATACTCGCAATAAAGTAATGAATCACTTTTCCCTTCAATATTGACTTAAAGCTCACAATAAATTAACTTACAATTACAAGTTTTAAACACACAAATGATTTTAATTTCAATTCCATTTTGTAAAAGTTAATGTCTGCCAACAAAGCCTCGCCCATTCTTTGACAAAACCAAAAAAATGTTATTATAAAACTCGTAAACACACGTAAAACTCTTTCGCTTCATTCGCATGAAATGAAATTCCAACTAAAACTCGGTGACAAATTTCACTTTATTCATTTCAATTTTAACATAATTTTAACAATTTGTACAGCTCGATTTATCAACATGTTTTTCATTACATTGTCAGTGTCCAATAGATCATACAAATCATACAAATTTTCTAATGTAAATGTAGACAAATGAAATAGTGCCAACTATTAATAAAATATTTGCACATTTAATTGTTCCACATCTACGCAATAACAATTTTTTACATTTAAATTTTTTCCTTTTTCTAAATCATTTTCTTTAAACAAAAATAACACACTGAATTGGGTGCAGTTTATTTCCCTATAAACTATATAAGATAAAATATTTATGCATAAAATTTGAGAAAACAAACAACTAAAGAGTTTTAAATACAGACTAGACAATCTAATGAATTTGTTATTGGTTTTTGTTTTTGTCTATATTTAGTACTGTTTACAAGCAGTTGGACTGTGTTATTTTCACAATCTTCCTGTTGGTTTACAGTGCTCGTAGTATAAATGTATAAATATAATTCGTATGTGAAACCTTAAAGCGAATCTAATAGATTAGAGTAAAATATTTACAGATTTGTGTTAGTTACTTAAGATGTACTATGTACTTACAAGGCGAACGACAATTAAACTAAGCTACGAAACTTTCGAGAGTACCAAATGAGTGTTGCCTAACTTTCTTTAGCACAAAAATGTTTCACAACATTTAGCAAACATGCCGTAGCATAGGTTTGCCACAACGATAATACTGCTGCTAGCACGAGAATTTTGACAAGGACTACGAAGAGCAGTGATTAGGAAAATGGTGCTGAAGAGTAGTGGTGCTGAATAATACGTGTAATGACTCGAGAGAATGTTTGACCACAGACGTGGCTGTGTTAATGGATTACAGCGAGGGGGAAATGGAAAGACAGTGGGAGACCGGGTTCAGTCATCGTCATATTTCGCATTCGAATTCGGATATTCGGTGATTGAAGTACACCATGCCGTGCTCCAGATCCTCACTGAAGCCGCTCACGTCCATGTAATCGGAGGCGGCCGAATCGTCGTCCACCCACTTGTGCAGCGAGCGCGACACTTCCAGACGCGCCTGCGAGAACGACGGACGCATTTGCGCATCCTTGTGCCAGCAGCGCGACATCAGATTGTAGAACTCGTGGCGACCTTCTTTGGGCAGCTCGGGGCGCAGGCCGTGCGGCACGCGACGTATGACCTCGCGTCCAGTCAGCTGGGAGTACGGTGTGGAGCCTGCAAAACAATGACCAACACATGAGAATCTGCAATATTTATAAAAACAAATCATGTTTGCTGCACTACCCAAGGTGGCAATTTCCCACAGCACAATGCCAAAGGCCCACACGTCCGTTTCGGTGGTGAAAATGTGATACTGCAGCGCCTCGGGCGCCATCCAGCGTATTGGCAGCGCTGGTCGGCGACCAATGGTGTCGTGTCCATGTCCATGTCCATGCCCGTGTGACTTCTTCTCGCTGTGAGCGTCCTTTGGGGAGGCGCCGCCCTCGTGCTGCCCACCGAAGTTGCTGTTCCAGTGGTTCATGATGAAGCGGCCGCCAAAGTCGAACTTGAACTTGTTGGAATTACTGCGCATAATCACATTAGCGCAGTTCTTCTCCTGCTCCTTGCGCTTGCGCTCCGCATCCAGATCGATGGACATGCCAAAATCGCAGATCTTGCACACGCCATTGTGATCGAGCAGCACATTGCGCGCGGCCAGATCGCGATGCACGATCTACAAGACAGAAAGACAGTGAGTGTGAATGTGTGTTGGATCGAACAAACAATGGAAGAGTATGGTTTTTCTGTGCGTTACCCTCTTGCCCGCAATGTATTCCATGCCGCAGGCAATGTCCAGCGCAAAGCCGGCCAGTGTGCGCGGCGAGAGCGGCGCCAGACTGCGTCCACCCGGCACCGAGGCTGGGAGTATGTTTGTGGCACTGCGTGCTGCACGCAACAGCGACAGCAAGCGACCGCGCATCGCATACTCCATGATCAGCATGTGCGGCTCTGAAAGACATAAGAACAAGCAATTATTTTCGGTTGCATCTAACAACTCAGAGTCTTACCGCTCTCGACGCAGGCGCCCAGCAGCGTCACCACATTCGGATGCGAGCCCAGTTTGCGCATTATGTTCGCCTCGTCCTTGAGACTCGCCTGAGCGCTGCACGCGCGTATCGTCTTCACCGCCACAATGCGCGTGGCGCCAAAGTGTCCGCTCAGATCGTCCGCCTCCGCCTTCCACACCTGCCCAAAATTGCCCTCGCCCAGCAGACTCTTCAAGCGAATGTTGCCGCGATCGAACTCCTGATCGCTCGTCACCGAGCACTGTTCGTCGTAGCGATTGTTGTGGTTGGCGTCGCGCGCCGCCGCCATTTTGCGCTGCTGCTGCGGCGTAAAGTGTTGCTTGTGCGGCGGCAACTGCTGCTGATGGTGGTCCACTTCGTCGCCATCGTCGTCGTTGTCGTCGGGCCGATACTTCGAGTCGAGCTTCTTTACCGGACTGATCGGCTGCTGATCGGCAATGCACACGTCAAAGTCCTCCTCGGCCTTAGCGTTGCGTCGCAGCAGAAAATTGCGCACCAGATACAGAATGAGCGCGCACAGCGGAAAGACGCCGATGCCGGCCAGCACCATGGTGGCCAAGTTCATGCGGCGCATCTCGAGCGACACCTCGCGCTCGTCGGCCACCGCTGTCGAACTGACTGCGGAGCCATTGCCGGCGCCCTGCAGCGATGGCGGCACTTCAGCGGGCGCACTCTCGATGACGCCCACGTAGGCCGGATTGCTGTTGCCTCTGGCTGCAGCGGTTGTTGTTGCGGCGGTGCTGGTGCGCGGATGCACCGTGGAGCGCACCGAGGAGAGCACAGTGGTGTGCAATATGGACAGCGGACTGTCGGTGGTCGGTCGGTAGTTCGCGTCCGGTCTGTGATTGTACGGCGGATGCGGACTTGTGGCCATGCTCGAGGTGCGATTGATGAAAATGATCAGATTGGTTTTTTCGTCCGTGTTGATTTCCTGTGTGAGGCTGGGACCCAGCGCTCGCAGCCGTTCGGTGTCTTCCTCGATGATGGACTTGCGCGGCGGCACAGTGATGGGTGCAGCAGTGGTGCTGGTGGTGGTGGAGGTGGTGCTTGTTGTGGGCGGCATCGTGCTACTTGTTGTTGTTGTTGTTTTTGTTGTAACTGGTGTAGTAGAAGTGCGCCTTGTTGTAGGCAGTGCCGTAGTTGTGGTAGTTCTTGTCGTTGACGTGGTCGTTCTGACTGTGGTGCTTGTGGTTGTTGTTGTTGCTACTGTGCTGGTACTTGTGCTACTGGGCGCAGCTGTGCTGGTGGCGCTGGCTTGTGGCGTTGTTGTCGCTGCCGTTGTAGTTGTTGCTGTCGATTCTGTTGTGCTCGGCTCCTCTTTAGGCGCCTGCACCAACGGCACCGGACTGGGCGGCGGCACTTCCTCCTCGTCGCTCAGTACAGTTATGATTAGCGGCGTCGATGACACTACGGCCGCTTCCGCACTTTGCACTGTGCTGCTGGGTGGCTTCGGTGGTGCTGTAGTCCTCACTGCGCTCAGCAGCGCACCGACTTTCGCCTCCATTGGCAACTCGGCAGGCAGCGCCGCGCCGCGAATGGACGGCACACGCCTGTTGAACGTCACATAACCTCTGTCGCGATACTTGTAGCGCGAACGGCTACGCTCCACTGGCGACAACGTCGACGTGGACACTACCGGTGCCGGTGTGGTGGAAGCCAGCTGCGCCACCGACACCTCCAGCAACTTGGGATGCTCGTCGCTCACCGAGGTTATGGTCAGCATAGCCGGCTTGATAGGCGGCAACTTTTGACCGAAAAACAGATACGGCTGTATGTCGTCCTCCTCCACCGATGTGGGCGCCAGCGTCACGGTCACCGTCTGCGGCGTCTTGCCGCGCATGCGAAACTTGCCGCCGCCTTTGATCGCATTCGGAATGTGGTTCAGCGTGTCGTTCTGATCTTTAGCCACCACGAACAGCCCGTGCGACGACTCGTCGGTGAAGAGAATCTCGTTGGTGTCGCGATCGCCGCTCTGCGTGCCCAGCCCCGTCTTCGAGGAGGGTTTCACGATCACCGTCGCGTTGGCCGCATTGGCAGCGAGTGTGGCGCGCGAGAAGTTGGCGCACTGTCGCATGCAGCTCGCCGTGGTGCGACGCGTAAAGTTCTTGGTGCAGTTGCGTATGCAGATCGAACGCGGATCGGTGGGCGACTTGGAGGTGGTCTCGATGGAGGAGGCGGTAGCGGTGCGGCCCGTGGTGCCGATGCGCGTCCGGAAGTTGCCACGATGCAAGGCGCTGCGACGTGCGGCCAGCACGTTCATTAGTTTGCGTTCGCGCTCCTGGGCGGAGGTGTGCGGCGCAATGGCCGGCCGGGCGGGCCGGTAGGTGGTGGGCGCAAAGTTCGAACGCTCGGCAGCATCTGAAAGACAATAAGGAAGAGTTATTTGGAGTTGAATAGTGAAAGAAAATAAACAAGAGGAAAGAATAAAGGCGGAAGCGATAGAGACTGCAATGAAAAAATAAAGAAAACTAAGTCAAACTTTTCTACGGCTGGTGGAGAGTTTTGTATCTGTTGAGCCATTTTACAAAGATTTATGCCAATTTTTTTCTCCAAGCTAAGGTTTTTCTTTACACTAAATGAAGAAATTGAAACTCGAGAAGAATCGTTTTTCTGGAAGCTAATGAAGTGAAGTGAAAGAAAACAAATTTACAGCTTCACGGTGCATTAGCGACGTCTGCAAGGGAAAGCGGACAATTTCAAAAACACCACACCACATTGATCTAGCGAGGTCCCCAACCATTCTGCTGTAACCTCCACACACAACAGATGGCGCTACGAGCGGTAGCTCGAAATAAAGGAGGCGACGTTCCTCAGCGGCGTTAGATGGCAGCCCCATCACTCAGGACTAACTGCGGCAGGCCAATCACACACGCTGGCAGAAAAACACAACCAATTAACGTAACCAACACAAGGCAAGGAGTCTTGTGGAGGTCCTATGCTCCAGAGAGGAGTGAACATGGAAAAAAATTAAGTAAAGTTCTGTAATTTAAGCAAGAATGTGATGAAGGACTTCTTGGCCCGCAATAACCAGACAAATAGATCCCTAGAACTTCTTAGGTCTAGTACCAATTCTAATTGAGATTAGTCGAAGTACTCTTCAGAAAGTAAAATAAGTCTTGAACTAATAAAACTGATGGAATGACGAGGTCACACATTGGACCTATTGGTCGTTTCTTCTTCTTCTTCTTTTGGGTAAACTCATGAGTCATTAACCTTAAAACTATTCGCATATTTTTCAATAAATTTTCATCTTTTGGCGAGCTCCAAATCCATTTTGTTTAAACAACAATGCGGATAGTTCATATTTTGAATAAATATTTGATAAAATATATAAATTTGATCATCTTTAAGAATAGTTAGGGCGAGTGCAGTGCAATTTCTATAGGAAATTTTCTTTCAAAACTTTCAACCCCAACTACACTGAAATACAGAAAATAAATCGCTAATGTATTCAAATTTGTGCTAAACAGTTCGACAAAATTTTCAATGCTTTTGATTTAGGTGCTAAAAATAATGTATTTGCTCATTTTTTAGTTGGTATTTTATTTCTTTTTATATATTTTTTCTTTTATACTTTTTCGAATTTTTTTTGCTGCTGCTGTTTTGTGCAATTTTTTTGGTTTTTGTCAAATATAGTAAAGCAATTTGATGAATTCTACGAAAAACAATGAGCACAACATTTTTGCTTAATATGATTAACAATTGTTGCTGCTACTCCATTGATGCCAACGCCACTTAAACGAAACTTGTGTGTTGGAATGGCTCTCAGTCAGATAAATTCTATGCCAAGCCAAAGTATTTTGTTCGTCAGCATACAAGCAACGACGACAAATGGACAGCGATGACGCAGCAACTGACAAACAACGAGCCATTAAAAAGCCCACAAACAGCAGCAATTAGAGTAGCAACAGCAACAAGTCGTTGTGTCGTTTTGTCGTGCGAAAAAAATACCCACACAGCGCACCGTCGACACTCGATTTGTCTCGATGCGCTTTGACGAAATTTGGCCAGAAACCGATTGACAGCAGCAACAACTGCCAGCCACATGGTTCTAATGGCCACTAATTTGTTGTTGCATTTATCTGCTTGAATATTTATGGCCCACTGTGTGCGGCTACTCGGCTTTGATTTTCAGCGCCGCGTGCTATCGTTCGAGTCATTCATCTTCATTTGTGTTGCAGTGTTGCTTTAGAGTAATTAGAATTTTTTGAATTATGTAAAAAACGCCATTTTTAGTTGCTTCTCGCTGGCAGCCGTTGAGCCGTTGCTGCTGCGCATTCTAGAGTATCACGAACTGATTTTCACGTACAAAATCTACATACAAAGCCATCGAAGCTACTGTTGTATGTAAGTACTCTTTCGTACAACAAGCAAACTCTGCCAACAACAACAACAATGCAAGCAATTAGCGAAAAAAATTCACAATTGTTAAGGCGAAAAAACCTTAAACAGCTGCAAGCAGCAGCAGACAGCAGAGAGCAGCGCGGAATGAAGTTAAAGATGCAGCGAGCACGTGCGGGTGGGGAAGAGGCAGAGAGAGCGCCAGCAACAACAACAAACACTCCATAAATATTCACAAAAATTCACGCACAAGCAGCATCTGCTGGCTCGGTGCAGCGCGGCGCGGCGCGGCTCGGTTTAGGCCAAGGTTAGGTGCCACCAAGCGACACCAAAACGCCGTCAAAAACGCCAGCAAAACAAACGCGCAGCCGCGCACAACACGCGTCCGCCCATGCGACCAGCCAAACAGTTGGCTGCATTTTCCTCTGTGAGTTTAGCATTTTTGCTGGCGCTGTCGCAATGCTTAGAATGCCGCATAAATGACTGGACAGACGAACGAATAACAACTGTGCCGCATCAAAATAGCTACAACAGCAACAACAACAGCATGAAAACAATATTTTGGCTGTGTACGCTTGACAGCGCCCAAAGCGTATTCGTTGCTTTTGGCCGTTGAGCGCCCCGAAAAATTGCCTGAAACATTGCATTGTTTAAAAAGTTAAACAAAGTTGATGGAAAAATCAGGTCCGTTCGAGTTGACATAGGAAATACACTACAGAGTTGTTAAGTAGTTCAGTCCTGAGGATTTGACATGGTATCAGGTGCACAACTTTGCTTCCGCCGTTTTCCGATAGGTGGCTGTACCGGCTGAGGCTGGTTGAAATACATAGATGGAAATGCCTTTAAAGTGAGTGTGGACAGTGCCTAACGAATTGTCATCGCCGTTTCAGTGACAGTTGTTCTTGTTTTCGTATTATTCACGCTCGAAAATGTCCGTTTATGTGCCCAATTCTCGCCATTTGCGGGAAGTTTTACTTTTCTGTTACAATTCGAAAAAAAATGAAGCTGAAGCGCATCGAATGCTCTCAGAAACTTACGGTGATGCTGCTCTAAGTGAAAGAACGTATCGGGAGTGGTTTCAACGTTTTAAAAATGGTGATTTCGACATGACAAAGTCATCCTCCAACATGACAATGCTCGGCCTCACGTCGCAAAAGTGGTCAAAAAGTACCTGGAAACGCTGAAATGGGAAGTCTTGCCCCACCCGCCGTATTCCCCAGATGTCGCCCTTTCTGACTTCCACCTATTCCGTTCGATGGCACACGGCCTGGCAGATCAACATTTTCAATCCTTCGAAGAATTGGAAAAATGGATTGCTTCATGGATAGCGTCAAAAGAGGACTCCTTTTTTCGAGCCGGGATCCGAAAATTGCCGGAAAGATGGGAGAAAGTTGTCGCTAGCGACGGACAATACTTTGAATAATACATCTGTAAGCACTTTTTCGCAATAAAGCTTTTAATTTTGGAAAAAAACGGCGGAAGCAAAGTTGTACACCTGATATAATTTGTTTTGATTTTTTTTGATTGGTTTGATTTGGTTCAAATATATTAATTTAATTAATTTGTTTTATTTAATTTGATTTTATTTGATTTGATTCTAATTGATTGGTTTAGTTTGATTGTATTTGATTGATTTGATTTAATTTGATTGATTTGTTTTATTTAATTTGTTTCTATTTGATTTGATTTGATTGAACTTGTTTTGATTTGTGTTTTACTTTGTCCTTATTTGAGTTGATTTGATTTGATTTGATTTTAAAATATTTTATTTTGTTTCATTTTATTTTATTTTATTTTTTATTTTATTTTATTTTATTTTATTTTATTTTATTTTATTTTATTTTATTTTATTTTATTTTATTTTATTTTATTTTATTTTATTTTATTTTATTTTTTATTTATTTGATTAGTTTGATCTGAAACCCTTTTCCACAGGTCCACATAACCTCAACTTTAGCGCGTAGTGGGAGAAAATGTTTGCTGGAAAAAATTGTGCTACTCGAAACTGAAAATTGTCGAAATGTGACGTTATTGTTGCTTTTGTTGTTGTTGTTATTTTTGTTTTCATTGTATGCAAACTGTGACGGCCATGCTCAACCCAACAAGACGGCTGACGCTGGCCGACGAGTCGAGTCGAGCCGAGTCGAGCCACGCTAAGCCATTTGGGCGTCTCGTCACGTTGTTGGTTTCAATGAAACTTCACTTGAAATTGCTTTTTCTTGGCGTTTTCAAAGTAATTTTTACTGCTGTCGTCTTGCTGCCATTGTTGCTGGGATTGTTTGTGGTCGTTATTGTTGCTGTTGCTGCTGTTGTTGTTTTGCATGCCGCTTGTCAGCGTCAGTCGGAATGCCTTCTTGGCATATTTTTTCTGCCGATTTGTTGTTTTGTTTTTTGGCAATGGGCTGTTGGACTCGCCGCTTGCGTTTTGGGCTGCTAGATGTGTGTGTGTGTGTCTATGTTTAGATGTTTGTTTGTTTGTTTGTATGTTTGTCTATCTGGCCCGCTTTGCGCCTAAGCACATTTGGGGAATTTTAATTTGATTACAGACAATTTTTTTGTGTGTCTACCATTTGGTTGCGGTTCAGAAGGGCAACGTGCACATTTTTACCATTATTACTTTTTATGTGTTGTTGTAATTTTTTGTGTATGTGTTTTGTTCGTGTAGTTATTGCAACGGTTTGAAAATAAAAATTATGCAAATGATAATTTTTAAAGCTGTTAAAACAAAACGGTTTCTTTTGGTGGTTTTGTGTCGTTTGCGGTGGCGGTGGGTGGGACAAGTTTTGATTGTTTTTTGGTTTTGAAGACGAAGGTAATTGGATTTTGAAATAATGCAATTTGAATGGTTTGAGGTGGGATTTTGAAATGACTGAAATGCAATTTTTGATGATGAATGCTTATGGAAAATAGAGAGGTGCAAGTTTAAGTGGCGAGATTAAAGGCTCAAAGAAGAACTCGTAAGGATCATTGGGCACGTAGAGAAAAATGGTGTTGGTAGAAAAATTATGTAAATTTTAATTCATTGAGTTTTTTATATACAAATTCCATTTTCAAAGAACATTAATGTGAGATGAAGATTGAAAAGCAATCTGCCTGACAATTCTCTATTTAATCAATCGTTTTCTCTAGGTTTTTCGAATCGGTAGTTATTTAGATGTGAAAGTCAACAAATTTTAGTAGCCCATTGTACTTTAAGTTTAGAAAACAGTTTAAAGGATAGAAACCAGTGGGAGATGCCAGAAAGTGAAGGGCTACTCGTTCATCTGTGTAAATTTCCTGGCCTCTTTCGAATGAAAGTTTATCTACAAATCTCATTAGGTGATAATTCAATAGCAAGAAAACAATTACTCACGGTCTCAGCTATGGGATCACTTTGCAAGATAAATCTAGCAACTTTCATTACTGAATTTAAAATTGTTGAAAGTAATTAAAAAATTACAAAAATTGTTTGTGGAAAAGTAATAACAATTTAACTACAAGTTGGCTCATGTTCGGGACAAAATCACGAAGAATCTTAACTACAATTGATGTGAAACTATCTTTTATAATTATAGGTGAGTCTAGCGTTCTCGAATAGTTGAACACAGTTTCGTTTCCTATCTGAGAATCGTGACAGTAATCATTGTATGATAAACTTAGTGTTTCAACTGAATAACCCATCAGCACACTTTTTGTTTGGTGGATTGTAGATGGGAATTTTTTCGTATCTGTTCGTACAATTTCCTGTTGCAAACAATTCCACACTCATTAACGACTTCCTTATGTATTGTAGAAGGTATGCACTGTTTGAACACAACCAGTAGGAAATTTGCTCACGTGAAATGCTCGAACTTGTGTTCAAAGAGAACTGTTCATTGTTCGTAAAATGGGCTAAATTTGATTTCATATTTGTGCTATTCAAGACCCACACAGCTCATTGTAATTCAATTTTAGTTTAAATTAATAGATCCTCTACTATTTCAGACCTGAGCTGCAGTTTGGAAGGAGATTTGTCTTCGCTTTTTGACAGGGTAATACTTTTGCATTATAATCAGTGAAGCATAAAAACGACTCTTTGTTAAGTTTCCGATCATGTAAGCAAATTGTATGCTTGTCCTAAAATAAATATTCCAAAGTTTTGTTGAATAAGACATACATTTTCTTGAAATTTCCAATAAATTAAGCAAATTTTATGGCCTTTCTAAAGTATTTATTTATTAATTTGTTTTTATTTATTTATTGACTTATTTGCCTATTTATTTAAGTTTTTATTTTTTTATTCACTTATTAATTCTTTTTAATTTATTTAATTATTTATTTATTGACTAATTTGCTTATTTTTTTACTTTTCTTTTTATTTATTTATTTATTTATTCATTTAATTACTTCTTTACTTGTTTATTTATTTATTTAACTATTTATTTATTGACCTACTTGTTTATTTATTTACTTTTCTATTCATTTATTAATTATTTTAATTTATTTTTTATTAATTATTTATTTAATTGTTCATTTGGTTCGTGTTTTTATTTTTAGTTGTTTAATTAATTTATTTTCTATTTATTTCATTTATTTTATTTGTTTTATTAATTTTCTTATATTATTTATTTTATTTATTCTATTAATTTTATTTATTTTATTTATTTTAATAATTTTATTTATTTTACTTATTTTTTTTATTTTATTTTTTTTTATTTATTTTACTTATTTTATTTATTTTATTTATTTTTCCTTATTTTATTCATTTTATTTATTTTATTTATTTTATTTATTTTTTTTTATTTTATTTATTTTATTTATTTTTTTTATTTTTTTATTTTTTTATTTTATTTATTTTATTTATTTTACTTATTTTATTTATTTTATTTATTTTATTTATTTTATTTCTTTTTTTATTTTATTTATTTTATTTATTTTTTTTATTTTTTTATTTTTTTATTTTATTTATTTTATTAATTTTTTTATTTTATTTATTTTATTTATTTTATTTATTTTATTTATTGTATTTATTTTATTTATTTTTTTTATTTTATTTATTTTATTTATTTTAATTATTTTTTTTATTTTTTTATTTTATTTATTTTATTAATTTTTTTATTTTATTTATTTTATTTATTTTATTTATTTTACTTATTTTAATTATTTTATTTATTTTATTTATTTTATTTCTTTTTTTTATTTTATTTATTTTATTTATTTTTTTTATTTTTTTATTTTTTTATTTTATTTATTTTATTTATTTTATTTATTTTATTTATTTTATTTATTTTATTTATTTTATTTATTTTATTTATTGTATTTATTTTATTTATTTTATTTATTTTATTTATTTTATTTATTTTATTTATTTTATTTATTTTATTTATTTTATTTATTTTATTTATTTTATTTATTTAATTTATTTAATTTATTTTATTTATTTTATTTATTTTATTTATTTTATTTATTTTATTTATTTTATTTATTTTATTTATTTTATTTATTTTATTTATTTTATTTATTTTATTTATTTTATTTATTTATTTATTTATTTATTTATTTTTTATTTTTTTATTTATTTTTTATTTATTTATTTATTTATTTTATTTTATTTTATTTTAGTTTATTTATTTTATTTTATTTATTTTATTTATTTAATTTATTTTATTTTTTATTTATTTCATTTATTTATTTATTTTTTGTTATTTATTTAAATTTATATTTATTATTATTTTTTCTTTATTTATTATATATTAAATAAATTCAAGCCAAACAAAAGCAATCTGCAGGCTAGATTATAAAATATAAAAAAAAAACACTTCAAATTAAAACATAAATTTAGCTCTGTTGAAAATCTAAGAGTTCCAAATACTTAATATTCCAACAAGCTCTAAAACTATATCTTATGATTTTCTTCTACAAGCCACATTGTAAAAACTTGCAAAATAAATTCATTCATTCATTCGTTCAACTCATTGCCTAACAAACCTGAAAAGTTCCCTATAAGGTTCACGACAGCGATTACCCAGAACTCCGAGAAAAACCCGCTGCCATCTGCTACAATAAAAAATTATTAAAAGCGTAAAGTATGCCATCGCACAGCGTGTAGCAAATCGAATTGAATTCAGCCAAGTTGCGCCAACTTGCGGACCTTTGCTGTTGCGAAATAATGAATTTCAGGCACGATTCTTGCGAAATTTACAAATTTACTACCCGCCAGACAATCGGACGCTGAGTGCACAAAGAAAATTTTCATACCAACATAAAGTAATTCTTATTGTTCTTTATTTGACGCTTTTAAGTAATTATTTATTTATTCATGAAAAATACAAAAAG